>OY728150.1:928242970-929492970 GCA_963277665.1 Viscum album | reverse complement strand
AATATGTGATATATTTTCAAAAAAAATTATTTAACAATATAAATTACTGAAATTATATTACATTCCATATTTTCAAAATTGTGTACATTATTTTTCTATTAATTAATGAAATACAGTGTCAACGATACATAATCATTTAAGGTAATTATATAATCAATAAAAATTGTAAATAAATTACAATAATGAAAATAATTTGATTATTCTTAAAATAATAATTAATATTCATTCAAAAATTAATTGTGTCTCATTGTGAACACATAAGAGATATTATAAAGTATGAAAGTGACATTATATATTTTTCTATACATAAAACATTATATCAGTCACAATAATGGAATATTGTCTCACACACAAGTAAATATAAATACTAAGTTAATAATGGTCATAATAAATTCATCGAATAATATTTAATATGAAAAATGGTGGCCTTATCACTCATTTTTAACCTTGGTTAACCTCATTTACCATTTTACTATGGTGATGAATTTTAATATTTTCATTAATCATTATGACCCAAAAATAATTTCATCTTATATGTATTATTAATTATTTTGATTCCAATTATGAAATCTATTTGTATAAATTCAATCTCTATAATTGGTATAAATTTATATTATAATTATCCTGCAAAGCGCAATGAAAAATGGTTTTCCGAAAAAATCCATTTTAAGTATAAAAGTATTATTATAAAAAGATCACATATAATGTTGATTCATATTTAATTAATTATATTATTTCTAAATAAATAAGAGTTATATTAATTTATTCTAAAATTGAGAATATTAGGGAACCTTTTCAATGAAAATAAATTCCAGTTTTTCAAAATCGATATTTTCACTATTAACTAAAAAATCAATATTTTTGGATAAATCTGAAAAATATCACCCAAAAATAATTGTATCATTTTGATTTCAAAAAAAATAATTTTTTACAATATAATTTACAAAATTTGAATAAATTAAAAATATTTTTTTCTCACAAAAATATTTAAATTTAATTGATGAAAAATATATTTTTCTAGAATGTAAAGACTTTACTAAAAATTTAGAACATATTATCAAATATATTTGATTTATCAAAAATATTTTAACATAATTTTGAAAAATTATTTATTCCTACTCATACTTAAAATTTTATAGGCTATGTTATAAAAGTCACGTTCAAATTGAATATCGTATTTCTTTTAAACAAGGTGTTTCATGTAATAAAAGCTATCTTAAAAGAAAATTTTATTTGAAGAAAAAGTTAATAAAAAATCTCAAGTTATTAGAACAAAATACTCATTTATGTTGATCCTGAGTATATTTTAGATCTTTTTTGGTTATATTATTGGAATAATATGAGTAAGAAGTGTCATATATGTAATAATAATATTAGGTGTTAGATATTACTTCATTAATAACATCAACATGAGCCATGAGACACTTCACCCTTGTATCTCATAACTCTCTTTAGGAGAGAGAATCGTCACATTTTCTCTGTGTTGGAACACTAATGTATTTCTTATTTTTATTCTTATTTATTATATTATTATTTTTGATCAATGGGTATTCCCTCCTTTTTGGATCTTGTTTCATTTGAATAATATCAACTTTTATCCACATTGATTATCCTTTATTTTGGAACATTTCTATAATTTCATTATTTTAAATAATTTTTTTCTCATTATTAAAAATATGAAAAATTTAATAACTATCATAAGATTCATGATTAATTATTTTGAATGAGATTATATTTTTCTCCATGATTCTTTCTCCCCCTTTTCAGCTAGTGTTTTTTTTTGTGATCTAATAACTCATGAGAGATCCAATTGGCACCCCAATATGCATTTTCCTTATATAATTCACTTCTCATATTTTCATCTCTTTGGTTTTCTAATTTCTTATTAAGACACAAATGATCTTTTCCAATAATGTTTTTATAGATAAATATTCACCAATATAATTTAAACCATTCAAAAATTCATAAAAACATGAAACCATCTTACTAATAGATTATTTTGGATGCGTTATAAATATTTAAAAATATGTTTATAAACATATCATGCCCAAAATATTTAACAATATTTTTTCCTTCATAAGTTACATCTAGAAATTTTTTTATGATCATGATACATTTTAAAAGTAGAAACGTGATTAAAATCATTATGATCTAAACCATAATATAATTAATTCATATAATTATAATTAAGTTCAAAATAAGCTATGTCATCAGGAGTCCATTTATCCTCTAATTTATTAGAAGGTTTCAATATATGAATAAAAATTTTCTAAATGGTATATCATATACTACCATGAAACGTTTACAAATGAGTTTTCTGAGAGTTATTTTCATAACCATTAAAAAAGTGTTGGACCCATAGTGTGTCCTTTAAGACAACCAAGGGTATTTGAAAAATATTACAATTAAAAATATAAAAAATTTATATGAGGTAATATTTTTAAAATTAGAAATAATGTTTGAAATCAATGTTATTTTGAGTAAAAATAATGTTCCCCTTTGACACAAAATCTGGGTCAAAAATAAAATTTTATTAGGGGGTAAATATCCTTTTAATTTTTTTAACAAAATAGTGTAAAGTTTGATAAAATAAAAAGAATGATTTTGATTTTAGAAAAACAAATTGTAGTGATAATAGAAGAAATTAAAACATTGATCATATAGAAAATCTAATTTCATAAATTAATATGAAAAAAAATTATAAAAGAGTTTAAAAAATGCTCAATAATGAGCCCATATGTCTCATCCCCTCAAGAATTATTCATAGGGTTATATTTCACTATTTTTTAATGGATACAAAGAACTAATGAATAAAATGGAAAACCATGGATTTAATGGTAACTAAAAACCAAAATAGGACCTTTTTATTTAAAATAATCTAAGATCTAAGATCAATGAATTTAACAATGGTGATAACCTAAAGAGGAAAATTATGATGATAGAGGTTTGTTTTTACAAACCCTTCATGAAGAAATTAACTCTCTCCAAAGGAATTTGAGCAAGATTAAGATATAGAGAGAGAAGTGTAGAATATAGAGATCATTTATGAAATTAAATTAATGTATAAATTGGTAAAATGTTAAGGTGGAAAACGAATTTGGATTGTAGTCATTTAATCTCAGTTTTTCTTTTTATAATTGGATGAGCTTGTAGAATCATTGAAAAATAAAATACATGGAATGATTAGGAAGTATTATTATTTGTAGAAATTTTTCGATGTTTATTTTTGTAAATATAACTCTTTTAGTCTCTATTTATTTCCTTTAAATTTTTTTGTAATCATCTGTAATTCGTTTAGATTCATTGATGTTGAAGTAGACTAAATTTCATGAGATTTTGGTCATAATAAATAAAGATGTAGACTCTATGTTTGACTGATTTTTATAGAGTTATCTAGAAATCACAACCTTAATATATTTGTTCTAGAAACTCTTAAATCCACATTGATTTTTTTATAACTTGAAATAAGAATAATGAATTGAATGAGAGTTATGTAAAAAACATTATCACCACTAACTATGAAAACAAATTTTTGCGTGAACTAATGTAAACCTTCACTATATGAATTATGATTCATGACATGAGAAAGTTAATCATTTTTTGAAAAATTCCTAAATCTGATTTTATCAATAAAAGGATAGAAAACATCATAAGTGATAGTTCACATAAAAAAACATTAGTGGTCCAATATAATTTATTCCATTTTCCTCTATATCTCACAAAAAAGGTTGCATAATTATTTCATGATCATATATTCTTGATTATCATTATTTGATTACATGAAATTAACTCATAAATGAAGTACCATTTTTATGGATTTAATAACAAATTTCCATTTTCAATCAAGGGCCAAATATGTCACCTTCCATAAATCAGAAGGGAAAAATAATTTTGGTCTTATATATTAATGTTAAATTACTGATGTCATACCCAATGTATCAAAATTATCCATGAACACATTTCATCAAGGTTTTAACCAATACAAAAAGTATGTAATTCATGATATACATCAGTAATTATCTCAAGTGTAAGGACTAATGCACATATCAATAAATTGGAATATCCAATGCCACATAACATTTATAATTACTAATTGTGAGTCTTTTGTCAAAACCTCCTTTCTTAGAGATTACCAATTGTGAAAATTAATGATTTGAATCCTTATTTTATTACAATCATCCAACACCTAATAGTAAAAATATCATTCATGTCACATGATATAGATATCATGTATACCACATTATATATATTGTTAAAAATATTATGATAGCATTTAAAGATTCCCTTTGTTATTTATAATTTCTATAAAGAATCAATGTAAAAAATACTCTAAATAGTTTATCACATTAATGTTATTTGATATGATATTTATTAACAACAAAATATTTTAATATAATGGTTATTTTATGTATAATATCAGTTGGTACTACATCATGAACTCCAGTAAACTCCTACTGGTACTAGTGACAATAGCTAGCTAACTAGTTCGATGTCACTTGATAAACATGCTTCTACTATGGTATGGCAATAGTAGTTGGATCAACCATATTTAAGAAGTTATTCTAATTATATCTGATAAACCCATTTAAAAAATAACTCAAGATGAAATATCATCAAATATTAAACTTTTTTCCTCATTCATAAACATGAAATCGTTTCTTATAAAATATTTATACATTTTTATTATGATGATTCTTTAATATCATTGTACAACACTAAATCAAGAAAAAATATTTTTGAAACTGCTTCTTAAGCTGCATCAGAAGCAACAATGTACTCATCTTATTTAGATATGGAAACCACTGATTATAATAAATCATGATTTTTTATTATATTTAGCCTTACTAATTTACTAGATCAAAAAGATATGATTAAATACTAGTTTCATATTCCCTCTATAAGTAGTATTCCCAGTCTTTAACTACTAGTTACTTATCCATTATAATTTCTCATGTTCTCGTATATAGTTGTCACTATAAGCCTATGCAATTCTCCTAATTCATTTTGAGATACCCCCTTTATGATTTACATATAAGTAATATCAAACTTAACACATATCATAGAATATTATAGAGATTACAAACTACTCATGCATTAGGAATTATTTTATAGATCATAATTTATCCCTTATCAGAGAGATTATATTCCATGTGACATGGGTGACAATTAATCCTTGAATTATTCCTCGTATTTTTCAATACCTCATCAACATACGTGTTTTTACTTGATGTATTAAGCCCTATATATCCATTTCCATATATATTATTCCCTATAATACGGGTGGGTACATAAATTAATTCTTAGTAAAGTATCTTTTGTTAGTCTTAAAAAACTATAATATATAATATTTTTTCCATACATTATCCCTTTATCTGACCTACAAAAATATATATCTCCCACTAACCTCTTATAGAGAAATGGGAAAACTTTCTAAAGAAAAAAAATATTGGTTTTATAAAAATAATATTCTAAAATCAAGATAGTTTTTGTCAATCTATAAATAGATTTGTGAAACCTATATACCCTATGGGATTTATTTTTGATAACTATAGGTTCTTGTTTTCTCACATCGACATCATCTCTAGGGTTTCCACAATATAATATGTTATTGACAACCCATTCCCAATATAATGATTTTATATAGTTTCTATGAAAAGTAAAAATCTAACTGAATTTAATATGATGATTGGTGACAAGTTTCATCATAGAACATGTCTAGACATAGTTTGAAACCTCCGGTAACTAATTGAGAATTACTGGTACTAATATCTAACATACTTGTCTTGTTTCTTATTTATTACCCACCATTAAATACACTTAAACTAGAGAAAACACTAAAATTCAAAAATGAAATTTTAGTTTATCAAATACACTGCTGAATTCATATGATCTAGTCATCCCTAGCCTATTTTTATTTAATTGTATTCATCATTATTTAGTAATAATATATCAACTATCTTTCTGAATATAAAAACACCTCCTATTTTTTATATTTCCTACAAATTATGTTTTTATGGACTGATTCCTCCCACTATTTCTTATTAATTGTAGTGTTATTATTCAAACTCAATCCCATTAATAGCCTTTAACTCATCTATGTAATGTCTGATCCCATAATCTAAAAAGATTATTACGTCCTCTTATAGAAATATAATTCATTTTTACTAATTACTTTAAATCATAGGGATGCTAATATCCTTAGTGGGTTTTAAATAATTTCTAAGATGTATTTTTAGTTTTTCTTCATTTCCATTTGTAGCTAAATCCAACATTAACAAACAGTTCTCATCAAATAGATGGAGCCATGACATAATTAATTCCTACTGTATTATAACTTATATTACATCCTTTAATACACATGGTTAGTATATTATTAGTTATTACGCTTCAAATTTAATACCATTTCTTAGAATAAATCATGGAATAATTAAAGTATTTATAATATTCATCATCTATTCTCCTTATAATACCGTCATTCCTTTTATGTGTATAATATATTGATATTTTATTACTTCCACCACTCTAAATTAATGATATATAAATATTTGGTTAAGGTATTTTTATAAAAATCCTCACTAGATGATCTTATACCATTTTATAAGATTATTCGTTTTTCCATTGAGCATCTCTAAAACTTCTAAGAGGAATCTCCTAATATACATGGAAATATATTTATATTTTATTCAAAGTAGTTTACGTGTTTTTTATGAACTACCTCTTGATTCTATGCACCTTTATGTGTAATGGTTTTTTTGTCTAAAACATAAAAATTATGTATATAAAATACATAATATTTCTAGCACCATAGATATCCTTGATTGAAATATTTGGTTTTACATGAAAAAATTAACTTGCAATAATTGGGTATTAGTCTAATATTTTTGCATTCATCATTTTTTGTCAATATTGGATATATTCTACTCATATAATACTGGACTATATTTAATGTATGAAATACCATAACAATACTAATTCCATACCTGAAATTATTTCTTGCTATTACTAGAACTAGAAGCATAAATAAAGGTTCTGAAAATATTTCCTAAATTTTATTGATGAAAATCATTATACTTGAAAATCTGTTTTTTTGTTTCTCCCCATGGACATAGGAATCAAAATTTCTCAAAAACTTATGAAATTAATTTTTCTTGTTATAATATATTTAACCATCCAGTATTTATATATTTTGGTATAGATATATGACTTAAAAATTGTATAAAATATAAAATAAGATAAAAGGTAATATTAAATGCAATGATGAATATACTTTAACTAAAATTATCTACTTACTTATTCATCATTTCATTATAGTTTCTCTTCTAATGACCATTTTTTCACATGATAAAATGGTATCCTATTCAATGCACATTAGTTGTATATTTTTTTCTTTGATAAATTTTGTAAAGGCCCTTTCATATTTAAAACATTTATGGGATTTTTAACCCTGTCTTTCACGTCATTAACCATAATTGTTGATGAAATATATTCACATAAATCCTTATCTTCTTGGTAAAAAAGAGAAAAAATATCCCCAAGAATATCTTCTACACAATTCTCCAAATAATTTTTGATAGATATGGGGAATTTGGTTGTCAAGGATTATATTATGATACTAATAGAAAATTTCATATCCATTTAGATGACAACATTACAAACTGATCTATCTACTTCAACATCTTGAATGCAATATCACTAAATAGGTATTCATATTCCATTTCACACTGGTATAGTTCAGTGAAAATACCATTTATCTATAGCCTCTCCTTTAACTTTTCAAGTTCAAGGAGATGAGTTATCATGGTGTATATATTCATATCTTAATATTGCGTCTTTTTCATCTCTATAAATAGCTGATAGCATGATGTAACATACATTAAAATAATCCTCTATCTACAGCATATAGGTATCATTTTCACCTTCATTTCTATAGAAATTGGTGATATCATATAGTAACAAAATATTTAAGCATCCTCCCTATACATTATATATTTATCAAGTAGTAGTATAGTGTGTAAATTAATATACCACTATAAGAGATTTTGTATAGGAGGATGCTCTTTAATATGTAATGAATTATCTATTCCCATGGATTCAATTTATATATTCGATAATAGGTTAATGTATATTTTTGTTATTTATAGCGATTACTAGTACGACATAAGAAATTTTATTTTATTAATCACTCACAATTTTATCAAATCCCAGTATCCCTCGCCATTAGACCTAGAATATCCTCACGCATGGAATTTATAGTGTTAAGGTACCTTATGTGCCTTCTAAAAACCCAACAAATTGAGATAAAAATTACTTGATAGTATTTAGATATGTGGTCTTGTCAACTGTATTAAGTCATAGTTCCTTCATCCATTGAGTAGAATTCCCAATCCTGAAATCATGTACATGTATTTCTTTAACAGTTTCCTCTGAACATTATTGAACATGTTGTGTCTATTACACTCAATACATGCATTGTTAATTCTACCCCTTATCTTCGTTATGGATCCCCAAATGACTAGAAATTTCTCAATTATGGGTTGACTAGAACTTTAACTAGTTTTTTATCATAACATAGAATATGGAAGGTAATGTCTGAATTTATATTTTTCTTCATGGGATTTTTATCTTATGTTTATGTATTCTTTATTTTATTATTAGACATGTTTTTAAAATTATTTATAGTTTACATCTTTAATTAACAATGTATAGAAAAGTATTTTATGCATAAATAATTTAGTTTTTAATCACAGAATGATCATTATTTTTATTTACTTTATTTGATCAGGTTTAAAAATAAAATAAGTATTCTGTCACATAAATAAATAAATAATAATATAATTAAAATAATAAAATAAATATGTGTAATGACTATGAAATTTGTTTATATGTTGGTTTGTCATGTATATGATAAAATTACCCTTGAACCTAGGGGAATAACTCCTAGGGTTACACCTACCTCTAGTTGTAGCACTTTACTTTTAACTTGTTTATCTCCTTGGTATGATTCAACTAAGCTCAGTGTTGAATCAACTATTCTCTTCTAGTTCTACATTCCTTTAAAATTGTCCACTCAATATTGGGTGGGTTATGCTAGGGTTTTAGGGTCATATAAAATAATCCATAGGCACACATAAATATACATAATAAGGTGGAATCGATGATACACAAAAAATGATTTTTAATTTAGCAATAAATTAATCATAAAAACCAATGGAATAAGAATTAAATGTAAATAGAAACCCAATTCATACATTTGATACTTTATTTCACGAACATATACAACATAGAATGACTATAATCTAAATTTCGTTTAAATTTTTTCATTAATTTAAATTTCTCAAATACATAAATTAATCAACATATAAATTAATTAATTACTAATATTAATTGACCAACCAAATAGTCCTTGATATTACCAAAAAATGTAATATTATATTAATTAAATAATTTATCCCAAATTTAAAATTATTTATGTATATGTATTGTACTGTAGGAGATATAATGTGGACCATTCTATATGTTCCTAAACCAATAATGAAATTTAAGCATTATACTAAATGTAATATCACTTGTACAACATGTGAAAACACTGTGTTTAATCCCTGTGGTATACTATGTAATGACACATCACGTAAAACTACACAACATGTCATGATATAAATTACATGTTGTTCCATGGGTTGGGCTCTATAGTCTGAAAAATGTGATTGAATTAGCGACACACTTTTATAAACGTCGCATGTATTTCAGGTGGTTCTCATGAAGTAAACAACATGTATGAGAACCATAATTTTTGTGTATATATAGAATTATGTGAGAAATAATTAATAAAGAATTTAATATATCACACGACATCAAAAATTTACTCAATATGTAGTTCATAAAAAACAAAATGGAATAGAGTGTACAACAAGATAAATATCATGTAGTTTGGGTTTTATTTAATTAATTTTTCATTCCATGTGTTTAAATAAAACATCATGCCAATATAAGTGTGTAACTTGTGTGAGATTTTCTAAGTTACATGGAAATTATAACCTACTTCATGTAATATGATTCATTAGTGGACAGTTATACTAAAGATATAAAGAATCAATCCATATCTATAAGGAGTTCCCGCATATTACATGTCATGTATAATCAGTTAATTTCCATGTACTTCATGTGATGAAATATTTTAAAACTAATTGTCAAAAAACATCATGTATTAATTAAATTCCAGGTACTATGACCATACTTATTCAATTTACATGGAGAAAAACCTTGTGTGATGGCATGATGAGTGAAAAAGATATATTACATATGACATTTTCAACCCATGTTTCAATTAGAAGTCAATATATAAAATATAATTAACCTCAATTCATACTAACACCCACATGGTATACCTTGATTACTTCAACTCTCCCTTTTGTGGTTTACCATTTGTATATGATTATTAGTTTTTAGTTACATACTATGTAACTATTTCTTTCATTCTTCATCCATTGAACCTCCAGATATGACCATTTAGTGTTCATCATCAATTCAAGGACTATTCCATATCATATAAAATTGAATCATCATTTTATCCTCAATATTATTGTATAAAATAATTACTTGGAAATAAATTCCTTTTTTTAATATTAAAACATTATTAATTAATGAGAAATATTTATGAATTAATATGTTTCTTTTTTGATACCACATGAAGGTACTAAGGTGAAACTAATGTGGTTAAGCTCATGAAAAATAATTATTTTCATTGGTTTCAATAGTTAAATCTAATGTTTTAGACCAAAAAGCCTATAATATTTATATAGAGGAATTTTTCTGATTTAAAATTTTAATATGTTAGAGAAACACCCTATATATCATGTAAATTAAAGATCACTTTTTTCCTAGGTATAGGGGTGACCACTACATTTTTTAAAGGCCTAGGGAAACAAAGGCCCAATGATAATGGCTTGAAGCATTATTGGGGATGGAAGTGAATTTAATGGACCATGGTCCCTTGAATCGTAGGTCCAATAAAATTACATTATGAAATCCCATGACTGAAAGGCTTATGATAAAGCCTGAATTCCCCTAGAATATGCCCTTCCGACTCCTATATCCTTATATCCTGGACCAACCATACTCTATGAATCACCATTAAAGGTCACTTCCACCCTCTGCAGAGGTTTACTCACCTTTTTCTACTACTGGAATCTCACCCTTCTAGTGCCAACCATCTTCATCAGAGGCCAGAACCACCATCCCACCAACATCTACATCCCCCCTTTCTTGTCTAATCCCTCCAGAAGATATTGATCATCACCATAGTGGTCACCACCTGACCTCACATACATCAAACATCAATACCCCCACCATTATTATGGTTACACACGACTTCATTTTTTCTTAACATCACCACCCTTCATAGTCATGCATGGAAATTTCTTCATATTATTATTGTCATCTTTTAGAGTCTAGAAAATATAGAGTCCACATGAACCCACATTAGGGATAAAACAACACACCCCAAAATCAGTGGACAAATAATTGAGGTCAGAATTGATCCCTTTCACCCAATGATGTGGTGATGTATCTTGAGTAACACTAATGTCCCATGTTTTCCATATAATTTATATTTAATTTATAACAGTAATTACCATATCTCGATAATTCTTTTATTTTTGAGGATTTATTTTAGTAGTATCCCTTATTTAGTCATTATTGAGTTGAATCCAAATTATTATTCTTTAAGGGATATATATATGTTATCCATTAATCTTTTAATGTAACATTTGGTATACTTCATGATAGTGTGAAGGAACCAAGTGGCTGGTGTCATTCCTATATTTTACAAAAAAACATTTCATCAAGATTGATGATTTATTTTTCTTGAAATATTAGTCTTAGGAGGGGGGATACATATTGTATTTTATTATTTATATCATTGACTATAAAATTATATTTTTTTAGAGAATTATCTATGGAGAATACATTGTGAATAATGAATCGCCTAACACTATAGAATGATACAAATTAGATTATATATGATTAAAAAATTTAAAACTAAATGAAGGACCTTTAAATGATTTTATATTCTATTTAATTCCCATATAAAATAATATTGGAAGGAATATTATTATATTATTGGACATGTGATACTCATAGATATGTAAAAATAATTTCCATAAGACTATAAACATAACCATTTGACCCCCCTAAGAATTTATTGAATGTTGAATAATGAATATTCATTCAAATAAATATTATATTTATCAAATATGAGAATGAATATTCTTTTTAATATTCATATAACTAAATTATAGAGACCCAATCTTATCATTAACAGATATTACATTATTTTATATTATTATTATTTACATTGAAATAATATTTGTCGGAGGACCATAACATTTTTGGTGTCCTTGGATAAATGAAAAAACATCATCTATATGAAAGATATTCAAAATATTCCATAAAGATATATTCCCTTAGTAAACAAACCTAAAACAGTTATTTAAAAACTAAGGGAAGGAAACATAAGAAATGGGTGAGCACAGATGCTCGGTAACGGTAAATAAAGCAAGTGTGAATGTATAACGTGAACAAAAGGGTATGGAACATGATCATAACAATTGAAGATTATACCTTAAATATTAGAGATAATAATAAATATTTACCGTTAATTATAAATATATCACAATATAATTAATATCCAAAGTCCGAAAATCATAACATTGGAATAGGACATGGAATTTTTATCATGCATAAAAGAATAAAAAATCATATATCAAGGCTACCTACCAAGACCTTTAAAACATGTTAGGTCTTAGTTATGTCATATATACTTTTTTCGGGCTTGGTCTAACCACCCATGTACCCTATTAATTTTACTATTGGGCTATAACCCATTCACATTTTTGTTTTTGGTCTTGGTCTATAACCAGTGTACCCTCTTACGTTTAGGCAACTGCTACAACCCTTATACTGTCTTGTTTTTTGGCTTGGGATACAATCCATGTACCTTTTTGTTTTTTGGGATTGGTCTAAAACCCATATACCCTTTGAGATAATATAAAACATATCATTAACCAATGAGTTGGAGGTTTATATAGGTCCCTCTAGTCTCGTAATAAAATCATTCATTCATGTGCCAAAAGATAATCAAATGTTCATCATATCATTACCCATAAAAAGAGATACATTTTATAAACATCAAATAATAACATATGAAATGAAGTGGGTATCATTAAAATTTCATCATATAATAATATTTGAAAAAATATAGGTTCCATAATAACTTCATGAAAGCATAACCTATGAAAAGAAACATGTTTCAAAAGTATAAAATCTCTAGAACTGAAATGGGTGTCTTAAAAATCATTCCATAAAAAAATAAAGAAAGAATTTGAAGGGAACCATTAGATAATTTTCAAGAAGTTAATGATTAACATAAAGAAATATCATATTATATGGAAAATAACATGGAAGGATATCATGAAAACAATTCTGAAGGTAAATATTCTTTCTTCTTCAAAAAAGGCTCTTCAAAACATAAAACCTTTTGAAAAATATATAAATTAAAAACTTATAAATGAATCTTGGAAACATTATTAAAGTAATTTCCTTAAAAATATATTTTTAAAACATTTTCATAAAAATAATATTTTGAAACATGAAAATAAATCATCATGTAATTGATTGTGGGTAAATCCATTTCATATGAGATAAAAAGAATACTCTTAGTACATGGTAATAACGTTATAAAAATTATCCATTTAGAATGTGGAAAAAGGATTCCATTAAAAACACTAGTAAAAGAAAAAAAGGATAAAAATTTATTTTAATGATTTTAGGAGAATATTATAATATTATTTTAAACCATTTATACAAAACATGGTTTCTAAGGAACCAAAATTTCTGACTGAGGGGAGGTTAAAGTCGAGCATTATTAAAAAATATTATTAACTATATTGTGCACCAAAGATAGATAAAATGGGAATAATACATGAATATATCATGAAGAACCATATAATAATAAAATTAAAGAGTTTTATTAGGATATGGACCATAATATTTCATTAAAGTAAGCATAAACATAAACAATATCGAAAAGAGACGAGATTGTTTCAATAAACTCATATGACTTTGTAACTTTGAATCATACTTCCCTTGTAAAAAAATAAAATAAACTTAAACTAAATATATTATTAATTTAATTAGATTAATTATTTAAAATTTAAAATGTAGTATATACACCTCATGGAATAATGTAGGGGCCTAACATGACATTTGTCTCAAAGAAGGAAAAATGAGACAAAACAACTTTACCGATTTGGTAACATTTGAAACATAAAACCCATAAAATAAATATCATCAAATGGATATGTAAATACCCAAAAATATATTTATAATAATCATATAATTCATCCATGGGATTTATATACACCAATCAAAAGGAATGGGTGGTAAAACTGGCATTAATCCCATGGAAATGAAAAGTGAGATGAAATTCCCTTACATGTTGTCTTGACTCTCTTTGTAATAAAAAAACACATGTATAATAAATATAAATTTCCTATAAATGTGTTATAAAACTAAATTATTATATTTAATATCATATATGTTTTTATTATGACCTAATATTACCCTCTTGATAACAATATTTTGTTATGGTTTCACTTCGGGTAATATCAACTTTGTTTGTCGCATGTGTCTTAATTTTATATATATTCAGTCCTTATACTTATATCATGATTAAAAAATATAAACCATGATACACATATAATTTATATACAAAATATTAGTATTATAATATTCTATAGAATATACAAGTATGAAATGGAATACACCGTTCATGAAGACTGTAAGTTGTACGTATACATAAATGTTGTTTCCATTTTTATTATCATATTGAAATAAAGAAAGAAAATTAAATATATGTACATATGTATATAATATAATTATATTAGAATTAAATTGATATAAATATTATATAATTTTCCTAAAATCAACCTTAATACATTCCGTGTAGTGTTTGAATGAATTTTATGGCTTTGAGGAGGTGGTAGTCCACACTTACTCAAATGAAATTATCGTATTTAAACCAAATGGAAAGTAAAAAATATATGCATTGTAAAAGGAATAAATAATATTAAAACATAGTAAGTATAATATATTACATGAATAAACTTATTTTCCAACATAATTTCCACCATGATATGCGGTAGAAGAAAAAAGAGAAATCATCATTCAGTGAGGAGGCAGTTCACTATACATGTAAACAGTATGTTCATTACAAATTATATGGAGGTTTGCATAAGTGTAGGTAGAAAAAATAGAATAAAAAAATACTAGTATATTTAAAGCAATTTTTTTTAATAAAATCATTGAATAAAGAGAGAGGATGGGTGGAAAAATGAAAATAAAAGAAACAAGCTTGAGAGAAGATGTTACCTCTTAATCAGGTATGTCCTTTTGGTAGGTGACAAAAAGATTCATTGGATTGATTTCATAAAAATGAGAGGATTATATGAGTAAGGTAGGGATGTTTTAACCATATTTTAGTAGTGTTTTGGTACTCCAATGGGCTTTATAGGTGTGAGGAAGTGGAAAGAGATAATGCCTTTTAATAGTGGAGGAGTGGAACTCTTGAAATATTTTGAAGATAGAATTCCATCCACGTTTTCATGTTGAAATTGTATCCAATAATGATTGAATTATATAAAATGGAATGTATGATCGAAATATTCCCATAAAAGGACTCATGGAAATTTTTCTAGGTCATTTGGGTCTAAAATTAGTGTTCAGTCCAAAGTTACGATTTATTTTACCTTAATCAAAGTAATTAATCTTAATTACATTCACAAATAATTTTGGTCAAAAACTAAGTTGAAATTATTTTAAATTATAAATTATTATAATTCCAAATATGTAATCCAATTTTCAAAATTCCTAAAAATAATGTGGTAGAAATTAATTTAAATTTAATCTCGTTGATGGGACAACACTACAGGTATTTAAAGTAAAAATGATCAAACCATTGCTAAGTTTTTATATCCAATTTCAATGTGAAATAGGTTAAAATGAATTAAATTGTATTAATTGATAAAAACATTATCTAATTATATATTTAAACTAATTTAAAATATTATTCTTCTTTATAAATTAATTAGATGAAAAGGAATTTTTGAATTAAAATGTGTATCTTTAAATATTAATTAAATAATGAAACTTTATAAAAAAACAAAACATTTATCATGTCCTAATTTTTTTTGTTTCAATTAAAAATATAAAATTTATTTTGATATATTAAATCTATAAAAGTTCCAAAATTTGGATTCAGTTCAGATTCTGGATTAAAAGGTGGAAAACTACCTTTAAAAAAATATAGGCTTTTTACATAAAATTAGGATTATTCATATCTTATGTCTATAAAATATATTGGATAAATTTATAAAATATTTGATTGAATTTATAAAATATATATTACATTAATATCACATATTAATTATAATTAATTTAATTTATTAGAGTAAAATAGGTGTGGGACCATAAAAATAATAATATTTCCCTTTATATTTTATTGATTTTCATATTCATTTCTAATTTCTTGGTTACCTATGAATTAATATTATATTTGTGTAAATCATAAATTTTAATAAATTATTTTGTATTATTCATAACAAATAATTTAACATCTAGGTTATGTCTTATTATATTAAATAATATTTTATTAATAACATATTATTGATCAGTAAACCACGGTCATGTGTGTCACACAAACCATAAAGGAAAGTCATTGTTGTGTGTAACACAAGAAAATCATGGTGTTCAGGGTAGGTAATGATAAACATTTGTGTTGAATGTAGTTAATTATTAACTTGGTTTTTCATTAAACATCAACCAAACATAGTTATTTAATATAAGATAAACTATTTTCAGTGTTGCAAGAAATGAAAAATATAATATTTGTTAAATAAATTTGAGAAAAATAATCCACAAAATCTAGGTTTATTACATTCTACCCCCCTTAAAATGAATTTGACACTCGAAATTATTTTGGGTTATCAATGGTTTA
Organism: Viscum album; assembly: GCA_963277665.1. Lineage (NCBI taxonomy): Eukaryota > Viridiplantae > Streptophyta > Magnoliopsida > Santalales > Viscaceae > Viscum > Viscum album. Next base: position 929,475,920 of record OY728150.1, on the reverse strand, counting down.
ATATTTGAATGTTTTATTCATAGAAACCAACATCCTAAACATGAATATTAAAGACTTCCCATTAAAAGGGAATGTTGGAACCATAATGGTAACCCAAAGTAACATATAACTAGGTGTTTTCATAGGGGTACATATATGAGAAGTGAAGACAAGGACATGGAATAAAAATATAACTGTAATCATCTGATGGCGAGTGATAGAAAAAAGGTCAAAGTAAAGTTAATAGTCATAAATCCATATATTCGTGATGAACCAAATGACCATCTGATTTATCAGAAGTTGAGGTACTGGGATAAATTTTTTGTTTTCAAGATCATTTTTCCTAATGTAAAAGAATTTTCATGAAAATATATACTTTCATGATTTCAGGGAAAACTAGGCCTTTGTTGTTCCATTATCCACATCACCTATTTCTCCAAAAAGAAAGGCATTCATTCCCAAAGCATTAACAGATCATGAGATCAATAATATGCCATCCCATATTTTATCAGTTATCATCAAACCCATGCTTTTATAAAATGTTATCAATATGCATAAATCCTCATGTAGTAAGATAATACTTTATTATCACAAACATCATCCAATGTTTAATTTTATCTTCCCATAAAAATTTTAACCTCATAACCCTTCTCGAAGATGAAAATTCAAATCTTAAAAATAAAGTCATGAAATCATCTTAACATAGATCCCGCATATATTATAATGTACCAATTGGTTGTCACATTCCAAACATGTGAATAACCTCATCGTATATTCCCATGAAACATGGTAATATACTTAATTACCATAAATCCTTTTAGAAAATATGCATGCTTATTTATTCAAATGATTATTGGATATATCATTTAAAAAAAAAGTCATTAACAGAATCGTAAATAAAATATAAAACTTTTTCTATAATCAGTTCCAGGATAATCCATACTATTCAATTACTAATTTATATCCAACATATCATTATCCATAGATAATTATATCAATTCCATGCATTAATTAAGTGTTACCTAACCTTCATAAAATTATCACCTTTCTATAAAATCACTTTTATATTTCCTCATCACCATTAAACATATCATTTTCAATACACATTGAATACTTATACTAAAAATAATTATAAATTTCAAAATTCATATAACATAATCATTGAATTCCAAAACATAAATACATCATTAATCCATATTTATTCTTAAACCATTACTCAGGATTCATCAAATGTTTTCCTAATACCCTTTCCATGAATATGAAATATGAATCATGTCATATAGTTCCTCAATATTGATACAATCATGCTTCATATGATCAATGTAAACAATAATGCAAGAACATCCTATACTTTTCACATGTCGTTTGCGGTCTCTTTATCTTCAAAAGTATAACAAATACACATACCACCTACTGGATTATCATTATGAGATTTCCTATTGGAAATTAAATTTGAATATTTCCCATACATTCTACATCACAAACATTAAATTTTAACCATGTTCTTTTTAGTAATATCCATTAACTAAAACTAGATATCATAGGATGATAAACAGATATCATATATGAAATCCACATAATCATGAAAAATTACTTATAGTATTTCTACACAATAAAACCTACATTTTAATCAAATACATCTTAGGTTTATCCAAGTTTATTCATAGTCATCTTATATTCAATTCCATCATAACTCTTCATAATGAGTTTTTGGATTTCAAAATAATATCCATTGAGAGTGTCAAAACATATGTGTAGCATGGCCTATTTTTTGTACCAAATTACCTCGAGTTAGGACAAAGTCATATTGTCGAATTTTTTACCCATAGGTAAATTTTTTCTAGAGTCACATCCACTTGCAGTATCTAGACATGGATGTATTTACAGAAAACCACTCACTCTGTCCTTTACCAAAATTTCTACGCATTTTCCAAAAAATTAACCCATAATTATACTAATCCTTAGAGACAAACCTAGACGTATACTTATAAATATACCTAGGGATATCGCTAAATTTTTATAATCCTAGTTTCCAAAGGGTGACTAAATTGTTCCCCTGATACAAACTATACTGTCCCAAGCACAACATACATGGATATTAAATCATTTTAAATAAATATTTGGTACATTAAAAAAATAATTTCTTGAGGACCATAATATTTTACTATATTTGAAAACATGGAATCAAAATATTATATCCATTGAAATATCTTCAATATATCAAATAAATATTTTTACCTATAGTTCTTCTACCTAAAACCTTTCTTGATAACCTGGGAAAATTAAACATAATAAAGGGATGAGAACAAATGCTCAGTAAGGGAAAATAAAGTAATCATGTAAGTATAACCTGATCAAAAGGTTATGGAACTTGAGAATAACTTTTTAAGATCATACCCTTCATATTAGATATCACAATAATTATTATCAGTTTATAATAGAAATATCATAAGAAAATTAAGATCATAAGTCATGAAATCATAATATAGATTTTGGACATGGAATTTGTGGCATGTACAAATGAATATAAAATATTATATGAAGGATACCTACCAATACATTTATAACATGTTAGGATTGGGCTACGACTCATTTACCTACTTCTGGATTGGGATAATAAATAGTGTCCCCTCTTACTTTTATGATTGGTCTGCATGCCATGCACCTTCTTGTTTTCAAGATTTTCTACAACTTGTGTTCCCTCTTAATTTGACTCTTGGGATAAAACCTATGTACCTTCATGTTTTTATGCTTGGACTATCACTCATATAACTTCTTATTTATGTACTTGGGTTGCATCCCATGTTCTATTTGATATCATATATAACGTATCATTACAAATGAATTCGAGGGAGATATATGTCCCACACCTCTCATAATAAAATCATCTGTAGATGCACCACAATATAATAAAACATTAATCATATCATTACCCATAAAAATAGATAGGTTTTATAAACATCAAATCATAACCCATGAAATGAAATGGGTTTCATTAATATTTCATCACATCATAACCTATGAATATATATAGGTTTCATAGTCACTTCATGAAAGCATAACCCATGAAAATATACGTGTTTTACAATTATAAAACCCATGAAAGCAGAACAGGTGTCTTTAGTAGCATTATATAAAAATATAAACCATTCAACAAATTATATAAATGGAACCTTTAGATAAATTCTTTGAATGGAATGAGTAATAGAAATAAAACAATATCTTAAATGGACGATAATATAGAACAATATTTGGGAAAAATATTCATAAGGTAAATATCCTTTCCTCTTTAGAAACGCCTCTTCAAAACATAAAAACTTCTAAAACCCATTTTATATAATAAATTATTAAATAAAAATGAAAATATTTTTAAAAAAATTCCTTAAAAATATCTCTTAAACAAATATTAAAATTTAACCTTTTAAATATGTATATAAATATGAATATAAATATTCAATGAATTTATGGAGTGTAAATCCATATATTTTGTATGAGGTTAAAATAAAATTCATCGAGCATGGTAAAAATGTTATAAATATTCCACATTTAGAAAGTGACAAGAAGACTCATTTGAAAAAATTGTTAAAAAGAAAAAAAGGGTAAAAATGAATTTTAATTATTTTATGAGAATAATATAATATTTTTGGAAACCCTTTTTAGAAAACCATGTTTTTACGGAACACAGATTTCCAACCGAAGAGAGGGTAAACACGGGCTTACGTAAAAGAACTTTATTAACTATATTATGTACCAAAGAGTGTAAAAGTAGTAACAATACATTAATATATCATTAATAACAATAGTAGAATATAATTCATGTGTGTTATTAATTTATGGATCATAATACTTTATCAAAGTAATCATAAACATAAAAAATCTATAAATGAGACGAGATTCTTTCAATAAACTCTTAAGAACTTTTAAATTTAAACTACACATCCCTTTTAAAAAAATAAAATAATATTATGCTTAATATAACATGAAAATAATTATATTCATGATATAATATTTCAAATTCATTATATTCACCTCATGGATGAATGTTAGTTCATAACATGGCATGTGTCTCGGAGAAGGTAAATTGAGGCAAAACTACTTTATCGATTTGGTAACTTCTAAAATATAAAACCCATGAAAGAAAGATAACAGAATGGATATGTAAATAATAATATAATTATTTATAATAATAATATAATTCACCCATGGTTAGAATAAACTCCACTTAAAATGAATGGTTGGTGAATAAATCATGTATCTCACAGAAATGAAATGTGAGATCTAATTGCCTTACTTTTTGTCTTGACTCTTGTCATACTCATTCAAGAAACCTGTATAAAAAATATAAAAATATTATAAATCTTATAAAGAACCATATAAATATATCTAATACCATATATAGTTTTATTATGACTTTATATTACCCTCTTGTTAACATTACAATTATAAGGATTCACTTCAGGTAATATATGTTTTGTTCTTCGTTTGTGTCTTAATTTTTTATATATTTGGTCCTTATTCTTATATCAAGATTCCATTATTTAAAACATTATCTAATTATCATGTATATTAAATGTATTAATATTATAATATTCTATATAATATATAATTATGAAATAGAATACATCATTCATGGAGACGGTAAGTTGTATGTACGCAAGAACATTGTTTCCATTTTTATTACATTTTTTAAAAAAAGAATCAAAATGAAAAATATGTACATATGTATATAATATAAGTATATTATAATCATGATGTTATATATATTATATAATTTCACTAGACCCATCCTTAATACATTCCCTGTAGTGTGTGAATTAATCACATCAGTTTGAGGGGGTCGTAGACCACATTTCCTCAAACGAAATTATCATATTTACACTAAATATAAAGAAAAAAATATGTGTTTTAAAAAAATTAAATAATATTAAAAACATAATAAATATTATATAATAAAATAATAAATATATTTTCTATCATAATTCCCACCAGGAGTGGTGGTAGAAGAAAACTGAACAATCGTCGTTTAGTAAGGTGCTAGTTCGTCGTACACACAAATAGTATGTTTGTTACCCATTGGATTAAGGTGTTTGTAAGTTTAGGTAGAATAATTATCATAAAAAATTAAATTATATTTAAGACACTACATTTTTTATACCATCATGGAATAAAGAGAGTGTAGGGTATGGAGAATGAAAATAAAATAAAGCAGTTTGAGAGAAGACATTACCTCTTAATCAGGTAACTCCATTTGGTTTGTACCTAAAGGCTTCCTTGTATTTATTTCTTACAAATGGGAGGATTATATGTGTAAAGGATGGATTTTGGGAGATTTTTTTATCATATTTTTTCTAATCCAAGGGGCTTGAGTGGTGTGAGGAAGTGGGAGGATAGGAGGCCATTTTACAGTGGAGGAGGAGTGGCACTCTTGTAATGTTCGGAAGATAGAATTCCACCAACATTTTTCTTGATTAATGTGGATACAGTAATGATAAATATTTGATAAAATAGAGTATAGGATCAAAATAAATCCATAAAATGGTTATTATAAAAGTTTCTAGGTCTTTTGGGTTATAAATTTAAGGTTTAATTCATAGAATGTTTAATTTTACCTTAATCGATGTAATTAATTTTAAATACATTAAGTAATATTATTGGTAAAAAATAACATGAACTTATTAGAAATAATAAATTATCATGATTCTAAATATGGAATCCATTTTTCCATATTCCAATCCTAGAATTTTCAAAAATTCATTTAAAATTAAACATACTGATTGGATAACACTGTAGGGTTTTTAAGTTAAAATGGTCAAACTTTTTTTTATGTTTTTATATCTCATTTCAATTAAAAAATGGTTACAATGACCTAAATTGGATTAGTTGATAAAATTATAATATATTTTAAATTTTAAACCAATTTAAATTATTATTTAAAATTATAATTAAATTAAATTCAAAATAAGATTTGTATTAAAATCTAGTACATTTAATTGTTCATTAAAAATTTAAGCCTTATAGAAAAATAACCAAAAATTATCCTAACCTATTTTTTTTGTAAAAAATAATAATAGAAAGTTTATTTTGACATATTAAATTTATAATAGTTTAAAAAATTTGATTAAAAATGGTTTCCCTATTAAAAGGTGGTAAAACTACATTCACAAAAAATATAGGTTTTTATCCCTAACAATATGATTATTTTTATATTATGTCAACCAAATATATAGTATGAATATAAAAAATATTTTATTTAATATATAAAATATATATTACATTAATATCACTCCCTAATTAAAATTAATTTAATTTTTTAAGGTAAAATAGCTCTGTGAAAATAAAAATAATAATATTTCTCATTATATTCTATTAGTTTTCATATTCATTTATAATTAATTTGTAACCTATGAATTTGTATTATATTTGGGTAAACCATAAATTTTTATAAATTATTTTATATTATTAATGACATCTAATTTAAGGTCTATGTTATATGTTTTTATATTAAATAATAATATTTTAATAATATATTATTGTTCAGTAAACCTCGGCCATACGTGTTTTGCAAGCCATCGAGAAACGTCATTTTTTGTGTAATTCATGATAACCGTAGTGTTCCATTTATGGAAATATAAAATTTATGTTGTGTGTAGTGTATTATTAACTTGATATTTCATATAACAGAAGACAAAAAAAGTGATTTAATATAAAATAGAAAATTTCCATAGTTGTGTGAAATGAAAAATATCAAGAGGGATAAATTAATTGAAAACATAACAATTTAAAAAATCACAAGGTGTTACATAAATAAATATTTATATATTGAATAAATAAATATTAATTAGCTTACAAATAATTAACATGTGATTAATAAATATTACATATTTACTAGCTAAAAAAGTTTAATTATTTTTCATTCAAGCCACACATATTCTAACATAAATAACTGGTGATTAAATTTATGTGATTATAGTAACTTGAATAATTATTATTCCATAGTATTGATAATGATATTTATTCTAAATTGTAAATTCAAATTTAATATAATTTTAGATTCATGATACATTTATTGTGAGAGCCTTTAGTTTTTTTTCTCACTAGCATTAACATAGTTTTCCTAATGTCCATGATTCTATTCTAGTATCACATCATGACACCCAAAAAAGGGTAAATTTAATGTCAGTATGAAAATATCCTCATAAAAATTATTATGTTGTAACACAATACCTTTATTCATATATCTCGTCAATATAGTTACATACTAATGTCATCAATGTACAAGCTTGATTTTCCTTCTTTGACTACCTAAAATGGACTCGTTGATGATCTAACATGGACATAGATTTCAAAAGATAGTTTTATTTCAATTATAGGGATAAAAATATCATCTTAAATACCATTGAAGGGAATTATTGTTTTTGACTTATATATTAAGGTCATGTCTTTTATGATACATGAAATGTATCATACTTCAAAGAAAACCTATATCATCATAGTTTTTCATAAAAAAAGGTAAGAGATTCATGATATAAATTAATAATAATATCACGTCTAAGGACTAATACACACATCTACATATAGTAATGTATAGTGACACACTACTTATTGAAATCATATTGGCTAGTATTTCCTCATAACCACTAATCATGGATATTACCTTGTTTGAAACTCCCTGATTCATTTCCTCATAAACGTTTTAGATTCTAAAACATAATATTCAGAACATCATGTTTGTCTCATCAGATTGACTTTATCCATACAATATAACATGTGTTAAAGAATATTATTATAGAAATTCACGGTTCTCCTTTATAAGGGAACAACTATAACCTTTAAATGTAAAAAATAATCAAAATAGATTATCATATAATGATACATAGTAGAACACCCATAGTATTTTTAGATATTTATTATTATTTATGTTTATTAATATTCTGGTAATGTGAATTAAAATATGAGGTTATACTAAGTGTCCATATCTAACAATTATATCTCTTATATCGATCGTATATCACTCCATTGGTTCTCAACCCACTGAGACTACTTCCCAAAAAAGACATAAGAGACATCATATGATTGATAATGACCTCCATCACCTTTAACTATATGTGAGAATAGATATATCAAAAATTTTAAAGGGTTACCCCTTAACTCAATCATAATATATATGTTATTTTACATTGAGGTCCCATATTTAATGACTTGGGCCCTAGTCAATATGTTTTTTACGAAAACATAATTTTGGAATTATATGGAAGATTATGTTTTTTATTAGGATGAGGATGAGTCATGTTTTTTGGTTTTTTATTACTTAATGTGTTATTTTATAATTTAATTGGGTACGAACAATTTTAGAAAGAGGAATATTAAAGGATAAATGAATAAAATCTTGCAGTAAACATCTATATACCATTAGAAATTTTGAGTGAATCTACCATTACCTATTAAAAACATGTGGTTATGTGGACATTGGTGTTCCACAAGATGTCTAGTAGGGTAAATGTAACTTGCTCTACATGGGATGCTTTTTCATAAACGTTTAAATTAATTAAATGTTAATTTTGTTTCCAATCTTAAACCCTTGTACTCTTTCCAATTTCATCACATTTTTTGGTCAAATATACCTCTTAGGATATCTCATGGATTACCATAGGTGTATTTAATCTTCCAACATAGTGGTTATTTTATTTGAGTTTATTTCTATTTGGATTTTGAAAACTCTTCTTATTTTAGAATAAGTTTACTGTAATGAGGAAATTTAGTGAACACTTTTGTTTGGATAGAGTAATGTATACAATATTCAGTGGTTTGGTAGTGAGGATATCAAGTATTCATGAAAGTTTCATAATTTATCAAAATGATGGTCAAGTCCAATAGATGTTCTTCATGTGTTTTTTTAAAGAATAAGTATGTGTAAGTTTTTGGATATATCTTATCATGAATGATTAAGGAAATAATGAGATTTCAGAATTCTTATATTATAAGGCCCCAGCCTTAAACCATACTTAATCTTGAGTTATTACAAGATTACACATTGAGGATCTTTTCAGGTTTAGAGTTTTAGAGAATTAGATCACGAAACATGCATTACATTACACATTTAAACAAAGTGGTTACATAAAAGATAGTATTCATTCTTCCCATAAACGGAAACATATTTAAAATAAAACATTGATTCTTTCTTGACACATCCTTGACACTATCATCACATCATGTACCCTTCCCTTGACCTGTGAAAAACATTTCAAAAACTTGGGATGAGCATAAAAAGCTCAGTAAGAGATATAAAAATATGGAAAAGAAACATGAGTACATGTATACATAAGAATGAAATCATACTTTACCCATAAAACATAACCACTTTAACATACCTCATAAAATCATGAATAAATCATAGTAATCATAAGACATAAAAGGTAACTTGAGGCATTCATAACATTCTTACGTAGGGAGTAACCCTCTTGGTTACGTTTGGAATACCCACCACAGTATATTCCCTAAATCTCTTCGGAGAAACCTTAACGTTTCACTCCTTCGCGTTACCCAATGCATTGGAGAGCTATATTGGGCTCACCCGCCCTTAGTTTATCACGGAACCACCCGTCTTCATAACAATTCCCAAGAAACATAACATAATCTTATCACATAAAACATGCATAAAAGAAACATAACATTTCCACCTTTCAATAACAAGATATCAATAAAACACATTTATATAAATACATTATGAAAACAATTTTCAATAGTAAAATAAAAGAAAATTAAAACATGGTATTTATTTTTCTTTTAAAAAGATGGTATGGCTTGTAGAGGAAGCCGAAACTCAAATAATGGTCATGGCGGCAGAGAAGTCGTTGTCGCCGCATACGTACGACAAAAACATTCCCTTTTGTCATTTAATAAACACTACGTATAAAAATATTTTCTTTTGAATAAACGTAAAAGTCAAAGGGTTTTATACACCGTATAAAAGAAGGTTGTGTATAAAACAGAATACGCCACAATGAAAGGAGATTGAGACGAAGTCCCTTACAAAGACGGTATCCTTGGTTTAAGGACAAATCAATTACATAATTATGTGTGACAAAAGAATACACCAAATATAAGTGGATATTAAGTGTAAAATAATCAAAGGTCATTCACACATATTCAAAGGATGACATATTCGATAACTATATGTTGAACCCAAGGAAATCAAAATTGGGTTAAGAAGTTCCCTTGACAGTTTAATGACGTCACATAAAAAAAGGGTTTCTCATCACTTGGACATAAAATTTACATCAATAAGGATATATGAGAACATATCCCAACATAACAATATGTAAAATTAAAAGACCCAACAAAAGAAGTCTTTTAAAAAGAGGAGGGTGAAAGGTTCCCTTACCGACATGGGTATCTTTCGAAACATACGCCCCGTGAAAGAAGGACAATACAACATTGATGTAAATACTCATAAATGAAATAATATTACACAATGAGTAAAATAATGGTCAGTACATAAACCACTCAAAGGATATTGTGGCAAATGTAGCATAAATCTCCCAGGAATAAAAGTGAGATGAAAAATCCCCTACGAAAACTCGGCAGCCTAACGACGCCACTTAAAACTTACAAAAATGGATTGATGAGATCAAATAGGGTATCTCATCACCTTACAATAAAATGTACAGAAAGAGGAATATAAAAGAACATCCCCCATCATAAAAAGAGGAGCTTAAAATAAGTGACATAAGGGAGAGTACTTAAAGAGAAAGAGAGAGGTTAGATCTCTTACGAAAATTCGGCAGCCTAACGGCGCCACTCAAAACTTCCAAAATGGATTGATGAGAGAGAATAGGGTCTCTCGTCATATGAACATAAAAATTACAGTAAGAGTAATATAAAAGAACATCCCAATCACAAGAAAGATGAGCTTAGAAGGAATGACATAAAAGAGTGTACTTAAAAAGAAAGAGACTAGTAGGATCCCTTACCTCAAGTCCAACTTGTCTTGTTCGTTTCTTTATATTCCTGAATAATAAACTTTGGTCAATTAATAATTGCCTAAGTACCTCCTTTAGAGATTATTATTCAGTTCATATCACATATTATAATGTTATAATAATTTTTTAATAATGTTAGTTCAAATCAGACGTTTTTTGCCGATGTTTGGTACATGAGTCAAAAATGAACTTGTTTGAAAAAAGATTGCCCATGTAGTTATAAGTAAATAATTTCCAGAATATTATTAATGATTAAAATATCATATATATCTAGTAAATATTCATTTTATACTATTCCATATCATTTGAAAAAAAACGAAAATCACTGTTCATGGAGACGGTAGGCCGTACGTACGCATGAACGCTACTTTCATTTTTTTGTCATATTAATGGAATTAAAACAAAATGAGAGAGATATATATATGTTATAATTCCAGAATGATATCCATAATTTAGATGTAATATATTACATATATATCCATTATATATATGTACTTATATTATTACATAACATTTTGAGATAAGAAATGAAATGTACCGTTCATGGAGACGGTAAGCCGTACGTACGCATGAACGCTACTTCCATTTCTATTTCATATTTAATGGAATTAAAACATAATGATAAATAATAGTATTTTAATTACAGTATGGTATCATATATAATATCATTAAATATATCCATTATACGTACCACATATGGTATTAATGAATCAAATCACTTTGAGGGGGCGGTAGTCCGCACTTCCTTAAATGAAGATATCGCGTTTACCCATAATGGAAACCATAAAGGTACGCCATAAATGAAAAATACAGAAGCTTAAGTAAAACATAAAAATATTATATATCATATATAAATATACTGTCATCTTAATGGCCACCTTTGAAGGTGTTAGAAGAATGTTGAACAATCATCATTTCGGGAGGCAGAAATTCGCCATCCATGGAAACAGTATGTTCTTTAACCATTAGATGTAGGTGTGTGTAAGTGTAGATCGAATCCTTCTTATAAATACATTCTAGTATATTTAAGATACTTTATTTGTTACAAAATAAATGAATAAAAAGAGTTTAGGGGGATGGAGAAGCAAAATAAAACAAAAGGACACAAGTGAAGACATTACCTTAAAATCGGGTAACTCCCTTTGGTTTGAGCTCAAAGGCTTCCTTGGGAAGACTTCTGCCCAAAGTGAGGCTTCAAGGAGTAAAAGAGAGAAGTGGAGAGACAAAATGGGAAGGGGTTGGCCGAGCCAAAGGCTTTGGGAGTGTGGGTAAGGAGGTAGAGGTGGGGGCCTTTTATAAGAGGAGAGGAGGGGCACTCTTGTAAAGTTACAAAATGTTACTTTATTTTCAAAAGAGTTTCGGATTTTAAAGGTCCCACATTTATTTATTTCGAGGATAAGGTTATAAGGGTTCTAAATCCACTCATCCAATAGGTTTTGGACATGTTTAGGTCTTAGATATTACATTATCTTTCCATTTTATTTAAATCGTTAAATAATGAGGTCATCACTGCATCATCATGATGTCATAAATAATTTAATTTATTTAATGTCTAAAAATTATTAAAAAAATACTATGATGTAGGAAATATTATTGTCTTTCCAATGATAATTTATAGTCAAATATATTACTTGTATAAACCCATGTAAAAATTGTTTTAGTAAAACATCTCATGTTTGTGTCATTTTTACTTTAACCTTAAATAAAAAGATATTTATGTCATTTCCCAACCAAAGTGGCTCCATGGGGTCCCCAAGTTGACCCATGGATTTTCTTGGTCGTCCATGACACATCCAATGAGGGTAGGACATGTGTCTAGGTCATTTCATTTTATTAAAACATTATTCTTACCATAAACTACACTAATTACCTCTAATCGCGATTAAAAACTTAATAAGTTACTATTGACCAAAAAATTATTTTTATCCCATTGAACCACTTTTTAATTCTTAATGACAACCATGTATGTCGGATTTTTGAAATTAAAAACACAAAGATGACAAAATTTTATTTAAAAGGAAAAATCAGTTTTTATAAGTACCACTTAGTGGTGTCACTATTCATCAAAAATTGAAGTTTTTTAGAAAAATCCCAAAAATTCACCCTAAGATATATTTGATATTCCGAATTCAAAAATGAAGTCTATTTTACAAAATTCAAAACATATAAGTCACATTAATTAATTTAATAATTAATTCCCGCTGTCAGAGCAAATAGCGTGTTTTTATGAAACAATAAGTATCAAAAGATTGACACTAGTTTAAGTATGATTTCAAAGTGAAATTATTTCCAACGACCACTATTGGATTTAATGGTAAAAATATATTCTAATTTCACTTTAAAACCAATTCAAAAGATAATCTAATCATATAAATAAATTAAATTAAAAAGAGTTTTTGAATTAAAATACAACATTTTACACTATTCATTAAAAAAATGAACTTTATCGGAAAGATACCAAAAATTTACACAAAGTAAATTTTGATGTCCCAATTATTAAGAAAAGTTTTATTTGGTCCAATATAATGTATAAGACTGAACAAAACAATATTTAATGACGGTTCGCCATCAAAAGGCGATAAGTGAACCTTTAGTGAAAACTAGGGCATATACGCCTAAAATTGAATTCTTTCCGTATTTTAAGCCTTTATCTTTTTTTTGGATAAATGTAAAAACATTTAAAAACATATATAATCATATTTTAGTTATTTCTATCCATTCCCACCAATACAACGGCTACATGTTAACTACCATTTAAAACAATATTATTTTATTATTAGAGTGCAACGTAAGATTCCCAAGAAACTCGTTGTTGCGTGTTGGGTACGCCATCGAGCATAGCGTCCCCTTTAAAGTCATATTAATATTTTATTCAAAAATATGGATAAATATGAAAATGTCATATTCTTTATTTACCTGGGGTGTTACATCCTTCCCCCCTTTTGGGAATTGCGTCCTCGCAATTTTTAAAATTGAGCCTGGAAACATCCTTGAAAGTCCCACATCGAAACAAGAGTTGGTAAAACAATCACTTTAAAATAAAGGGAGAGAAGTACATAGGTCACCCGAGTTAACCCATACTATGATTCCAAGTAGAAAAATATGGATATGGAAGAAAAAACAAAGGGTCATGTTCTGATGGAGAGTGATAGTAAACATGTGTAGGAGAAAGTTAACCATAAGAAAATCACAAACTTGTGATGGGTTATATAGTATTCGATTCCTCAGTAGGAAAAGTTAATAGACAACATTTTTGTTTTAATTTACTTTTTATTGAGGAATTTATTCATAAGGAAACATAATCACTTATCATGTTTACTTTCATCTTTTACTAGATTCCTTAATCAAACTCATATTTTTCTCCAAAAGACGACTATTTAGGGACACTTGTTCGCATTAAGAGTACTATAATCAAATTCTAGAGAATCACCTAATCCACAAAATAGAACTATATATTTCCCATGTCTTTAGACAAATTTCAAAACCAAAACCAAAAAGGTTAGTACAAGATCAGATAATCCAGAAAAGGATAACCCTTTATAAAAAGAAAATCTATTCTTAATCTCCAAAATTTGTCCAACAAAACCCAAAGTTCAACGAGGACCATTCTATAATAAATTTTTCCATAAAATTCTTCAAAGTAAACCAAACTAAGATTGAAACCTAAATATTTGAAGGGTTTAGTCACATAGTCTTCCAAGTTAAATCGTAACATTTATCTCCAAACAACATCAGTTGCTCCTAAAGTCTCGTATTGAAAAGTAATTAACCTAATCACATATCCTCCATGATAGGTTAATCATTTTCATAAATAACCCAAAATCAACTTACTATTAATTCATAAAATCATATAACTAAAAAGAATTAGTCAAACTAACCAGGGACTTCACGTAGTCCAGTGGTAGGCGATAAATACCAGTCGCACTTTGGTTGTGGGTTCGATTCCCGCAGCTTTGTCCGACGCGACGGGTTTTCACACGGTCTGCGTGTAGTCCTTTTTCCAAAACTGTATATTCCTCAAAAAATTCCCCAAAACGAGATAAAATCTTCAAAAATAATCATAACATATTTTAACCTTAAGTTTATCTCATGCCTTTCATTTTCCATCATAACATATAATTACCCATAATTACCTCAAAAGTAAGGATCATATAAACCCTAATGGTTACCTTTATAATTATTACCTGGACTTCCACATCGATTGGTCATCTCATACATGATGCATTACAGAACATACCAAGGTTCAAGTGGTTGATCATGACTCCTTAATAGTTGGTTTAAGATAAACACAAGGGTTCTCATTGCAGCTCCCATATCATTCAGTTGCTTGCTCAAAAAACTGTCACAGTTTCCTTCACATCCACTGTTACTTTGGTCCCTGCTAGATCTAGCCATTTACTAAAACCAAAAAGGTCAGTGTGAGTATATCAACAAAACCATCATTTACTAATGAGTAAGATAAACACTAATATATACTTACTCATTCAATTTATCTAAAACTAGTACTATTTCTGAATTTTTAACCATTATGGTAATGTCACTTATGCTTAAAGAATACCCTAACCTCTAAAGTTATCTAAACCTACCTTTGATACCAACTATAAGGCCCCAACCTTAAACCTTACTTAATCTTGAGTTATTACAAGATTACACATTGAGGATCTTTTCAAGTTTAGAGTTTTAGAGAATTATGTCATGAAACTTGCATTACATTCCACATTTAAACAAAGTGGTTACATAAAAGACAGTATTCATTCTTCCCATCAACGGAAACATATTTAAAATAAAACATGGATTCTTTCTTGACACATCCTTGACACTATCATCACATCATGTAGCCTATCCTTGACCTGTGAAAAACATTTCAAAAACATGGGATGAGCATAAAAAGCTCAGTAAGGGATATAAAAATATGGAAAGGAAACATGAGTACATGTATACATAAGAATGAAATCATACTTTACCCATAAAACATAAGAACTTTAACATACCTCATAAAATCATTAATAAATCATAGAAATCATAAGACATAAAAGGTAACTTGAGGCATTCATAACATTCTTACTTAGGGAGTAACCCTTTTGGTTACGTTTGGAATACCCACCACGGTATATTCCCTAAATCTCTTCAGAGAAACCTTAACATTTCACTCCTTCGCGTTACCCAATGCATTGGAGAGCTATATCGGGCTCACCCGCCCTTAGTTTATCATGGAACCACCCGTCTTCATAACAATTCCCAAGAACCATAACATAATCATATCACATAAAACATGCATAAAGGAAACATAACATTTCCACCTTTCAATAACAAGATATCAATACAACACATTGATATAAATAAATTATGAAAACCATTTTCAATACCAAAATAAAAGAAAAGTAAAACAATGGTATTTATTTTTCTTTTAAAAAGATGGTATGGCTTGTAGAGGAAGCCGAAACTCAAATAATGGTCACGGCGGCAGAGAAGTCATTGTCGCCACATACGTACGACAAAAACATTCCCTTTTGTCATTTAATAGACACTTCGTATAAAAATATTTCCTTTTGAATAAACATAAAAGTCAAAGGGGTTTATACACCGTATAAAAGAAGGTTGTGTATAAAACAGAATATGCCTCAATGAAAGGAGATTGAGACGGAGTCCCTTACAAAGATGGTATCCTTGGTTTAAGGAAAAATCAATTACATAATTATGTGTGACAAACGAATACACCAAATATAAGTGGATATTAAGTGTAAAATAATCAAATGTCATCCACACATATTCAAAGGATGACATATTCAATAACTATATGTTGAACCCAAAGAAATCGAAATTGGGTTAATAAGTTCCCTTGACATCCTAACAGCGTCACATCAAAAAAAGGTTTTCTCATCACTTGGACATAAAATTTACATCAATAAGGATATATGAGAACATATACCAACATAAAAATATGTAAAATTAAAAGACCCAACAAAATAAGTCTTTTAAAAAGAGGAGGGTGAAAGGTTCCCTTACCGACATGGGTATCTTTCGAAACATATGCCCCGTGAAAGAAGGACAATACAAAATTGATGTAAATACTCATAAATGAAAGAATATTACACAATGAGTAAAATAATGGTCAGTACATACACCACTCAAAGGATATTGTGGCAAATGTAGCATAAATCTCACAGGAATAAAAGTGAGATGAAAAATCCCCTACGAAAACTCGGCAGCCTAACGACGGCACTTAAAACTTCCAAAAATGGATTGATGAGATAAAATAGGGTATCTTATCACATAAAAATAAAATGTACAGAAAGAGGAATATAAAAGAACATCCCCCATCATAAAAAGAGGAGCTTAAAAGAAGTGTCATAAGGGAGAGTACTTAAAGAGAAAGAGAGAGGTTAGATCTCTTACGAAAATTCGGCAGCCTAACGGCGCCACTCAAAACTTCCAAAATGGATTGATGAGAGAGAATAGGGTCTCTCATCATATGAATATAAAAATTACAGTAAGAGTAATATAAAATAACATCCCAATCACAAGAAATATGAGCTTAGAAGGAATTACATAAAAGAGTGTACTTAAAAAGAAAGAGAGGAGTAGGATCCCTTACCTCAAGTCCAACTTGTCTTGTTCGTTTCTTTATATTCCTGAATAATAAACTTTGGTCAATTAATAATTTCCTAAGTACCTCCTTTAGAGATTATTATTCAGTTCATATCACATATTATAATGTTATAATAATTGTTTAATAATGTTAGTTCAAATCATACGTTTTTTGCCGATGTTTGGTACATGAGTCAAAAATGAACTTGTTTGAAAAATGATTTCCCATGTAGTTATAAGTAAATAATATCCAGAATAGTATTAATGATTAAAATATCATATATATACAGTAAATATTCATTTTATAATATTCCATATCATTTGAAAAAAAACCGAAAGCACCGTTCATGGAGACGGTAGGCCGTACGCACGCATGAACGCTACTTTCATTTTTTTGTCAAATTAATGGAATTAAAACAAAATGAGATATATATTTATATATGTTATAATTCCAGAATGATATCCATAATTTAGATGTAATATATTACATATATATCCATTATATATATGTACTTATATTAATACATAACATTTTGAGATAAGAAATGAAATATACCGTTCATGGAGACGGTAAGCCGTACGTACGCATGAACGCTACTTCCATTTATATTTCATATTTAATGGAATTAAAACATAATGATACATAATAGTATTATAATTCCAGTATGGTATCATATATAATATCATTAAATATATCCTTTATAAGTACCACATATGGTATTAACGAATCAAATCACTTTGAGGGGGCGGTAGTCCGCACTTCCTTAAATGAAGATATCGCGTTTACCCATAATGGAAACCATAAAGGTACGCCATAAATGAAAAATACAGAAGCATAAGTAAAACATAAACATATTATATATCATATATAAATATAGTGTCATCTTAATGGCCACCTTTGAAGGTGTTAGAATAATGTTGAACAATCATCGTTTCGGGAGGCAGAAATTCACCATCCACGGAAACAGTATGTTCTTTAACCATTAGATGTAGGTGTGTGTAAGTGTATCTCTAATCCTTCTTATAAAAACATCCTAGTATATTGAAGATACTGTATTTGTTACAAAATAAATGAATAAAAAGAGTTTCGGGGTTGGAGAAGCAAAATAAAACAAAAGGACACAAGTGAAGACATTACCTTAAAATAGGGTAACTCCCTTTGGTTTGAGCTCAAAGGCTTCCTTGGGAAGACTTATGCCCAAAGTGAGGCTTCAAGGAGTAAGATAGGGAAGTGGAGAGACAAAATGGGCAGGGTTTGGCCGAGCCAAAGTCTTTGGGAGTGTGGGTAAGGAGGTAGAGGTGGGGGCCTTTTATAAGAGGAGAGGAGGGGCACTCTTGTAAAGTTACAAAATGTTACTTTATTTTCAAAAGAGTTTCGGATTTTAAAGGTCCCACATTGATGTATTTCGAGGATAAGGTGATAAGGGTTCGAAATCCACTCATCCAATAGGTTTTGGACATGTGTAGGTCTTAGATATTACATTATCTTTCCATTTTATTTAAATCGTTAAATAATGAGGTCATCACTGCATCATCGTGATGTCATAAATAATTTAATTTATTTAATGTCTAAAATTATAAAAAAAATACTATGATGTATGAAATCTTTCTATCTTTCCAATGACTATTTATAGTCAAAAATATGACTTGTATAACCCCATGTAAAAATTGTTTTAGTAAAACATCTCATGTTTGTGTCATTTTTACTTTAACATTAAATAAAAAGACATTTATGTCATTTCCCAACCAAAGTGGCTCCATGGGGTCACCAAGTTGACCAATGGATTTTATTGGTCGGCCATGACACATCAAATGAGGGTAGGACATCTGTGTAGGTCATTTCATTTTATTAAAACATTATTCTTACCATAAACTACACTAATTACCTCTAATCGCGATTAAAAACTTAATAAGTTACTATTCACCAAAAAATTATTTTTATCCCATTGAACCACATTTTACTTCTTAATGACAACCATGTATGTCGGATTTTTGAAATTCAAAACACAAAGATGGCAAAATTTCATTTAAACGGAAAAATCAGTTTTTATAAGTACCACTTAGTGGTTTCACTATTTATCAAAAATTGAAGTTTTTCTGAAAAATCCCAAAAATTCACCCTAAGA
Organism: Viscum album; assembly: GCA_963277665.1. Taxonomy (NCBI): domain Eukaryota; kingdom Viridiplantae; phylum Streptophyta; class Magnoliopsida; order Santalales; family Viscaceae; genus Viscum; species Viscum album. The sequence goes on along the minus strand of OY728150.1, from coordinate 929,456,248 downwards.
TATATTTGATATTCCGAATTCAAAAATGAAGTATATTTTAGAAAATTCAAAAAATATAAGTCACATTCATTAATTTAATAATTAATTCCCGCTGTCAGAGCAAATAGCGTGTTTTTATGAAACAATAAGTATCAAAAGATTGACACTAGTTTAAGTCTGATTTCAAAGTGAAATTAATTCCAACGACCACTATTGGATTTAATGGTAAAAATATATTCTAATTTCACTTTAAAACCAAATCAAAAGATAATCTAATCATATAAATAAATTAGATTAAAAATAGGTTTTGAATTAAAATACAACATTTTACACTATTCATTAAAAAATGAACTTTATCGGAAAGATACCAAAAATTTACACAAAGTAAATTTTGATGTCCCAATTCTTAAGAAAAGTTTTATTTGGTCCAATAGAATGTATAATAGTGAACAAAACTATATTTAATGATTGTTCACCATCAAAAGGCGATAAGTGAACCTTTAGTGAAAACTAGGGCATATACGCCTAAAATTGAATTCTTTCCGTATTTTAAGGCTTTATCTTTTATTGGATAAATGTAAAAACATTTAAAAACATATATAATCATATTTGAGTTATTTCTATCTATTCCTGCCAATACAACGGCTACATGTTAACTACCATTTAAAATAATATTATTTTATTATTAGAGTGCAACGTAATATTCCCAAGAAACTCGTTGTTGTGTGTTGGGTACGCCATCGAGCATAGCATCCCCATTAAAGTAATATTAATATTTTATTCACAAATATGGATAAATATGAAAATGTCATATTCTTTATTTACCTGGTGTGTTACATATATGACTATGGGTGATTGGAAATTTGTTCAAAGAATTATATAGGGAATCGATAGTTGTATAATTTAATACGTGGGAACCCTTGGTTATAGGATGTTGGTGTGACTTAGGAAACTAGGTGGGACTCTATTTTCTGGAAGATCCACTTTTTTTAGGTGTCATGGGATTACATGTTAGTAATCGATGTGGTCTCCTTGTCAAAAGAGATTGTAACATTTATACTTATGATGAAATGAATAATTACAAGTCTTCTAACCATACACATAAGAAGAAAATTATACCTATATAAAAACCATATTATATCCATTAAAGTGATTATTTTCTTTTTACATATTCATGTGAATGTTTGGTGAGTTGGTGTAAATAGGCTTGGGTAAGTTCAAATGAAAACAATTATTAGGTTGAAAGTATTTCTTCCAATTTCTAGTATATTAAAATTGCAAGAACTGAAGTCTTGTGATTTTATTCTACCATTGTGAACACATATAAGACTAAATTTCTATTTGTGATGTTTTAGGGGAAATGCTAAAAAAAAATTCATTAGATCTGATAGATGTTCTCAATGGTATAATAGTTTACTCAATAAATTCTTAGTTAAAATTTATTCCAGCTCAAATGTTCTTTTAATATAATAAGAATTATTGTATTAAAAAGGAAAAGATGTTAGAATATATCAAGGATTATATTGAATATTTTATTAAGAATGATTTTAGAAACTAGTGGATATAGTTAGAGGGATATATCATCCAAAAATATCAGGAAGTTCTATTCAAAGGTTTAATGTTGAAAAAATAGAGAAATAAGAATGGGAAAAACATGATGCAAAGGATTTTAGTTTTTAAAGTATAACCTTAGACCATAATATGTCTCTAAATATCCATTGGAAGAAGACTACATCTAACTCAACTTCATCCATGGTAGACATGTATTAAAAGCATATAACTCTAAATATAGTTTTCTTAATTTGATGAATCTTTAATAAGAGGAAATCAGAAGAGAGAACTACATTTCATCATGTGAATGATATAAACATGATATAAATCCAACATGAGTCTCAAATGTTAACATACTTAGATGATGTTTGTAAAATATTAATTTTATCATCATTACCAATATAATGGGAATTTAATTTAATTGAAGAATGTAACTCTAACAAAAAAATTGATTGGATATTCAAATATGCCTAGAACCTGATTCCAAATGAAGATATTTAGATGGGGATGACTCAATAAAATTATTGGAATGAATTTAATGAAGATGTAATAGGGTTCTTTCCTCGTTAAATAAAACTAATATGATAGAAAGATATGTTGGGGGAGAAAGTAGAGGTAAATATATCAAACTTAGTCTAATATGGTAACACATTGATAAAAGGGTTCACCTAATGAAGTATTTTGTATAGAAAAATCGAAATTAAGGATGATAAAATTATAAATGAATAAGTTCAATTAAAATTACTTGTTAAATAAGTTAATATATATATATATATGAGTGTCAACTTAAATTTTTAATCATGGATAATAGATTTTGGTGAATCGTTCTAATCCATTGGTGAAATTTTTTTCATGATTAGTTATCATTCTAATGATTGGGAAGAGTCTAACTAATGGGTGATGAATCTATTTATGTATTTGGTAAGGGATATGTCATATTTTAATTGAATAATGAATATTTTTCCTATGCTAAAATATGTTCATAATATTCTTAGACTTTGTAAGAACTTGATTTTTTTCTGGTAGTCATTCGTGTGGAGCTAAATTTATAAGTTGAGTAGGGAAAATCAATTAGGGATCTCTTATCACAGATAATAGTGTAACTAATGAAACAAAATATATAATAATAAGTTATTTTTGATCTATAATTCCTATAAAATCAATAATAAAAATCTCATATTATGGGACTATCATTTCAGTCACATTGCGAGAATTGTATGAAGAATCTAGAAGAAATAGGCATTCTGGAAGTGGAACATTAAAAATTTGGATGTTTCAATATTTTTATACTCAGTAAGAGGAAAAAGATGTGTTTTTATATTACTAGGAGAATTATGAATATAAAAAATATGTCTCTTGTACATATGTATGTTTCAGGACCTACCCTAATGAGAATACTTGGAGGATCATAATACATTTTGACATTTATTTCTAACTCCATGAGAAAAATATAGATATAATCCATTAAACATAAATATAATTATTTTTATTGATTGGAAAATGAGAATATATGGTTAAAAGATAAATAATATTTAGGTTGAAATGATTAATAATGTTAAATTTAGATTATTTTCCAAGAATATGTTTCTCTAACTTCTGTAGACACATGGGAATTAGAAATGGGAAAATCATACCCTAAATATGTGAAAAAAATGTTAATAAGTATATAACTAAAAATATTATGAATATTGATGCCTCAATCAAGATTTTTTAATAATTTTGGGTAGAATTACTTGGTACCACAACATACTTAATCGATTTAATCCCATAAATTCTAATGGGATAGATTATACTAGAAGTTACTTGGATTAGAAGTTCATTATATTTTTCTCACATCAAAGTCTTCAAATTTTTATCCTAACCACCTATACATACCAAATAAAGAGATATGCTAGATGAAAATTCTCTTACAATATTTTTCATAGTCTATAAAGATATAGAACTTAGATTTTAACCATGTTATGATGATAAAATTAATGTCATTGGATGTTGAAATGTTCTCTTTAATGAGTAAGTCATATTTAAGGATAAAAATTTTAAGGTCAAGGATGTTGAATTAATTGAATAAATTTTAGTAATAGTTTAATTAAGTAGAGGAAGTATATGTTTTTAAATTCATAAGAGTTTATAGGAATTTGTGTCTATAATATGTCTACATATTTTAGAGAAATATCTAGGGTTAATAAAAAGGGTTTACTAATCTAACCAATGGATGGTATACCAAAATGTTCAACAATAATAGAGTCTTGGTTTATAGTTATAGAGTATGAAAGTCAATATTTATCAATTTTGGAAAGAGAAAAACTTTACGTATAGTTAAATTGATTAATAAGGGTCAGATGATTAGTATAGAGGTATGGATCTGAAATAAACATTGTAATTTTATTGGGTAGAGGGAAACAAAAAATCATAGAATAATAGGATACCCTTGGTGATTTTTGTGATGGAGAGATGGTCAAATAGAAGAATTTGAATTCAATTCTTGTAAATAACACATTTTAACTAAGCAATTTAACCACTAGAAAAAAGGAACATAAAAAATAATTTATAACTAAAAGATGAATCTAACCAATGTTTAATTTATAAGCTGAGTTTGATGGTCAATGGTTTTTTAAAAAAGGATGACATTGAATTATCTATAATTTTCTCTTCAATGGTTACAAATTATATAATTTGAACCATGATAAATAGGGTTTCCTTTGTAGGATTATAACTAGAAAAAGTGGATATGGGGAATGATTTTCTTCATATAGATCTAGAGGATGAAATATATATTAATCACATTGGTGGTTTCAAGGATCAATGAAATAATAAGATTTCGAAAAAAATAAAAAAGTATTGATTTGTTGAAATTATAAACAAGATAGCGGAACCCAAAGTATGAATTGTTCATAGAGGATAAAAGATTCATGTGGGGAAACTCAAATCATTGTTACCACAAGAAAGGATAATAATGATGGGAATTTCATCATTCATTGGTGTATAGGTTGACATACTTACAGTAGGCCCATTAATTTAATACATTAATGATTTAAATTTTTTCAATGATATTTGTAATGAATGATCTCATTCAAGATATAAATATCTTGGGAATAATAATTGAGAGAGATAAGAAGACCATATAATTGGTTTTTTAATAAAAATTATACTCCAAGATGATTTTACCTCCAATCCATATTTTTATTTTATTGAAGGAGACACTTTAAGGAAAAGTGGAAACCTTACAAAAACATTAACAGTCTGATTTCAAATTTCAAATAAAAAACTTCAAACCATTTCAAAATAAAGTCAAAGACTATCATCATCACATCGGACCATACCTGCAAATTACCACAATGATGAAATCGCTTAAAAGGAATTAGCTAGATTCAAAATCCTAAATAAAAAAATCTATCATCACATCTACAATGACTAGGATGCCTCGGGACACGGATCCTTGAGTAGCGAGCCTCCTCGAGCAGCGCCCCTGACATCGAACCACCACATCATCACCATTGTCTGTATCGCAGGAGAGAACCCACCATCAATCGCCGTCGCGGCTTCAACGCTGATGCAGAAGGAACCTTCTCCCTTGCCGTCATCCAAACACCATGATGTCTTTATCCCCGTCTAAAGACCGTTGTCAACATCATTGTGCCATCATCGCTCGTATCACCTTTTAAGGAAGAAATATCGAACAATCAAGTGAACCAGAAACAAAAAAAAACCTCCATTGATGTTGATAATGCCAAACCGAACATCTCCATTGACGAAGAGGCCGAAAATCAGAACCCATCATGACTCCGGTCATGCCCAGAAATGACCGCCAACCCAACTTCCAAAACATCTTAGGGCTACCGCACCGGCTCCGACTGGGAGAGGTGTAGAGGAACACGATGCCAGGGCAGGGATAATAGTTACCAAAAAGGACACCGAAAGAAGACTTCAAGCAGAAAATAGCTTTACCAGGGAAATAACCTTCGATCGCCAACCCACAAACCCAAAACCTCATAGTTTTCACTACTCCAAATCTGACTTGGATAAGGGAAAAGGAACGATAGGGAAGAGTGGGGTATGAGCAGAAAAGGGAAACACATCAAGTAAAAACCACCAAAAAATCCCCACAGAACAGTAAAACATGAACTCCACTTTGAAAACACAGAAAAGGATGAGAAGATCATCACTAGTTATATTCCCGTCACAGCGTGGAAGCAAAGCACCATCAATAAGGAAAAGAGGAGAAATAATCCCAGCCTTAGGGAAGGCTGAGGAAAGGAAGAAATAGAGGAGGAGAAAAGAGGAAAAGGGAGAAAGAAGGAGGGGGAAGGGACTGGAGACTCCTCCCCCTCCAAATATTCATCCAACTTTGATTCCGGTCTTCAATAGGTGCATCTAAAGCCCAAAAAAATCAAAACCTACCATGAGGCCATCGCCAGAAGACCCGCTTCAAAACAAGAAACTATGCGAAGAACAGCCTCGGGCTGTGTTTCATCAGATATACAACTCCGCGCAAAGCCTCGCTGCTGTAGATGAACATAGAGACCGTGAATCCCCCATAGTAGCTGCCTCACGAAGTAGAGCTGATTCCAGGAACACACCACCACTGAAGAACAACCTCTTGTAAAGCACTTAAAACTTTCAAAGGATAAAAAATGAATTTATGAATAGGAAAATAACGTGGTAATAAAACTATTAACATAGAAAATTATAATTCTCATGTATGATATGTTTTGTACTATATTTTATCATTCATATGTAGTGGGATTTGTAATTTGTATTATGTAAAATATAGGGAATCAAAATTAGGATTACATGAATTAGATCCAAAGATATCTCAAAATAGTATAAAATAAACCACTTATCTTCAGTGATAATGATCATTTGGTTAGTTATGTTGATTTAGAATTTGGGGAAGACTTAGATTCTTGAAAAAAAAAATATGGGTTTGTCTTTACTATTAGTTTAACTATAATCATATTGATGTTGAATATACAATTGATAATTTCACCCTCCACATTGGAAGAATAATATAATGTAGAAATCATATAAAACAAAGAGATAGTGCGGTTGAAATTTATTATTAGGGAGTTTGGAAGCATTCATGAATTTCATTCCCTCTATAATGACAGTTTGAGTGGATTACATATGTCAACAATAATATTCCCTATACAGGGGTAAATAATATCTAACTAATTTTACAAGACATATAAAAATTTATTAATGATAGAGTTTTGGAGTTGTGGAAGATATCAAGATAAAAAAATCTAGAAAATATATTCACTAAAACTTTTGTTTAGGTATGCTTGGAGAAACACTATTGCTCAATTTGACTACTACTAATGGAATGGAATGAAGAATGTGTATTACATGAAATGAAATATAATAGGTAGATTGATGGTTTCTAATGTGTTGCAGGATTCTATGAATCCTTAAATCATTTTTAGTGGGAGATTGTTAGGATTGGGAATAATCTACTTATATTAGAGTATGATTTCAAATTAGAGGAATTTTGCGAAAAAGTTTGGTTAGGTTAGAACAATTGTAACAAGCTTCAACTGTTTGGAAGAATGTTTTTCAAAAGTTCGTGAATTTTTTTCTATGGTCGTCATGATATTGAGATCCACCAACAGTTTGTTAGGTATTATGTTCACTTAGAGAAGGAATTCTTAGCATTTTGATAACTCTAAGAATGAATTATGTGGGAAATATAAAGATTTTTGAATTAATGCTTGACTACTGGTGATTTTTAGTCCGATTTAGTGATGCTATGGGGGATCAATAGTTTCATAGTGAAACAGATGGATGCATGCAGTTTTAGGAAGTAATTATGACTTTAGAAACATGGTGGAACCATCCATATAGGGGAGTTGGACCTTTATAAGGTTCCATAGAATTACATGTTACTAATATTTATTATTACCTAGTCATAATAAATTGTAACCATTTTATATTGATGAATTGGACCATCATGGCACTTCTACCCATGGATGTAGGATGAATTTCCAAACCATGTAAAATTTTGTTACATTATTTACATTATTTAATTTATTATTTATTTTTATTGTTAGTGTATCATGAGTTAGAGTAAGCAGGCTTGAGTAAGTGAAACTCAAATTGGAGATTAGGGTTAATGTTTTTCTCCCTAGTTACAAAATATTGATATTATAGGGATATAAATTTAGTGATTTGTTTTGGCCATCGTGATCATGTTGTCGATAAATTTCTAGTTTTTGAATTTTCATATAGTATTCAAAACAATTTATTTAAGATTATGTTTAGGAAATCACCTTTGTTAAATTATCCTCTCCCCTTTTCTTACAAGTTTTATTCTCTTTATTATAAATGTATTCTCATAGTTTAAATTGTAAAAAAAATTATTGTCAAATCTATTATAAAGATTAAATTTCTTCTTATTTGGGTTAGATAATAACATAGTAGAAAATTAATAAACATTTTGTCATTATATTGATGGATATCACGTGTGAAAATGTTTATTTTTTCATGGTTTGGAGATTTGATTTAGGTCACTTTAGGTTAGATTTAACCAAGGATTTATTTTGATAAAATGATAATATAATTATAGTTATGTTCTCCTTATGTTTTAGTTTTGTTTTCAATAAGGTTATTTTAGTTACTTGGATAATTATTTTTAAATTATTAGGGAATTTCATTTTGTTATTTTAAAACTTATATGGTGTTATTATATAATGGGTAGTTCTATTTCAAGATTATGTGAAATGTAGGTGGTTCTAAACTATAAGGAATTTCTTATTAGTGGATTATATTTGTCAATAAATATTTTTTTATAAATTAATATTTGTTGATTATCTTATTATTAGGAATCAAAATATGTTTTTTTGATAAATAATTTTCTTAAGTACCTAATGAGGTTTTTTTAATAATAATACACTTTTATTTTTATAAATTTAAATCATAACCATATATATTTGAATTATGTTTTTAATAATAGGGGAATACATCATTAGCATTTATTTTTAAATTTATTTTCCATTTAGAATTTATAAATATTGATCTTCCTTTTCGTATATTTATCCTTGTTGTAAATTTATAATTTCTGAATGTTTATTCTTTTCATTTAAGAATGTTAACTCATATGATTTACATGATATTGTTGTTCTCTTTGTTTTAATAAATTAGAATTAAAGATATTGACCCTAATTGTACTAAAATGGAATAAATTATTAGTTGGTGTATTTACATACTTCTACAATGCGATTAAGGGGAACCAAAACCATTTTTAACATCTATAATTTGTTTAAAAAATTAATTATATGGTTATATGAAAACAAAATTTGACATACATATATTACAGACTAGACCTTTCGGGAGAGATTATACCAAAATTGAAACTTAAAAGTTGTCCCATTGTACCCTATAAGAGAAAAATTGTTTACAAAAGTTTGTTAAATGAATTTGAATAATAATTATGAGTTATTTTCCCTATGTGGGTATTATGTTTTTTCTAGATGATAAATTCCAATACCCCTTCTGAAACATCTCTTGTAGAACAAGTACTGATGTTATTGAGTTTGGAAGTACCCAATTGTAATGTTTTGATGAGATAACTAAGATCCAACATTAGGCCCTAAATCACCGTGATCACCTAAATAAACTATAGAACATGAATAAATGGAAGGATTAATCACTCCAACGAAATATGAAACAATAGAAGGATTTATGTAGCTTATAACCTAATCTTATTCTACGGATAGAACTCTAATTATATTTACAAATAACACAAGATAATTATTATATGATTTTAATTAAAATAAAATAATTTCACCCTTTTATTTATATAAGAGTTTCATCAGTATATATTGATACACCACCATATAATTTATATAGAAAATCTCCATCACCTCTAGATCTATGCAAGTATACATCTATCTTTTCAATGAAATTGATTGATACACTAACTTAATATTCCACACAAGGTTATTCATGAAAGATAACTTAATAACATTATATATCCCTCTATAATATTTTATATAAAATTTCATAAACCCAAATATATTTTTATTACATTTCCTTAAAAAAGTCATATGCGATTCAGAGATATTTCCACTCATCATATTCTAGATATGGTATTTATTATCCACTACTGTTGAGTTTATATTCTATTTATTATAAGTTGGGAGAATAACAAAGAAGTATGAACATAAAAACTGTAGGTGCACCATAGGGTCATTCCTAAACCCTCCCCCTGGGATTGACAATCACCCATTGGAACAATTTATTATTATTATTTTAAATAAAGTAACACTGAATTAGTTCCAAGAATTTTATTTTTTAGACCCAAATAAATAGGCATGGGGACCAAAAAATACTAGCATTGCATACCCCATTTCCCCCTAGTGTTGCTTATACTTATTAATCTCCCTTGTTTTTTCTTAACATTCTTTAACTCGGTTTCAAAATACATCTTCTAGAAATAATCCGTCCAAAATATACAATTAAATTATCAAAAAATACTTGACATAGAATCCTAATGATCTCTAACATGATAATTTTTTCTTAGTTCCATCAAATCACTTTATATAACTCATGAATATTATCCTTACATAATTATTAAATATGTTGAAATATATAGTGTATCTTTATCCCTTTTTTCGTACTTAGCATAGTCCCACATAAGAATAAAACATAATATGTTTCTAGACTATAGAATTTGTTAAATTTTAAACCATATTATAAATTCCTTTTATTATTATTTTCTGAAAAAGACATTCTTTTATGTGATTTCAAATGTGTTCATTTGATAGTTGATTTTTTTTCTCCCCATGTGAATCACCAGATTCTTTGAATGATAAACATCAATAGGTCAATAAAAAAACAATAAATCATTCACTTTTTCCTTTGAAATTCCACTAATAAACCATTCAACTATATCTTATCCATTAGTTCTTCTACTATCAATATATACAATACTTTAATTTTAGGTAGGTAAAGTTTTAATAGAAGTCATTACAACGAACTTATGACATTTCTTCAATAGGAAAACACAAATACTACGACACTTCTTCATGTATTTGTATACCCTTTAATGTATGCATCAACAAACACTTATAATTGAACCTATGTTCCAAAACATAAGGCAAATTATTTTGAACCCTTGATATACTTGGGTATCCCCTTCACTTTTTATCAATTATCCATTCCTTAATATTTCTTGAATTTACAAAAAACTACTATGACTTGATAAATTTTTTAATAGCTTTAAAACCCAACTAACATCAAATAGATAACTATTTATTCATAAGTATCCTTTTCCAGGTACTTAGCCTCTTCTTACAGTTTTAGTGTCTTTACTTTATATAATGTTAAATGTATGGGTAATGAGGTAGGTGCTGGTTTCAATCTAGGCATTAAAAATATTTCCACTATCTTTTGGATGTAGTCCAACTAATAAAAAACCAATGTTTCTTACATCTAGTCCCATTAGATCCTCATTTTTGAAAAAAAAAATTCTTTATTGATATCTTTTATCTCAATATTTCCAGATAATATATCCTTTAGATAACCTATAACACTATTCTATAGACTCTTCAAGAAAATTTAATCTATATGCAATAGATGTATGATAAATAACACATCATCAAACACCTTCCAGTTATAGAAAATATCCATATAACACTAAATCAACATTTATTTATCTATAAAGTCATTCAATATATAGTCCCTTTACCAAGGTTATTGCTTTAGCACATATAATATGATCTTATGTTTTATATTAGGATAATTATAGATTTATTTAATCCATTCAATTGCTTCATCTAAATTTTATCCTTTTAATCCAAATGATTTAAATTCATAATCATATCTATCTTTTCAAGATATATTACTTCATTAGATACCATTACTTACACTATTTATATTTCGTTGTGCTTAAAAACTAGATGGAAAATATCAATAATGTGAACTCATTCATTTGACTTAAATCCTTACATTTCTATGTATTATTTCCCCAATCTAGGTCTTCATTCAACCAATAGATCCACATGTTTTGAAATGCCTTTTTCCTAAAAAATTTAAAATTTCCCATTTTCTTGATGCATGCAAGGAGTTCATCACTTTCTCCATTGTAAACTCTCATTTCCTTTTATCTCTAATACATGCAACCCCTTTGAGATTAGGGAATATATACCTTTATTAGTAAGCTGATAATATAATTAAGACCCATACCTTGGAACTAGTCTTCCAAATTTGGTAGAATTTATTAACTCTTGAGGTCACACTCTTTATAGTAATACTTATTTTTAAAATCTTACATAATCATATATAGTTTCTTAGTACTCTCATATATATGTCATTATAAAAGACTCTAAGATCTAAAATATAACCAATAAATATCCCTTCGTACTATCAGGTTTTTTAGGAACATGATATCTTTATAAATTACCTAGAAATTACAGACTTATATTCAAATGAACCTCAGTACATGATGATCCTTTTCATTATCATCCACGACTTTTAAATAGTTATAATACTTCTAAAAGATCCCATCCGTGATGTGAAGAATTTATCTTTAGATGATATTTTAGAGGTTATTTTCCCATATCCAAAATCTAAATTTTTTATTTCCACAACTTATAAATAAATATTCGTGGGTATTTACTTATAGTTTTTCAATTTTTCTACAATCATTACGGTAGTAGAAAATCCACCTGATGATTTTGAGTTATGATACATGGACCATTATTTTGGTGTATTTTATTTAAGAAAGTTCAACCCTAGAGGATCATAAATACTTATTTTTATATGGTACGCCAAAAAATTCATGGATTCCTCTCCTGGATCCATGGGAAAACAGGAATGAATATATATAGTTTTAGATCTATCACATAACTTCGTTTTTATCTGCTCTTCCACACCATTTATTCCATATTTCTAGACACCTTCCTCTCAAAAAAAATTTATTTATTCAAAAAAATGAGTAGAACAATTTTCTTTTTCAATCATTAACTTTATAAAACCTTATTCACTTAATCTATAAATTGTGCACTCTTTAAAAAATTGATTTACATTTAGTAAAGTTTATGAATACCTCATATTTTTTTTCTAATAAACAACACTTAAAAATTTTGTATTGCATCACAAATGAATGTTAGATAATAAAAATAACCTATATGAGATTAAAAAAGAGTTATTTACCATAAAACTTTATATACTAGATCTAAATTCTAGTTCCTTGGAATTATTCCTTCTATTTTTAATGTCACCTTCTACTACTTCTAAAGGATACACCCTTTGTATGATCGGTATACCAAATGTTCAAGTATTAAAATTCCATTTTCATAATGTTTCCTCATAACATTCTCACAAATGTTTCCAAGATAATCAAGAAAAAACATTGAAAATTTAGAAGTTTTTGTCACAAGTAATGTATCTTTCATTACAGTAGTCAGATATTTTATTCCATATTTTACTCATTTATCCACCTCTATAGAACCACCAGTAAATTTTAATGCTACTTATACAAAATTACTTCCAAAAACATCATTATTTTGATGACAACAAATGATTAACATTTTTCTGAACACCAATATTTTTTGTTCCACTTTTAACTATAATAAGTACTCGCTCCTAGATTGGATATTTATGTCACCATTTCTTACAATCTTAAGGTTTTCATAGTTTATAAAATAAACCTTTTTGAGTCTTGTAGATAAATAATTCTACAAGTTATACCACATATATAATGAGTAAAATAAAGATCTAGGTTCAATGATCCCTGAATCCATTGGACATCCGATAATTATCAATAAATAATTTTACATTATAGTTATGTTGTTTTAATTAGAGATTCCAAAAGAAAATAATTTAAAATTTGAACTTTTTTCTCTAAATTTTTTATTTATGTCCCATTATCCAATAATGAAAACATGTGGGTATGGGGCCAACCAATTTCCTTAAATACTTTTCTATATTCTCATTTACCTTATATTGATTTTTATTTTCCTTTTATTAGTACTTCACATACCCTATACAAAAAATTCTATTCTTGTAGCTCATTGGACTTCCTTCCATATCTCTTAATTTTGAACAAGATCTCAAATTTCCTCACCCACCAAGTCATTGTTTCTATTAGACAATATAAATGTTATAAAAATCACATCCCAAGTATCTAAATAAAATAAAATATTAACTATTTTTTTAATCCTTCTCTAAACTACACATTCACTTATATGAGTTAACTCTAAAATCATGTCAGTGTTTTTAATATTTTCAACTATTGGATGTTATTATTATATATTCATAAACAATTATTGACACAAAATGAACACCTTTTTCAAGTTTCAAAGGATTATAATACATATTTGTAAGATTTAGAATTATGTTAGTAGATGTCTTCAACTCTTCGATGTTGAAGGCCAGGTTTTGGTCCAATGCCACCTAAACCACCCTGAGTGATTTTTGGTAGCTTCTTTCCCATTACCCTTTTTCCATTTATTTTATTTTTTCACCCATCAATGCAAGATAATTATATTTATTATATTGATAGTATAAAATCTATATTCTCTATATTTGAAATTCAAAACCATAAAAATTCTTTATCCAAACCATGCCTTCTTTAAATAAAATAAAATTTAAAATAACGAGATCTCACTAAATATAAAAAAGTGATAATGTCAAGGAACCGAAAAAAATTTCAACCAGATATTTTATCACTTATCTACCAAGAACCCTAATTATGAAACCTCGTCTAGAATATCACTTCTTAAATGATATCATAGTTTTTATAGTTTTAAAATACCAGATTGTAATGTTCCGATAAGGGAACTAAACTTCTATATCTCATGTTGAATCACCATAACCACCAGTAGATATTATAGAAGACACATATATGGATATATGCATGAACTCACATTCAAAAGAAAGAACCCACATGTTTTCATTGTTTGTAATATAATATTATTCTATGGTAGAATAACTACAAAATATTTATTACTAATGGAAGATAATTTTTACTAGATTTCAATAAAAAACAAATCATCCCACCCACTAATTTATAAAAGATTCAAAATGATTGGTATAGTACCACCACCATCCAATATATAATGAAAAATTCAACCAAAGTTTAATATATTTGGCTTGGCGTCCATCAAATAAAAGAAAATAATTAAATATTACAAAGTGTTAATTCTTTTTTTATACAAGATAACATGTGAAATGAAATAGAGAAAGACACCTGATAAAGGTTCTCAATATAATCATATTATATAAGTGGAAACATGGGAATCAGTGTATGTTATAAGAAATACTTATCCATATTTATATATATATTGATTCATAATTTTGAGGATTAAATTATTTATGGGGGAATGTGATACTCCATAAAATTTAATAGTAAATAAACCTTTCATCGTAATATTTTTTCATAATTCACACTATACTATTTCATCATAACAGTACAACACATATTGAAAAAATAAATATTAATAATTAATTTTTTAATCGAGTCTAAAATCATTACCATAAATCATGTAACAATTTTTAACAACAGTATAATATTGTACTCCAATTGATCGTATTTTAAAAAGAATAAAATGTATTTGTGATATATAAATAATAATAAGAAAATAATAATCATTTGAATTTACATGTTCTTAGAACAAAGGTAATGATGTTAAGGGATTTTGATATTGGTGAGTATATGAGGATTAATATAACTATTCATCAATAAGACCATATGTCCATATGAACAGTGGAAGTAATTACTATTAGTTTATATTACCATTTTCCATAATAATGTTAGTTGTATAGTGATTAATAATTTATAATTGAGATTATTATATTTTAAGGGTAGTAAAGAGTGTTAATTATAAAATAAAGTAGGAATCATGGATTCAACCATTAGGAAAATCCTTAATGAATTTCATTTATTAATTATTATAAATGAGGGAGTACTGTTGGTGTTCACACTTAACCAAGCCCATGATTAACTCTAATAAGTGTCGTTTGAGTGGAACTATCTAGGAGGGAAGTTCAATTTAGTTAAGCTCACCACCTAGTCAATGTTGTTTGAACCACCTAATAAAAGTACCACCATTCCACACCTTAACCCTTTATCATATTCTAGTGAAATTAAAAGTTCTTCAACTAGTAGTAAGTTTTTGTTTTTAAAGACTTGGCCCTAAACATTACATAATCTTGAGTTTTAGTCATGAAATTTTATTCTCCCACATTGAGGATCTTTTTAGGTTTATAATTTTATATAATTAGGTCATGACTCATACATAATGAAACCATGAAAAATAAAGTAGAAAATTTTAATAAGTATCCATTTATTCATAATATAATTTTTTAATATAAATCATTGGATCTTTTATGAAAAATATTCAAGACCTTTACTGATATATTGTCATGAAATTCCTTGGTATTTATTACATTGCATGCTAGATCTCTATCAACACATCAGTATCTGAATCTCGTAGTCAATAGAAATTAATATATACTCCACCTTATACTTTTTCTTAAACATCCAAATGTTCCTTGGTTTCATCGAACATGATGCCACCTTATTTCAGAATATATCCTATAAATCCCCTGACCACAGTTTCCTCAATCTTATGGGATATTTATTATATTAAAAATAAACAACAAGATATTAAATTTCAAGGATCAAGGTTTATTATTACACAAGAGACTAGATATATAATAAATACATTACAACTTGATATTTCACAATACAAAAGAGAAATTCATTATTCCAAATTTTTATATGTAGATTATTAAAATCAACGTATTCCATTTCATTACCTAGGGAAGTGGGAAAACACAGTAAAGTTTGTTTTCATAAAATCCTACTAAGGGAATGCATACCACTAAATAAAATAAAATAATAATATAGAATATTAAACATCTTGAGCATAATTGTATCCTTAAAAATGAACAATTAATTATAATCCAAATAAAATAGATAAATATATAAAACATGGATCAAATAATAATATAAAATAAGTAATTTTATAATTATAGGCATTATAATCATATCATCGAGGACTTGTTCGAAGACATTAAACATAAAGGTTAAGGATTCTCATATTACCCAATATAAATTGTCACATGAGACCTACAAATGTTGTAAGGGGATATATATTTCTAGGCCTCATTCATCACAAAAATTTTCTAATGGATTTCAACACATACCAAATGATTTTAGTATACACACTGAATAACGATATAGGATAAAAAATGTGGGAATACATGGAATAATTACACAATGGAACTTATAAAATATGGTCTTCATATATGGACCAATATTTTATACGGATCATTAATAGATTTCCCTAATTGATGATTTAATAATAATTTATAGGTCAATTCTCATAACTCAGATAGGGAATAATTAGGGACTCAATGTTTTCCACTAGTACCCATAACCAGTGATTTAATCCATGTTATAGTAAATGGGAACTTGTAAAGATTAAAGAGTTTCAATGATTTTAAGAAATTATATTTACAATGGTAGGATAATAAATAAATACTTACATTATAAAAGAACATATATATTCATTTTTTATAAATTGTATGATAATAATCTATAACATAACCCCTAAGAATGTAAAACCATGTGTAGAGTAAGTGCCTAGTCTGCATGCAAAGGGATTGTGATTGGGATATACCCGACCAACTATTTTTAGGGTTATTAACCCAATATGAATATATTCCAAAACCATATAAAGATTCATGTATCTAGAAAGGGATTTATTTTCTTGGAAAATTACGCACTTTTTATTTAACCGGAGTATACAATTTCAATGGATATAATGAGATTTAGGTATAACACCAACTTATGAATTAGGTATAATGTGAGTGAGAAGAATGAAAACATGGTGATGTATCTTATGTGTGGATCATAAAATGAAATAAATAAAATAATGGGATAATAATGTATGGAATAAAATAGCCAATGAAAAATGTAATGTGAATAGTAATTGTAAAGAGATAGAAAATCGACCCTTACTTTAGCATCGTAATAGTATGCAAAAAGGGTATATAATAAGAAGTTTGGGTAATTCAACTCTAAAAATAGTTCAATGGGGTGATAATAACATATATATACCATGTAATCATATAAAATGAAAATTTAAAATATATTATACATAAGGAAATTATAATAAGAAATGAAGAGAGAGAAGTATGTACCCTTACCTCTCTTGAGCTTCTTATATTAGAACCCAACATTAGATCCTTCCAAACACTTTAGGAGTAAATATAATTATTAGAGAAAATACATGAGTGATAATTGAAAAGGGAAGTTAGAATTTTTTGTGTTATAAATATATGAGGGTGGATATTTATAGGTTTGGTAAGAAGAATTTTATGAAATATATTATTAACTATTATACTTTTCCACTTTCCTTTATTTACCCACTATGTCCATTATGCTCTAATACTACTCAAAATAATTCACTATTGTGTTCAATTCCACAAATATTGAAATAAAACTGCATTTTGATTAAATACGTAATTATTAAATAAAATTGTATCATATATTCATATTTACTTTATTTTATAGTATTATAATATTTTTATTGCATTTTAAAATTTTAACCAAAAATTTCCATGTTTTTACACTTAGATAGTTTGACCTCATAATTAAAAAAATTCAATCCATTTTATAAAATTAAATTTCGATTTACCAACAATATTACTTATATTTTAGTTTTATATATTCATTAAAAATGTAATGGAGTAAACAACCTTTTAAGTTAATATAGAATTTACATTGTTACACTATAACATCACAATTAATTATAGAATAAATATTCTTCATATTTGTTAATATTTATGATTTTCATAGTAATATTAAATTATAATGGACTCTATGTTAAATATATTATAAGATTATGAACAGTTATTTTTCATTAAATCTTTCATTTCACTCTAGACTGAGTTATACCGAACAATAATATACTATTAATTTAATATAGTTGTTTTTTGCCATTTAATGGAATACTTATACTAAAAAAAATTGGTTTTACATTAAAATTTTTATGTGGAAATTTTTTTATTTTCGTGAAACAGTAATATAAAAATTAACTTTTGGTGAATTGTTCGGTATTTTTCTAAGAGATTTATCATTTCGGTGAATATTAAATAATATTGAATTTTAATTGAAAATTTCTTTTCATTCAATTTATTAATAAATATAAATATTGGTTTTAATTAGTTGTATAGTATAATAAAATCAATTTTATATATTTTAAACTATGTTACATCATATGAATCATTCTCAAATTGATTTCAGATATTAAAACATAGAATACTTTTGAAATTTTTTAATTAAAAAACTTTATTTCCCATCCCGACTATAGGACTAATTATAAATTAATTTTTTTCAATTATATAATTGGAATTTGAGAAAATATATTAATTATTTTTAATAATAATAACTTTAAATTTATATTAATTTAAACTTTGTTTTTGAACAACAAATATTAGGGAAATCAATTAAAATCAATTACAACAATTAAGGTAAAAATGCCTTTACATAGTGTTTAAACATTAATATTAATAGACTAAATGACCGAGAAACATATCCAAAACACTTTTGTTGGAAATGATTATACCAAATCTCACTTTAATTGAATTGGATTCATTATTTCAGGAACATGATGTAAGGGATGTCTACCAATACTGTTTACCTTTTTTTATTTACAAAAATGATACTCCTCATCCACTATAAAAGGCACATACACTCCCATATTTATTCACACATATGAAGCTATTTGTCTAACTCAAAAAATAAAAAAATAATCTCCCAAAATAAACCCTTAACCCTATAGTCCTGTATTTTGGTAGAAATTCAACCAAGAATCACTTTGGTGAAAATCAAAGTGTGGTACTTGAAAAAGAGGTAACATTCCTCACCATCCATATATGTTTTATTTCTTTATTAAACAATTAAATTATAATTATTAAGTTATTATATAATAAAATTAATAACCAAGATAAATTAAAAAAAATTATGTTATGGATTCGACCTAGACCTACACAAACATCTATGAAATGGGTATCAAATTTACCATTTGGGTTAACAGCAGACTACCGCCTGGTGAAATGATGTGGTATGTTTTTCCATTTCCACCTCAAATGGTTGGTAATTTTGATGTAAAAAATGTTTTTATATGATATATATCAAAATATATGATATTTATGATGTATTAATACTTATTTAATTATTATATACTCATACATTCAAGCTTTCTATTATGTGGGATTACGATAACATCATTAGTTGACATGTAGACTACCAACTCCTAAAGTTGATGTAATACGTTAAGACTTTACATGGAATTTATTAAGGATGATTTCAATAAAAATATGTTACTTACATAAAATCCATATGATATTCACAACATAATTACCTTTTCAGAAAGATAATATATCAATTTTATTGTTACCCTTTTCACACACTTTAAAAAGACCTAACGTTGTTCGTGGATGTGTGGACTATCACCTCCTCGACACAATGTTATTCCTTTTAAATCATAATAATTTTAAGTATAAGTATATATGATTAAATATCATGGTATTGATGATATAATTATCATTCTAGAAAGATTATGTTTAATTATCTTCTTTTCCAAATGATCATTAAAAAATTAGAACGTTACTCATTTGTACGTACAACCTACTATCTCCATTATTGGAACGTTGGTTCATTTTTCATAAGCATATTTCATGATTAGTTATAAAAGTATAATTTATGTATAAATATTCTAATTATTTCATGATTATTATTTTTTATATTTTTATATAAATACCCCTTGACCATAGTTAACCTACCAAAGTAATTATTGACACATGAACCAAATTTCGTAAAAACACATGACATAAACTTAATTTATTATATAGTTGTGTACAAAAAAGTAAACGTAAAATAAAAGTAGTGATAAAATTGAAAACAAACTTTGTAAAGTAAATAATTAACAAATTTTTATTATCCAAGAAGATAAAGACACACGTGACAAGTTTAAATAAAGGTAAAGTTATTTTATCATAGTCTCATTTCATTAAGGCATATTTTCGTGTTATACACCCAATTTCTTTATGGGTGCATAGATATCCCATTTGACACATTATACCATTAATTTTCTATTATAATGTTATTTAGTTATTTGGTTGGATATTATTATTTCATGGGGATTATGATTTATATATTCAGAGTGGTATGGGTCACTTTTAATGTTTAAAGATTTAATTTTAAAAAATATTTCTCCATTTAAATATTCTTGATATTATTTTAAATATTTATTTATATGGATAAAAAAATATTATAATGGAAATTTATGTAAATTTTTAATTTCTTTTAATGTTTTCCAAAAATAATATTTATGTGAGTTTTTTATGGAATGTTTTTTTAGACAAAAAAAGAAATTTTCTACTCTTAAAGTAAACATCAACAATTTTTTCCACCATGACTATTATTTTATTTTAATATTCTTTTCCAATAATAAATGTTTTATTAAATGAAAATCCTTATTTTATCTTTTGGGTAATTTATATTTGAAAATGGGTTTTGAAAATATATTCATTATTTCAATAACATGAAATGTTTCTTAAGAGTGAAAATGAAATATTATGAGTGACATGTTGAAAATCGAAATGTTTTATGTGTTATTGTTATAAAATGGTACATGTACTTTTTATGGGTGGTTATGTGACAAACCAATGATGGGAGGTTCTGTGATAAACCAACGACGAGACCTCCAATGCATTGTGTATGGAAGTCAGCCATATGGCTACTCCATTTGTAATAGTGACATGTACGGAAGAAAAACACGTGGTTATTCTATTTATAAGAGTTCAAAGTATAATAATTTCACCAAATAACTTTATTTGTTTTCTATGCATGAAATGGGTTTAATGGTAATATTTTTATTGCAAAAGGTTAAACCGTGAGAAAATTTTATAAGGAATGTATTTACTTCTTCTTAAGGATTAATATTATTACATTATGATAATATTTTCAAAAGATTTAATGTTTATCAATGAAAAAAGAGTTTCCTTCATTTTTATTTACATAAATGATATTTTTATGCTTATCCCATGGGTTTTACTATTTTTCATATGACTTAAATATGAGTAAGGGATTGTAAGAAGTCATGTTGAATGTCGTGAAGATTTTTCATAAATGATTTCAAGATTTATTTTAACAATTTTAGATTTTGGAGAAATATATACCCGTTGTAATATTCTAATATATATTTTATAGATTTATTATGTATGTGTTAGGGAATAATTCTCTGAAACTCTTAAACTAAAAAGATCATCAATGTGAAAGAAATGAAATTTATTGACAAAAATTCAAGATTAGGTAATGTTTAATGATAAGTCCTTATAGTAGATAACAAAGGAAATGTTTAAATAAATTTAGAGTGTAGGTTAATGTTAGTTGAATTTCCTTGAAATATTTAATTTTATTGTTAATTTTAATTAATATGTAATATTTGATATTGCCATTTTTATTCATCTAAAGTTTATTTGTCCAGAATATTTTCCCACATATTAAACAAGGAAGCTATATTAGAAAGAAACTGAGAATAATATGTCCTTTCTAATTAGCATCTTGAGATAGTAGGTATTAGAACTGAGTTGTTTGTTACAATGATGGATAAGTTGATATAAGATATAAATGGTGGTGGAGTCCATAAAAGATAAAACTAGATCTTCTATATGATCATGACGATGGTGGGGAATTTTATGTGACAACATCCCCATTCATTTAGAGGACCATATGACCTCATGTTTGCTAAATTATGTATTAAATACTTATAAAATATATTCTATGAAATTGGTTGCTCAGATCACTAAAAGGTACCTCATTAAATTTATCTTTTAGAAGGTGAAGTCATCTATTGGTGGTCAATGGTTAAGATTATCAGGGAATATGAATATATTGATGCCTTATAATGGGATGAATTTAAGGATATTTTCCTATAAACATATTTTCCTAAGGATATTAGGCTAAGTATGGAAAATCATTCTTGGAATTGAGACTAAAGAAGGAATATTTGGTGGCTAGATACAAAGAAAACTTCACTAAAATAGTGAGGTAAGTCCAAAATATTATCTGAGATATTGACTATAAAATAGATATCATACACTCAGGATTAAAAATGATACTTAAGAGGTTGAATTATCATTATTTTAAGAGATATGATAAACTTATCTTATGTGACAAGAATATAGAAATAATGATTCTTTTATGATCATGTGTCTCAGGACAACAATAAAAAGAAGATTTATAGTTGAAACGAAGTGGGAAATCATTCATTAATATTTTTTAGAGATAATATTAAAATTTTCAATCTAGTGATAAGTTTGGTAAAATGAATCATGGGGAACATATTTTAATTTTGGGGATGTTATTCTGATTTGGTAAGGTTTTTTTCATATGGATCATGACTATATGTAATATAAGTAGTGTAACACCCGTGACTTTTATGAGAAATATTTTTTTTTTATGTTATATAAATCATCAAAGGAATCTTTCACTACACACAACACTAGCTTGGCTTTCTTTACATGCAACCGCGGCCTTCCTCGATAGCTTGCATCGTACACAATACCGAGTTTCACTAAACAACGATATGCTATTAAAATATTATTAAAACTAGCCGTTATGAATAGTAATAACCACTTTTTGAAATTTTGTAAATTTTATTTTTCAAAATGGACTTCATTTTTGGATTCGTAATATCAAAATTAGCCTAGGGTGAAATTTTGGTATTTTTCTGAAAACATTCAATTTTTTATGAATAGTGAAACCACTAAGTGGTAGTTAAAAAACTGATTTTTTCATAATACTTAATTTTACCACTTCTGTCAGTGGAATTTCGAAAATCCGAGAGACACGGTTGATGTCAGTAAGTAAAATGTGGTTCAATTAGATGAAAATAATTTTTTGGTGAATAATAACTTTTTACTTTTATTTACCACGGTTAAAAGTAAATAGGGTAATTAAGGGTAAGAATGATATTATTATTACCCTAACACATGTCCTAATTCTATTGGATAAGTTTAATTCGACCATAAACAATCTTAGGAATAAAATATGACCATTTAGGCCCACTTGAATTAGATTAGGACATTTATTATCAATTTACTTAAAGAAGGGATAAAATAGTTAAAATCAAAGTTTAATAAGTAAATAATTTTTAATATGGGGTTATACATAAGATAAATTCGACTATAAATATTCATTATAAATCTAAAAATATTTCCAACATAATGGTATTTTATTTATAATTTTTAGACATTAAATAATTTAATTTATTTATGACACAACGATGATGCTATAATTATCTTATTAATGAAATATTGACATAATTGATGTTATAAATACCCAAATAAATGTAATTTGAGACTTTTATGAATTATAATAATTTTATAGGTTAATATGACATGTTATTATTGATTTAATTAACTTTTTTCTAACTAATAATTCTTTTATGATTTTTACAAAAATCAATTACTAAATAGTGTCAAAATTGACATAAAATAGTTTTTAAAAAAAAATATTATATTATTAATTGTTATTTTATTCGTAAAAATATAAGGTTCGTCCAAATGACTTAGATAAGGCTATATATATTAATAATAAACACCTTGGGGTTCGTTTGGCTTGTTATAGTAAGTTTATTAACCTTATAGTATAAGAACACAAGAAGACACGGTAAAAGTAAAATTATTTAACTTAATGTTAAATCTAAATGATAAGGTTACAATAGGAACCTAAATTTGTCTAAATTATATTGGATGAGATTATTTCAACCCCTCCCCACCTTAGCTTCGAAATAAATCAATTTGGAGCTATTTAAAACCGAACATGACTTTATAATAAAATAATATTTTTAGTTATTCCAAAGGTGCCCCTCTCCTCCCTTATAAAAGGGCACCTCCTCCCTCTCCTCCTCACACCAATTTGAGCCTTCAAGCTCGTCCAACTCCTACCACTTTCTCCTATCCACTTTCCTAGAGACATCCTAGAGGTCCTGGTCTTCCTCAAAGACCAATTTTAGTGCCCTAAAGGGTGGTCTCAAAGAAGCGCCTCAAAGAAGAGGTAATACCCGTTACCGATTCTTTCATCTTTATTTCTTCTTCCACTTCTTCTTCATTAGTTGTTTCATTATGAGTTAATAACATCAGTATCACAAATATATGGATATTTTATTATAAATATGAAACAACCCTATTTCACCTCTTATCCATCCTACGGAAAACAAAATCACCGCGCTGCGTACGTACGGAATACCGTCTCCATGCCGTGGTGTAATCTATTTTCCACCACCACCTTACTTGTATGGGTATAAGTGTGAAAGTAATGAATATATATGATTATTGTAAAGTGGTATTGATTCTGAAATAGTATACATACACTCCAATATAATTCCACAATCATGGGAACGATATCATCACTCGTGCGTACGTACTGAATACCGTCTCCACGATGTGATGCGATTCATTATACATGATATTCATTGCATAATGATTATATAAATGAATTGAATGAATTAATATGATATATATTACACTAATACCATTCTGGAAATGAGGTATCTATAACCTACAGAGAATAATAAGAATTTATTCGACAAAACACGCATAAGAACAAAAAGTAATAAACACCCGAATTACAAGTAGTAATGAAATATTACTAATAAGAAGCTTAGAATATAACCATATATGATATCATAAAAATATGTATGATTCTAGAATAAATCAATAACATTATTTAAATCAGTATATAGGAGGTTCGGACACTTACGAAGCAAATCGGACCTAAGGTAAGGGAAATATCACAATCTCATTTTTATCCGGGATTGGTTACACTTTGGTATTTACTGGGGTGTATTTTATCATCCAAATCCATGTTTCCTCAATATGTAATATTTACATCATTCTAAAATAGTTTATATACAATTTTACCCTTCGGTGAGTTTTTAGTAAAAGATATGAAAGGAATCTTTTGTCGTTTTTTGTACGAGGTACTTTTTGACTTTTCCGACAAAAGTACGAGAAGAATGTTTTTTAACTTATACGACATGAATGGATTTTTAAAACATTATTTCCAAGAAGCTTCCTTTACAAGTTTTCATGTTTATTTTTAATCAACTTCTTTTAGTTTAGAATTTCATGACACGTTAAGAAAGGAAAAGTGTTTTTGAAGTAGAAAGGATATTTTCCTCAAGAATGGAGTTCAAGTGTTTTATCAAAATTATTTTCCATATAAGATAATATAGGGTTCTGTTTCTATACCTATTATTACATTGATTTGATTATGTTGTTATGGAATTATTTTAATGAATTCCATTATCTTATATGAATTGTTTTATGATGTCATGTTGTTTAAGAATCCCATTTTTATTACATGGATTATGCAATGATGTGTGGTTTATGATTTTGTGGCACACATTAGAATGGTATAATTATGAGATGGGTGGGACCTATATCTCCCTCCAATGCATTGGGTAAAGATTTTATATCTCATGAGATAGACATGGCTGGAACGGCAGGTTATACCTGTTTAGTGAAACAGGACTGAAACGAGGAGTGAACTCGGTTCAGAAATGGACTTTGTCCACTAAGATAGTCTTGGAAATGAGTCTTGACTAATAAGAAATGATTCTCAATGATTATGTGTGTATGCCACAAAGTTTCATGTTTTATGTTTTGATTATTTGGATTACATTTCACTACTATGATTTATCCCATGTTATGAAATTATGATCTCTTTTGCAGGTTAAGATTTCCAAAAGTTATGTTCTCATGTATATGATGTGATTGATATACCTTTTGTTTACCCTTACTGAGCATTTGAGCTAACCCTTTTTATGTTTTATTTCCCCTGGTCAGGAAGAAGGTTATTAAGTAGGATATGCCAAAAAGGGACTCTAGATATGATGAAATAAATTGGAGGAAAAGTAGATTCTTTATGAACCAGTTGTTTATGCTTTCCAGTTTCGAAAGACACTATACCTATACGGTCCTTTCATGGTTTTGTCATATGTTGTAATAAGTGTGCTTCAATTTTGAAGTAATAACAATGTATGTAAATTATGGGTCGTTATAGTTGGTATCAGAGGAAAGGTATAGTCAACCTTTGGAAACTAGGATGTTAATGCCTTCGTAAGAACCCTAAGGATAATTCTAAGCATAGAACACAATCTTAGTGTTTTAGAAATGACCATGAATAACCTAGGATAATACCTTAAGTGTGAAATTTTTTTCTTGATTATGTGGTTTTCCTATTATAATTAGTGTTGCTCACACTATTCTTCTTGGTTTTAGTCAATGGATGGAACCCGAAGGAACCGTGTTAATGCGGAATGCGACAGGCAATGCAATGATTGTCCCCCTGAAAAACCAAATGTTATGGGAGCAGGAATGAAAAATATTGTAGCCATGCTCACACAACTTTCTCAAGCTATGAATCATGATGGACTTCCAAACGAGGAAAGGAAGGAGAAACATTCTATTGAATCCTTTATGAGGCAGCGTCCACCTTCATTTAGCGGGTCTACTGATCCATTAGTTGCTGAACGATGGATCAGTACTACTAAAAAGATATTTTCAGTTCTTCAATGTTCTGAACATGATAAAGTCATCCTAGCAGTGTATCGTTTGGAAGGAGATGCTGATCAATGGTGGAATCATATTAAGAATACGAGACAAGGAGATGAAATTGAGTCCATGGAATGGGATGAGTTCAAGAACGTATTTTTCAACAAGTACTTCCCTCGTATTCTGCGAACAAAGATGGAGAAAGAGTTTCTTGAACTGAAGAAAAAGGATGATGAATCTGTTGGTACCTATGAAGAAAATTTTACAAGACTTTCAAGGTACGCTTTTGGTATTATTATCCAACCTGAGAGTAAGATCGATAGATTCTTTAGTGGATTAAAACCAAGTCTTCGAAGGGCCTTAGCCATAATGAACTTCAATAACTACGAGGAAATCGTTCGATGTGCTCTCAAGGTTGAGATGGAGATTGGAGTAACCCATCAGTCATATGGGTTTGATAAGAAGAGGAAAATGGAATTCAAAGGAAAATCTAAAGAGCACACTGAAAAGAAGATGAGCTTTCCCTTATGCTCAAAGTGTGGAAAGAAACATGGAGGGAGTTGTCTTAAAGGGACAAGTAAATGTTTCAAATGTGGAAAGGAAGGTCATTGGGCATTTGAACACCGCAATGATGGGAAGAAGATGTCTAATGATGCAAACAAAGGAAGGGACACACAGAATGAACCTACTATACTTCAATGTTTCAAGTGCAAGGAGATGGGGCATTATGACAATAAATTCCCTAATCCAAGGGTTGTTGATGATGATCGGCATCAACAAAATATTAAGGCTAAAGACAAAGGAAAGTCACATGATATTTCTATAAGCGATGTGGAGTACGATAACGATGTGGTGAAAGGTACACTTACCATCCACTCTAAAGTAGAAAATGTTTTATTTGATTCTGGATCCACCCACTCTTTTATTTCTGAATATTTTTCTAAGGGTATCACTGTTTTACCTCAACAATTAAATGTTGAGTTAGTTGTGACAACACCTAATGGCACAACAGTCACATCAAAAGTTTATAATTCTTCCCTGATTGAAGTTTGTGGGAAAGTTCTTCCTGCAAATCTTGTGATCCTTCCTATAGTGGAATTTGATGTGATTCTTGGCATGGATTGGCTTTCTTTATATGGAGCTCATATCAATTGCCAAAGAATGGAAGTCACATTTCATATTCCAGATCAATCTATGATCATCTATCGATGCAAGGATGAACATAACCTTACAGTGGAAATTTCTTCCATCTTATGGGTCTTGATTCCACTAAATGAGGGTTATTTATCTCAAATGGTTGGTGAGAAACTCACGATTAAGAATATTCCTGTTGTACGGGATTTTGATGATGTATTTCCGGAGGAATTACCGAGTCTTCCACCAAATCGTGAAGTTGAGTTTTCAATAGAACTCATACCGGGTGCTTTGCCTATTTCAAAGACACCTTATAGAATGGCCCCAATTGAGTTGCAGGAATTGAAGAAGCAACTCCAAGAGAATCTTGATAAGGGATTCATATGCCCTAGTGCGTCACCTTGGGGAGCAACTGTTCTGTTTGTTTAGAATAAAGATGGATCAATGAGACTCTGCATTGATTATCGAGAACTTAACAAGATCACTATCAAGAACAACTATCCTCTCCCATGCATTGATGACCTATTTTACCAACTACGCGGAGCTCAATACTTTTCCAAGATTGATCTTCGTTCAGGGTATCATCAATTAAGGGTCAAAAGGGAGGATATACCAAAGACGGCTTTCCGTACAAGGTATGGACACTATGAATTTATAGTGATGCCATTTGGTCTTACTAATACCCCTGCTATCTTCATGGATCTAATGAATAGAGTCTTTAGAGACTATCTTGATCAATTTGTGGTAGTCTTTATAGACGATATTCTTGTCTATTCAAAGAGAAACGAAGAACATGAAGATCACTTGAGAATTATATTGAAGACCTTGAGAAAGGAGAAATTTTATGCCAAATTTACAAAGTGTAAATTTTGGCTTAAAAAAGTGGCATTTTTGGGTCACATAATCTCAAAAGAGGAGATATATGTGGATCCAGCAAAAACAGAGGTTATCGAAAGATGGTCGAGACCAACAACAGTAACTGAGATCCGAAGTTTTCTTGGTTTGGCTGGATATTATCGACGTTTCTTGAATGATTTTTCATGATTATCTAATCCACTAACCAGGTTGACTCGGAAAGGAGTTAAGTTTGTTTGGACAGAGGAATGTGAAGAGAATTTGAAGGAGTTAAAAAGAAGTTTATCCAGTGCACCTGTGCTCACACTGCCTTCTAGTGGAGAAAGGTTTGTGATCTATAGTGATGTATCCAAGAAGGGTCTGGGGTGTGTTCTTATGAAAAATTATATGGTGATAGCTTATGCCTCACGACAGTTGAAAATCCATGATCAAAATTACTCAACACATGATTTGGAGTTAGCTGCGGTAATCTTTGCACTAAAGATTTGGAGGCATTATCTTTATGGAGAAAGGTGTGACATTTATACTGATCATAAAAGTTTAAAGTATATTTTCACACAAAAGGAGCTGAATATACGCCAAAGAAGATGGTTGGAAGTGATTAAGGATTATGACTACTCAATTCATTACCACCCTGGGAAAGTAAACAAGGTGGTAGATGCATTAAGTTGACAAGACCATGGCAGTTTATCCATGATGAGGATCACAAAAGATCCAATATTTATGGATTTATAAAGGATGGATCTTGGAATTATAATGAAAGGGGGAAAATTGTATCTTTCTCAAATGAATGTTCAACCATCTATACATGTGAAGATTAAAGAGGCACAGAAAGAAGATGTAGAGTTACAAAAGAAGGTGAGAAATGTTCCTGAATTCAACCTTGATTGTGATGGGATAATAAAGTTAAGGAATCGAGTTTGTGTTCCACCCATCCCTGAATTAAAGAAGGAGCTGCTGGATGAGGCTCATAGTTCTTCATTCTCTATTCATCCTAGAAGCATGAAGATGTATAGGGACCTGAAAGAGTACATCTGGTGGGATGGAATGAAAAGAGATGTTGCTGAATATGTCTCTCGATGCTTGGTTTGTCAGCAAGTTAAAGCTGAGAGACAAAAGTCTAAGGGGATGTTACAACCATTACCCATACCCGAATGGAAATGGGAAAACATCACTATGGACTTTGCCACAGGACTTCCTAAAACATCCAAAGGCAATAATGCTATTTGGGTCATAGTTGATCGTCTTACAATGTCTGCACACTTCATTTCTATTAGAGAGGATTTCTCTCTGGATCAGCTTGCAAGGATATATGTAAAAGAAGTGGTAAGATTTCATGGAGTACCACTTTCTATTATATCTGATCGGGATCCAAGATTTACCTCGAAGTTTTGGCGAAGTCTTCAGCATACTCTGGATACAGAGTTGAGTTTCAGCACTGCTTATCATCCTCAGACAGACGGTCGGTCTGAGAGAATAATTCAAACTCTAGAAGATATGTTGAGAGCTTGCTCTATGGATTTCAAAGGTGGTTGGGATCAACACCTACCTTTGGTAGAATTTTCTTATAATAATAGCTTTCACTCCAGTATTCAGATGGCTCTTTATGAAGCTCTCTATGGAAAGAAATGCAGGACTCCAACTTGTGGGGATGAAGTTGGGGAAAGAAAGCAATTAAGACCTAATCTTGTTGATGAGATGGCAGAAAAGGTCCGATCGATTCAACAACACATTAGAGCAGCTCAGAGTCGACAGAAAAGTTATGCCGACAACCGAAGAAAAGACCTAGAGTTTGAAGTGGGTGATAAAGTGTTCTTACGAATATCTCCTTGGAAGAGGGTCATGAGATTTTGAAAGAAGGGGAAGTTGAGCCCTAGATATATCGGTCCTTTCGAAATACTGGATCATGTTAGAAAGGTAGCTTACCAATTGGCGCTTCCACCGAATCTCTCTCAAGTTCACGATGTGTTCCATGTATCTCTCCTGAGAAAGTACATACCTGATCCTTCACATGTACTCAGCTCAGAAGTTGTACCGCTGGAGCAAGATCTTTCTTATGAAGAACAGCCGATAGCGATTCTAGATCGTAGTGAAAAAGTCCTACGGAACAAGACCACTCGCTTGGTGAAAGTTTTATAGAGGAACCACCAACTAGAAGAAGCTACATGGGAGCTTGAGGATATGATGAGAGAGAGGTATCCTCATCTGTTTGTTATAAAGTGACGAATTTCGAGGGCGAAATTCATTTTAAGGGGGGTAGAATGTAACACCCGAGACCTTTATGAGAAATATTTTGTTTTTATGTTATATAAATCATCAAAGGAATCTTTCAATACACACAACACTAGTTTGGCTTGCTTTACACGCAACCGCAGCCTTCCTCGATAGCTTGCGTCGTACGCAATACCGAGTTTCACTAAACAACGATATGCAATTAAAATATTATTAAAACTAGCCGTTATGAATAGTAATAACCAATTTTTGAAATTTTTTAAATTTTATTTTTCAAAATGGACTTCCTTTTTGGATTCGTAATATCGAAATTATCCTAGGGTGAAATTTTGGTATTTTTCTGAAAACTTTCAAATTTTGATGAATAGTGAAACCACTAAGTGGTAGTTAAAAAACTGAATTTTTCATAAAACTTAATTTTACCACTTCTGTGAGTGGAATTTTAAAAATCCGAGAGACACGGTTGATGTCTGTATGTAAAATTTGGTTCAATGAGATGAAAATAATTTTTTGGTGAATAGTAACTTTTTACTTTTATTTACCACGGTTAAAAGTAAATAGGGTAATTAAGGGTAAAACTGATATTATTATTACCATAACACATGTCCTAATTCTATTGGATAAGTGTAATTCGAACAAAAACAATCTTAGGAATAAAATATGACCATTTAGGCCAACTTGGATTAGATTAGGACATTTATTATCAATTTACTTAAAGAAGAGTTAAAATAGTTAAAATCAAAGTTTAATAAGTAAATCATTTTTAATATGGGGTTATACATAATATAAATTCGACTATAAATATTCATTAAAAATATAAAAAGATTTCCAACATAATGGTATTTTATTTATAATTTTTAGACATTAAATAATTTAATTTATTTATGACACAACGATGATGCAGTAATTATCTTATTAATGAAATATTGACATAATTGATGTTATAAATACCCAAATAAATGTAATTTGAGACTTTTTAAGAATTATAATAATTTTATAGGTTAATATGACATGTTAGTATTTATTTAATTAACTTTATCCGAACTAATCATTCTTTTAGGATTTTCACAAAAATCAATTACTAAATAGTGTCAAAATTGACATAAAATAGTTTTTAAAAAAATATATTATATTATTAATTGTTATTTTATTCCTAAAAATCTAAGGTTCCGCCAAATGACTTAGATATGATTATATATATTAATAATAAACAACTAGGGGTTCGTTTGGCTTGTTATAGTAAGTTTATTAACCTTATAGTATAAGAACACAAGAAGACACGGTAAAAGTAAAATTATTTAACTTAATGTTAAATCTAAATGATAAGGTTAAAATAGGAACCTAAACTTGTCTAAATTCTATTGTATGAGAGTATTTCGCCCCATACCCACCTTATCTTTGAAATAAATCAATTTAGAATATTTAAAACCGAACTTGACTTTATAATAAAATAATATTTTTAGTTATTCCAAAGGTGCCCCTCTCCTCCCTTATAAAAGGGCACCTCCTTCCTCTCCTCCTCACACCAATTTGAGCCTTCAAGCTCGGCCAACCCCTGCCACTTTCTCCTCTCCACTTCCCTAGAGACATCCTAGAGGTCCTGGTCTTCCTCAAAGACCAATTTTAGTGCCCTAAAAGGAGGTCTCAAAGAAGCACCTCAAAGAAGAGGTAATACCCGTTACCGATTCTTTCATCTTTATTTCTTCTTCCACTTCTTCTTCATTAGTTGTTTCATTATGAGTTAATAACATCAGTATCACTCATATACTGATATGTTATTGTAAATATGAAACAACCCTATTTAACCTCTTATCCATCCTACGGAAAACGAAATCACCGCGCGTGCGTACGTACGGAATACCGTCTCCACGCCGTGGTGTAATCTATTTTCGACAACCACCTTACTTGGATGGGTATAAGGGTGAAAGTAATGAATATATATGATTATTGTAAAGTGGTATTGATTCTGAAATAGTATAAATACACTCCAATACAATTCCACGATCATGGGAACGATATCATCGCTTGTGTGTACGTACGGAATACCGTCTCCACGATGTGATGTGATTCGTTCTACATGATCTTCATTGCATAATGATTATATAAATGAATTGAATGAATGAATATGATATATATTACACTAATACCATTCTGGAAATGATGTATCTATAACCTAAAGAGAAGAATAAGAATTTATTCGACAAAACACGCATAAGAACAAAAAGTAATAAACACCCGAATAACAAGTAGTAATGAAATATTACTAATAAGAAGCTATGAATATAACCATATATGATATCATAAAAATACGTATGATTCTGTAATAATTCAATTACATTATTTAAATCATTATATAGGAGGTTCAAAAACTTACGAAGCAAATCGGACCTAAGGTAAGGGAAATATCACAATCTCATTTTTATCCGAGATTGTTTACACTTCGGTATTTAATGGGGTGTATTTTATCATCCACATCCATGTTTCCTCAATATGTAATATTTACTTCATTATAAAATAGTTTATATCCAATTTTACCCTTCGGTGAGTTTTTAGTAAAAGATATGAAAGGAATCTTTTGTCATTTTTCGTATGAGGTACTTTTTGAATTTTCCGACAAATGTACGAGAAGAATGTTTTTTTAACTTATACGACATGAATTGATTTTTAAAACATTATTTCCAAGAATCTTCCTTTACAAGTTTTCAAGTTTATTTTTAATAATCTTCTTTTAGTTTAGAATTTCATGACACCTTAAGAGAGGAAAAGTGTTTTTGATGTAGAAAGGATATTTTTCTCAAGAATGGAGTTCAAGTGTTTTATGTATAAATATAAAAATTATTTTGTTATAATTATTATGGATATTTTTATATAATTAACCCTTTCACCATTTTTGACCTTCCAAAGTCATTTTGGACACATGAACCGAGTTTGATCAAAACACCCAATATAAATTTAATTGATTAAATTGTTGTATAAAACAATGTAATAAGTGAAATAAAAGAAATTAAAATGTTGAAAAAGGTTCCTATTAAAGTAAATAATTAACATTATTTTATTATTCATAAAAATAAATACAAATATGACAAGTGTAACTCAAGGTAAGATATTTTATCTCAATCTCCTTTCATTAAGGCATATTTTGATGTTATATACACACATTACTTTATGAGGTATATATAAATTCCTATTTACATATATAATTATGAAGTTACTTTTTCACATATTATTTAATGTTTTGGTTAAATGGTATTCTTTCATTTGGTTTATTAAGTAAATTTTCAAAGTGGTATGGGAAACATTAAATGTTTCAATATTTAATTTCACAATGTTTTTTCCATGTTAATATTATTGATATTATTTTACATATTTATTTATAAGGATATAAAATTATTATAAAGGATATTTATTTTTAATTTTAATTTCATTCAATGGTTGTCAAAGGGAATATTTTTACATGTTTTATATAGAAAATTTTGTTAAATGAAAAAAGGAATGTTAAATTCATAATATACATGGAGATAGTGAATTTTTTACCATTGTAACTGTTATTTTATTTATATATTCACTTACATTACAAAATGTTTTCTTCAATTAAAATTTATTTTTACTTCTTTTTATTACAAAAGGGGATTTGAAATTGGATTGTCTATTTCATAATCATGAGATGTTTTATTAAGATTTAAATTGAAATACTATGAGTTAAATGTTGATAATTTCATTATTTTTTGTGTTATGATTATATAATTTTACTTAGAAATTTTACCGGTGCTTACATGATAAAATAATGATGGGTGGTTATGTAATAAAACAACGATGGGAGGGTCCATGATATCACTATAATATATTGGGTATAGAATTCAGACATATGGTTGTTCCATTTACAAGAGTAAAATGTGTATAAGTAAACCATATGGTGATTCTATTTATAATAGTGAAAATAATAATAATGTCTCAAGATAACTTTATTTTTTTATATTATTGCTATTTTTTATAGTAATCTTGTGATTAAAAAAAGGGTAATAAATGATCTTTTTTTTAATGGAAAGTATTTAATAACTCTTAAGTGTGAAAATTATTACATTATGATAACATTTTCATGGGATTTAATGTTTCTAAATGAACTACTAGTTTCATACTTTTTCATTCCCTTACCGATCTTTTTATGCTCATCCCATGTTTTAAATTTTATTCATTGGATAGAAAGAGGTGTAAGGTATTTAAAGTAGTTATTTTGAAAGTCCTAAAGAGTTTTCAAAAAGCATCCAATGATTTATTTTGAAAATTTTATATTATGAGAAAATGTATACTTATTAAAATTTTCCACTTAGTATTTCATGGTTTCGTTATGTATGAGTTAAGGCCAAATTGTATAAAACAATAAATCTAACAAGATCCTCAATGTGAGAGAATGAAATTTCAGGACTAAAACTTAATATTATGTAATGTTTAAGGTCGGGTCCTTATAAACTAAAACTTACTAATAGATGCATAAATTTTAATTACACTAGAATATGATATAACGGTAAGGTGTGGAATGGTTCTACTTTCATAGTTGGTTCAAGCAACATTGACCAGGTGGTGATCTCAACTAACTTGAACTTCCCTCATAGATGGTTCCACTCAAACTTCACTTATTGGAGTTATTCATGGGCTTGGTCAAGGGTGAACACCAAAAATACTCCCTCTTTCATAATCATTGACAAATAAACTTCATAAGGGAACTTCCTACTGGTTGAATCCATGCTTCATAATTTCTTTTATAATTAACTTTCATTACTACCCTTAATATATAATAATTCTAATTATAAATTCTTAATCACTATAAAACTAACATTATTATGGAAAATGGTAATATAAACCAATGGTAATAATTTCAAATGTTCATATTGACATATGGTCATATTGATGAATAGTTATATTAAGCCTTATATACTCACCAATATAGAAATCCCTTAACAGTATTCCATAGGTTCACAGAACATGTAAATTCCAATGATAATTATTTTCTTCTTAATATTTATATATCACATATACTTTTTAATGTTTTTGAAATTATGATCTATTTGAGTAAAATATTATACTGTTGTCACAAATTATTACAATATTTATGGTAATAGTTTTGGATTATATTAAAAAATTAAATATTTATTGTTTTTTATCAATATGTGGTGTACTATTATGATGAAATAGTAAAGTGTGAATTATGAGAAAAAATATTATGATGAATACATTATTTACCATTAAAAATTTCTAGTATTAAATTCCATCTTAAATAATTTCATCCTCAAGATTATGAATCATTATATATAAAAATATGGATAAGTATTCATCATAAAATCCATTGATTCTCATGTTTTCACTTCTAGAATATGATTATATTGATAATATTCAACAAGAGTGTTTCACTATTTCATTTCACAAGTTATATTGTATCAAAAATAGGAATTAACATTTCATAGTCTAAAAATCCTCTCTCTAACTGAACATGATCATATTTTAGAACATAGGTAGGGTATAGAATATAATTTCTCAAAAGTGATTTATATAAGACATCATGAACTTAGGATAGGTTTGTAGACATGTTCAAATGATATTCTACCTATCATATCCAATCCAATATATCAGGAATATCAATACATCTTTGTCTCAATTTCTATTAATGTCCAAATATCATAACCCCTTTATAAAGAGATATTTTCTACAATAAAAGGAATCCCACTTTGAAATCATGACCCATCAATTGATAGTTTAGGTTTTCTATCAACATTGGGAATATGTGATATTCTTTGGTATGGATCATAACTTCTCAATTGTACCTTAGAAAAGTTCAAGACCCAAAATATTCTTTTCTGTCACAAAATCCTAGCACATTGGATTTTAAAACATCCTTCCATACAAGGTTCCATATGAAACCATATTAATTTTGGATTGGTAAATTTTATTTACATAAAACATAACAGGTGGTATATGTGGATCCCATCCTCCTTGGTAGTTAATAGAGAGTGGACTTAGCTTTTTATCCAATGTGTAGAGAGTCTGTTTAGACTTTCCATCTGTTTGAGGCTGATAGGTCATGATAAGATTATGATTTGTATTTAATGAATTTTGGAGACACCTCCAAAATTTGGATATGAAACTTTGGTCATAATTAGAGACTATGGAAATGAGTTTTCCATGAAGTCTCACAAATACATTTTTATACAACCATAAAATATGATCCAGATAAAAATCATCTCATATTGTTTGAAAATGTGACTACTTTGTTATATTATTAACAGTGATAATATACAATTATCCACTGATATGTGTTTTGAATCCCAATTATGAAATACATTATAATATTATCCCGCTTATATTATGGTGTAGATAGAGGCAACATCACGAAATTGGGAAGTTATATTTAAGACTTCACCTAATGGAATAATAATCATCTTAAAACATAATATACAATTTCTCTCTTTATATTTTCCCACTAGAAGTTCTCTTGGATATCCTCATACTTCGTGTTATGTGCGGGATGTATAGAGAAGTTTGAACTAAGAGCCTTATCTAACAAATCCTTATTTAACTCTGGTACGAATCAAACAAAAAACCTATCAACAAATTGTTAAATGTTTTCATCAACAATGTTAAACTCTATTAATTTCCCAATCAACAGATCTTCTATTTTTTTTGTAGTGATTTATCACTATTATTGGATTTCATAATCCTCTCTAATAAATATGGTAATGTATTTACATAGAATATGAATGATGATTCCACATCCCTTATAATACCCAAGTATATCATCACTAGGACATTAAAAATGGATCATTGATTACGCTCAACAAGGATAATACAACATTTCTTCTTCTACACAAAGCATCTTCCACCATTTTTACTTTCCTGGGATGATAATGGATAACACAGTAAAAAATCCTTTACTATTTTAAACCATCTTTTTTACCAAATATTAATATATTTCTGAGTAAATATTAATTTCGAACACTTTTGTTTTGTGTATATATCACATATCATTCAAAGAGGTAATATCTCCAAGTAATCATAGAAAATATTAGTACCCAAAATTTTAAATCATGTGTTGGATAATTAATCGCATGGGGTTTCATCTTCCTCAATGTGTAGACCATAATTGTATAATTTTTCATTAGTAAACATCAAATAACATTCCATGATGCATAATTATAAATAAAGTGGTCATCTTTAAAACACGGATGATACAAAATATGAACATTTAGAAATATTTTAAATTATTCAAATCTATCTTTTCATTCCTTGTCCATGTGAAGTGAACATCCCTATGAGTTATCTTGGTCAATGGATTAGATAATGGAGAATCATTTTCAACAAATCATCGACATTATAACCCTTACTAAGGAAAACTTCATCTTTCTATTTTGTTGGTGGGTTATAGCCATTCTTCAAAAACCAGTATTTTTAAAGTTTCAATATATATACCATCCTTAGATATAATATGATCAAATAATGAAACTTTTTGAATCCAAGGCTAACATTTATTATATTTCTCATATAAATATTTTTTCATTAACACCTCAAGAAAAATTCATAAATGTGTATCATGATCATCACAAATCTTGGATATATAGGAATATATTTAATAAATACTACCAAAAACTTATCAATTTATTCTTTGAATTATTTCTTCATCAAATAAATTAAAATAGAGGAATACTTTGTTAATTCAAATAGAATTTCTATGAACTCATATTGATCATACCTTATATGAAATGTTTTCATTAGAATATCCACTTTCATCATTTTAACTAATTATTTCCAAAATTAAGACCAATATTCAAAAATAATTGATCCCCATGAATTTTACCAAAGTTATCACTAATAAAATTTAATGAATACTTTTTATTTACAACAATTCGATTGATTTCACAATAATCTTAACATAATACCATTTCCCATCCTTATTCTTTACAAAAAACATAGGTTCTCCCCAGGGTGAAACACCTGAATGAGTGAACCATTTCTCACAGATCCTGTGTTTTTTATTCAAATCAACCAACAACAGTACATCCATTCTATATAGTGGATTAGATATTTTATTTCCATTAGGAAAAAGATCCATATGAATTTATCTTTTAAATTAGAGGTAATACAAGTAATTCACTATGAAATAAATTAATATTTTATAACACAAATGTTACATATTTTATTCTTAGAAAACTATTTCCCAAAATAGATTGAGTTTTAGTCATATCCTCTACAATAATTTAATTTTGTTGAGCTACTGGGGAGGTTCATGACAATATTTTTTAGTGAAATCTCTCCAAAAAAAATAAGTGACTCCTTACTTACCTAAACAATTGTAAATTATCTCTCCCTACAATAAAGTCATATTGTTTAATTAAATATCAAATCCAACCCTATGATTACATAAGCATCCACCAAAGGTATAATGAATATATTTCAATAAGAAAACACACATGCAATCATATTTGTACTATCTAATGTACATTTATTACAATCAATGTACCACCCAATGTCCTCACTGATAAATAATTCCTTAGTACATAAAATGAATTAGAATATTCCTTTTCACGTGAATGATATAGAGGAATTAATAAATATATTATCAAATAATTTAACATATAACATTCAGTATATATTAAATGTACCTACTATCACAACATTTGGATGATCAACTTCCTCTATTTTTAGGGAAAGTTCATGAATATGATCAGTAGGCCTATTATATTAATGATTCCCTAAGATCATGGGGAATTTATTTTAGTAACACATCATGTATTTACAATTGAATCGTTTTACATTGGCCAATTACCACTTTCCTTAACACTAATGAGTTTAATGACCTTTGTCTCTAATTTTGAAGCATACACACAATCCCCTTAAATATGTTCTTGGGTTTTTTACCCATATTTATTACATGTTGGAAAATCTATTCTTCCTTTAGTTTCCCTCTTATCCACCCTTTCCATATTGAAATCATCTATCCTCTTCTTCTCAGGTACCCCTTTATATGTAAAATATTTGGATAACTCCTTTCCTTTCTTGATTGTGCCTCTTAATATTTCCAAATTTGTTTTGATATTTTGAGATACCATAGATCTTTTAATACAAGTATATAGAACAAAAAATAAGTGATCAAACATCTGTATAAGGTTACAAAAATAATTAAAACATTCCTTGATAACATTGAAAATTTATCCTCATACTCAACCATTGGTTTTCTTATTTTTTATTTTAGTTTCATGAATTACGTTTACATTTTTTCATTTTTATCTTGATGAAAATATTCTTCCAAAAAATAACCATGAATTCATTCCATTTCATGTTTTTAATCTCCACTTTTTTAATGACCCAAAATTTTATAAATTAAATTCCTTCTCTTGGAATGAATAAATTCTTTATTAAGTAATAAAGTTATAGAAAACGGATGAAATATTTATGTAATTTTAAAATACTATATCCTATTTTATTTAATATACCATTAATCATCATAACAATTGATATATATTATCTCAATAGTGGTCATATGATCAGTATATTTGTAAGGTTATGATAAATTCTATTTATATTGATAAAATAAGAAATGGCCTCGACCTCTAGTTTCATACCCTATAAAGCCAATTTACCAAAGCTTACAAGGGAGATAACATCATCTGTATTTTCCCTTGACCAAACCAAATATTTTATTAAAAAATAAATCATGATCTAGTACACTTATGGGATAAGTTAAAGCTCATTGAGATCACAACCCAAATCATGATCGCCTAACCACTCCAAAAAAATCTAACAGCCATACACATTACCCTTAGGGGCGCTTACGGGTGTAATAAAAGGCTATATATCAGGACCCTAACGATATAAATATGTATATTTTATTTTTAATAAAGTATTTTTTTGTATTTATTCCTTATTATTTTTACAATATAATTGATTAAATAATTAGTTTGGTAAAAATTGATATCAATATGATAACACCTGAATTGAATTTTTGGGTAATATGAAATTTCAATCAATACATACCATTTTATGAATATATGTATTTTATAAATAAAATATATTTTAAAATTTTAATATTATTAAATATTAAATATAAATTATAAATTATAATATAAGTTTTCAAAGTGAAAATGTAATTTTAATAAGGATCGGAAAATTGTTATTGGAAAAAACCAGTATTTTTCATAAAATAGGGATTTTGAATTAAAAGAATAATTTATAAAAAATAGTGATTTACTATAATAAAATAAAAATTCTTTTCAGATTCAGGAAGTAAAAATTATCCATTGGATAATTTTTCCAGTTTTTCTGAGATAGATGAATTTTCACAGAAAATTTAAATACGGTTTAATTATATAATATATACTTTTGACATCATAAAAGCCCATAAATGATATAATAAATAATATAAATAGTATCCATGGAAAATATATTTTTTTAATATTAAAATTATACATTTTAGAGGTTATTTTTATAATTTTGTAAGTCATTTATTAATCCTCCAAAAGCTATATTATATTATGAGGTTTTTAGTCTTATCTTTAAGATAATTACTCACATCCACATCACTAAGGGTAATATTTTAATGAGTTTAGTTCCTCGACATAGAAAAAATTAAAACCACTCCTATGTTTCATAAAAAATGTGAAAAAACTATGGCATGGTTTTTTATTTTGATTACTTGGTTTTGTAGAGTCCAAAACTAATGTTTATGAAATAATTAAGAACACCCCTCTGTTTTCCTATATATACCCACAAAATCACCCTTTTTTCTTCCCTAAAAACATGAATATTACCATTAAGTTTCCTTTACATATCCCTCTCAATTTACCCCACTCTCTAAAGAACCTCCTCCCAATAGTTTGGAAAAAAACTCTCAAGGTAAGGTTCATCACTCTCTTCCTTTCTATTTAAGCACCTTATTTGTATTAAGATTTTTAATATCAGTACATTATATTGAAATGAATTTGTAAATGTAAATTTTCTAACCAAATTATGTTCTTATAATGATATATAATTTATCCCCTCGTGTTATAACATTTACCTATTCCATTTATATGCCAAAAATTACTAAGGGATCTTCTCCATCTCTTATTTATTCCTGCACCTAATTTAGATTATTCATTTTGATTTTTGATTCATAATGATAGGATATTGTTTCCAAATCCATAATATAGTATTTATTATTTTAGAATTTAAAGAGATCCACTTACACTAAAATTATAACATTTTATGAATATTTTAATACTACATTTTCCATACCGATATTTCGCTATGATTTTTCCTGGAAAATGACTGTGAAGTGAATTCTTGTACCAATTTCTACTCAATGGTATTCAACAATATGTACCTATACATATCTGATTATATAATTACATGTATATAAACCAAAATCCCCAAATTTGGGTAAATATAGATAAAATACATTCTAATTTTATATGATCTATGTGTCGCACTTATG
The DNA here is from genome assembly GCA_963277665.1 of Viscum album. Lineage (NCBI taxonomy): Eukaryota > Viridiplantae > Streptophyta > Magnoliopsida > Santalales > Viscaceae > Viscum > Viscum album. Next base: position 929,413,464 of record OY728150.1, on the reverse strand, counting down.
CATGTAGATGATATGAATATGATGGGTTCAACCATATATTAATACAATGAAATGGGTAATGTTTTAATTTTATGAGACTCCCTAAAAGGCTCATTATAGGTCATCCTAAGAATGCTATGTTATTATTTATTAGTGGTTAAACTTGACTTATGATAATTACTCCATGTTTTATGTTGTCTCCACATTTCCATGTTACCTTTATAATATCATGTTATATCATGTATCATTATTCATTACTGTGATTATCACCACTTCTCTTACATTTTTTTGACCCTTGGATCACATGTATTTATTTACCCTATTCCATGATTTGTTTTTCCCTTAATATCCTTTATAGATCATCCGTTTATTATATATATCCCTAGGTTATCTCATATATTTTTAGAGGAATGATGGAATTTAAGAGCATGTTAAGGATGTTTTCGGTAAAGAAATTCTATCCATGTTTTTTGATGTAATTTTATAAACCTAATATCCCAAAACAAACTATGTCTATTGATTATATGGGTTTTACTGAGTTAAAATTTTTGTAATAAATATTTAAATAATGTTTATTAATTATATTGGTTGTTATGTTTTGTTTCATATGAATGTTTTGTTATTTTGGTATTAAGATTTGGGAACTCTAGTGAAATCTTTATGGTTAAGAATAAACATATAAAAACATCCCTAAATTTTGGTGAAGTGCATATTAGTGGGATTCCAAGCTAATACATCCCACTATGGATATTATAAGTGGATACAGATCAATCATATGTATACCTAGGGTGAAAACCCTAAAAACATCATATTGAGCTAGACTCAATCAGGAACCGGTGCATGACAATGAGCTTTTATGCACACCTATTTGGACACTACTGGGGGAAATGATTTACTAAATTCACAATCTCATTTGAAACCATAATTAAGGGAAAAAATCCTATAAGATGTTAAATAAGTAAATATATCATGGATAACTACAATTGAGGAATAGAAACTTATAAATTACTGATTGTATGTCATTTATGAGTTATTCCATTAATGTTGATGGTTTCTCATTTATCTATTTAATTGTTTTAAAAGTATCATCCATATCTCTATATTGGATTATGTAAATTAATATAACTAGAATAAAATACTTAATTTTAATTTTATCATCAAATTTTTTACACATTCTTTTGTATCTCACTTGTTTAATGGAACTATTCGAACACCACCACCATGAGTTGATGTAGATCTATCATTGAAAATGTAAAATAGTGGAATTATTTCATCCTATGTATATAAATCATCCTTTGTTCATATTTTTAGAATTAACTTCATTGTGAACCTTTTGATACATCCTTTATAGGAATTTGATTCAATTATTATTAATGATTGTATATCTTTATATGTATACAATATAAATTTCTGATATAATGATATCCCCCTCCTTATCATTAATTTCTCTTCTCTTCTATACATTTTCAAGGAGGAGGATGAATATCGATTGGAATCATCATTGAAAGCATGGATTTTACTTCCCTACAAGAAAGGGTATCTATCTCAAAAAATTGATACTAAATAAAAGATCACCCTTGAATATATTCCCCTTTTGGGGGAATATGATAATGTTTTTTTTGAAAGAAGTTGATGGTCCTCATCTTAGTGAAGAGGATGAATTTTCAATTGATCTTATACTAGGATGTTTACTAATATCCAAGAATCTATATAGAATGGTTGTTGTTGAACTCATGAATTTAAAGAAACAACTAAAAGAGAGTCTGGATAAACGGTTTATACAACCATGTGCTTTACCATGGGGTGTGTCAATCCTCTTTATCAAGAATATGGATGGGTTAATGCACCTCTGAATTGATTATCATTAGGTAAAAAATATCATGATAAAGATCAAGTATCCTCTTCCATGGAATGATAATTTTTTTTCATCTACAAGGTACCAAATATTTATATAAGATTAATCTTCAGTATGGATATTATAAATTAAATGTGAATAAGGAGGATATCATAAAGACTATTTTCTATAGAAGTTACATGCACTATTTGTTCATAGTGATGAAATTCACACTTCTGAATGCTCTAAAAATATTCATGTAATTTATGAATAGTTTATTTAGAGAATACCTTAGTCAAATTTTGGTATTAATTATTATGATATTATTATCTATACAAAAATTAAGTATAAATATATGGTGTATTTGAAAATTATACTAAAGACCTTACAGAAGTAGTATATGTATGTAATCCCTTATATTTATTAAACATTATTTCATGATTTAATACTAAAAAAAATAAAACAATTTGAAAGATTGATAATTATAGTGTATTTGGTAATTATGTATATAAAATTACATATTAAAATAATAAATACATCATCTGTTTTGAAAACTTCCTTAACATGCTCATACTTATAACTTCATGGGATGACTTGGGGATATAAAAAAGAAAGGGGTGAGCTATAAATACCTGTAATGGAATAAAAATTTAAGAACATGACTAAGGTAATAAATGTTACAAAATATGAATATCAATGGGGAATAAAATTGGTGAGAATCGTAAACATGAACAGTGAGACATGATATAGCATGATAAGGAAAAGAAAACATGGGAAGTGTGGCAACAAATTGAAATGCTGAATCTTAAATATAGGTCAAGGATAAATGTAGAGACCCGTATCTTGACGTACATGGACATTACATTACTTTTGCGGAATACTTAGTACATAACAAAAACACACACACAAGGATCGTAATAGTTTAGTGTCTTTGGAAACTCGGAACGTAATCTTCTAATCGTGGTGAAAGATCTTCAATATCTCCCATAAAGGTCATCCCTTTTTTTTACCTAAAACCTTTCTTTATATCCTGGGGAAAAGAAAACATAAAAGGGTGAGCTCAAATGCTCAGTAAGGGTAAACAAAAGAAATATCAATCACATCATATATATAAGAACATAGCTTTTGGAAATCTTAACCTGCAAAAAAAGCTCATAATATCATAACATGGGATAAATCATAGAAGTGAAATGTAATCCCAATAATCATAACTTAAAACATGAAACTTTGTGGCATACACACATAATCATAGAGAATCATTTCTTGTTAGTCAAGACTCAATGCCAAGACTATCTTAGTGGACAAAGTCCCTTTCTGAATCGAGTAACCCTCGTTTCAGTCCTGTTTCACTGAACCGGTATAACCTACCATTTCAGCCATGTCTATCTCATGAGATATAAAATCTTTACCCAATGCATTGGAGGGAGATATAGGTCCCACCCATCTTATAATGAATCCTTTCTTATGTGTGCCACATAATCATAAAACATACATCATCGCATAACACATGTAACAAAAATGGGATTCTTGAAACATCATGACATCATAAATCAATTCATATAAGATAAAGGAATTCATAAAAATGTTTCCATCACAACATAATCAAATCCATGTAATAATAGGGATAAAAACAGAACCCTTTTATTATCTTAGATAGAAAATAATTTTGATAAAATACTTGAACTCCATTCTTGAGGAAAATATCCTTTCTACTTCAAAAACATTTTTCCTTTCATAACATGTCATAAAACATTAAAATAAAAGAATTTGATTAAAAATAAACTTGAAAACTTGTAAAGGAAGCTTCTTGGAAATAATGTTTTAAAATCCATTCATGCCGTATAAGTTAAAAAAAACAATCTTCGTACTTTTGTCGGAAAAGTCAAAAAGTACCTCGTACGAAAAACGACAAAAGATTCCTTTTATTTCTTTTACTAAAAACTCACCGAAGGGTAAAAATGGATTTAAACAATTGTAGGTGGATGAAAATAATATTACCTATTGATGAAACATGGATGTGGATGATAAAATACACCCCAGTAAATACTTACGAATAAACAATCTCGAATAAAATGAGATTGTGATATTTCCCTTACCTTAGGTCCGACTTGCTTTATAAGTGTCCGAACCTCCTGTATAATGATTTAAATCATGTTATTGACTTATTACAGAATCATATTCATTGTTATGATATCATATATGGTTCACTTATGACATTATATAACCCGTTCTTTTGTAAATTCCATGTTAAAGAAGCGTTTTGGGTAAAATCGTTTCATTTATCGTAGGTGTTTTGACTTGTTGTTCTTGACATCATTATTACTTATATCATGATTTACTTACTTCCAGAATATAAAATATGATTTATATATCATATATATTCAGTATATATATATATATATAATAGATAGATAAATAAAATGAAAAACACCGTTCATGGAGACGGTAGTCCGTACGTACGCATGAACGCTGTTTTTCTTTCCTTATTGTCTTGAAATGGAAGTAAGTAGATGACATACATATATATATATATACATAAATCCAGTAACTTTATAATGTCATATATTTCATTATTATTTCTTATATATACTTTATAATCATTCTTAAATGGTTAACATGGAGAATGAATCTCATCGCGTCGTGGAGACGGTAGTCCGTACGTACGCACGAGCGATGATATCATTTCCATAAATACTGAATTGAATTGGAGTGGATTATACAATATATCAGAATCAATATAATGTTGTAATAACTATGTATAGTTATTCTTTACACCATTATACCCATCCATGTAAGGTTGTGGTGGAAAATAGATTACACCACGGCGTGGAGACGGTATTCCGTACGTACGCACGCGCGGTGATTTCTTTTCCCGTAGGATGGATAGATGGTGAAATAGGGTTGTTTCATACTTATAATAACATATCAGTATATGAGTGATACTGATGTTATTACTTCATAATGAAACAACCTAAGAAGAAGAAGTGGAAGAAGAAATAAAGATGAAAGAATTGGTAACGGTAATTACCTCTTCTTTGATGTGCCTCTTTGAGACCTCCTCTTAGGGCACTATAATTGGTCTTTGAGGAAGACCAGAACCTCTAGGATGTTGCTAGGGAAGTGGAGAAGAGATTTTGGCAGGGGTTGGCCGAGCTTGAGTGCTCAAATTGGTTTGAGGAGGAGGGGGAGGAGGTGTCCTTTTATAGGGGAGGAGAGGGGCACCTTAGGAATATCTCAAAATATTATTTTATACTAAAGTCAAAATCGGTTTATAATGGTTCCAAAGGGTCTTATTTCGAAGCTAAGGTGGGGATGGGTCGAAATCCTATCAACCAATAGGATTTAGACAAGTTTAGATTATTATTTTAACCTTATCAATTAGATTTAACTCTAAGTTAAATAATTTAACTTTTACCATGTCTTTTTGTTTTCCTTCACTATATGGTTAATAAACTTACTATAACATGCCAAACGAACCCCAAATTGTTTATTATTAATATATATATATCTTTATCTAAGTCATTTGGCCGAACCTTAGATTTTTAGGAATTAAATAACAATTAATAATATAATATTTGATTTAAAAACTATTTTGTGTCAATTTTGACACTATTTGATATATGATTTTTGTGAAAGTCATAACAGAATTAAATGTTCGAACAAAGTTGATTAAATCAACATTAATATATCATAGTAACCTAGAAAATTAGTGTAATTCATAAAAAATCTCAAATTACATTTATTTTGGTGTTTATAACATCAATTATGTCAATATTTTATTAATAAGATAATTACTGCATCATCGTTGTGTCATAAATAAATTAAATTATTTGATGTCTAAAAATTACAAATAAAATACCATCATGTAGGAAATCTTTTTATCTTTCTAATGAATATTTACAATCGAATTTATCTTATGTATAACCCCATATTAAAAATGATTTACTTATTAAACTTTGATTTTAACTATTTTAACCTTTCTTTAAATAAATTAATAATAAATGTCCTAAACTAACCCAAGTGGGCCTAAATGGTCACATTTTATTCCTAAGTTTGTTTTTGGTCGAAATACACTTGTCCAATAGGATTAGGACACGTGTTAGGGTAATAGTAATATCATATTTACCCTTAGTTACCCTATTTACTATTAACCGTGGTAAAAAAGTAAAAAGTTACTATTCACCAAAAATTATTTTCATCTCATTGAACCACATTTTAGTCTTTGATATTAACCGTGTCTGTCGGATTTTTGAAATTCCATTCACAGTAGCGGTAAAATTAAGTTTTATGAAAAATTCAGTTTTTTTAACTACCACTTAGTAGTTTCACTATTCATCAAAAATTGATGTTTTTCAGAACAGTGCCAAAATTTCATCCCAAGCTATATTTCATATTCCAAATTCAAAAATGAAGTCTATTTCACCAAATTCATTACATAAAAGTTGCATTAATTAATTTTATAATTAAATCCCGCTGTTAAAACAAATAGCGTGTTTTTAAGAAACAATATCTATCAAAAGATTGACACTTGTTTATGTCTAGTTTAAATGTGAAATTACATCCAATGACCAACATTGTATTAAATTGTAAAAATATATTCTAAATATACTTTAAAACCACTCAAATTAATGATTTATCACTATTAATTATTTCGATTAAAAAAGTTGTTTTTAATTATAATTTAGTAATTTTCACTATTCATCAGAATATGAAAGTTATCCGAAAAGTACCAAAATTTCACCTTAGGCTAAATTCGATACTCCGAATCCAAGAATGAAGTTCATTTTGAAAAATAAGATTTACAGAATTTTAAAAAGTGGTTATTACTATTCATAACGGCTAGTTTTAATAATATTTTAATAGCATATCATTGTTTCGTGAAACTCAGTATTACGTACCACACACGCTATCGAGGAAGGTTGCGATTGCGTGTAATGCAAGGCAAGTCTAAGATGCGTGTTGTGCAAGCTCCTTTTGGTGTAGCGTACAACACAAGACATTAATAAAATTAAAAAGAATATTTTTTATAAAATCTTGGGCTGTTACATTCTACCCCCCTTAAAATGAATTTCGCCCTCGAAATTCGTCGGGGTTATAAATGGTTTACTATTCGAAAGTTTCTTTAATAGAAACCCACATCGTAAAAAGGAATGTCAAAACCAATCTTTAAAAACAAAAGTATGAAACGTAACGGTTACCCAAATAAACTAATCATTGGGTTTCCACATAGGTGAAAATATGGATATGGAAGAGAAATCTAACCATCATGTTCTGATGGAGAGTGGTAGAGAACATGGCTATGGAAAAGCCAGTAATCACAAATCCATAAATTTGTGACGATCTAAGGTACCATCTGATTCATCAGGTATAAGAGAACTAGGACAACATTTTTGGTTTTCAAGATCATTTCCCTAAAGTTAAAGAATTTGAATTAGAATAAATACTTACTTTATTTTGGTACAATATCACTGTTGTTCGTGCCTTTAACAATTTACACTTCATCTCTTAAATAAATGAAGTTGAATTTGTTATTCGTGAAGTGTTAGCAGATCATGTGATAGAATGACGGGCCATTCCATCTGTCTCAAAAGGTTAGCAAAATTTATATACATAAGTCCATCTATAGTGGGATTAATCATATATGGTTCCTAAAATGGGCTTATACTTCATATATCATACTGCTTAATATAATAACACTAGTTTCTACTAAACAGGGACTTCCTGTAGGTCAGTGGTAGGCGATAAAGGCCAGTCGCACTTCGGTTGTGGGTTCGATTCCTATAGCCTTGTCCGAAGCGATGGGTTGTCGCCCGTCCTGCAGGTTGTCCTTTTTCTAAAACTACGTTACTATAACATCCCATCAATAATATCGAAAATCTTCTATCCTTAAACAATACTAACTTATGTCTAACATAATCTAGTCTAATCTCTAGGCTTATACATAATACTGCAGTCCACACTCATAATATAGTGACAACGATTACCAGAGATTTAATACCATCGTCGATCCCCATATATCATAAGATATGTTTTGTTGGTCACATTCCAAACATTCAAAGTCCTTAATCATGTATTCTCTTGAATACCTTAGTGAAAACATGAATGCAGTTAAAACATAACACCTTCCATATACCAAAATCCTCAAAATTCTATATACTCAAACCATGATATCACTTAGTCCTTATATCAATCATGAGCTCATGAATATAATCAAACATCTCATTATCTTCTTATCCTTTAATTATGCACTTATAATCTACTTTCCAAAATAACAATTCATGGTTACTGGTACCATTCATCATACACTATCAAAACTTAAGAAAAGACAACAGTGTAACAATCCTTAGATGTCTCTTTATTCCATAGTACCATGAGATTTCTTATACAACATTACACATGATAAACATGTAATCATTCCACTATATTCTTAAACCATTGACCGAGCTTCAACAATTCTTTCATCTCACATATCATTTGTAGTCTCTTCATCATCATCAACATAAATACTACCCATGTGACCATACTGATTCTCTTCATGAGTCTTTCCCTTAGGGCATTTGTTTTCATAATGCCCATACATTCCACATTTAAAACACTTAACCATTTTTGATGTCGTAGCATTACCATTATCCTCATCCATGGTGTTAACCGACCCTTTTCCTTTGCACTTACTTGCTTTGTGTCCTTCTTTTCCACACCCAAAGCATCTTCCAGTTCCCTTGAAACATTCTCCTTGATGCCTCTTCCCACATGATTTACATAGGGGAAATTGAACTTTCTTTCCTCTATGATCATCATGGAACTCCATCTTTCTCTTATTAGTCGAGTCAGGAAACATACCAAATTTTACTTTATTGATCATGTTGTGAGATTGCTGATTCGGCATAATAATGATGTTTGGACATCCAAATCCCATTTCATTGGGTTTCTCATGAAGAATATCATTCCATTTTCCATCATATCCTCCATTATTGTGAATCATCTTGTTTCCAGCCATTTTCTAAAACCCAAAAAGAATAGTGTGAGAGGCAAAAATCATGCTAGGGAAAACAACATAATAAAGGGGGAGTACCTTCAATATCTAACATCTTAGGTTTAATTCTATGATCGTTAGCGTAATTCTAGTACTATAACCTATACGTATACTTAACCTTAGGGACATCCCTAGACATACCGTAGAAATATCTCTAGGGATCTCACTAACGTTTTCGCGTCCTAGTTTCCAAAGGTTGACTAAACCTTTCCTCTGATACCAACTGTAGAGACCCGTATCTTGACGTACATGGACATTACATTACTTTTGCGGAATACTTAGTACATAACAAAAACACACACACAAGGATCGTAATAGTTTAGTGTCTTTGGAAACTCGGAACGTAATCTTCTAATCGTGGTGAAAGATCTTCAATATCTCCCATAAAGGTCATCCCTTTTTTTTACCTAAAACCTTTCTTTATATCCTGGGGAAAAGAAAACATAAAAGGGTGAGCTCAAATGCTCAGTAAGGGTAAACAAAATAAATATCAATCACATCATATATATAAGAACATAGCTTTTGGAAATCTTAACCTGCAAAAAAAGCTCATAATATCATAACATGGGATAAATCATAGAAGTGAAATGTAATCCCAATAATCATAACATAAAACATGAAACTTTGTGGCATACACACATAATCATAGAGAATCATTTCTTGTTAGTCAATACTCAATGCCAAGACTATCTTAGTGGACAAAGTCCCTTTCTGAATCGAGTAACCCTCGTTTCAGTCCTGTTTCACTGAACCGGTATAACCTACCATTTCAGCCATGTCTATCTCATGAGATATAAAATCTTTACCCAATGCATTGGAGGGAGATATAGGTCCCACCCATCTTATAATGAATCCTTTCTTATGTGTGCCACATAATCATAAAACATACATCATCGCATAACACATGTAACAAAAATGGGATTCTTGAAACATCATGACATCATAAATCAATTCATATAAGATAAAGGAATTCATAAAAATGTTTCCATCACAACATAATCAAATCCATGTAATAATAGGGATAAAAACAGAACCCTTTTATTATCTTAGATGGAAAATAATTTTGATAAAATACTTGAACTCCATTCTTGAGGAAAATATCCTTTCTACTTCAAAAACATTTTTCCTTTCATAACATGTCATAAAACATTAAAATAAAAGAATTTGATTAAAAATAAACTTGAAAACTTGTAAAGGAAGCTTCTTGGAAATAATGTTTTAAAATCCATTCATGCCGTATAAGTTAAAAAAAACATTCTTCGTACTTTTGTCAGAAAAGTCAAAAAGTACCTCGTACGAAAAACGACAAAAGATTCCTTTTATTTCTTTTACTAAAAACTCACCGAAGGGTAAAAATGGATTTAAAAAATTGTAGGTGGATGAAAATAATATTACATATTGATGAAACATGGATGTGGATGATAAAATACACCCCAGTAAATACTTACGAATAAACAATCTCGAATAAAATGAGATTGTGATATTTCCCTTACCTTAGGTCCGACTTGCTTTGTAAGTGTCCGAACCTCCTGTATAATGATTTAAATCATGTTATTGACTTATTACAGAATCATATTCATTGTTATGATATCATATATGGTTCACTTATGACATTATATAACCCGTTCTTTTGTAAATTCCATGTTAAAGAAGCGTTTTGGGTAAAATCGTTTCATTTATCGTAGGTGTTTTGACTTGTTGTTCTTGACATCATTATTACTTATATCATGATTTACTTACTTCCAGAATATAAAATATGATTTATATATCATATATATTCAGTATATATATATATATATAATAGATAGATAAATAAAATGAAAAACACCGTTCATGGAGACGGTAGTCCGTACGTACGCATGAACGCTGTTTTTCTTTCCTTATTGTCTTGAAATGGAAGTAAGTAGATGACATACATATATATATATATACATAAATCCAGTAACTTTATAATGTCATATATTTCATTATTATTTCTTATATATACTTTATAATCATTCTTAAATGGTTAACATGGAGAATGAATCTCATCGCGTCGTGGAGACGGTAGTCCGTACGTACGCACGAGCGATTATATCATTTCCATAAATACTGAATTGAATTGGAGTGGATTATACAATATATCAGAATCAATATGATGTTGTAATAACTATGTATAGTTATTCTTTACACCATTATACCCATCCATGTAAGGTGGTGGTGGAAAATAGATTACACCACGGCGTGGAGACGGTATTCTGTACGTACGCACGCGCGGTGATTTCTTTTCCCGTAGGATGGATAGATGGTGAAATAGGGTTGTTTCATACTTATAATAACATATCAGTATATGAGTGATACTGTTGTTATTACTTCATAATGAAACAACCTAAGAAGAAGAAGTGGAAGAAGAAATAAAGATGAAAGAATTGGTAACGGTAATTACCTCTTCTTTGATGTGCCTCTTTGAGACCTCCTCTTAGGGCACTAGAATTGGTCTTTGAGGAAGACCAGAACCTCTAGGATGTTGCTAGGGAAGTGGAGAAGAGATTTTGGCAGGGGTTGGCCGAGCTTGAGTGCTCAAATTGGTGTGAGGAGGAGGGGGAGGAGGTGTCCTTTTATAGGGGAGGAGAGGGGCACCTTAGGAATATCTCAAAATATTATTTTATACTAAAGTCAAAATCGGTTTATAATGGTTCCAAAGGGTCTTATTTCGAAGCTAAGGTGGGGATGGGTCGAAATCCTATCAACCAATAGGATTTAGACATGTTTAGTTTATTATTTTAACCTTATCAATTAGATTTAACTCTAAGTTAAATAATTTAACTTTTACCATGTCTTTTTGTTTTCCTTCACTATATGGTTAATACACTTACTATAACATGCCAAACGAACCCCAAATTGTTTATTATTAATATATATATCCTTATCTAAGTCATTTGGCCGAACCTTAGATTTTTAGGAATTAAATAACAATTAATAATATAATATTTTATTTAAAAACTATTTTGTGTCAATTTTGACACTATTTGATATATGATTTTTGTGAAAGTCATAACAGAATTAAATGTTCGAACCAAGTTGATTAAATCAACATTAATATATCATAGTGACCTAGAAAATTAGTGGAATTCATAAAAAATCTCAAATTACATTTATTTTGGTGTTTATAACATCAATTATGTCAATATTTTATTAATAAGATAATTACTGCATCATCGTTGTGTCATAAATAAATTAAATTATTTGATGTCTAAAACTTACAAATAAAATACCATCATGTAGGAAATCTTTTTAGCTTTCTAAGGAATATTTACAATCGAATTTATCTTATGTATAACCCCATATTAAAAATGATTTACTTATTAAACTTTGATTTTAACTATTTTAACCTTTCTTTAAATAAATTAATAATAAATGTCCTAATCTAACCCAAGTGGGCCTAAATGGTCATATTTTATTCCTAAGTTTGTTTTTGGTCGAAATACACTTGTCCAATAGGATTAGGACACGTTTTAGGGTAATAGTAATATCATATTTACCCTTAGTTACCCTATTTACTATTAACCGTGGTAAAAAAGTAAAAAGTTACTATTCACCAAAAATTATTTTCATCTCATTGAACCACATTTTAGTCCTTGATATTAACCGTGTCTATCGGATTTTTGAAATTCCATTCACAGAAGCGGTAAAATTAAGTTTTATGAAAAATTTAGTTTTTTTAACTACCACTTAGTAGTTTCACTATTCATCAAAAATTGATGTTTTTCAGAACAGTGCCAAAATTTCATCCCAAGCTATATTTCATATTCCAAATTCAAAAATGAAGTCTATTTCACCAAATTCATTACATAAAAGTTGCATTAATTAATTTTATAATTAAATCCCGCTGTTAAAACAAATAGCGTGTTTTTAAGAAACAATATCTATCAAAAGATTGACACTTGTTTATGTCTAGTTTAAATGTGAAATTACATCCAATGACCAACATTGTATTAAATTGTAAAAATATATTCTAAATATACTTTAAAACCACTCAAATTAATGATTTATCACTATTAATTATTTCTATTAAAAAAGTTGTTTTTAATTATAATTTAGTAATTTTCACTATTCATCAGAATATGAAAGTTATCCGAAAAGTACCAAAATTTCACCTTAGGCTAAATTCGATACTCCGAATCCAAGAATGAAGTTCATTTTGAAAAATAAGATTTACAGAATTTTAAAAAGTGGTTATTACTATTCATAACGGCTAGTTTTAATAATATTTTAATAGCATATCATTGTTTCGTGAAACTCAGTATTACGTACCACACACGCTATCGAGGAAGGTTGCGATTGCGTGTAATGCAAGGCAAGTCTAAGATGCGTGTTGTGCAAGCTCCTTTTGGTGTAGCGTACAAAACAAGACATTAATAAAATTAAAAAGAATATTTTTTATAAAATCTTGGGCTGTTACAATAAATTCCCAGAAATCAAGATAGAAAAGTACCATAAATTAATTATGTTTTCTCCCAATCACAATATGGCATCTCATGAGACTAAACTTTACCCAACTCATTGAAGCGATATATAATTCTGGGCACACCCATCACTTTCATTTCATTCTCATTCTTATATATGCTAAAGAGATCATACAACATGGATTTATTCAACATAATATTTTATTAAATGATAATGGATTTTGGAATAAATATATGTAATAATCAATTAAAATATTTATAAGTGTATAAAGGTGAACAACCTTGACAAAAATGGATATGGTATTCACTACATAATTGTTTTGGCATGGAAAATCATGGTGAAATTTCAGATGGATTAAAGCTTTGCATAAAAACTAATAAAATGGGTTGCTGATATATAAAGGGTTATCTAATATTTTGTACATAAAATGGGTAGTAATATGCACAAATAAGTACATATCTAAACATTAATAATTGAAAATAAAACACATAAGATAATAAACAAACTAGAATAAAGAAGAGAAGGTGATGATACCTTTCCTTGAAAGCGTGACACCAAATGATTGGGAGGTCATTGTTGAGACCTATATGGAACCTTGGGAGTAATATATAGATGTTAGAGTACATTAATTATGTGATCAAAGTATATTTAGAGAATATTAATGAGATATTGGGTTTGTTTATATAGGAAAGTAGTAGGTATTTCTTTATTATTTTTCAAACTAATATTTTCGACTCTATATACTAAAATAACAAAAAACCCAAGCCCTAAAAAGGTTTTTACCATGGTTTCTACAAAATAGAGGTGGTTTTAATTATTTTAAAATTATAAGGGACTAATTTATAAAAATAATTTTCTTTCTCTGATGTGGAAGTGTGTAATACTCTTAAAGAAAGTATTTAAAAACCATAAAATATATTATATGTTTTTGTGGATTCATAAAGGATTTATAAATTTAATTAAATAAATATAAAATCACATTATTTTAATGGTAAAAAATTTATTTGGTATTTTAAACCATTTAATGTTTTTATTACATCACTTTTAGGTCATTACGAGGTCATAATACACAATTTATATGTATACTGTATTTAATATTTAACCTGAAAATTCAACTATCATAGAGAATTATGAAAAATTAACCCTTTGATAATTTCAATTTTATGATTCCAAACATAATATTTATTTTAACCAAACAATTTTATAAATAATTTAAAGTTCACGTTTGAAATAAAATTTACATTTTTTGGGAAATGATTGGTTTTTGACAATAATAGTTTTTGATCCTTTATAAAAATTACATTTTACTACATAAAAATAATATGATCGATTATATTTATTAAAAATTATTTAATAATTATATTTTATTAAAAAAATTATTTCAAAAATTCATTAATTCATCAAAATAAATTCCTTAATTGGATTTTAAGATTAGCCAAATTTACACTTTTTTATTGAATTAATATCAAAATCAATTACAAAATGAAAATAAAAAAAAGTAAATATAAAAATTATTCTATTGAAAATAAGATAAATACTAATATTTCTAGGGTATTGATACATATACATTTAATGAAAATTAAAACTTATAAAGGGTAAGGTTAAAAAATGGTTAGACTTTCATGGGCTGCTTTATCATACTTTGTTTCGTCTGTGATATCTATGAGCTTAAACTTATCCCATAAACATTTTCACTCCTGAATAAGTTGTTTGATCTCAGCATTGGATTGGTCAAGATAAAATAATAGTTATTATATCTCCCTCATAATCTCTAATAAATTGTCTTTATAGGGTACAATTCTACAGGATGAGATCATCACATTCATTGTCTATGAAAATTGGATTTGTTAAGACCCTATATTTATAATAATCATATGATCACAATTCAGCTTATATATAATAAATGGTAATGATTATTAATAGTATTTTAATTATTATATGATATAAAAAATATGTTCATGTTATTTATATAACCATAATATATAATAATTCATTTAATTAAAAAGAAGTGAAATTTTATTTATAACTTTTCGAGTCATTACAATCTTACCCCCTTTAGAAATTTCACCAAAAAAATTATTAACTCATTTTAAAATATATGAGGGTAATTATTTTTCATCAATCCCTCTAATTATCACAACGCTTTTTCAAATATGTGGTTTCTCTATAGTACTTTGACAAGGTGAATTGTCTTATTTTGTAGAACTTTTTCTCTATGATCTAAGATCTTTACTCGATGCTCCTCATAGGAATGGAAATTCTCCAATGGTACGACCTATGGATTGAGTATGTGTGAGTTGTATGATATGTAATTCTTCAACAAGGATATATCGAATACATCATGTACTTCAGATATATATGGTGGGAGTGCTAGTCAATAATCCACCACTCCAATGTGGTCAATGATCTCAAAGGAAACGATGTATCATGGATTATGCTTTCAATTCTTCAAAAATATCATGAACTTATTTCATGGAGATATATGGAGGAATACCATGTCTCCAAAATCAAACTATTGGCCTCATTGATGACTATAAATATAACACATATGTTGGCTCGAAGTAACCTTGAACTTCTAATGAATGGTCTTAACCCCTTTCTATTGTTTCCTCGACCATTTCAGGACCAATAAGTTATTACTACCCATCTTCTTTCTCACATGAAGGCGTTATTTACGTCTTATAATAAATGGATTTATTGGGGGCCACTAAGATGCTTGAGCAGAACTGTTATGTTATGAGAACTCTACTAGATAAAGATGTTGATCGCATCCTCTTTTGAAGTAAATTGAGCATGTTATCAACATGTCCTTAAGTGTCTGGATTGTCTTTTTAGATTTTCAATCAGTTTGAGGATGATAGGAAATTATTAAGTTCAAATATGTATTTATATCATGTTAAATACTCTTTCAAAACATAAAGGTAAATCATGGATCTCAAACATATAAAATTAATACCGGTGTTCCATGAAAACTCACCACTTATATAATGTATATCCTTGAAAGTTGATCGAGTTATGAGTCATATTGAATTTTAATGGATTGAGTGGTCTTTTGAAGACATTCCACCATAGCCCATATAGAATTATTTACTCTTAATGTATTTGAAAGACCAGTGAAAAATTCTTTGTGGGTACTTTACCATATTCATATAGGTATGGGTAATGGTTGTTTCATCCCCTTAGATTTTTGACTTTGTGCCTTCACTTTATGACATACAAGACATCTTGATGTATATTTCATGATCTCTTTATTCATGTATTCCCACTAATAGTGCTCTCAAAGATCTCAATACATTTTTTGTGGTTTCTAGATGGATGGATAAATTCAATCATTATCCATCATCTAATAACTCCTTATTTAACTCACAATTTGATGGTATGCATATTCATGACCCACATATTACAACAAATTCGTTAACATTAAACTCTGAGGATTTACCCTTTCCTATAATTTCCACTTTCATATGAATTTCCACATCAACTCTTTATGAATACCTTTTCATTTCCATAAGGGATATTTGAGAAATCATTTGTGAATGTATTTTTAATATTCTTTCATTTATGATTAACATGTCTATCCTTTATAATTCTATGAATATCAGATTCCTCTATATTCTCATCAATGAGAGAATTGATGGATTCTTTCTATTAAGAGAATTTTTAACTTAATTAACTTTCCCATTAATGTAGTAAATATAGTATCCATATTCCTTGATTAGCACTAACAATATTTGTTGGTGCATATTAATCTTTGTCTATGTGGATATTAACTTGAGGCTTTAGTGATCCATATATATTTTAAACTTATCCCCACATAGATAATTTCTCTATATTTTCAAAGGTAATCTTACTAAATAAAACTCTAGATCATGAGTTGGATAGCTATGTTCATGAACTTTCAACTCCTTGAAGCATATTCTATTACATTGTCATTCTACATTAACACATATCCCAATCCCTTCTTTAAATCATCATTGATTACTATGAGATGTTATCCACTTTGGGGTAGTACGAGTATAGGTGAAATGATAAGAATCGTTTTTCACTACTTGAATCACTCATCACATTCATCATTCCATGGAAATTTACTCCCTTCAATGTTATCTTGGTTATATGGTTTTATAATCATGAGAAATTTCTCACAAATCAATGATAGTACCCTACTAATCCAATAAAACTACACATATCTATCACCAATTTTGGACAAAGAAATCCTTCAATTTGTTTTATATATTTATAGATATCCCATTACTTGTGAAGATATGAACCATGAATGAGGAATCCTTAAACCATAATTCTCCTTTAATTTACTTTCTTTAAATGATTTTATTTCATAATTTCTTTGTAACAATGCTTAGATACACCTCATTCTCTTCCATGGTTTTGGAGAATATTATAATATCACCTATAAATACCACCACATATTTGTAGATGCAATCCTTAATGACTCAATTTATCAATTCCATGAATATTTTTAGAGAATTAGTGAGTCAAAAAGGTATTTCTATGAACTGATCATGCCCATACATTGTATGAAAAGAAGTCTTGGGGATATATTGATTATTCATCCTATCATAGTAATACTTTAACTGAAGATCCACCAAGGATAAGTATTGTGCTCCATGTAGATGATCAAAAAAGAAAACAACTAGTGGTAGAGGATTATTATTGTTTATCAGTATCTTTTTGATCTCTTGATTATCAATTCAAAGAAGCATTTACTGATCCTTTTTCATGGTAATGTGGACAAGTTTACCCCATGGGGATATACTTGGGCATATTAACTCTTTACCCAAAATATACTATAGTAGTTTCATCTACTCATCATGCTCCATAAAAACCATTATATATAGAGTATTGGGTAATTATATAACCATAGGTATAAGCTTGATTGAAAATGAAACCTCTCTTTTATGAGGTAGAGTATAAATATATTTTGGAAACACATCAGTGTATTCCCTCTCAATTTCAATTTATTAAAAGTTGATTATTTTATTAACCTAAAACATTTGAGATAGGTATTAATACTCATTCAGAAATAATATCCATGATTTATATGATGGTTCTAAATGATATCTCTATGCACATGTATATAACTGAGGGAGATTCCCGATACAGATAGTCATTTACTTCATAACGAAATGTATGTTTCCTCTATATAGGGAAATAAAATACATCATATTAATTGTATCAAAATCCACCAAAGGGAGTATAACAAGGTTCTATAGGAAGTTTATACCAAAAATTTTGACAGGGGAGAAGATATATACTTGGGATGAAATAAATTCCCCATTTTCTATTTTCATCAACAACTATACTTTCATGATTTGTAGGGGTGTTTGAATAGTTATACTAAACCAAAATGATATGAAAGAATGATTATAACTAAAATCTAAAGGTAAATTATCTATTATTGAATAAATAACTAGAATACTTGTCACCAATTCATTTTCAAGATCCACCTTAGTGATAGTGATGTAAAATGATCACACATGCATCCTTATAGGTTATTGGTTGTCTTCGAAATCTCATGGAATATTTATTGGGATGGAAAAGTGACCTAGTTACTTTTCGTTGATGAAATTAACAATTCATTGAGGTTTGATCGAAGTAATAATCTCTTTTATCTCATTAGTGTGTTTCTCCAATTGATAAAATCTAACATAGTTCCCTTCCTTACTACTGCTAAATCATTTTCTCATCCCCCTTAGGCAATTTATGATGTGATTCTTTCTACACCCTTGACAAGTGGGATGTTGAAATTTCTTAGCACCACTATATTTCACCATTGGAACACCATAGTTAAACTCCAATTTTTACTTCTTATCCATGTTATACCAATAAGATTCACCAATATTCATTTCTACTTTCAGGGCATGTCGAACAATTTACTCATAGCTATCAATGGCTAGGATTGATAGGGCTTTTCATATTCTACTTTTAGCCCACAAAATAAATGGTAAACCTTGATTTTCGGCGTAAAAAAATATCGAGGAAAATCATGAAAATATTTTCTCAATGGATATTATCCATTGTTCAACAATTAAGGGATCGTATGGTCCATTGAAATTTGGGTTCCTTTATCGCATAAATCCCTCAATTGAAGCATTTAATTTATAAGGGGGGATATTTCACTTCTCCAAATAAAGGTTTCTTTTAAGAACCTATGTCAGATGAAAGAGTATCATCATAAAGTTTAGAATTTCTTCTCCCTTCAGGTTGGGAATCTCTTTTGGGTAGTCATCACATTTCCTGTCTCATTGATTATTTACCTGATTCCTCCTATTTAGAGTCATTTTTGAGAGTAAAGGAAATATTAGGGATGAGTATTTTTATACAATTAAACACATAAACAAGAATCCAATGAAATTAAATATATAACTAATAAATTATAATTATTTCCATTACTTATGATTTTCTAGGCTTAAATCTATGTTATCCAAGATCTATTTACTAACATATATTCTTATTGTAGTTTTTTCCCTTACTAATTTTTTATAATGAGTTTAATTTAAAAAAATAATATCCTCTGGGAGTGTCAAATCATGTCTACGTCAAAGTTCATTATTTTGTAGAAGTTCTCGGTTGAGTCTAACTTGACATGGTGTTTTGGGGTTTACCCCTATGTACATCTATGCTAGAGCCACATCCACTTCCAATATACTAATAGAGATATATTTTCTTGATAAAACAATTACTGTATAAGTACCAATATTTAGGGTTATTTTCTTATACATAGTTTTATCTCTTAGGATTTCTCTAGAGTTTTATAATCCTAATCCCAAAAATAACAAAACATTTCCTTTATTACCTAATACGATAATCGTGCTCTTTATTACACATTAATTCTTGATTTAATACATAAAATTACCCATAATACAACCCAAAATAACAAAAAGTATAGTTTTTTTAGAATTAGGTACATTACATAACAACTTAAAATAGGAAATACATCATCTTTATTGAAAACTTTCTTGACATGATCATACATAAAACTACATTGGATAACCTAGGGACATACATAAGAAAGGGGTGAGGTATAAAGTATAGTAAGGGAATAAAAAAAGAATAGGATAAAAAATATAATACATGTTAGACAATAGAAATTTAAATGGGGCATAAATGGGGTGATAATCCTAAACTATAACAATAAGACATGATATAGCATGATATCATACAGGATAAATGGAAATTTTAGCAAATTAAAACACTGCATCATAAACAAAGGATGTATCTAAATACCATGACATCATGATTGAAAAATATCCATAAAGGAATTAGATTTAGTCCATGCCCCAACATGATGTCTCATGTACTATACAGTATCCAATTCATTGTAGCGCTATATAAGGCTGCGTTCACCGACCAAATTCATTTCATTCTCATGAATAAGTGTGGTACATATATCATAAAACATGGATTTATTCATCATCATATTTTATTACATTTTAAATGAGTGTATAATACATACATGTAATTCCCATGTCATTGAATTATAACTTTATAAAGGTAAACAATATTAATAGAAAATGGGTATGGTATTCACTATGTATTGTTTTGTCATGGAAAACCATGTTAAACTTCCACAGCATAACAAAGTCACTTAAAAATTCATAAAATGGGTTGATGAGAAATAAAGATGTTTCAAATAATTTGGAAATAAAATTGGAAGTAATAGGGACATGGAAATACATATCCCAATATTATTAGTTTGAAATAAAAGTCATAACATAATAATGAATCTTGAATAAATAAGAGTATGTGAGAATCCCTTACATTAAGAGTGTGACTCCAAATGCATGGGATGAAATTATTGAGAAAAGGGCGGCACTAGGTGAGGACTTTAGGGAGGTTAGGTAATAGTATATATGTTTTAAAAAGATTATTAGTGAAGTGAAGTAAGATATTGGGTGGATTTATTTACAAAATGTGTGGGGAATTTTTTATTATTTCTCAAACATAGGTTTTGGACTCTGTGTAATAAAATTACAAAAACAAGAAACCATCCCACTATTTTATCCCACGGTCGCTACCAAAGAGAAGTTTTTTTCATTATTTTATAATTTCAAGGCCCTGACACATTATAATATTACCATTGATGATATGTAAATGTTTTATACTCTTACAAAAGTGATTTTAAAACCTTAAAATATATTCTAGGTTTTGGAGGATTCATACAAACTTTAAAGAAATAATCAAATAAAAAAACACTCATTATTTTAAAAGAATGACATATATTTTGTCCTGTATACACTTTATTGAATTTATTACATCACTTTTTGGTCCTCATGATTTCATAATACACACAATATATTTATACTATATTTAATTTTTTACACAAATATTTAACTATCTTAGAAAGTTATGAAAAATTATCTATTGGACAATTTTGATGTTATAATTTCAAAAAAAATATATTTAATTTAACAAAATAATTTAATAAATATGTGAATTTTCACTTTTAAAGAAAATAGGAATTTATTTGTTAATGCTGGGTTTTTTTACATTAACAGTTTTGGAACCCTTAAAAAAATACATTTGAATTCATAATGATTATATGATCATTTATATTCCATAAACAATATTTAATAATAATTTTTTATTAAAATTTTATTTATTTAAAAAATACATTAATTCATAAAAATAAATAAATAAATTTAATTTTAATATTACCCAAAACCACACTTTTTGTCTTGTTGAATCAAAATAAAAATGATTTATAGAGTCAAAATAATAAAAAATTAATATAACCATTATTTTATAGAAAATAATGTATTTAATAATATTTTCGGTATCCTAATACATAACCATTTAATACACCAACAAAATCTTTAAGGTTATGGCGTGTGGACATGAGACTTTTATGGGTTGGTTTGACGTACATAGTTTAGATCGTGATCTCAGTAAGCTTAAAATTCTATCATAAATGGGTTTCCTCAATCTTAAGTTGTTGGATCGCTTCTTAGGCTTGGTCAAGGAAAAATCCAAGTGAGTTTATCTTCCTCAAAAGCTCTAAAAATGGGCTTCATAAGGTATTATCCTACTATTTGAGGAGATCACTTCATTTTTCTGTGTTAGTTGGATTTTTTAAACCCCTATAATTGTAATAATCATATGATTATTGTTCAAAGACTATATTATCAATGATAATGATGGTTAATGGTCTTTAAAATTTAATATGATATATTAAAACCAAATAAGTGCATGTTTTTTCAATAAAAATACTAAATAATATATCATTTAGCAAAAACAAAAAGGGGAATTTTATATATAATAGTTTTGGTCATTACAAGTTTTGTAAAAAGTTCAGTAAAGGTGAGTTCTGGTTGGAGCGAGTAACATTCCTTGGGAATTTTACCACCAGAAAATGGATATTTGTGGATCCTTCAAAAATAGATACCATTGAAGGGTGTCCTCGACCAACCTATATGATGGAAATATATAGTTTCCATGGATTAATTGGATAATATTATTGATTTTTTTAAACATATCATGATTTTCAATCACCCAAACCAACATAACTCAAAATTGAGTCATGTTTTTCTATAATGATGAATGTGAGGATAATTTTAAAGATCTAAAGAAGTGGCCAATCATTAAAAATATGCTCAAATTACCCACCAGTGGGGAAGGATTTTTGATATACAAGGATTCATAGAAAAATATTCGGTTGTGTACTCAGGAAAAATGTCCAATTGATATCATATGCCTCCTTCTAACTAAAGAACCATCAGCAAAACTACACAAATCATGATCTAGAATTAACTCGAGAGATATTTTCATTTAATATTTGGAATTATTATCTCTATTGGTATAATTGTGATATATATATGGACTATAAATTCCTAAAGTATATATTCACAAAAAATAGCTTAATTTGATCCAACATATGTGGTTAGAGATGATCAAGGATTACATTGGTTCAATAAATTACTACCATGGAAAAGAAAACAAAGTAGATGATGCTCTGAGTAGAAAAGATCCTACAACACTATCCATGATGAGGGTTTTAAGGGATCAAATATTCTTGTACATGAAAATTACGGATATAAAATTAATGATATGTTCTTAACACAAAATTTCTCAAATAACTCTTTAACCATCTATTCTCAAGAGTATCAAGGAGGATCAAAGAGATAATAAGTTTCTACAAAATAAGGTATTGAATATTCTAGATTTCAACATTACTGAATATGGAGTTATAAGGTTTAGAACACAAATATGAGTCCCTTATAATCTTGAACATAAGATGGACCGTCTAGATGATGTTCATATCTCATCTTTCTATACTCATTTAAAAATATCTAATATGTATATATATTTAAAATAATAAAATTTTTGGGATAACATGAAGATATATACTGTTGAGTCTTCCTCGCAATGCTTGGTATGTCAAAAAGTCGATGTGAAATGAAAAATTCCTGATGTTATGATGAAACCATTACTTACACCACTATGGAATTCAAAGAAACATAATCATGAATTTATTAATAGTAATCCCCATGACACCTATGGGAAATGACACCATCTCAGTAGTAGTTGATCTCCTTACAAAATTAGTTCATTTAATTTCCTTCGAGGTATATTTATATCTTTGAAAAATCACTCTAATATGCATAATAGAAGTGATAATACAACCTATAGTTCCACTCTCTATTGTATATGACCGAGATCCATTGATTAACCCATGGTTTTTGAGTAGACTTCAACAATAATTGAATAAAGAACTAGTATTTAGCATTTCTTATCACCCTCATATGGATAGTCAATCTAAAATTACTATTCAAGATTTAAAAGCAATACAGATATCATGTTCAATTAATTTATAAGGATGTTGGGATAAACACCTTCCCCTAATAGAGTTCTCATTTAATAATAAATTCAATTAAATCATTAAAACGGAACCTTATGAGGATAAATATGGGAATAAGAGTTGCAATTATACATGATAGATTATATTTTTATAGAATAATTTTATGGAACATAATATTATCCTTAATATGACAAAGAAAGTTCAAACCATTAGGCATAATTTGAAATCATTACAAAGTCGATAGAATATCTATATAGAAAATAATATTTTAGACCTAGAGTTTCAGATCATTGATAGTGACTTCCTTCATATATATTCATGGAATAAATTCATGTGGTTTAGGAATAATGGAAAGCTTAGTTAAAGATAAATCTACCCCTTCTATAAACGTGATCTGATGAGAGTGGTGGCCAATCAACTGGCATCCCAACCTATCCAATCATAAGTTCAGGATGTGTTACATGTATCCATCTTGATAAAGTACATACTATACTCCTTAGATGTACCTAATACAATGGTATCTCCATTGGATAATGATATTTCATATGATCAGAAGCTGGTGATGATATTAAATTGTACATACAATGTTATATGAAACAAGACAATTCACCTGCTCAACGTGTTGTGGAGGAACAACATGTTTGAGGAAGCGACTTAGGAACTGGAAAAGGTGATGAAACATAAGTACCCTAATATATTTTAGTGTATGAATTTAAAATTTCGAGTATGGAAGTTATTAATGGGGAATAATGTAATGACCCAAACATTTATAAAAGAAATTCATTCTATTTGAATGAATAAATGCCTTATTAAGAAATGAATTTGTTGAAAAAACATGCAATAATTTAGTTAATTTGGAATAATATATCCAATACTATTTAATATAACATTAATAATCATAACCATTAATAATTTTTTCATTTAATAGTAATAATATGATTATAAAATATGTGGAGTTATTTTAAATTATATTGATGCAGATGAACAAAGTGATGGCCTCGACTGGTAAGATAATACCATATGACATCCATTTATCATATTTTTTCAGGTACAAACATCTATGGGATTTTCCACTGAACAATACCAATCCAAGATTCAACAAATAATGTATTATTGAAACTATTTATAGGATAAGTTCAAGCTTATCGAGATACGGCCCGAAACATGTTCGTCGAACTAACCCCAAAACATCTCGCAATCGCACACCATACCATTAGGGTATTATCTAGTGTAATAATGGGATATGTATCTCAACCCTAATTCTATGAATTTTTAGATTTCTTTAATGAAATATTTTTTTTAATTTATTCACTATTTTTGTTACTTTATAAATGAATAAATATTTATTTTCAGAAAAAATAGATTTCAATACGATAAAACTCAAATTGTGTTTTTGGGTAATATTCAATTTTAATTAAGACATTAATTTTAATGAATTCATGATTTTTATAAATAAATGATATTTTAATAAAATGTTATGATTAAATATTAATATTAAATATATATGTTAATATAATTTAAAAAAGTTAAAATGCAATCTCTATAAGTGTTAGAAAACTATTTTTGTCAAAAACCCAATATTTTTCAATAAATGGGGATTTTGAATTAAATTTTTAATTCCTCGTATTTATATATTTATTTGGATAAAATAATTATTATTTTTGTATTTATAACCTCAAATTTATCCAATGCTTTATTTTTTATAATTTTTTGAGACCGTCTAATTTTTGAATAAAAATTTATTATGGTACAATTATACAATATGTATTATGACATCATAAAATCCCAAATATGATGTAGTAAATACTATAAAGTGTATACTTTGAATTAATTATGTATCCATTTTAATTTAATTGAATCATTAGGTTATATTATTAATTTTATAAAGCCATTATGATTCCTCCAAAACCTATATTATATTTTAGAGTTTTAAAAATCATTTCTCTAAGATCATTACTAAACTCTATATCAAAAAGAATAATATTTTAAATATTTTTGTCCATGGACTAATTCAATAATGACAAAAACTCATATTTTTTAGAAACCATTGTAAGAACACTGGTATGGTTTTTGGTTTTGATTATTTTATTGTAAAAAGTCAAAAACTTTTGTTTATAAATTAATAAAGAACTCTCATATACTTTTATACATAAACCCACACAAGTTCACATTTATATCGACTCAAAAACCTTTTAGAATGACCTTAATATTTCCCTTCCTCTTTATATCCATCTTAAGGTTACCATCTCTAAAGAATCTCCTCCCATGCTTTTGAAAACACCCTCTCAATTTAAGAGACCTTTGTCTCTTCATTTCCATTCAAGAACCTTATTTCATTTAACCTTCTGAATCTTCATTTGTTATGTTTAAATGAAATTATAAATTTACACATAAATTATTATTTTTCTTCTAATATTGAGAGATCATTTATCCCATATTTTTATAACCATTACCTATGATTTTACTATGCTGAAATTTTGTCAATTATCTTATTCTTCTAATTTTTAATCAAGAACATCCTTTAATTTTTTTTTCTTCTATATTTCCAATACCTAATGTTAGGATATGATTTTACACATCCCCTATAAATTATTTTTTATTTTAAAATTATTATATATCCCCTTTCAATCTTAGTAAACCATTTTATCACTCTTCAAGTACATTCGTTATGCTATCGAAATTTCACTCTAATTTTTCTTTCCAAATGATTTTGATGTGAATTATCTAACCATTTACACTTAATTCAATTAAACTATATATAACTATAATTATTTTCATTGGTACATATTTGTATGTAACACACACCCATAAATATTGGGGTAAAAATATATGAAATATATTCCTATGTTATATGATTTGAGTGGCACACTTGTTCATGTACATGATATAATTATAATGAGTGTGCACAGATTTCACTACAATGTATTGGGTAATGTTTTAATCTCAATATATTATATTAATTTTTTATGGTGGGTTATCCTAATAACACTATGTTCTGGTTTTTTGGTGGTTAACATTTACATATTCTTATGATGTCTTGTTTTAAGTTGTTTCAACATTTTCATGTTTCCTTTATGTTATCCCGTTATATCATGCCTCATTGTATACAATTATGATTATCACCTATTATTTTATATTATTATTAATATTTAATCGCATTTATTTATTTATTGTATGAAATTATTTATTTATTCCTTTAATGGACTTTATATCTTACCCTTTTATTACGTAGGTTCCTAGGTTATCCTGCTTAGTTTTAGAGGACCAATGGATTTTTAGATCAAGTTATGCAATTTTTCAATAATGTTTTTGTATCCCTGTATTATTATGTAATTTTATGTACATAATCTTTATAATACACTAGTACTTTTGATATTCTAGGTTTTATTAATATAACAAATATGTAATAAATCATAAAATAAATTGAATTAAATATATAGATTTTCATATTTATTTCAATGGTATTTTTGGTTAATGACCACCATTTCTCAACATTGCCTCTTATATTATATAAACCCATAATTAAATTTTCACTATAAAATAATCTTAATATAAAAAATATATTCTTTTTTGAGCAGATCCATTATTCTACCACTATAGAATTAGTGTATTCACAAATTGGTGGATGATGTTTCCTTATAAAACGATCTAATGTGGTTAATGCCACCTGAGGAAAAAAATGGTTTCTATGTTTGGGAAATGTTATTTTCATAATCAGGTTAAAATTATCTAGAATAGTTAAAATTTTCTCAAAAGAAAAATTAACTCTATTATCATTATTATTCAAAATGGTATCACATTTTTTTGTGGTTATTTTCCAGGTTTTGTATTCTCCAAGAAGCTGACATTATCTAAAATTAATGCTATAAATTAATTTAAACATATTACATGACATATATAGTACAATATTGAAATAATTCTACAACAATGTATTAAATTTTTATAGTTATAAAATATAAGTTCTTAGCATATGACTCTCTAAATCTAGTTCCTAATGTTTTCACAAAACTTTTCTATAGTATCGATGACAATTCCCTAACCTCTATTTTTAAGTGATAGTAGAATATCTTTTACATAGAAAACATAGTTCAACATTTTATATTCAGAGAATCATGGTTTAGTATTCCATAAGATACTAGATACATAAAAAATACCTTAAAACATGATATTTTATAATTTAAAAGTAACAAATATTTATTCATTTTTTATTTACATAGATTTATTCAATCATAATATTCTATTTCATCCTAAAGAAAAATGGGAAAAACAAGAAAATATGGTGAATTAAATGATCTGTAAAGTAAATTATATAGTTGAAGCTAATAAAGTTTAAATATAAAACCTAATGACTATAATTATATCCATAACTATGAATACATAATTTTCATCTTTAAAAAATATAATTTCATAATAAAATTAATCATATAATAATATAAAAGATATAATTTCATAATTCTAGATATCATAATATTATTATCAAGCACTATTTCATGGACATTATGCATAATTGGTAAGGATTTACCCATTAGCCTATCTTAGTTGTTGAATGAGACCTACCAATGACCCATTGGGACATTTAATTATTATCCCCAGCCATCTCATTGAAGGACCCCAGAACACCCTGGGAGGGGGAGGGTAAATCAGGGTGTCAAATTTTTGTTTTAAACTGACAGGCTATGTTCCCACATTTGTAGGAACCTGTTAAACCTATTTGAAGAGGAATTAAAAAAAATAAACAATCACATGAAAAGAAATGACACTGAAATTTTACTTGGTTAACCACTAAGGGCTACATCCAAGAATAATACACCGACAATGTGTTAGTCATACCAAAAACCACTAATCTTCACATGTTGTGGATTACAAGAGTTTAGCACAGTTACTCTGTTCTTGGCGCACTTCCTTTAAAAGGTTTAAGGGATTGAACACTACTTCCCTCAGATCACTTTTGCTGAATCCCCCTTGATCACTGCATTGGAAATCATTCACTCAATTTAATGACTTGAAGGTTGCTTCAATGGTTTAGCATTAGATCATGTATCCTCAACTGTAATTGGATGTTTTGTACAAGTCTCCCAATCACCTACAAGTGTAATTTATTTTCACATAAACTAATATGTTTTGAAAATTAATTTCATAAACTGATTTGGCCAATTATCAGGATTCCTTGGGTGTTCATCATACTACTGTTGTTTCTGTGTATAGCTTTTGTTTTTTCATATTGTTGTTGTTTCCGCGTACTGTTGTTGTTTTTGTGTATCGTCCGGCTATTTTCGTATACCATCTAGCTACTTCTGCTTACCGTTCAACTCCTCTGGGAACTTTCCTTCTTTTCATACTGACCTATTCCTTGTACTACTCCACTCCTCCACATACAGTCATATTCCACGTACTGGCTTGCTCGTCCGTGTATTGCGAGAGCTTCCTGCATGAACTTTATCCTCTTTCACAAATTGTTTCCCTTTTGTGGATGATTCTCTCCACATATCGTCTTCTCCTCAGTATACCACGTCAGACTTCATTGAATTTCTTCTCAAAATTTTGATCCCCAATCTCATTACATAACAAAGGGGATTACTGCTCCTTAAATAGGCACATAACTCCATAAATTTTTGTAAACTGATTTACCCAAATTTTCAATGTGGAACAATCTTCACTGTAAACCGAACTCCTTTTGTGTACTATTATCCTCTACTGTGTCCTAAAATCCTTTGAACTGTGAACCTTTATCGTGTACCGTTAACCTTCCATGTAACTTATTTTTATCGGTCTGTGTAATGCATCTATTCACTACGTATCATCGCTGCAAACCATTTTCAGCAGCATTTCGCGTACTACACGCCTTCACCACGTACTATCACTGTGAACTATTTTCAGATCTATGCATCTTTCTGCGTATCGCACACCTTCACCGCATACTGCAAGCCTTCACCACGTACGACATTCCTTCACCATGTACCGCACGCCTTCACGACGTACTCCGTGCCTTCGCCGCATACTGCATGCCTTCTCTGTTTACCGTTTCTAAGAAACGTCACCAAACACCCGATTTTTTAGGTCCAAAAATTTGGCAAACATTTGGAAATTGTGCCTCTTCAACACTACTTTTATCCTCAAATGTATGACCATATTCTTTACAAACTCCACAGTCATTCATGTGCATAATGATAACAAACAAAAACCAACCACCATTATTAGAAATAAGTAGCCTTAGTTCCAACACACCTAAAATTCAAATTCATTCCATCAAATATTAAATTATTATGGGATATACATGTTATAATGTTGAAGGATGGACAACTTTGAAATTAATGGTGCATTTTTCCAATGGAACATATCTTACATGATTATCAATAATGGAATAATGGATTATACGGTTCATTAATAGATTCCAATCATCAATAAATCAATAGAAATGTCCAATTTAATTCCCTCAACACAATAAGAAATAAATATTAATTTAAAATTTTCTACATGTAACCACCATAATTTATTTATACAAAGTAATTGTTAAGAGGTACTTATCAATATTAAGTATTTTCAATGAGTTTATGAAATTTTATTTTAAATGGTTGGATTCTAATGAAGCACTTGCATTATTCAACACTTTATGAATGATTTACTTTAATTTATAAATAATGTGATAATTTTCTATAGTATATCCCCCAAGAGTGTCAAACCAAGTGTATTGCAAGGGCCATTAATGATGCACAAGGATGGTGGGGAATATATACCCAAAAAAATCTTATTTGGATTATTAAATGGGGAAAAAAAATTCAAACCATGTCTTCTTGCTTATATCAATACAAGGTTGCATTTTGTTTTGAAAATCATATACATTTTACTTAACAAATTTATAGTGATTTAATGGCTACAAGGATGTTTGGGTATAGAAAATACTTATGAATTGGTAATAATGTGAGTGAAAGGAATGATCACATGGGTGTGATATATTAATGATTGAACATACTAAAAAATCAATAAAATAATGGAATAATAAATTATGGATTAAAAAATGATATGTCAATAGTAACGTAAATAGGAATTATACAGAGAGTAAAAATCAACCATTACTTTAGAATAATAACATCTTAAAAAGGGTATAAAGTATGGGATTTAGGTAATTTATCCATGATATATGTTCATTTCGTAGGTAATAACATGCTTACATATCATAAAATAATTAAAAAAAATTAAAGAAATTAAAGATACGTAAATCCAAATTTAAAATAAAATGAGAGAAGTGGGATCCCATACCTCTCTTGAGCTTCTTATATTAGGACTCATCATTAGATCAAAACAAACACATCATTAACAAATGGATAAATTTGGGAGATACTCTTTGATAGAGAATATGAGATGAAACTATGAATTTGGTGCATGATAATGAAATGATATGGTGGATATTTATAGGTGCGGTGAGTGGAATTCTACGGAATAATCTATAAATTATTATATTTCTCCACATTCCATTAATTTCCCACCATAACCATTGTTCTCTACCACTACCATTAATTTTAAACTATATTTTTTGTTGTGAAATTATTTATATAAAATATACATCGCTAAAATTATCCATTTTTACAGACAAATAGTTTCATATATACTATATTTATCATATTTTTTTCAATTAAACCATTTTATAGTATCTTACTCTTTTATCAAAAATATATAAAATTTATCCCCTTACATAATTGCGATGTCTTGATTCCAAAATTTCAATCCATTTTACCAAATTTATTTTCCATTTACCTATATTGTTCATTTTTTTCTAGGTATTACATTCATCAAAAAAAGTATATGAGTAAACATCCTTTTAATTTGATAATGAATTTACATTATAATACAACATAACCCCTATATGCATAACTTCTAAGAACACCATAATATTTCCTAAGGGTAAGGAATGAAATGGTGGTGCTTTGATGGGGTGGTTCTTCCAACATTAATCATAAAGTGATCTCCATTAACTTGAACTTCTCCCACTGATGGTTATGCTCCAACATCACTTATTAGAGTTCTCCATATTCTTGGTCAAGTGAGAACCCTGATGATTCTACTTCCTTTCTATGATATGATAAATAATAATCATAATGGATGATTATTCTTGTTTAGTCCATGAGTATTCTTTTTAGTGATAATTAAATCTCTTTATTAACCTTAATATATTTTAATTCCATGGGTTAATTCTTAATCACTATAACACAAATAATCATATTGATAATGGTTGTATAGATAAATAATCCTAAAATCCAATGTTTATATAGAAAAATTACTACATTGACCAATGGTAATATTAATCTTATATACAAACCAACATCTAAATCCATTCACTTCATTCTATAAGTGATTACACCATTTTAATTATATTTTTTTATTATTTTCTTCTTAATTTAAATGTATTTCATATACTTGATATTATGGTTTAGGTATGATCTATCGAAGTATATAATTACAGTGTTGTCTCATATTGTTACATAATTCATGATATTTGTTTTTTCTAATGTTATAAATTTAATTATATAGTGGGTTTATTGTATAAATTTTTGTTATACTATTATGATGAAATAATAAAGTTTTCTTTGTGAAAAAATCTTATGATAATATGTTTATTTACTATTAAAATATCTCAATTATTACATATCCTCTAGAAAAAACTATTCTATAATATATAATTCCTTTTTCAAGAAACACTTCTCATAATAACTTAACAGTTTTTTATATTTTATTTATATTAGATGAATATTTCTCAACTATTATTTGAGATTTGTGTTAAATTGTATGTGAAAAAAGTGGAAGGGATTATATAATGTGATATAACCAAAAAATGAGTTAAATCAAAAAACGGACTAATAAAACAATAATTTATTCTAATTCTTGGATACAAATGTATTTATTAACACTCACTGTTATAATCAATATTTATATATATGAAATTAAATAGTCACATGTATGACGTAGACCTCTATCTTATTTAAACACTTAAATTGTCAAATATAATAAAAAACAAGTCACTCATCGTTTAATATTATAATATGATAAAATGGTTCACTCATTAGTTATATTAAGTTAAAATGATATATAAAATATATTTCAACCATGATATTAAAAATTAACTATATTATTAATAATTTGACCTATTTGGAATGTGTTTATCACCTTTAGAAACAAATGTGATGACCTTTATTCTATTATTTCGTTCTATTTAAACTTAATGAAAAAGATGATTTTGATATGAAATGTGTTTTATTTATATTCTTATAAAATCTAAAAGATGTTTTTACTTATTTTTCCAAAATTCCTCATGTTAATTAATATACTTGTATTTCATATTGATTGATTTGTATTATTTATCCAAATTTATGATTATATATATCTTTTATATTTAAAAATGATATTTGTGTCATGTTATCCTTTTTTGCATCATTCATGCCATATATATTAATAATAATATTAAATGATAATGAATACAAATTTCACATTGATTATTATGTGTACACAGGTCCATATTATTCATATATGAATTTTAAGTACACTCAACTATTTTAGAGTATGGTTTGGGTTTTATTCATAGTTCCAACACTTGTATACCATTTTATTCTATCCCATAGGATAGATAAGTGTTAGGCTATGATGATTGTTGTATACAGCATTACATTTCCCCTTAGGACATGTGTGTGCATTAATTACCTTTAGAGTAGGTGTTTCAAACACCCCCGCATTTAATTTTAATGAATAATTATTAAAATAATAATAATAATGATTTTAATAATCAATGTTTATAAATTTTTATGAATATTGAATGATGCATAGTTTGAGCATAGTTAGGGGAAATGGTGTGAGTTAACTATCCACCATTTAATGGGTGAGACGGTGAGTACCAAAAGGATAGAGCATAGTTTGAATATCAATAAATGTTAACCTTGACCCCCTATCGATTTATGTGAAAAAACATTTTTATTGTCCCTAATTCTCTAGATATGTTATAATTCACTATTATATCATTATGAAATTATTATTTTTTTTGTTTAGTGTGTTCATGTGTGTTAATTAATTTTAAATAAAATATTTTTTAAAAAATATTTATAAAATATAAATAATTTCATCAAATTATATATGTATAAATATGAAAATAATTAAATAAATATTCATGGATTTTATTTATTACCATGGAATGGAATTCTAAAATATTGTTTCTTTTTTATTTTAAATATATAAACATATGTCATATAATATTTCTAAAGATTATTATATAACCTTATTTAATTATTACAAGTATATTTTTAATTTTATTTTTAAAACTTAAATGAAAATATTATATACAATAAGGTGAAACCCTTGTCCAACCATTATTCTATTTTAAAAAATCAAATAGGGAGAGAAGCCTCTAACCAGCACATTCTATTCTTTTATTTTTCAAACATCGAGTCTCCAAACTGAGTCTCTCCTTTTATCTTCTTCTTCTCTCCTTTTTCAACTTATTCGTACCTAAATTCTTCTTTTTGATGGGATTATTATTTAAAGGGTTGTCATATTATGGGACTCTCACCATAACTATATGAGAGAGTCAAATCCAATGGGTATTTTTCTATCAAGAGTAAGAGTGGGATTTTAAATATCATTCAGACTCATCTAGAGGGTTTGATTTCAACACACAATTCCCAGTTAGGTGTTCTCACTTCTAAGACATTAGAAGACAACCTGATTCTTATTTTGTTTGTTTATAATTAATTTTTATTGATTAATTTGGTCTATATGGGTGGAATTACAAGAATAATACCATCTATAATTTCATAAAGCTCTATAAAGAAATAAGTGATGTGATTAATTTTATTTTATTTTATAAATAAAAAAATATTGAATTTTGTGATAATTTTTTTACATGAAGCATATTTTTATAGTATATTTTTTGGCCGAATTTTATTTCATATTTTTATTTAATTAGAATATAAAGGATTTATTATAGGGTTTTTATTAAGATAAATTATTATAATTTGAAATAGAAATTAACAGACAAGTTATTTGTTAAAATCACAATCAGATTTTTTAATAAATTATAGAGAAATATTTTCATGAAATAATTACTTATAGATGATAAATATTTAAAAATTATATTATATATTAGATTAAAATGGAAATGGGAATTTATATTAAATAAAATCATTCTAAATTCTTTTTCCAAGTATAATTATTTACCATTCTTTCCAAAGAATGGATGTTTTATGATTTTTTATAAAAATGTGATTATTTTTTATAAAATGTTTTTTTCATGATTGTTGTATGAGTCATATAAATTTTTTGAAATTAGTTAATATTAAATAGAAAAAAATTATTTAGATAACAAATCATGGGAATATTTTGGAAATTAGGGGAAATTGGGACTCATATAATGTTATGATCATGGAATTACATTTCCCAGTATATTTCATTTTTCATTCCCAATTGTATAACATTCTAGTGCCTGATACTTCATGGATTATGGATAACCCTTCTGTCCTTCCCGACATAGGTGAATGGTAGTGCACAAAAATACTTTATAGTGAATATATATTTTTGTTCCACTCAACACAGTCCCACTCTAGTGTATTATGTGGAAGAAAATAACAGATCTTTATTTCCTCCAGAAAAGTTAGTACATAACCTTATTTTCTTTAAATTCATTCCTTATGGTATTCCCCATGCTGATTTGGTTCGTATAATTTTATATTCATGATTAACTTGTATACCTTCATCTGTTTCACAGTAATAAGTTGTAAAATTTGTAATTTATTAGGATTCTTTATATGGTTTCTTTTTCCTTAATCATATTATGACACTCATTTCACTTTAATTTTATATATCATCACTTATGTAAATAAAAATAAATTTATAAATATTCATAATGGATTATGATAATAATTTTATATTGAAGATAATAACTTTTAATTATAAAGAATAAATTTATAAACTCACCTTTTTAAAGGTTTCATATTTTATAATGGATTTCACCATTGGGACCAAAATATAGTTTCACCCTAGGGAAGTTTTTTTATACTTTTTGTGTTATATTGAGTCATTGTAGTATTATAAGTGACTGTTTTTAATTTAATTTTTGTGAAAATAATGTTTTCATTACTCATTTAAAATACCTATCTCTTTATTAGATAACATATATTTCCTTTTATGGCATGTTCATTCAATGAAACCTAATCTCATTTTTTATAAAGAAAGGAGTGTATTAGAAGATCAAGGATAAAGGGATCCAAATTTGTGGCACGGTTGTTTATATCAAAAATAATAATCATTTATGCAATATTATACTCTGAAAACTCACTATTATTATTTCTAAACTAAATATTTTAATTTTAAAATGATACTCTATTATGTTATACTGAAGGTAAAGATTTAAGTGATGGAAACGGTTTGGTAAAAATGTGAAAAAAAATATTTTGAGAAAACCTAAATAGATGTTTGGATTCCTTAGACTTATATCAACATTTTATGGGAACAAAACATAGAATAGTGAAACAACATTAGTTAATGTTTTTATATATCTCTAAATAAGTATAATGAATGTATTTTACCTAAATATGGATTCTTATTTTTTAGAGTTAACTCAATGAGATAAAATTGAACTATAATATGATAATTTGATGATTTAAAAATATATATGGGATTAAATAACAAGTAATATGCCCATATGAATATTTTCTAAAAAGGATACAAGGAGACTAGTTTGAGGTCTATCTAATTTCTATATCTAAAGTTATAATAGAGTTATTTTTTGACCCAATCAAACTTATCACTAGAAAATTGTCTCCTTATTGAAATAATTGAAAGCTATCAATTAATTTCTTGTTATATATGGGCTATAAATTATTTTATATGACATTTTGGGGAACATTAGACATCATATGTCACTAAAAAACTAGAATTCTTGGTAGTGGGGATCCAAAGACTGATGGAGGCCACTTTAAATAAGTAGATTTTAGTTGTTGGATCACCTAAGGATTTCTTTGAGAGAACAATAAGGTTAGGTGCATTAGATTGGGGTTTGAACCATTAATCTATGGGTTCCATAGTAATAACCATATGATAGAATTATCAAATAATGTTGATGGATGTGCATAGCATGTACCCTGCCCTGCATGTAATAACATCCTAGTTCCACAACCACTATATGTATGGGTGTATGTAGAGGTGAATATTATTCCCAAAAGTCTCTTAAGAAAAATTTAATGTGATGGAGAAACTAGTACATCATAAGAACCATTATAAGGAACATTAAAAGCAAAATTTGGGGAATTATTTATATTTATAGAATTCACTAATAGTGAGATGATCACCCATATTCTAAATATTTTCGTTTCCCTTCTTTGGTTATGATTATGATTGTAGAACAATCATGGGATGACTCACTATGGCAAAATCACGATTTATCGGCGGGTTTTTAACTTTTTTTTAACTTTTTTAACTTTTTTAACTTTTTTAACTTTTTTCTTATTTTTCATATTTTTCTTATTTACCTTATTTACCTTATTTACCTTATTTACCTTATTTACCTTATTTACCTTATTTACCTTATTTACCTTATTTACCTTATTTACCTTATTTATATTATTTATCTTATTTATATTATTTATATTATTTATTTTATTTATTTTATTTATTTTATTTATTTTATTTATTTCGTATTTATTTTATTTATTTTATTTATTTCGTATTTATTTTATTTTTCTTATTTATTTTGTATTTATTTTATTTATTTCATATTTATTTTCTTTTTCTTATTTATTTTGTATTTATTTTATTTATTTTATTTATTTTATTTATTTTATTTATTTTATTTATTTTATTTATTTAATTTATTTCGTATTTATATTTACTTTATTTATCCATGCATGCAAATCCCATACACATTCCCATGCACATGCACATGCCCATGCCCATGCAATATAAAGAAATACTGCATTTGGTGAGATTTGAACTTCTAACCTCTTGCATATTTTCCAAAAACTTTACCACTCCAGCAAGCTCGTCATATGGTTAATAAACAGAATTTAATATACTTATATATATTAATTGAAAAAACAAATAATACATATATAATAGATAAAAACTCAATAATAATAAATAATAAATAATGAATAATAAATAATAAATAATAAATAATAAATAAATATAAATATTAAATAATAAATATTAAATATTAAATATTAAAAAATAAAAAATAAAAAATAAAAAATAAAAAAATATAAATAATAAATAATAAATAATAAATAAATATAAATAATAAATAATAAATAAATATAAATAATTAATAAATAATAAATAATATATAATAAATAATATATAATATATAATAAATAATAAATAATAAAAAATAAATATTAAAAAATAAATAATAAATAAATATAAATAATAAATAAATATAAATAATAAATAATAAATAATAAATAATAATTAAATATAAATAATAAATAATAAATAATAAATAATAAATAATAAATAATACATAGTAGATAATAAATAATAAATAATAAATAATAAATAATAAATAATAAATAAATTTAAATAATTAATAATAAATAAATAATTAATATAAATAATTAATAATTAATAAATATAAATAATAAATAATAAATAATAGCTAATTAATAATATTTAATAAATAATAAATAATAAATAATAAATAATAAAAAAATATAAATTATAAATAATAAATAAATATAAATAATAAATAGTAAATAATAAATAAATATAAATAATAAATAATAAATAATAAATAAATATAAATAATAAATAATAAGTAAATAAAAAATAATAAATAACAAAAAAATATAAATAATAAATAATAAATAATAAAAAAGAAATAACAAATAATAAATAATAAATAATAAATAATAAATAATAAATAATAAATAATAAATAAATATAAATAATGAATAATAAATAATAAATAAGTATAAATAATAAATAAATATAAAATTAATAAATAATAAGTAAATATAAATAATAAATAATAAATAATAAATAATAAATAAATATCAATAATAAATAAATATCAATAATAAATAAAAAATAAAAAATAAAAAATAATAAATAATAAATAAATATAAATAATTAATAAATATAAATAATAAATAATAAATTTAATAATAAATACAAATAATAAATATTAAATATTAAATAAATATAAATAATAAATAATAAATAATAAATAAATATAAATATTAAATAATAAATAAAAAATCAATATAAATAATAAATAATTAATAATTAATAAATATAAATAATAAATAATAAATAATAAATAATAAATAATAAATAAATATAAATAATAAATAAATATAAATAATAAATAATAAATAAATATAAATATAAATAATAAATAAATATAAAAAAATTAATAAATATAAATAATAAATAATAAATAATAAATAATAAATAATAAATAATAAATATAAATAATAAATAATAAATAAATATAAATAATAAATATAAATAATAAATAATAAATAATAAATAATAAATAATAAATAATAAATGATAAATAATAAATAATAAATAATAATTAATAATTAATAATTAATAATTAATAAATAACCAGTAACAAATATTGTTAATAATAATAATATTTTATTATAAGTACTAATAAATAATTAAAAATAAATAATAAATAATAAATAATAAGTAAATATAAATAATAAATAAATAATAAATAATTAATAATTAAGGTAACAGATGAAAAAGTATGAAAAGACGTGGTAAGGGATGAAAAATCATGAAAACGCATGAAAACGGATGGAGAAGCATATGAAGAATGAGGCATTCGAAAGAATGAGAACGCATGAAAACTCATGACAACTCTGGAAAACCCCTTAATAATTCAACATAATCATCATAATAACCAACAAAAAACCATTGATAAAGATAACAAGTCATGGAAACCCAAATAAACAGTAATAAATGGAGCAACCGTTAAAACCCGTCAAAACGGTCAAAAAGAGACAAAAAAATTGGACTCACATTAACAAAGATAACTTATGATCCGAGAGTCTGTTTTAGATCCGCGACCTGTCAAATCAAAGATCCTGAAATGATATTCGACCTGATAGGTGAAAGAGTCTGAATGGACAGGCAGATCGGAAGTTATGACTATTTAAAAAAAAGTTGACGGGGAACGGGTGCTAGAAACGTGGCATCGAAAAACATAACAAACCCGATACCCACTAAAAAGGCCATAACATATGATCCAGGAGTGCATGTGAGTGTTGCGACCAGTCAAACTGAAGCTCATGTAACGAGCTATGATCTGGCAGGTGGAGGTGTCCGAACTGACACGTGGATCGAAAGTTAGTTCTGTTTGAAGACAAGTTCGACGGGACACCGGTGACAGAAAACGGGGTTTTGGAGGCCTTCAGAGGGGTTTTTGGGGTCTAAACATATGACAGAAGCTAGCTTCTATCAATATAGTGCGTATCTCTCTTCTCTGGCTTCGATTTGATATGTGGTAGAGCCCAAACGGACACCCGAAGTGAATGTTATGGTAGTTTGAAGTTGGAGAACTTTTTTCAACATTCTTATAACTCTAATATCTTCTGCACCTTAGACCGTCTCATGGTTTTGATTATATGTTCATCTATATCTCTTCATGAGCTTCGATTTTACTGGTCGTGGCGTTCCAACGGATGCCTGGATCAAAAGTTATGGTCATTTTAGTGATTTCGAGGTCTCTCGTGTTTTTTTATTTTTTCCTTTAATTTCGTGGCGGTTTTACCGAAACCGCCGCTAATCCATGAAAAAAATTTAAAAAACAAATAAAAAAAATAAAACTAAAGTATGACATTTCGCGGCAGTTTTTTCGCGGCAGTTTTTAAACTGCCGCGAAACGGCGGCCCGAAACGCGTTTAGCGGCGGTTTTTAAAACAGCCTTGAAAAACCCGCCGCTAAACAGAAGTTTTCTTGTAGTTACTATAGAAATAACCATATGATTCATATTATATTGTTATATTATATAATTATTTTTCATATAAACCTTTAGAATAATATGAATGATATATAAAATTAATATAATGACCTCAATAATCCCAATGAGTTGTTAGAGATATTTAAAGTCAGCCATGAAAAATCTACAGGATATGTTATTTATCCTTATAGACACAATGACATCCATTATGAAATGTTGAATATGGAACATGGTGAAATAAAATGTGTGGAAGCCTAAAAAGTAACTTATAATATGGGTTCGTGTTATAGACGATATATATCATGGATTTGATAAATATTTCTAAGTGTTGAATGCGTACGGGAAATTACTAATTCAATGGGAATGTGGTGGTTATTTGAACAAGGGGGTACTCTTAGAGTAATGAAATTATAAAAACTCATCATAATATCCTATATTATATAAATGTGAACACTTATATCACGTAATGGAAGGATATTTTTTAACTCTACAAATGTGGGTAATTTCATTAAGAATCAAGTGCTCATAATGATAGCTATGGTAATTTCATTAAAAGAGTATGTGATAATATGTCATGGATGTTTAATTTTTTTCTTTTTGAGAAACACCTGTGAAAGGGATTGAATGATCTAGAGTGAACAATATGAGATTAATGGAAATATAATGAGTGATTCTATCATGTAATTTAATGAATTGAATAATGAAATATATATTCCAAATATTCATGTATCCTATAAGTGTTAAGGAACATAGTGAGGTACTTTGGTTTTTTTAACGATTCAAACATGTATTTTGATAAGTGAATAAATGAATTCAGTGTTGTATTTGGACTAGTTATATAATTATATAATAAGATTTAATTTTTATGGAATTTTTATTCCCTTCTTATGGGTTAGGGAATTGGGATTTTTTGTGGATAATGTGGTATTTGGAATGGTACCTGAGAGGTCATGTATGAATCAAATAGAGTTCATTGATTATGATCAAGATAATATTTTGTTCTACTCGCTAACTTAATATGTGATATATATTATGACTGGTGGATATCAATGATTACAAGATATGATGATGGATCCCCCTACAAATCACCCTCTGTCTAGGGTTAAAGGGAGAAGAAAGTGTTCCCTGTAAATCCCACTAATCTAGGTAGAGAATTATAATGAATTGTTTAAATCAATTGTAATTTAAAAGAATAAAATTATATTTAATAGTTTAAATAGAAAATAACAATGTGTTTTTTTATGTCACATTCAATATCATGTTTATCTTTCATTACACACAACACTGAGTTTAAGCAAGACACATTATTATTATTATTATTCTTTAATATGATAGTTGTCACTTACCCATTGGAGTGGGGAGTATGAAAATGATTAATTAACCTATGAAAATATTATTTAGACATGTGTATATAATGAATAATTTTGGGACCAATTAATTATAAATTAAAATAAAACCCTTTTAAAAATAAAAGGAAATCTTTTTCTGAAAAAAACATTAATGTGCATAAGTGTGTTTTATACCAATAAATTAAGAAAATCACAATTTTTGGATTATATTAATGAAATTTATATATTATTTGTTCAATTTTAATTTTTACATTCATTATATGTGTTTTATACGATTGAGATAAAAATAAATCAAATTTTAGGCATAAAATTATTTTTTTCAAAAAGAGGTTTTATTGCC
Organism: Viscum album; assembly: GCA_963277665.1. Classification (NCBI taxonomy): domain Eukaryota; kingdom Viridiplantae; phylum Streptophyta; class Magnoliopsida; order Santalales; family Viscaceae; genus Viscum; species Viscum album. The sequence goes on along the minus strand of OY728150.1, from coordinate 929,370,722 downwards.
TTTTTATAGCGCATATATTTTTAAAATAATTATTTAAACTATTATAAAATTTATTCAATAAAATAAAATTCATTTTTTGAAAATTTAATATAAAAATTTAACATGGATAATTTTTTTTGGCTTATCAAATAAATTATTTTTCAATGAGTAGTGAAATATACTATTCTTTGTAAAACTAACATTTTTTCTATAAATTAAACGATTTAAAAGATTTTTTTTAAAAATGTTATTTTGTAACAAAATTATTCTTCAGTAATATTAAATACACAAAATTAAGTTTTAATAAAATTTATGTTTTTTTAGTATACGTATATTTTTTTGGTTTAAAAACATGTTTTACTAAAAACGGGTTTTTCAAAAAACTGTTTCAAAATTCTTAATTTTTATCCATTTTAATTAAATAAAATAATACATATGGGGGAATATTTTAAATGAAATATATATATATTATATATAATTATATATTAATTTAGTTTCATAAAATGATTTTTATTAATCATGGAGTTATTATCAAATCATCTTTTTCTCAAAAAATACTATTATTAAAAACTCATTGTCTCCCTGCCTCTGTGGGATAAATTGTAATTTTAATTCATCTAATTAAATGAGTATAATTTGGAAAAATAGATTCTTTATTTTGAATTAGAGTAACATATATTATATAATATCTTAAACATAATTTTGTACCTTATGATTAGAGAAAATAGTTGAAATAAATTACAATGATTAAGGTAAATGTGAGTTTAATTAGTGGTTAAACTTAGAATATAAGGAGTAAAAATGACTCAAAACATGTAAAAAACACATTTAATGACCATATTTAGACAATATATCTTCTATGGTAGATAATAATCCATTTTTTGTTTTGTTTAAATGAAAAAAATAACATGGATGGAATTCACACTTTGAACAATACTACAAGTGTGCCACTCAACCCTCTTATAAAAGGCCACCCCATCACCAATCATATTGACACCATTAAACCTGTTATCTTTGGACAAAACCTTAAAAAAATAACTTTAAAAATACCATCAAATAATCCAATAATCCTTATCTTGGGCATAAATACAACCGAGTAAGTCAATTAATTGAAACCTAAAGAGGATAACATAAGAAGATGTAAAATTCTTCAACTATACTTTTTATTTTATTTCTTTCTCCAAATCCTTAAATTCATCTTATAACATTATTATATAATACATTTATCATCATTAATATACTTATATGTTTTTATTTCTTGTTTAAGACCTAAAACCACACACACTTTAGTTAAATGGGATATGAAATCATCATTTGTGGGTAAATCGGACTACTGCCTCACAAAATGATGTCATTTGTTTTTCCATTTACACTTCTCACAACATGATATGACGATGGATATTAATTTTATATATTATATATATAACATAATTATACCAATGGGGTCATTATATCATATATTCAATTTTATATACCATTTCGTAATGGATACGGTAACATCGCTCATGTGTGTGGCAGACTACTGCAACGCGAAGCGATGTGATTCGTTTTTCAATAACATGTTAAATGGAAGGTAATAAGGGTGATGATAATAAATATATGTCATATAAATGATATATAAATTATTTTTATAACATATTTATCATTATTTAAATATAATATATCATATTAATTTAACATTTTCACTAACTGAAAAAAATGATAACATCATTAGTAGATGTGTGGATTACCTTCTCCACGAGGAGAGGTGATTAGTTTTTTCACAAAAAATCCCAATAGTATTATATTTTAATAAATATAATTAAATTATTTTATATTTATGACATTATTTTAATTCTTTAATGGTAAAATATTACTTACCTTCTTTCCATAATGATCATTCAAAAAACGGAAATGTTACGCATGTGTTTGTATAGCCTATAGTATTTTTGATCATAACATTGACTCATTTTTCATAACCATATATCATGATGGGTTTATAATGTATAATTTATTTATAAAAATTATGATTATTTCTTGATTATTATTATTGATATGTTTAAATAATGAAATCTCTAATCATACTCAAAATACTTAGGTCATCTTTTAGATATTATCCAAATATTATCAAAATATCTAATGTAAATTATATTGATTAAGTAATTGTATATAACATGATAGTAAGTTAAATTTATATATTAATAAAAATTAAAATGGTTATAATATATGTAAATAATTAACATAAGTGTATTATTCAGGAATATATAGAACAAGGGTGATAAATGAAACTTAAGTTAAGTGTTTTCTCATCTCACTTATATGTCTGTGAGATATTTTTCATATTCACCACTTATGTTTGTTTTATGGTGTATATACATAATGTCAATGTATTTTCTTATTATCACAAATAAATTTTTGATGACTTAAATATCCATTATAGTAACTCTTTTTGATGGTGTTTATAGTTTCAAAGTTACTAAAGAGGTAAGGGATTGTTTACTGAATTTTATTTCTTGGAGACATATGATATGTTATACAACTATATTAATTTATGAGTTATATATAAGGAAAATTTGACAAGTTATATCATTAATATCATAATTTTTATAATATTATAAGTTATATTTAATTTTATTCTTTCATTCAGATTATGATTCAATGTTACAAAAGTGTTAAGTATCTTTTGTTGCAATCTCATCATTTATCAGGATTGTTTATGATTATACTTATGTTGAATACTTCATAGGATTCATCTATAAAGAAACTCATGAATTTTTTTATAATATTGTTTTTAAATATATTATAAATTAATGATATTATATTTAAATTCATCTAAAAATTAAAAAAAAATCGAATTATTTTTTAATTCAATGAAACTTTATTTCTCTTTTTGCTTAGAATTATATTTTCTTCAAAAACACTATTTCCTGAAAATATATTTTTTACTATTCAAAAATTTAATTTTTAAATAAATTTTTACCAATTTTTTCTTTTTAGAAAATGGTTCCAATGAAATCTTCTTGCCAATTTCCAAATAAGGAACTTATCTAAAATTTTCCCCATTTAAAAGGAATATTATTTTAGGAATGTATAAAATTACCTGATTCCATGACCTTCTTTCTTTTGAAGCATACATATAATTTTTATAATGTTTTCTAAATTAAAATTCTTATTAATATTAAGGAAATTATTGTTATTTAAATTTATTTTCTTTCAATTGGACTTTGATTTTTTTTATATTTTTAAAAATGATTTTCAAAATGGAAGGGATATTTTCATCAAGAATGTTTTAATGATACTTTTATGGTATTTACATTAATCAAAGTTAAGAAACCTTGTTTTCACTTATCCTCTATTGGGTTTATTTGTTATTGATACCATCCTTATTATTTCATTGGATGTAATAAGATAGTTTCAAATATATTGTTATGAAACTAATTTCTCTTACATGGGTTTATCTTATTTCAAATAGATTGTTATAGAACCCTTTAATTTTCTATGAGATGATCATGTAAAAAGTCATTCAATTAAATACCATTTATTTTGAATATATTAATCATGTTATAAAGGTAATAATTAATTTTTTTTATGTGTTTAATAATGAAATGAAATATCTATGTACTTTATTCAAGTTTTTAGTTCTTGGATATTTATACGGTGGAGATGTCCAGATGCCATCAGGTGAGCCTGTTACAGTTTATATGATGGAGTGGCTGAGATATTTTTGACTGATCCCATTATATCTAATATAATGGGGTAGTCCAAATATCACAGGGTGATTGCATTATATCTTATATAATGGGAAACCCATATAGTTCTAGGTGACCCTGTTATAGTATAAACGATGGGTACATTAAGATAATGCTAGAATGAATAGTATAATGTAGATTTTTTTAATATAAATAAATGAGGTAGTTACCTAAGGGTTTCTTATATGGATTTAATTGGGCTCCAATTATTTGTGATATAGTTTTATCATGAGTTATGTAAAAAAAATCCAATATACCAACACATTTAAGTGATGATTGTTATTGGTTTATAATATTTCTTATGATCAATATTGATATCACATTGCTCAGGCATATTTATTCTAATGAATCTTACCTTTTCTATATGTTCATATTTAATGATACAGGTGTTTATGGGTATTAGATTTTTATGATTCACTCATGCACTATGATTATTTCATTATACAATTATGCACTTCTTATGATCATTGTTGAAATTCAACTGATAGTTATTATGTTTACCCTTACAAATAATTTTAGTTCATCCTTATTATGTTTTCCTCTTACCTAGTATATAATGGATGAGGTTTAAAGAAATATTCTATAAGTTATTTCATATGGATGATGATGAAGACTTATTGATAAATAAGAAAAGCAAGGTTAAGTTTGAAAAATTTTATTTGATGATATAGGTATTGTTTATGTTGGATTTTTTTCCTAATTATCAAAAACTCAAATCTTAAAATGACCTAAAGTATTTAAGTGATCAAATTTTTCCTTTTGATTCTGTATTTTTTCTATGGAGAAAATGGGGTCACCTCACTCGGTATAAATTTTGGAAATGTAAAGTTTACGATTTTAGCACTAAATCCAAGAATACAGATTTATTGATATTGTAGTTAGTATAAGAGATCAGTTTATATAACTTTTTATATTAGTATTTCTTCATGATATTTTACATTATGTTATATAGATTCCATTATATGTCCATAATATAAATTTTGTTCATAAATTAAAATTCATGGACACCTCATAAGGGGGTTTGTAGTAGTACAAATTTTGAGGTTAATAATGAATATTTTTGTAGATGTTTTATTGGATTAGGGTATTTGTTCTTCCAAGGATCAATATATTGTTTTATTTAGGGAGGAATTATTTTTTCATTACAAAATAAAAAAATCAACCTGAATGATGAGTGGAAACCAATTACATTTGGAAAGTCCATGAGGAATGAACAAATAACTGATTAAAAACAAGGGAGTAAAACTTACCACTAGCCTACACAATTTCCCAATCATTATGAAATATTTATAGGTAATGATTTAGTTTATTTCAGAAACATATTGGATTTTATTTAAGGAATTATGGTTAATTTATCTGTAAATAATTGTGATCAAATACTTCTAATCTATGGGTTTCAATCTTAGTCAAGAAATGTTTGAAAAACATTATAGATAGTAATTTATGGAATGATTATTTGAAATTTGGGTATTACTATTTATAGATTAATGTATGAAGGTTTATTTTAAAAATTATCTTAATTTTTGCTATGTATTTTAATTTTGGTTAATGTATAATGAATGAATAACTATATATTTTTACTTGTGGGGATTATGTGGAAAATTAAATGTTTATTTAAGTTCTTCAAGAGAGAAAAATTAATCACGAATACACTTGGTTAGTATCAAAAGAGGTTATTATGGTTGAAATGTTTTTATGGATGAAATTAAACTCATCAACTATGTGTATTCCCATATTATTATAGTCAATATAGTAATATAATTCCTCAACTCAAGGAAATAGATCTTGAAAAAAATAATCATTTTACCATAAATTTAGATGAAATAATGGTCTTTTATATCATCATATATTCATGATTTTGAGGACCTTGGATGTTCATTGAACATTCACTTGCTTGTGATCAATATCCCCAATCAATTTCTATAATTATTTAACCTTTTCTTCCATTAACACCTATGTTATTATATTTTGAAACCTAGTTATGTGTTATTCTATGTGTGCTTTTAAATTAAATCTATTTATTTTCAATAAGATGATTTATTAACACTTTTTATAATGTGAGTTTAGAAAAAAAACTATTTTCAAATATCCATCCTCTGATTGTCGAGATAAGGTTCAATTTGTGAAGACATAATTTTTTTAATGGGGATGTAACATCATAAGATTATAAAAGTATAGTAATTATGTTTGAAATATTAAATAAAACAGAACAATTAGATTATATTATTGGTACATGTAATACAGATTTTATATTTCATTACATGAAACACTGAGTTTAGAAAACACATTGTTATTTTTATTATTATTTAATATGATAGTTATCACATATCCAATGGAATGGAGAGTATTAATAGGATTAAATTAATTAGGAAAATATAATTTACACATGCATATATAATTAATTCATTGGTGACCAATTAATTAGAAATGAAAATAAAAACCTTTTTGAAAATAAAAGGAAATATTTTTATGAGAAATAATTTTAATGCACAAAAGTGGGTTTTATACCAATAAATTAAAAAAAATGATTGTATAATATTATTGAAATATATATATTATATATTAAATATAATGTTTAATATTCATATAATTTGTTTTATTGACATTATATAAAAACAAATCAAATTTTATGCTTAAAATATTATTTTTTCAAAAAGTAATTTTGCCACATTTTTATAATGAAATTATTATAAATAAAAAATTTAAAAATTTTATAAATTTATTTTATTAAATAAACATCATTTTTTAATATTATTATCATCTTTTACATTGGGTGATGTTTTTAGGATTTTTAAATTTTTTTGATTTTCAGTAAATAGGGTAAAATATTGATTTTTATAAAACTTTAATTTAGTATTTTGCTAAATTAATTAATTTTAAAGTAAAATTGGGTATTAAAATTTATTTCATGTAACATAAGTATTATTAAGTTTTTTTTAATTCAGAATAATAATTTTTAATAAACATTGTTTTTTGTGTATAAGTTTGTTTTTTGGTTTAAAAATGAAATTTTCCAAAAACTTTTTGAAAATGCATAATTTTTATCAACTATAATTGATTATAATAACCCCTCTAGGGAAATTTTTTAAATTAAATATATACATATAATATCAATAAATATTAATTTGGTTTCCTAAATTTATTATCTTTAGTCACAGATTTATCATAGAATCCTCTTTTTGTTTAAGCACTCTTCTTAAAAACATATTGTCTCACCGCATCTATGGTATTAATTTTAAATTAAAATAGGACAATTATGTGAGTTAAATTTAAAAAATGGATTCCATATTAGAAATATTAGTAAATTATTTTATATAATAAGGTCATTATTGTTTTTTACCATAATTATTCGTTAAAAACAGTTAAAATTAGTTACAGTGATTAAGGTAAAATAGAGTATACTTAGTGGTTAAACTTAGAATATAATGTGTAAAAATGACCCAAAAATTGTCCAAAAACCCATTTTATGGTCATATTTAGAACTTATAAATTCTATTATAAAGAAGTTACCATTATTGGTTCCCACTTAAATGAAAAACCAATGGGTGTAATTCACCCTTTCCAAAAATATTATATGTGTGCCACTCACCCTACTGATAAAATGAAACTCACTTTTCTCTCTTATTAACACCTTAAAAACACATGTGTTTAGAAAATAAGTACCCAAATAACATAAAAACATCCAATAACTCATCCTAGAAAACTTATTTTTTTTATAAATCCCACCAAGGTAGGCCTTTGGTGGAAACCTAAGGAGGATATCCGAAGAAGAGGTAACGTTCTACAATGAGTGTTTCAATTTTATTTGTTTATCCACCTACTTAAATTAATATTAAAACATTATAATATATAAACATAATTATATTAAATATAATTTTATGTTTTTATGTTTGTTTTATGACCTAAAACAACACAAACTTCAATGAAATGGGTTACCATATCATCATTCGTGTGTACGACGGGCTACCATCTCACGAAATGATGTCTTCTATTTTTCCATTACCAGATCTCACGGTAGGGTGTGATGATGGATACAAATTTATATGTTATATTTATAAAATAACTATACCTATGGAGTCATTATATAATATATAGAGTTTTACATTCCATTCCATAAGGGATACAATAATGTCGCTTGTGTTTAGGGTGGACTGCCCCCTCACGAAGCCATGTAATTCATTTTTCACTAAAGTGTCACATGGAATATAATAGAGTAAATATAATAGTTATATGTGATATATATGATCTTTTTATGATATTTTATTTAATATTTATCAATATTTAAAAATAATATATCATTTTTTTACCTTTTCTCTCAATGAAAAAATTATAACATCTTTATTGGACGTGTGGATTACTGCCTCCTTGAAGTGATGTGATTTCTTTTTCTACCACCACATCCCATGAAAGCTACATATAAGTATATATAAATAAATAATATTGTATATATAATATATTATAATTCTAAAAAGATAAAATATTACTTACATTTTTTCCATTATGATCATTGAAAAATGAAACATTACTCGAGCGTATTTATGGCCTACTATTTCAATGATCATAATGTTAGATAATTTTTCTTAACCATATTTAGTGACGTGTTTAAAATTTAAAATTAAATGATAATTAATATAATTATTTTATGCTTATTATTCTTGATATGTTTAAATATTGATGTCTTTGACCATAGTTAACCTACTGATGTCATTTTTTACACATAATCCAAATATCGTTGAAACATTCGATATAAAATTAATTGAATAAATAATTTTATTTTAATTGATATTAAGTTAAATAAAACTAATAATAAAATTTAAAAACGTTCTAACTAAATTAAATAATTAAAATATTTTTATTATTTCATAATATAAATAACAAGCATGATGAATTTAACTCGATGTAAGAGTTTTCTCGTCTCCCTTTTATTTTTGTGAGGCATATACCATATTTACCATTTATTTTTTATGTAGTGTATATACTGATAATTAATATATTGTAACATTAATATAATTAAATTTATGCCAATTTAAAACTAAACTTTTGGATCTATATTTCATGGAGTTTATTTTTTCAAAGTTACCAAATTAGTAAGAGATTTTTGTATCAATTTTTCTTCCTTGAGATGTATGTTATGTTATGCACCAATATTGTTTTAGGATGTGTATATACTACCCATTGAAAGTATATATTATAATTATTTCAATGATATAATTATTTTAATTTTATTTTATTCTTTCTAGAAGATTATGATTTATATTTAGAAAATTGGTTGGATTTTTTTTAAATATCAACAGTTATCACAATTGTTTATGATTATGCTTCCAGTGATGAGATATTATGATCCATATCATTAGAAACGCGTGTAATTTTTTATACTTTAGTTATTAATGTTATATAAAATAAATAGCACTATTTTAAGCTCTTTGGTACTAAAAATTATTGATAACTGTTTTAATAAAATCTCAATTTATTTCTATATTCGGTCATAAATTGGTTTTCTTCCAAAAAATATATTTCTAAAAAAAATTAATTTTTTTTCACCCATTCCCAAATTATTTTTTAATTAAATTTTAAACCATTCGTTATTTTCTTTTTAAAAATCAAAGAAATGTTTATCTCACTTTCCAAACATTCCACGTTTCAATATTTTTAACACACAAAAGGAATGCTCTTTACATCTTTAATAGAATTACCCACCGGAATGATCATCATTTCATTAAATATTACATTGAATGTTTACAAGGTTATTTTTAAATAAAATGTTTTCTTAATATTCTACATTTTATTGTTTTTTAAAATTAATTTCAACGAAAATATTTTTCAAAATTTATCCTTATTTAAAAATTTATTTTCATTAATAAATGGATATTTTCATCAAGAATTTTTTAAATTATATTTTAATTGAATTGATATTCAATAATGTAAAAAACCATTTTTACTTATCCATCGCTGAGAATATTTGGAATTGAAGCCACCCTCATTCTTTCTCTAGAGAAAATAAGATTGTTTCAATTAACTTTTTATGAAACATAGTTATATTCCATGAATTATTCATGTTTCAAAGAGATTATATTAGAATCAATTTCTTTTCCAGGGGACGATCTTGTTTAAAAGGTATTGACATAAAACCCATTATTTTCTATAAGTTAATCATGTTATAAAGGGAATAATGATTGTTTCAATGTGTTTTATGATGAAATGAAATTTCAATGTACTTTTTCATATTTTGGTTTTTGGATATTAATATAATGTAGTGGCCCTGATAGTGTTGTGTGATCCTATTATAACCTATATGATGAGGTTTTCTACATAGTACCAATTGATCCCATTATAACTTATATGATGGGGATTTCTAGATAGTACTAGGTGAGGGTGTTATATCCTATTCGATTGGGAATCCCAGATAGGGTTGGGTGATACCATTAAAGATTAAATTATTATTGCACCTAGATACAACTCCAATTCATTAGGTAATGCATCATTCCTTGAGAAGAAAGAATGCCAGAGTTACATGATGGATTCTCTTATGGATTTTACTAGGTTCTAATTATTTATGATAGTGGTTTAATATGAGTTATTAAGAAAAATGTTCCTTGACATATGCATATTATTGTGATTCTTATTATGGTTCTAAATTTTTTTCTTATGCTCAATTTGATACCACATGACTCGTGATTATTAATTCTTATGATAATTATCTTTTCCATGTTTTCATATTTTATGATATAGGTGATGATGGGTATGATTTATTTTATTATTTTCTCGAGAACATTGATTATTTAATTATACCCTTATGTACTTGTTTTTTCCAATTTATGAAATTTAATTATTAATTATTATGTTTACCCTTACCGAGAATTTGAGCTCACCCTTATTATGTTTTTCTCTTCCCTATGTTATAAAGAATGTGGTTGTACGAACTACGTCAAAAAGTGACTTTATATGTATAATCATGAGAACTTAATGTGAAATGAGAAAATCCCGGTTAAATGGGAGAAATGATCATTTCAAGAGATGGGGATTATTTATATAGATATTTGTCCAAATTATCTAAAACATCAAACCTAAAATTTCATAGATAATGTAAGTGATCCAATATTTCCAGATGATATTTAATGTTTTGTATATTTAAAATTTGCACAACTCCATCACTATAAAATCTAAAAATTTAATTTTTATAGTTTCAACACTTAATTCGAGAGTGCGAGTTCAGAGTTGTGATAACTTAGGCGGGTATCTTACATCACTTAGTAACTAGTCTGAGATGATGTCATTTTGATATATCTAGGAGGTAATTATAAATGAGAGATTCCAAAAAATTATCTATTCTGAGAAATGTTGAGATGGATAGTTTCTCAAGTGTCCCCAGTTTTAGAAAATGATATATAGGATGGATGGAGATGTGTAGTACCTCTAGAATTGTCGGTACCTAACTATGATGATAGTGATTCACTTGAGATGTGATTCCCCCTTCTTTATCATATCACAAGGATCAAGTTGGATGATAATGTACTTGATATTATATGTCCTCTTACACACTACCCAAATCCATAAAAAGATTTAATATATAGTTATATCCCTAGAGATGTGTATTTTTTTCATTGTTTTAGTATACATCTTTTTCCCTTGAGATTTTTATTTCCTATAGTTCTTGACATGTACACACTACTATCATTGGATTCATGTATTTCTTCTAAAAGGTATTTGTATTTTCTCTATTAAATTAGATATCGTTAGAGATTGACATTTCGCTGAGTGATATTAAGATAGGTGGAGACATGTGTTTCTTCAAATGTGGGATAATTTTTGAAACTAGGGTAAACTACTAAGCTATGTTTCTATGATAGAATCTGTGATAATTTATTATGGTTTGATTTATTGTATAATTAATCATTTTTAGGTATAAATATGGAAATGATATTTTTTAATAATGTTTGATTATTCTTATGTTTATATAGTTATGGTCTGAGGGGTGTCAGATGTCTACCCTGTTATATATCACTGGTTTAAATTGAATCTATATGATTTCAATGGGAAGGTCCACTGATTAAGATTATCATACTTTATATTTTTATACACTCCCTTATATGATCACTTTTATTTTTTTCCCTTATGTCCATGTGGATCTGTTGATATAGATGGATTTCTATAAATCATATAAATGTTGGTAGATATGGAAAACTAGTAGAGTGTAGACAATTGCATCAATAACCCTTGTATCATTTATATTCGAGATGTCATAGACCAAGGATTTGTTGGTTGTTTACACTATTTTAGTTATGCATGATTATTACATTTTATGAGTTTAATTTTGACTCATGTGGTTCTTTTTAAATCAATTACATTATACAGTTCTTATCTTATATATACAGATGTAATTTATTTTTAATTTTTCATTTCATATATATCATGGTTTATGGTGATGTATATATCATATGATAGGTATATTTAGAGGTAATTACTCCCATGGTTGTGGGGATCTCTCAGTGTTAGTCATTATCCCCTGACCATGTATATGTGGGCGTGGAGGGTTTCATTACTGGTTACCCAAGACATGGTAGATTGGTATTAGAGTGAATGTATGGAGAATAGAGGTAATCACATTTCAGGATTGGTTGAGATAGTTTAGATTGATTCTTACTAAGGTTTACTTTTCTATGTGATCAAAATATATATATAGGTTATGCAGCAAAAAAATTATTTCACAGCATGATTCTTATTAATAATACATGATAGAGGCCTTATTCTATAAACTATGAATGCGAAATGGGTTCATAGAATATATAGTTTTAAAATTTATTTTATTTCATTTATTATTGGATTGAATTAATGTATAGTAAACAAAAACAATACTGGAAGAATATCTATCAATATCCATACCATTTTTTTGGAGTACGAGGTCGAGATACTATTTGGGTGATAATATCTAGCGATTGTTGAGATTGGGTTGTTTCATCAATTTTCAACAGTTGTGATGAAGAGATGATATCAAGATCAAATATGATATTTTATTTAACAAAAAAGGCATAAAATTTTTATAGGATGCAAACAGACTCATAAAATAGTATTTTTGTATATTGGTATCAATTTTTCATGGGACGACAGAGGAACTCATTGATATATTTTGAATTTACCTTGGTTGTATTTGGCGCTAGTTGAATTTTTTAGTTTCATCTTATAATATTTTTTATAATATATAGACTTCCATGAAAATTATATAGTTATTGCCTTATGTTTTTTCTAATTAGAGTTCCAACTATGGCAGTTTTTATTTTTTTGGACTATTTGAGATCAAGTTGTCACAAAAAATAGAGTGAGAGATGGGGTGTCACACTCGGATTTTCGATTCCATGATTTGTTTTAAATCGTCCTTTGGTTCTTAGATTTCTCGTGGTTTCCAAGTGTTCCGAGTTTGAAATTTTGGTTCCTATTGTGTTACTGATCTATGACCTTATTCTTGGGGTATTGTATGGTAACTAGAATTCTCTTTTTTCAAAGGGATGGTATGAGGTTTTTCTGTTTTGGATTTGGATTAGTGACACTTTTAATTTCACCACATGTGGGGTAAGTTGGTGAGGTGGTTTGCACCCATTAGTTGGATGAGATTTATGGTGAAAAGAATGGTATAAATTGGATTTTTTTATCTTTTATCCTTGGCCTATCTTCCCCCATTGGTTTCCCCCTTGGACCCCCTTGAAATTTGAGGATAATGGCATAGTTTTGGGAGGCTATAACATGCTGTACGGTTTGGCCGCAAGGTTCCAAACCGTGCAGGTGTGTCCAAGTCATTAAAAATACTTATGAATTTCAAACTTTTCCCTTATAGAATAAACCCAATTCCACCCCATTGTTCCCCATTTTGTATCCTACATCCATGGCCAACCTTCAAGTTTTCTCCCCCTCCCTTGTACCACATCTTTGAAGGGAGATTTTATAGGGGAAACATAAAAATAAAGAAATTAAATCATTTCATCTTTGATTTCTTCCATTTCTTTTGGTTTTATTCTACTCTTTATTGAAGTTCCTATTTTCCAATATCTAGGTTTAGTACCTAGGGTTTAACTAGTTTTTTTTGTGAAATATTTTATTATAGGGTTGGATATATCTTCCTTGTGGTGCAGCAGTGGCGCAGTTGAAGTTTCACACCAAAATTTGAGGGATTCAACACTTTTAGTAGGTTATTCCATGTGTTACCATTTTATGATGAGTTATATTGCTTGGTTTATTAATTTAACATTTTTATAATTTATTTTTTTGGTGTGAAAACTATTTTTTATAGATTTTGTTAAGCGTTTAATTTTATAGTTTAATTTTAGCTCGAAATTGGGTGCTTTTCATGTGTGACTCTTGGGGTAATGTTTGGGTGTATTTAATAACATTTGAAAGTGATTTATTAGTGTTGAAAGGGGATGAAAATTATGTTTGTTTAATTCCTTAGTGTCATTTGGGCCTTGAAAGGGGATTTTTGAATGGTTTTAAGGTGTAAAACCATATTGTACTTCTTGAAAGTGATTTATGAAAACGTGTGTTTTTCATGTGTATCTTTTGTGGTATTATTTGAGGTAATTATTTATAAAAATTTTTGTGGCGTAATAAATGTTTCTAGGTATTCCAATTCTATTTTGGATTGGTATTGGTGTGATTTTAGTCCTGAATGAGGGTTTTGAAATGTGTGTTGTGTGCAAACAATGGTTATACCTCTTGGGTTTGTTTTATGAAATTTGTAAAAGTTTTATTTGGTTAAAAAAAGTGGGAAAATTGTTTATATATAATTTTTGGGTGAGTTTGTTCACCTAATATAGTTTTTTGAAAGGAAAAGTGGTTATTTAAAATTTCAAACATTTTTCGAATGTTTTATAAATTTCTGAAATGTTTTACTAAATTGTTATATGTGTACGAAACATGGTTATGGACTGTTTCATGTTAGTTTGATGATAAAATGAATTTAGAAGGTGAGAAGGGTATTATGTGATATGTGTGTGGTCTATATGTGAGTTGGAATATCTTTTTATGGTTTTATAAATTTTTTGAAACTATTTTTGGAAGTGTTAAAGAAATGTGAAAACTGTTGTGGGCAATTTTGGTGTGAGAATGATTTCAAAATGCATTTGAATGAAAAAGGGTAATTTGTGACTTTTGTGATGTACATGTGGGATGTTTGGTGAATGTGTGATGTTTAAGTGATATCTTCATGTGTAAATGGTATTTCTTGTCTTTTTAAATTGTTTGAGGACAAGATGGAAACATGAGTATCTAGGTGGGTGGACATGTACTAGTATGCAAGTGATCTCGTGGGGTTTGGCCTCAGTTTCATGTAGAAAGATTGACGCTTACAACACTGACTAAACTATTATGATGATGATTGGGTACCACTAGGTTATGGGTATGTTCCCAACTTGTGGCTCATGCATGAGAATATATATTTGTGTCTTTTAGAAACTATCACAATCATTTTCTTATTTACAAAACTTGAAATTATTGTTGTCTTAAAATGTTTATCACATAGAATATATTAGTGGTGGTATCCCACTGGGATTTTTCTCACACAATACTTACTCATTTGGGTGTAAGTAGACTTGGTTATCATTTGGTAGAGGTTTGGGTACAGTTTTTAGTGCCAGTGGTTCAGGTTTCTAGCAGATCCATCGTGGTGTGGTCTTGTGGAGATGGGGTGAGGGTGGTGCCTCTTTACATGAGGATGGTTCTTGGGATGTTCCTTGTGGATTTCATCAGTTCTTGCAGTCTTTTAGATTTTTTTTGAATTCTATAATTCAATTCAAATGTTTTGTTAAATCTGATATTGTTTGAAAAACCCATATTCGTTTTATTGGATTCGTTTGTTGTTTTAAGTTATAAAATTGGGTAAATCATTCCCAATTTTCAGTATATGATACCTGGGAACTTGTGCCCACCCGTGGGGATCGAGAATACCCATCGATAATTGTTGCAGGCCGAGTCGGGTGCTGGTTTTGATGGAGACTAGATTCGATTCGTTACAAAATGGTATCAAAGGGAGGATCGGGTTAACTCCTTGGGTCATGTTATTTTGGGAAATGTCGAGCTAGTCTGAAGTTCGTAATGTTGAGAATTTGAATTCTGGTTATGTGTAGTGTGCCTAATCACCACATATCATGAAAGGATTTAAGTCTCCATGGGATGTCGGGACTTATCTGAGTCCTTTAGTTTTCTTGGTTTGATGATGATTATGGGGAATAAAAAGAGATTTGGGTTAATGGTTTCAGTGAGATCACAAGTCCTGGAAATCTAAGTAGAGATGGAGAAATTTCTCTATAACAATTTCTATGATGGTTAAGTGATTGGCATATGGCCGCCAACCATATGTCCAAGTCACCCATCAAAACTAGTTTCCTCTTGCATTTCCTTGCATTCTTCAGTTTTGAAATCTTGTGAGTTTGGTTTTAAAACAAAAATGATCTGGTTTTAAGAAGAGTAATGTTTTTTGAAATGAATTTATAATAAAGAGGGAATGGTTTGATTTGTGAAATGGTATAATTGAATTATCATAATGGTTTTGAAATGGAAATGGTGTGTTTTTACCTCTTTTGGAAGCAGGAATTTTTGTTAAATTTGGTTTTAAAATAATGTTCCCAATAGAGTTTTCAATAATAAGGAAATGTTTTTTAATGGGATGATTTGTCTTGAAATTAATGTGAATAAAATGAAAATAGAATCTTATTTGAATGGTTGTGTCTTTCAGAAAAGTTTTTTTAGATTCAAATTAATATTTTGATCTCGCGGTTAGCGGTCTTGAGAAAAAGGATGTATTGGTTGATTGTTTTGGTTTTAAAAATTCGAAAGAATTTTTGTTTTAACCGTTGGTATTTCAATGAGAGAACACATGCATGGGGTTATATGGGATGATGGATGGTTTATAGAATGTCTGGATGAGTGACAGGATGGATATGAGGAGGTTCCCCAGTATGGCATTGAAAATATGCATGTTTGAGGCCCATAGGGTACCATTGGTGGATACATCAGCTACTGAAATGTTTTTTTAATAAAAGTTTTTAATGTAAAACATGATGTTTTGATGACTATATTGGGCTTGTGTGTATTATGTGTTTTTGTAAATGTTGATATTGTGGGATGTTTTGCAACCAAGAACACCTCCTATTTGAACGGTGATTTGGGTTTGTGTTTGGTTGGTAAGCTGGGATGAAGGGAAGGTTAGTGGTATCTTTGAAGAAATGTTTTGGGATACCTTTACAGGTGTTCCCTTTATGTGTTTAGATCTATTTTGTAGCATGTTTTGACCAATGGACCAACTTGGCTGGGTCCTTGGGTTCTCTCATTGGATAAGGTACACCCTCATTATGGGTTAGTGCACGACTGAAGTGAAACCCAAATTGTTTTGCCATTGGAAAATCCTCTAGTTGATCAATATAAGGAATCTTTTTCTCAAGATTTGGATATTCTGTTTTCACCATTTTCTTTCTTTTATTTGTGGATCCTCTTGTAGCGGGATATTTCTCATGGAAGGTTGAAATAAACCTTAGTATCTTATATTACCTGATTCGTCGAAGGTGGATGTGGTCTGGGGTTTATAGTGTGGATGAGTGTCTGGATGGTGTATAAGAGGGATTCTGGGTCCTTCATAGTCTCTTCGAAGTAGGAGTTCATGTTAAACCACTAGTGTGGGAAATCTGGTCATCAGAGGCTATTAGGAAACTTTCTAGAATTGTGTGATGTTTGAGGACTTGACATAAGTTCCCTTTCGATGTATTGTTTCGATCATTCGTAATGGTCATGTTCGATGATGCCTTTTGATTTCGGGTGCTCATTTGACTATAAAGGTGAAATTCATGCAATCCTATGAGAGTATTTGTAATGTTGGGAGTATTTATCCCTTATAAAAATTCCAAAATCCTCATTTTTAGAGGAAGGTGTTATATGTTTCCTTTCCATCTGTTGTTTCTCAACTGAAGAATCAAGGTGTGATTATTGTGCATCTTCTAATCCCTTGTTTCAATGAAATGTATGGTTAGTGTAGGGTAATTTTTGGAATGTGTTATGTCTTGGTAAAATTATCAGGGATTGTGGGGTATTTTTTTGTATCACTGGAAGAAGACGTTATGTTCAGGGGTTTCCAAAAACTAACTATGAGGCTGAAGATGCTTCAATCATTTGAGCTCCAACCATATGTCCCGAAGAGAATATGGTGCATAGTCAGAAGAAATCCCAGGGTAGCCCAAACCCTTGTACAAAGTATTATTCTTAGTATGAATGATGGGAATATTTTAGACCTCTATTTTCGTCATCTTGCTTCTATTTTTCATGTTCAGTGGAAAGAGGTAAAGGGCATCGTGTCCAAGTTATCACCCAATTTCACTCTTTTCCCATTTGATTTCCATTGAGCTTTTGGAGTATGTTTGGTAATTTTCTAGTCATGTTGAGTTCACAATTTGTTCATGGTTAGTAGTGACCATTCCAAAGAAAACAAAAAAAGTGGAAGGATCCACATGGTTAGCACATGGTTTCCCAAACGGTGTGGATTGACCGTGCGACCGTCCAAACTCTTTAAATTTGGGTTCTTCCTATGTTGGACCATGATGGTTGGTTAATATGGTTGGTTATTATAGTGGGGAGACCCACTATGAATCTCATGTAATTTCATTTGTACATTTTGAATAGAAGTGTACCCCTTGTACCAGGGAGTCTGTTTGGGACACCCCTGTTAGTGTCCTGATCCTGTCTCCAAACAATTTGAGTAGTCTCTTATGGTGGGGAGCCCATTTCAGTCTCCCCATACTAGTAAATCAGATAGGTCTTTGGTTCTAGCTTGGTGGTAGGCATTATTTTTTGGATAGTGTTTGAGGAGTTTTCTTTTGGGATAAAATATTATTGAGCTTGATCATTCAGGGAAGTGATATACATTTTGGTTTGTGGGAGTATCCCTTCCTTAATTGATCACTAGAGGTGTTTTGGCCTTTGGGAAAAACATGGAAAATGTGTATCTATTTGTTTTTCAGTTGGGTTTGGTTTTTTTCTTTGGCCTTGCTGTGGATTTCTATGGGAATAATGTTTTTTGGTAGGGAGAATTTTCCCACCAGGATTTTTGATTCCATGCTTTGTTTCAAATAATTCTTTGGTTCTTGGCTTTCTCATGGTTTTTGGGATTTTTGAGTTTGAAATTTTAGTTCCTGTTGTGTAACTGATCTATGAAATTGGTCTTGGGGTATTTAATGGTAATTGGAATTCTCTTTTTTCAAAGGGATGGTATGAGGTTGTGTTGTTTTGGAGTTGGTTTAGTGACACTCCTAGTTGTACCACATGCGGGGTAAGTTGGTGAGGTGGTTGGCACCCATGAGTTGGATGAGTTTTGGGTTGAAAAGGATGGTATCATTCGTGATTTTTCTCCCCTTTCCTTGGCCTATAATCATCAATTGGTTTTTCCCTTGAACCCCAATGAAATAGGAGGAGAATGGAATGGTTTTAAATGGCCAGAACATGTTTTAGGGTTTGGCTGCAAGGTTTCAAACTTTGTAGGAAAACTGTGCTGGTGTGTCGAGGTCATTAAAAATACTTCTTAATTTCAAATTTTTCCCTTATGTAATAAACTCAAATCCGACCCATTTCATGCCCTACCTCCATGTCCATCTTCCAAGGTTTCTCCCCCTCTCTTGAACCTCATCTTTGAAGGGATATTTGATTGGGGGAAACATCAAAATTATGAAACTAAGTCATTATATTTTTGATTTTGTCCATTTCTTTAGGTTTTCTTGTACTCTTTATTTAAGTTCTTCTTTCCCAGTATCTAGGTCTAGTACCTAAGGACTAACCAGTTGACTTTTTGTGAAATATTTTTGTCTATGGCTGGATTTATCTTCCTTGTGGTGCAGCGGTGGTACGGTTGATGTTTCACACCAAAATTTGAGGGATTCAACACTTTCAGTAGGTGAATCCATGTGTAACCATTTTATTAAGAGTTATATTTATTGCTTTATAAATTTATCATGTTTATAAAATGTTGTGTTTGGTGCAGAAACTGTATTTGAAGGATTTGGTTAAGCGTTTAATTTTATAGTTTCATTTTAGCTTGAAATTGGGTGCTTTTCATGGGTGACTATTGGTGTAATGTTTGGGTGTATTTTATAACATATAAAAGCGATTTATTAGTGTTTAAAGGGGTTGAAAATTATGTTTTTTGTATTACTTAGTGTCATGTGGGCCTTGAAATGGAGGTCTTGAATGGTTTTAATGTGTAAAACCATGTTGTACTTCTTGAAAGTGATTTATGAAAATGTGTGTTTTTCATGTGTATATTTTGTGGTATTATTTGTGGTATTTTTTATAACACTTGAGGGTGGTTTAATAAATGTTATTAGGGATGAAAATTATCTCTTGGATTGGTATTGTTATGATTTTGGTCTTTAATGAGGCTTTGAAATGGGTTTTCTGTGCAAACTATGGTTATACCTCTTGGGTTTCTTTTATGAAAATTGTAAATGTTTAATTTGGTTAAACAAAGCAGGAAAATAGTGTATATGTGCTGTTTGGGTTAGTGTGTTCACCTAATATGGGTTTTCGAAAGTCAAAGTGGGGATTTAATATGTCAAACATATTTATAATGTTTTATAAATTGCTGTAATGTTTTACTAAATTTTGATTTGGGTGTGAAACATGGTTGTGGACAGTTTCGTGTGAGTTTGATGATAAAATGAAATTTTAAGGTGAGAAGGGTATTATGTGATTGTGTGTGTGGGATGTATGTGATTTGGAATACCTTTTAATGGTTTTATAATTTTTTTAACGTATATTTGGAAGTGTTAATGAAATATGAAATGTCATGTGGGCTATTTTGATGGGAGTATGATTTCAAAATGCATTTAAATGAAAAGGGGGATTTTGTGACTTGTGTGATGTACGTGTGGGATGTTTGGAGAATGTTTTATGTTTAAGTTATATATTAATGTGAAAATTATATTTCTTGTCTTGTTGAACATGTTTGATCACAGGAGGGAAACCTAGGTATCTAGGTTGGTTGACGTGTACTAGTATGCTAGTGATCCCAAGAGGTTTGGCCTCAGTTTCACGTAGCAAGATTGATTCTTACAACACTAAATAAACTTCTGTGATGTACATGTGGGATTTTTTATGGTTAATTTCACCAAGATACGAATTACCTGGGACCCACAATGAGCTAGTTCCTAGGGGTTATTTTTCATTGCTTGTGCTCTCTAGATATTTTGTGCTTACCATCGGCATATGGTATGATTGGATAGAAAAATTCAGTAGCATGTTTGTTTCATTAAAAATCTTCTTTTCTTTAAAATAGCCCACCTAAAAACTATTTAGTTTTAATTTTGTATCTATTATAAACTGTCACAAGCATTTTGTTATTTACAAAACATGAAATGATTTTTTTTCTTAAAATGCTTATCAAATTGAATCTCTTAGTGGTGGTATCCCACTGGGCTATGTCTCACACCCTACTTATACCTTTGGGTGTAGGTAGACTTGGTTATCTTTGTTACAGGTTTGTGTACAGTTTTTAGAGCTAGTGGTTTGGGTTTCTGGCATGTCTTTCGTGGTGCTGTCTAGTGGAGATGGCTTGAGGGTGGTGCCTATTTCCATGAGGATGGTTATTAGGATGTTTCTTGTGGGTTTCTTCAGTTGTTTTAATCTTTTTTAATTGTTTTAAATTGTGTAATTCAAATCATAAATTTTGTAAAAGATGATTTTGGTTGAAAAATCCAGATTCATTTTATTGTATTTGTTTGTTGTTTTATGTTTATAAACATGGGTAAATTGTTCCCAATTTTTATTGTATGATACTCGAGCACCTGTGTCAGCCCGTGGGAATCTGGAACACCCTTCAGGCCTTGTTTCAGGTTGGGTTGGGTGCCAATTTTGATGATGACTAGATTCAGTTCATGACATGGGGGATGTAGTTGTTATGAATGATATTGTAAATAATTATTCAATAAAAATAATTATCATAGATAATATAAAAGTAGAATCCATAAAAGAAATAAATGTTACATTTATCCAAATATTCCAACAAAGTGGGTCCTAATGGGGATTTATTGTGATGCCTCTCATTTTTTTTGAGGTTTTCTATTTGTTTGGGTTATGTATGCTTGTTTAGAATGAATGAAATATTCCCCAAATACATATGATATCATATTGAGTGATATGTGTTGTCATAAAGTAATAAATATATATATTAATAAAATATTATATTTATTCATCCAGGGTACATCATATATTATGATATCGAGTTATCATATAATCACTACTCAGTCGGTTGTTTTATATCATCAAAATGTATCACAGAGTCCTGATTCATAAAGTGTGATTCATTTAAAACTAATATGAGTAATAGAATTTATTGATGTGATATGTATTTAAAACATTAATTTTACAAAAAAAGGATATAATTTATTAACTCTTTCATGAGGTGAAAGGAATGGGAGAGTTTGTGTCTAGGATTGTAACATCCCATGATATTTCACTCTCTCATGTGGCCAAAAAGGGTTGGTTACAAGACTTCAAGTGATCCTCCCCATATGCAAGAGGTTGAAAACTAGTAGAAGGGGTTTTATATTTATAGTGGGGATATTGTACACCCTAGTATAGAGTATAATATCATGGAATAAACCAAGATATAAAATATCATAGTAATGAAAACATAATGAAAACAACATTTATTTCATATAACTATAAAAAAGGAAGAACCAAATTACCAATATAATAAACCATGAAATGACATGATTAGAATTATCTAATGTCAACTAAAAGAAATACATATAAATAAGAAACTGATATAAATAATCTCAAAAGAACCCAGTTCTGAACCCTGTGTCAGTCCCATCTTCAAACTACACCCTATCTAAAAATCAACTATTAGCAACATGGACCTGTACCCCTGTCCAAACATGCATCCTAGAAACATGCTCAGGTACCTAATAGAAGCTTGAATAGGAGTGAGTAAAAATCAATAGGTCGACATCATTTTTTCTATATATATAATCTATTAATAAGTGCATGCAATAAAGTGATAAGTAGGTACATTTATTAATCAACTAATACACTATATAAATTGACCTGATTTAGCATAGTGTTGATATATCTCTTAGAATGTAGAAAAATCATTCAAACCAATAACCATATATTCATGTAAGAAATCACACATAACCATAAAAATTGAATCAGTACAGATGTGTTGGCCAACACCACTATATAAGCAATTCAGCATGGGACTGGGAAGAGCACACTAAATATAATCTTTACAAAATGGGGTTGGGCATAACCTACTCAATATAAGCATTACAACAAGGGATTGTTCATATCCTGGTCAATATAATCATTACAACAAGGGACTGGGAATAATCTACTCAATATAATCATTACACCTTGGGATTGGGCCTAGCCTGCTCAATTTAAGAATCATATCCTGGGATTTTACATAGCCCACTCATTATAAGCATTACAACATAGAACTAGGTATATCCCAATCAATATAGGAATTACATCATGATAACATGGAAATTCATAATAGTGAGGATATCAAAATAACACATCGTAAGTAGCAATGGAAAATTATGCAAGTTACTAATTTTCTTTCAATTACACTTTTATTTTAATATCCAAATATCACCAGTCATTTAAATGATCAAAAAGACATTACCTGGGGATTATACTTCATGAAATCACTTAAGATATCATTTAATTATAAACACACATTAATCCATTGTCCAATTAAATTTTAAAAAATGGTCTTCTCACCTAACGAGTACCCAAAAGATATATCACAATTAATTGGGTCCAAAAGTGATCCATGGAAAAATAAATTAAATTTTTAATATTTTTATTCCCACATCTGGTTGTTGTAATATAAATATTTCACATACTTGAAAACTATCAAACCATATAGTTAAGGTTTAGACCCCCTACCTTAAATCGACGATAAATGAAACTTATCCAGATACAAACACCAACATGTACGAAGACACATAAGTTCACAAGAAGAACCTAAATCAACCCATATTATGATCAAAACCCAAACTAATCACGTGGTAAAAATATCTACACCGTGATTATGGAGAAAAATGTAAGATAAGGGAATACCTATGAAGATAAACTGACCGTATGTCATATGTGAAATTGGGATGACTATAACAGAGGAAGAGAATCTAAATTTTCTTTGAAGACACATAGTTCTGATATTGGAGGGATACGATGAATGAATAAAAATAAATCATCAATTCTACCTACTTAATAACACTAATCGTGTTAAATACATGGTGTGTAATCAACTAAAATGTCATGTATTTATTTATTACGGATTTTTTTGGAAAACCCATTACCTTGAGTTAATAATTAATCATATAGAAATTTTACATAATGTGGAACCACTTCACACCCTGCACTGGTTCATGACATCTTCCTGTGAGTTTACACACTATGTAACACTTTCAAAACATGTCAATTTCCAATGGGTAGTTTTCCAAATTCTTTATGCATACAAGATCAAAACACCAGCAAACCATTCCAAATATTTGAAAACCCTCATAAACCCATTTAACATGTTTATACCCTAACTCCATTAATTCAAATAGTCGTACATTCTTAATTATTATGTCAGTTTCCCTAAAAAAGCCTCCCCAACTCCAAACAACACTCATCAACCAAGGCATAATAAAAAAGGAAAACCCAATGAACGATGTTTAATGTAATAATTCAAATAGTAACATAACTAGAAAAATATAGGATCATAAAGCTTCCCTATCATATAACATCTTTTATCCGATATCCTCCAAGAATCACTATGGGTTCTTAGCAAACAATTCTTACCAATGTGATTGTATATTAGACTCCCTCTACCAGTTTTCCTCCTGAACGCCTCCATGATACTAGTACACATGAACCAGTGGTATATTCCAACCCCAGAGAAACTTGTCACTGTATCCCACAATCCATATTCAAAGTGCCTTAAATGATGCATCACTACAATGTTTAATGTCCTCAATTTCTACCATATGATAATGGAATGGATAATATCTTCAATTCTACAACACATGAAATATATATTTCATGGAGTTGTATCATTTTGGTGAGGCTAATTGATATTACAATATACTAAACCTAACCAATATCTCAAATTACTCAACAAACATGGGTGATAGCATTCCCTGTTTCCTAATAAAGTGTTTCCCCAGCCTAGGATACACCCATTTGAAATCATGATGAGAAAACTTGAACTCTATAGGTTATCTATGATATTTATTTTACTACTTATTCCAACTCTTCTTGGTCACCAATCACATCCTGATCAACTGATCCTACTCATATGCCTCTTGCATGAGACTAGGCCCAAAAAGCGCTGACTCAGCTACCTCAAACAAAGAAAGAGGTGAACCAAACATCCTACCATAAAATTAATCTAAAATAACTATTTGAATCGATTCTTGGAATATATTGTTAAAAGAAAACAACACAAGTTCCACATGCTTCTCCCATGAATTGTCAAAATACAAAACACAATATCATAACATATCCTCCAAACACCAAATAGCCTGCTCAAATTGAATTTCAGTCTGAGGACGATAGGTTGTTCAAAAAATAGCATGTGATCATAGAGCCTTCTGAGTACCCTTACAAAACCATGATGTGAAATGAGGATCTCTTTATGAAATGACACTCCTTATAAAACATTGACGTCGTACTGTTTTTCACATAAATATACTACCTAGATCATCAACAGTGATTGTATCCTTGATAGGAAAGAAGTAGGCTACCTCCACTAGTCGATCCATGATCACCCATATAGCATAATTCTTGCAGGGTATCTTGGGTAATCCTATCAC
This sequence comes from Viscum album, assembly GCA_963277665.1. NCBI lineage: Eukaryota > Viridiplantae > Streptophyta > Magnoliopsida > Santalales > Viscaceae > Viscum > Viscum album. The sequence goes on along the minus strand of OY728150.1, from coordinate 929,345,185 downwards.
ATTATCCATAGTGACATAATCTCGATACCACTCAAGAATGGTATATTGTTTCATAAGCCCAGTTGGCGTCTGATGCTTAGCTTTCATATGCCGATAGGTGAAACATCTCACCACAAATCCAGATACAACCTTCTTAATTCCTAACTACCAATATTTTCTATATATATCATGATAAATCCTTGTCAAACCAGGATGTAAATTCCATGTAGAATCATGAATTTATCTCATCAGATCCTCCTGCAAGCCTGTAGGAACCCGTAAGCTACCAAGAAAGGGAATAACATCATGACCACTAAGAGACCATCAGGCTAGTGGATCCCCATTATATAATTTGTGTCTCAAAACTAATCCCTATAACTTATACAACCACTATATATTTAAATAGTCCAAAATAATAGGTACATTATATGTTGAAGTAAGAGGTAATCATCCCTAATATTCCTAAACATCTATATGTATATACTCGAAGAGTTTCATCATCTTCCACTCATCACAATATTCGAGCACTACCTCAGTATTTCCAATAAAATCATCAACAATATTTTTGCCTTTTACTTGTGTATAATATAACTCAATGTAAAAGTAATATATAAATTTTAACTACCTTATATGTTGAAGGTCCAGTGTCACGACCTGTTCCCCCAAGGCCCGTGTCGTGACTACCCCAAGCCCGCCTTCCATAGGCCAGGGGCTGTCGACTAACACCAAAGGCTTAAATCCCTAAACAATGAAGGAATTATCTTTATAACTATAAACACACACAACAGATTACAAGCTGGAAGCAAAACACTATGTAAAACTGTATAACAAAAGTGTGTTGAAAATTAAAGGGGGTCGTAAATACAATCCCAACTATAATGTACAAGTATAACTAAAATGGGACAAAACAGCTGAAAGGTGAAGAGCAACCACGAGATCGTCCACCAAGGATTTTACTTGAAGGGTAGGTACATATAGCCTCCTTAGCAATCCTCATCCGTCATTCTCCTCCGGGTACCGACTCGTCGTGAGGTCCTCCTCTGGGTACCGTCCAGTCCTCGTACACTCAGCCTCGGTCAGCGATGTCTGTCATCTTCATCCAACACAACGAGGTTCGGGCATAGCCTGTGAAGGGGTGAGTATAACGATACTCAGTAGGGACCCTGAGATCCTCAAGGTCTCACAAAATCCAAAAAGGATAAATCATAGAGTATGAAATCAACGGATAGCCATTACTTAGGTATATTCACATAAATATACCTAAGTAATCAAGTAACACATCTCAATCATGAGGAAAACATAGAAGTCACTGACTAAGATCACAAAGGTATAAAACTTATGTAGAGAGATAGATATGATCATATATAGCCACTAAATCATCTGATCTGTTGGACCCACACATGATCCAGGACTAGTTATTCTGTCGAACCAACACATGATCCTGGAACAGAAGTTGGAGCTGTCTGACCCACACAGGATCCAGGAACAGCTTTTCTGTCGGACCAACACATGATCCAGGAATAGAAGTAAGAAATTTTGGACCAAAACAGTATCTAGGAATAGTAGTCAGAGCTGTCGGACCCACACATGATCCAGGACTAGCTATTCATTCGGACCAATATATGATCCAGGAACAAAAGTTGGAGCACAGCCAGCCACAGAGTTTCAAAAAGCATGCTTGATTCCAGGAGGGTCCACTCCTAAATCCAAGAGTTGATGCATCAATTGCCACAAAGTCCCATGAAAAACTATCTCAGAGGTCCACCTCATCATAGGGGCCTCAACGCAACAGAAGGTACATCGATCGGACATCCGGTCTGTGAGTTATTAGCCTTTTAGTCCCAAGGGCCCGGTTGAATTCGTGTACAATCCAACTTGACCGTATCTAAAATATACACTGAACATCAGTGGGGTATTCTTAAAGGGACCGTAGCGTTCCAAGAATATCAGCGTCGCTGAAGGTGCGTCAAACGAACGTCTGATGCCAAATATATGGCCAAAGAATGTAAAGGGTTGGTAATGGGCATAGACCCGATCCGACCCGGTCGGACCGAATCGGCCCAACCCAGACTAGGCCAACCCGGTCTAGGTCGACCCAATCATCCTGATAGGTTTAGCCCGGTCCGCTGGCCCCGGCCTAGTGGACTGCGGAAGCGGTTTGGCCCAGAGGTCGCCGCGTAGGTGGCTCGGCCAGTGGCGCGGGTGACTCTGCCCGGGAACCGGGGCACGGTTCGGGCAGGACAGGTGGCGGCCGAGAAGGGCGTCGGGAGGGCACTGGGTAGGCCGACAGACAGTCGAGCGAGCTGGGTGGCGGCCATTGCAGGCTGGCGGGGCGCCGGCCAGGGCATCGGGTAGGCCAGTGGGCAGCCGGGTGGGAGCCGGGAAGGCCAGCAGGGCTCTGGGTAGGCCGCAGGCAGGCGGCGCGGGGCGCAAGTAGGGCATGGGCAGGCCGCTCAGGGCGCGAGTAGGCCGGAAGGGAACTGGGCAGGCTGCGGGTAGGCGTCGTAGGGGTGGGCAGGCCCCGGGCAGTGCAACTTTTGTCATTGTCGCCGTCGTCGCCTCGTTGACACTTCGAAGAACACCACAAGAAAGAAAAATCGACATAGGATGTCAGGTCAGGTTAGGATAGCCCGCGTCCTCCTTGTTTAAGGAGGTATCAATTGGTTCATCATGAAAATAATATGAACAACAATTAATTACAGCACTTTGTATCGATTCCTTTCGTTCTATTATGATAAGAGGAAACTAAAAGCATCAACATGCAATAACCCCCTACCTTTGATCGTCGGTCATTGCCGGTAAAGTCTTAGGAAGAAGACGAAGGAGAATCGTCATTCGTCACGCTCACCATGCACACTTCCAATCCCGGGTTGTGTCGGCTCATGAAAGATGCTCCACGCCAGTAGGTGTCCTGGGGAAAATTTGGAGAAGGATCATCGCCGGTGTTCTTCATTGGAAGAACGCGTTCTTTGTTCTCTATTGGAAGGATTCTCTCTTCTCCCAATAATCCTCCTTCCCAACTTCCACCCAAATTCCAAATGAAAATAATAGAAGAAAGAGTTTGTCTATTATTTTGTTGGCACAAAAAATAAAATTGGAGAAATAATTTAAGAGTCTCCCCCTAATTAATTCAAGAGAGTTGGCACAGATTAATTTAGAGAGTTGTCCCCATTAAGGTGGGGGTGTTCACAGAGTTTCTCAACATTTAATGGGGAGTTGAGGAATCGAGAGACACTCCCTCATTAATGAGGGAGAGTTGAGAGGCTTTCCTCTGCTACCATTAATAGGGGTGGTTACGCCCCGTGTGGTCCCCACCACATAAATCCTCTCATGGTAGGTTTAGATCGGGTGGGACCCACCACCATAACCTCTCATGAGAGGTAAAGGTGTGGTGGCCCCACCTCCAACCTCCACATGGAGGTTTTAACCAACTAGAAATAAAAATAAAGTTACCAATTTATTTTTATCTAACTTATTCTTTGAAACCCAAAAACTAACGTTTATTCTCGACAATCTGCTATTGAGGTGAAAGACTTATTAAGCAAATATCGGCACTGCGTGTTCAACGGTGCCCTCAGATTTCAATTCTGAGCATCGGTTCAGAAGTTATAAAATCTCACTTATACATTTTCTGAATATACCCGAACAAAACTTCATAAATTGATTTTGGGCACACCTGGCCTCGGAATCACGCGTCGTAAATTTTCGCAAACTCGTTAAATTTCCATGTTTTTAAGAAAAAAAAATCCACAAAAATCCTGGTTCTTTAAATTCTTCCCACCTCAAGGCTTCACATCCCCATAAGCTACAACTCGAATTATGGGAACAAATGGTGGTACTGAGCATGCATCTGAGCCTCCCTCTCCCATGTGCTCTCTTGGAGGTTCTCGTGCTTCCAGCAAACGTGCACCAGAGGTATTGATCGTCCACGTAGGACCCGCTCCTGTCGATCCTCAATCTCCATTGGAACCTCCATGAAAATCTCCCCATCATTGACATCCAGCTCTCCATGGTCGATTATGTGAGTAGCACTACTGGAATTTTACACTTTACCAACGGTTCAAAACCATTGGTAAAGGCCTAGAAACCATTGGTATATAGTATACCAATGGTTACCTCAACTGTAGCCAAGTAATCCGTGACAATAGGCCTATGCCAATGGTTCTGTGAAAACCATTGGTATAGGTGTCAAAATAGAAGTTATACCAATGGTTTTCTACGAAGCGTTGGCACATGTGAGTTAAATATAACTTATACCCACAGTTTTACAAACTGTTGGTATATGTGTGTTATACATATACCAATGGTTGTAAACCATTGGTATAGAGGAGATATGGCAATCCATGAGGCTATAACAACAGTTTAGTTTTAACCGTTGGTATAAACCTATAACAACATTTATAAAAAAACTGTTGGTATAGTTATATTATAGAATCTATGCCAACGGTTTTGCAAAACCATTGGTAAACATTTTCTCAACTCCACAGCAGTAGGTCCCTCTCCCCTCTCCAGACCCGCAACAACACAACTCCACACCAACACAGCAACACACCTCCCCCTCTCCAGACTTGCAGCAACACCAATACAAAATCCCCATCCATTGTATTCAAAATTTAGAATTCATTCCAGAATTTAGAAATTTAGAAATTCAAATGAAATAACACCCATAAGATAAAAGGAATACATGTTATTGGAAATTCAATAACACCCATAAGAGTATTCCAAATTTAGAATTCTTTTCTCACTCAAATCACAACACCAACACACATAAGAGTATTCAAAATTTAGAATTCATTCCTCACTCAAACCACAACACCAATACACTTAAAGAAAGCACATGTGATGTTTAGTCATGGTCTTGGGTTGAGTATCTTAAAACTAACAGAATAACATGGGTATAGTGGACAAGGATCATGATACCCATAAGATAGAAAATGGTAGTGGTCATGTTCTTCGACCGAGGATGAGTTATAGGAAGCACATGGGATGTTTATATTCCTCTAATGATTGTGTATCCATGTATAAATGTTTCTTGATGTGTTAGTGAGAAACATTGTCCAATCTCGACATATGATAAGGGTTACTGGAATAGAGTACATGTTTTTAATAGACATTTCAATTAGAATAAGGGGGTATGTGGCTAATTGTAATTTTCTCTCCTGGGTATGATGTGAGATGAATCCCCATCTTGGGGTAGTAGGTATGAATATTAAATTAAGTCTTTGGTATTGGGTTCCCAAAGGGACTTTGGTTTGGTCCTAGAACCCACTGTTTGAGGACGTGATTGAGGTGATCCATGGGGCTATAGTGTCACCATATCTATTCCTCAACATTGGGGTATTTTTATGATACTTTGAAACTTATTTTTCTAGAATATATTTGTATCATTGTTGACCAATTTGTTATATGGTATGATTGAGTGTTCATAGGTTTCATATGAAAACACTATATGATATTTATTTGTTGTATGTTATTGTATAGAATGAATGACCCATGATTGAGAATTATAACATGAGTGTTGGTGCATGTTCATGATGGGATGTCGAGACTCATTCTTAATATAATTCATGTTTTTCAATATATACTATGACCCATTTTGTTTCAATCTATGCCTTGTGAATATTTTCTTCTAATAACATATGACCAATAGACCATATTTTATTTTTTATCCCTTAATTTGAAGAATCTATGTGTAGCCTTGTGAAGATTTTCCGTATGCTAGTTGTTGTTTTCAATTAAAATGTAGTCCATTTCAAACAAAAGTGAGACACTTTGAGTGATACCAGTCACACCATGCCTTGGATTGAGGTGGGGTTGACTCGTACCCGTCACAAATGATCCATGGATCATTATGCTAAAGTATCAACACCTCCGATTAACGTGTTATCTGGCTGACCATTTATCAATTAACCCACTCTTTTTTGTCGTCTGATTTCATGGTATTCCGAGGTCGTTCGGCCGATGTTGACCACCTGATGCACGCTTTTCAAGTGCGCCAAACACCTAAAAAACACATATTCTACCATTTCGCACAAACTGCGCCTCTGAATAATCTGTCGTCTTTTCATACACCTCATGAATAATAATTAGGGTATTTTCATGTGATTTCAAGTCATTCTGATATCGTTCGGTATGTATTTGACCGTAAAATGCATGTTTTGGTCATTTACGACACAAAGACTGTGTTTTTGGCCACCACGGTCACATGAAACCTCTAATTGATGTGTTGTATGTCTGACCATTTCAAAATTCACCCCCCCTTTGTTGTCGTCCGATTTCATGGCATTCTGAGGTCGTTTGGCTGGTTTTGACCACCCCACGCACGCTTTTCAAGCGTAGCAAACACCTAAAAATACATATTCAGCTATGTTTCAAAAACCACATGTCCAAATGACATATTTTCTCCACAGAAATCGTAATAATAATAATTAGGGTGTTTTCATGGGATTTCAAGTCATTCTGATGTCGTTCAGTATGCATTTGACTGTTAAACGCATGTTTTGGCCATTTATGACACACAGAGTGCGTATTCAGCCACTGTGGTCACACAACACTTCTGATTGATGTGTCATATAGTTTAACATTTTACAATTCATCCACCCTTTATTGTCATCTGATTTCATGGAATTTTGAGGTCATTCGCCCGGTTTTGACTACACCATGCACGCGTTTCATGCGCGCCAAACACCTAAATAACACATATTCAGCTGTTCCACATAAACCGCATGTCCGAATGAGATTTTGTCTCCATGTACACCTTAAGAATAATAATTAGGGTGTTTTTGTATGATTTCAAGTCATTCTGATGTCGTTGGGTATTTATTGGACCGTAAAACACATGTTTTGGCCATTTACGACACACAGAGTGCGTTTTCAGCCACCACGGTGACACGACACCAACGGTTGACATGATGTCTGGCCGACCGTTTAAAAATTCACCCACCCATTGTTTTTTTCTGATTTCATGGAATTATGAGGTTGTTCGGCCAGTTTTGACCACCCCATGCATGCTTTTCAAACACACCAAACACCTAAAACACACATATTCAGTCGTGTCGTGAAAACCACATGTCTGAATGACGTGTCGTCTCCTCATCCACATCACAAAATAATTAGGGTGTTTTTGTGTGATTTCAAGTTATTCCGATGTCGTTCGGTATGCATTTGACCGTTAAACGCTTGTTTTGTCCATTAACGACACACTGAGTGAGTTTTCGGCCATCATGGTCACATGACACCTCTTATTGAGGTGATGTCTAGCCGACCATTTCACAATTCACCCACCCTTTATTGTCGAATGATTTCAGGTCATTTTTGAGGTCGTTCGGCTGGTTTTCACCACCCCACGCACACTTTTCAAGCACGCCAAACACCTAAAAACACATATTCAGTCATGCCGCACAAACCGCGTGTCCGAATGACGTGGAGTCTTCTCATACACCTCACGAATAAAAATTAGGGTGTTTTTCTATGATTTCAATTCATTCTGATGTTTTTCTATATGCATTTGACCATTAAATGCATGTTTTGGCCATTTACGACACGTAGAGTGCTTTTTCGGTCACCGCGGTCACACGACACCTTCGATTGACATGTTGTATGGCCAAAGATTTCACAATTCACTCACCCATTATTGTCGTCTGATTTCATGGCATTCTGAGGTCGTTCGGCCGGTTTTGACCATCCCACGCATGCTTTTCAAGCGCGCCAAACACCTAAAAACATATATTCAGTCATGCCATGAAAACCGTGCATCCGAATGAAGTGGCGTCTCCTTATACACCTCACTAATAATAATTAGGGTGTTTTCCTATGATTTCAAGTCATTTCAATGTCGTTCAGAATCCATTTGACCGTTAAACGCCGGTTTTGGCCATTTACGACATGCAGAGTGTGTTTTCGGCCACTGTGGTCACACGATACCTCTGATTGATGTGAAGCCTATCCAAACATTTCAAAATTCACCCACCCTTTGTTTTCGTCTGATTTCATGGAATTCTGAGGTTTTTCGGCCAGTTTGGACCACCCACACACGCTTTTCAAACACACCAAACACCTAAAAAACACATATTCAGCTGTGCCGCGCAAATCATCTATCGGAATGATGTTTTTTCTCCTCATGCACCTCATGAATAATAATTAGGGTGTTTTTGGGTGATTTCAATTCATTCCGATGTCGTTGAGTATGTATTTGACCGTAAAACACATGTTTTGGCCATTTACGACATGTAGAGTGTTTTTTCGGCCACCGCGGTCACACAACAACTCTGATTTATGTGTCTTCTAGTCGAACATTTCATAATTTACCCTTCCTTTGTTGTCGTCTGATTTCATGGTATTCTGATGTCGTTCGGCTAGTTTTGACCACCCCACACACGCTTTTTCAAGCGCGCCAAACACCTAAAACACATATTCTACCATGCCGTGAAAACCACACGTCCAAATGACGTCTCTTCTCCTCTTACACCTCACAAATAAAAATTAGGGTTTTTTGTGTGATTTCAAGTCATTCCGATATCGTTCGGTATGCATTTAAACGTTAAACGCACGTTTTGGCCATTTACAACATACAGAGTGCATTTTCGGCCACCACGGTCACTACACCACTGATTGACGTGCCGTCTGGACAACCATTTCACTGTTCACCCAACCTTTTTGTCTAATTTCATGGAATTCTGAAGTCGTTCGGCGGGGTTTGACCACCCCACACATGCTTTTCAAGCGCTTCAAACACCTAAAAACACATATTCAATCATGTCATGCAAAACGCAAATCTGAATGACATGTTTTCCTCTCATATACCTCACGAATAATAATTAGGGTGTTTCAGTGTGATTTTAAGTCATTCTGATGTCGTTCGGTATGCATTTAACTGTTAAACGCATGTTTTGGCCATTTATGACACGTAGAGTGCGTTTTCGGCCATTACGGTCACAAGACACCTCCGATTGACATGTCGTATGACCGACCATTTCACAATTCACCCACCATTTATTTTCGTCTTTTTTCATGGTATTTAGTGGTCATTAGGCCGGTTTTGACCACCCCACGCACGCTTTTCAAATGCACCAGACACCTAAAAAACACATATTCAGTCGTGTCGTGAAAACCGCGTGTCTGAATGATGTGTCGTCTCTTCATACACCTCTAGAATAATAATAAGGGTGTTTTCGTATTATTTCAAGTCATTACGATGTTGTTCGATATGCATTTGACCGTTAAACACATGTTTTGGCCATTTACGACACGTGGAGTGCATTTTTAGCCACCGCGGTCACACGACACCTCCGATTGACATGCCGTGTAGCCAACCATTTCAAAATTCACCCACCTTTTATTTTTTTCTGATTTCATGGAATTATGACGTCATTCGGCCGGTTTTGACCACCCCGCGCACGCTTTTCAAGTGCGCCAAACACCTAAAAACACATATTTAGTCATATCGTGCAAACCGTGTGTCCGAATGACGTGATGTCTCCTCGTACACCTCATAAATAAAAACTAGGGTGTTTTTGTGTGATTTAAAGTCAATATGATGTCTTCTGGTATGCATTTGACTATAAAAACATGTTTTGGCCATTTAGGACATGCAGAGTGCGTTTTCGGCCACCGCAGTCACACGACACCTCTGATTGATGTGCCATATGGACGACCATTTCAAAAATCACCCACCCTTTATTGTCGTCTGATTTAATGGAATTATAAGGTCGTTCAGCCGGTTTTGACCACCTCACTCATGTTTTTCAATCTTGCCAAACACCTAAGAAACACATATTCAGTCGTGTCGTGCAAACCGCGCATCTGAATGATGTGTCGTCTCCTCGTACACCTCATGAATAAAAATTTGGGTGTTTTTGTGTGATTTCTAATCATTCTGATGTCATTCGGTAAGCAATTGTCCCAATAATCCTTTCATGGAAAGTGGATAATGGATTGGAATTTACCAAGTAGCATCCACGTGTATTCTGTATTGATAGTGGAAAACAGGATTCTATGGAGTGGCTCGAATTGATTGAGAGGGTCTTAAATTTTTTTGAATATCCCTAAGTATTATCATGTGGGTTTTTCCATGTATATTTTCGAGGGACCCAAATTAATATGTTTTGATTCTAAAGTGTAGGATTATTTTCACAAAGTTATTACCTGGTTTTCATTCAATAATACGTTTAACCAGCTTTTTATCATGAAACATTACACGGGTAAAATACTTTAAAGTTTCTGAAGTTGGAGAAAGTGAAGCATACTCTTCTGGAGTTCTCCAACCACTTTGTTGAGTTGGTGAATCTTGCACTAGATCATTTCAAAAATGATTACAAAAAATATTTTAGGATTGATATTGGACTAAGGGATAATGTTTGGTTGACGCTAGTTCTTTTTAGCCTTCCAACCTTCTTGGAGGTATTGGATAATGTTTATTTTTCTAAAGAAGACATATTTGGAAGGATGGACTTGGGAGGAGCTTTAGTTATTGCAATAATTATACAAAGTTCTTATTTTTTTTTACAAAATTAAAAAAGTTTCTAGTGTTCTATGGGACCTATTCCAGGGACTTCTATAAAGAACAAACATGATATTTTATAACCATGAGGCATAGTGTTTTTCTAACCATGAGGCATAGTGTTTTTCTATTCTGACCGGGGTTCCGAGCTCCGAACAAGCCCCAAAATCCCCATAAACCATTATAACATAATTAGGATTCCATATTTGGTCAAAAATAAAGATTTATACTGAATTTAGAAATATTCATATTAGAGTGAAAAACCAGGTTCAAAAAATAAAGAGTTATACATAATTAAAAAATGTAATGGATCAATCTGTCCCTGATCACCATCACCATCACCAATTTCATAATCAGCCTCATCTTCGCAGCCATATCTGTTCTCGCTGTCATCCTATTCATTTTCCCCATGCTCATCCTTGGCCACATCCTCGCCCGTGGCCCCATCCTCACCCTTGGCCCCATCCTCGCCCTCATCCTCATTCTCATCCTCACCTTCGTCCTCTTCAGCATCCTCGTCATCACCAGGAACTTCATCATCTTGACCGCCACTAGAACTACTTCTTGGTGCATTGGATAATGCACCCATCAAACGCATATATGTATGACAAGCCACGTTGGCCTCTGGTGGAAGTGATGAAGATAAAGCTTTGATCAGTTTCATAAATTCTTTCTCCCTCGTTTAAACCTGTTCTTCGAACTCTGTGACCCTTTTATCAGACTATATTGCATTCTCTTTGACCTGTTCTAACACGGTGGTACTACAATGGATACCTAGAGAGGTCCAATACCACTTTGGGACTATATTCTTACCCGGTCAGCAGCGTACTTGACCAGAGCGCTCATCTCCCAAAACCTGATATAAATGATCGGGTGGCCCTAAATTGTCAGGATCTTGGGCATCAAGGGCCTCTAAAGCAGCCTGTTAAAAATATTAATAGATTATTAAATTTCAAAATATATATTAAACTTTGAAATAAACAAATTATAACATACAATCTTTTCTTGTGTCGATTCATTAACCGCAATTCCACCTTTTTCCTTCTACTCGAGAAAAACAATTTTTCTCGAGGGATACGTCCTTCAATATTCAATTTGTGCTTCTTTAATGACATTGAAACAATATAAAGTGCAAGAATAATCATATATTCAATATTTAATAAATCACATAATTTATGTAGGAAACAATAAAATGGAAAATCCTAAAGAAAAATTATAAACAACTATATCGTACCAACTGCCTCTCATGATCTGACATAGTGGTGTGCCCCAAAGTGTAGAGGTATTTCTTGGAATAAATGTTTTTTTGTTTTTTTTCAGAATATTCTTAAATAATGTTTAATAATAAATAAAATAATATTGATGTAAAATATGAAAAATGTCATTTAAATACCTCAAATTGGATTAATACCTTTAATTTGGCAGTCGCCCAATAGGTAATCAATTGGCGATATTGCTCTATCGGGAAGTCATCCATGATAGTTAATGTCTCCAACTCTGTTCCCACTCTATCACACCAGCCAACATACAGCTCATGCTTATAATCTCTCCAAATCTCTCTTAGATCCTTTAAACGTGCTGGTCATGCACCTTCGCCATCAGGGAAGTTAAACCGAAGCTGAAACACAATAGATTAATTCATATAAATAAAAAAATCTACATTAAATCCAATAGATTTTTACCCATATTTGTGCCCACACATTATCCTTGACTTCGTGTGGCAGATGTCTCTAAGAGAGAGGGCTGATCAGAATGATGTCGGAGTATTTGGCTAGCATCGCCAAAAAACCCGGACATTCCTGCCCAGATTTATCAATCATTTTTCCATCATCATAGTATTCAACAATCAACTGTGCCTAATGGTTCCATACTACACACAAGTGAGTATGCCCCCCTCCCCTGCCTCCTATCAGTAGATGAATCTGTTAATAAAGAAAAAAAATATTAGTATAAGTTATAATAAAATTAAATTTTGGTATAAAAATTTGTTAGAGTTATATAAATATGCCTGTGGAAGTCAGATCAATGGGTGTCACATGATGTGAACAAGCTGAAGGAATATCCTGTACAGGTGGAGTTTCCCTCAGTGTATGCCACTCAGCCACATACTATGTCAGAGTAGGAGTCGAAGAAGGTAGAATATAATAGCTTACAGATAATGAACCAAAAGAAAAATATGATGGCACAGACGTCGGGCTAACTAGTAGTGTAAACATTGGAGGCCTAAATATACAGTGTGTCCCTAAAGACACACAAGGATCAAAATGGGGTGTAGAAGATACGTATTTGGTAGGGGCATAGTCCAATCAGGTACGACCAGTGGATCATCTAACTCTCTCACCACGATCCCTCGTACCACTGACCTCAGTACCGGGACCACCAAATGATCTCCTTACTCTGACACCACCCCCTCTCCTACCACCAACCTCTGTACTGGGAGCAATATCATGCTCCTCATCGGATATCTCTCGTCTAGGGGGTGGATCATGAAAAAAATAATTTAACACAAAATTAAACACGTGATATTATAAGTTATTGAAATATATATATATATATATTTGAAATAAAATACTCACAATAGGGATGAGTGGAGGAATTCCCATCTGTGTAATGCGAGAATTATTTCTGTCATCTTATTCTGTCACCTCTTTTCAATGGGTGTCATTTCCTACAATAAAAACAAATATGGAAGTTATTAGAAATAGATAACTAATGTGTAACCCAATAAACAAAATATAGAAAAACCATTCTGATAACAAAAAAAAAAAGAAACAGAAGATGTATGGTGTTTCGAAGGTATATACTAGGATACACTCACTGAATGATGTAGGTGAAACATGTAGGTGAGAACACGACTGTATGATTCTATATATTTCCCACCACAACTTCGGGTTCACAATCAACTCTAACAATTGAGCTATTGGAGTCATCATAAGTAATAAACGGATTTTTTCCAATTGCATTACGGACAGTGTCAACTTCATCATCACCATCATCAAAAACATGTCTGGGATTTACTTCCATAATTACACCAAATTTAGGATGACGATGATCTTTGACATAAAAAATGTGTTTCACCATTGATGCCAATACATATGGTTCATCATTTTTAAGAGTACGAGTCATGTCAATATCATGAAATCAACAATCAACAATAAAGGTTCCTTGCCTCGTCATTGAATCAAAACATTGACATTTCATCATCGTGACTTGACCATTGCGAGTAATAATACAAAATTATTATTTTCTCTGTGATCCATAATAAGCTACATTTTCATAACGAGGTCTATTATCCAATGAACTGGCATAACAATCTATTGTGTCAGTTAGTATAACACCATCATGTTGTGTTCTCATGTTTCTTGCTTGTTTAGTGATAATAAATTTGTATCCATTGATCACAAGTGATTTAAAAGAACGAACCATGGTATTAGGACCAAAATCCAAAGCTCTTATTTCCCCAAAAATAGAGTTGGTAGGAAAACTTGATACCTGAAATACAAAAAAATAGTAAAATTAATTAAATATTATTTTTATTTAGTTATTATAGAAATATTATTACCTTCAATGTCAACCAAGCAGAAAACCCTTTGCTATGTAAAGTCTCTTTCTTTCTCAAAGACAAAGAACGATGCATTCTATATATCAATTCATTATGTTCCATGTAGATAAAAATAATAATAGATTAAAAAATATTTAAAATTACAAGAGATAAGATAAGAGATACATGTACACTTTACTTACTTGATATAATCATGGAACAAATCACAATTGAACAACATTGTGTGATGTGCCATCTCTCGGTCTTCAAGGCTTAATGTCATCAACGTATATGATCATGGAATTCCTCCTGTCTAAGGAAGTGATGGAAAACTGGGTTCAATTTTCTCATACTGTTCTCCTTCATTTTTCATTGGTCTATTTATTCTCGTAGTAAGATCAAAAAAATACATTGAGCAGAAATCCATATATTCTTGAGCCAAGTAACCATTCACAATAGAACCTTCGGTATAAATCCTATTTCTAACATATGATTTCAATGTGTATATGTTTCTTTCAGTTGGATACATCCAATGGAAAGTAACGGGTCCTCCAAGAAGTATTTTGGTCGGAAGATGGATAGTCAGATGCAACATGCATGTTAAAAATGATGGAGGGAATATTTTTTCTAACTCACACAAAATTTATGGTGTCTCTAACAAAAGTTTTTCCAAGAAGGATTTGGAAAACTTCTTAACACAAAGATCTCTAAACAAATAGCACAACCGAATAGCTGAGACTCTTACATTATTGGATAATAGATGATGGATTGCTATTGGAATCAACTCATGCAAAAGGACGTGATAATCATGAGTCTTCAAAGATTCTAGCTTTAACTCTTTTCTATTGACCCAATTTGATATATTGCTTGAATAGCCATTAGGAACTTTAATAGTCTCTAGAACTTCCAGAAATTGATTTTTTTCAAAAGATGTCATCACAAAAGAAGCACGTGGAACTTGCCATTTATTTTCACTAATACAGATAGAATGCAATTCTGGTCTGATCCCTCAATCTTCCAAGTCACGCTGAGATCGTAAATCATCTTTTGTCTTCCCCTTTACATTTAGAAGAATTTAAATCAACATTTCACATATATACATTTCAATGTGCATTACATCTAAGCAATGATGTAACAAGTTGGTAGACCAATACGACAACTCAAATAATATACTCTTCTTATTCCAATTGTAACAGGTATCATTGGAAACATTTTTCCTCTTTCTAGATTTCATTACACCCTTCCCAAATGAATAACTGAAATCTTTCAATTCATTAAGCACAAAAGATCTAGACATATGCTGAGGTGGATCGTTAGTCTACATGGTATTGTCAAATCTTCGACGATTGTTTCTATATGGATGGTTCATTGGCAAGAATCATCGATGTCCTATAAATCTAAAACTACGATGATATTTCATTCTTCTCGATTGGGTATTATTAATACACCAAGGAAATGACAATTTTCCTTTTGTGCTTCATCCAGACATATTTGCATAAGTAGGAAAATCATTTATCATCCACATAAGCGCATCACGTATCTGAAATATGTCTTTAAAAACATGCGTTGTATGTGGGCATACCCACATCCCAAAGAAGTTTGAATTATTTTATTAAAGGTTACATGTATTCATCTATATCATTTTCAGGATTAGAAGGGCCAGATGTCAGTATATTCAAGAAATTCTAATGATTTTTCATACACAAACATGGGGGAAGGTTATAAATGTGTATGAAAATATGCCATGTGTTGTGTGAAGTTAGCATCTGGCCAAATGGATTAAAAATGTCACATGAAAGACCCAGTCTCACATTACACATTATGGATAAAAATTCAGTATATCGAGCATCAAATATCTTCCATGAAAATCTATTTGCAGGGAGAACCAACTCTTCATTATTCTTTTTTCTCTCGGTGTCATTCCATCGTATTTTTACTGATATTTCATTAGACATGAAAAGGTTCTATAATATGGGGATCAATGGAAAGTGCCACATTTCTTTTTTTTGTCACATGAGATGGTGTTCCATCATCTTTTGGCTTCGATCAGGAGGTTACAAATTTGATACAATACTTTATTTCAGCTGTTTCCTCCCAAAATAAGCTGCAATCATTCGGGCAAGCATGATTTTTTTTAGAATCCATGTTAATCAACTAACTTCTATGCCATATAGTGGTTTGATGGAATATCTGTATCATTTGGAAGTAAGTCCTTTAAGAAGGTAAGAATGTAGTTGATTGCAGTATTTGAAATCCCATACATAGTTTTCCCATGAAACATTCAGATTAAAAATTCCATCTTTTTCATTTTACCACATTACCGATATACTGGAGTCTTCATAGCATCATTAAATTTTTTTCACCCTATCAACATCATCATTTTCATTCGATGCATAATGTGTGCTTGTATCGAAATCTTGTTCGTTGGAAATCCTTTCCTTCTCATGATTCTGAATAAATAGAAACTGATCATATATCAAACTCTCCAATTCATTCCTATCATTTGGATCATCAAAATTTTGAGATTCCATTTTATCTCTATTGTGATACCACACATAATAGTTTGTTTCGAAACCATATTTGGTTATATGATAGCTAACTACTTCACAACTCAACCAATGTCTTCCAATATAATTTGAACATGTGAAGCGTATGCGACCACTATCTGAAGCCTTGTCAAATGGAAAATCTAAAAAGCAGTTCAAATTATTTTGAAAATCGGTTGAAATCCGATCAGTTTCGTACATCCAATTTCTATCCATTCTTTAAAAAAAATGCAATAAGTCATTTTGAAGAAATTAAATAATATTGAAGTTCAATCAAAAACATATTTAGGTAAATGAAAATTGTTTACTTTATATAAAATCATAACTGACACATTACTCTATATGAGAATCATATTAAGAAATAAAAGAAATATAGTGTATATAAGAAAATAAGATACAGAATTTCTAAAGCCTATATTCAATGATTTCCCGGTAAGATATTGGCAGTGGATCAAGGAATACATAATCCTTAAGGGTCTTGTTGGGAGTACATCAGTTTTATACTTTAAATTATTCAGGGAGATCAGGATGAGGAGTAGTATGAGGATCACATCAAAAGTGGTTATGGCCTCATGAAGTTTCACCTTAACCATGGATTAAAGGATCCTAGTTTTGGGGCCATAGATCATAGGTTGGTAGAGTTTATTCATTGAATAATGTCCCAAATGATTTTGGAGAGGGACCTTCAATATTTATAGGTATGGATTTGATTAGAAACACCTATAAAAAGGTTATCCCGGAATTATGATGTCCCAAACCAGGATTCCACTCATTAGTGACCTGAACCCAGATGGCCACTCATTGGAGAGGGACCTTCAAGTTCTATTGTGTTTTATCTCACATACGAATAATGATTTTTGGGTTGTCCGGGGTCTAGAGAAGAGGGTGGTGGGTTGTACGGGGTCTAGGGAGGAGTGTGGGGGGCTGTACAGGTTCCAGGAAGGAGGGGGGATGTATTGGGTATAGAAAGGTGGGTGGGGTGTTTTATGAGGTCTAGGGAGGAGGGGGCTGTCCACGGTCCAAGAAGGAGGGTGGGGGGCTATCCGGGGTCCAGGGAGGAGGGTGGGGGGCTTTCCCGGGTCCCGGAAAGAGGGGGTTGTCCAGGGTCCAAGAAGGAGGGGGGTTGTCCAGGGTGGACCTCAAAACACTGAATGGGGTTCCACTCTATAGTTCTGAGAATATATTATCCAAAGCTACAAAATTTCCACCTGTAAACATGACAACATTAAATCAGTTCCTACTATAATTTCATGACATTTAAGGGATATGTGTTTTGTGAAAAGCCTATACATTACAATGATGTTATTGAATGATGGTTTTTTCCCAAATGTGTATGGAAATCAGTAACGAGGATGATTTATTCCATTTAATCAATGTTATAGTGTACATTTAGGATGAATTCATGCATTTAACCAGTGTTCTAGTTTATTTTTAGGTGAGGTGAGTTAAAAACCATGTTAGGCATGTCATTAGAACATGGGTTCTTCTATTTAAGCATGTAGTCTTTAATTTTAATGATTAAAGTTTTTTGACTGAGCTAATTAATACATACTCTATAGTATGGCCAAATCATCATGTGGGAATACCCATGAAACAAAGCCATGTGTAAATGGGACGTTTTCAGCACCCCATTTGGCCGAACATACTTTTCACCATAAGAGATTGGCCATGTATATTTACATGGCTATCCAGGTCAGGTATTGTGAGTAAATTCCCTTGTACTTTCCTAGGACACTAGATTACAGTAGACACCATGTCAACCGTTATACACATCATGTGAACCCTTATACCATATCGTCATTATTACAACCATTAATAACAACTTACTAAACAACATCACTTGTCAAATACACTAAAATTGAACGTAAATATATAACAATATTGTATATATCAAGTAAAATGAAGTCATACTATCTTACATCCTAAATGACCACCCACAACCATGATTAATGACCACAAATCTCCCCTATCGGACAAATCAAAAGTGAAAACAAAAACACATAGTTGCAGAACAACAAAACCAAGGAATCACTTATAGATTTGATGTGTAGAAGAAATGAATTCCTTGATTGAAGATGGATCGATATGTGGAATAGGTTTGGTAGGAGGAAGATTGGATTTAGGTCACCAATCTAGCGGAGCAGAACTGCAATCGAGTGGAGGGGTAACTAGATGCCTGGTCTGCATTTAGGGTAAATCTTTCCCAATGGTTTTTAAAAAAACATTGGGAATGTATGTTATACCAACGGTTGAGAAATACCCTTGGTAAAAGTGGTATGGATGTGGCCTATACCAACGGTTTACTTAAACCATTGGTAAAAAGTGATATGGATAAGGCCTTTACCAATGGTTTTGCAAAACCATTGGTAAAAGCTTCTATAAAATCTTTTATACCAACGGTTTAAGAAAACCGTTGGTATACATAGACATTCCAAACAGTTTAGATAAATCATTGGGATATAAGTGTAGGTAAAAGTGGGATTTCAAGTAGTGTAGGGTCATGAACGTATCTCCTCAGCTAAGATACATGGAAGACGCCGTGCACTCGGTGCAATAGAGGTGGAAGAGATAAGAGGTAAGCCACCTCGCCAACTCTGTTGGGGACGTGAAAAGGTTTGATGAATCTCGGAGATAACTAGCTGCCTCAAGAAAAATCTTCATAGGCCTCATCTAGGTGAGACCCGTTGAAAGACATGGTCACCATCCTCAAACTCCAGAGGCCTATATCTCCTGTCAGCATATGACTTCTGCCTACTCTGTGTAGTCTTAATCCTCTCCTGGATAATTTTCACCTTCTCTGTGGTAGCCCGTACCATCTTTGGTCCCACCAGTGATAACTCCCCTGGGTCTGTCCAACACAAGGGTGATCTACAATGTTTCCGGTACAACGCCTCAAAAGGGGTCATCCCTACGGTGGAGTGATAACTATTATTGTAGGAAAACTCCACCAAAGTTAAGTTATCCTCCCAGCTATGACCAAAGTTGAGTACAGATGCATGGAGCATGTCCTCGAGACTTTGAATGGTTTTCTCAGCTTGACCATCTGTCTGAGGATGGAAGGCGGTGCTCAGATGAAGTTGCATCCCAAAATCCTCCTACAACCCCTTCCATAGCCGAGAAGTAATCTATGTGTCACGATCAGAGACAATAGATGAAGGTACTCCATGTAGCCTCACAATATCCTACACATAGAGGTTTCCCATGCTCTCTACTAAGCCCTGTTCTCTGATCAGTAGGAAGTGGGACAAATTGGTGAGTCAGTTGACGATAACCCAAATCAAGTCATGACCCCTGGATGTACGTGGAAGAACTATCATGAAGTCCATGGATATCCCATCCCACTTCCACTCTAGGACCTCTAAGGGAATTAACCAAGCCTGCTAGTACATGGTTCTCCACCTTCACTTGCTGACAAGTGAGGCATCGAAAGAAAAAATCTGCTACTACCTTCTTCATACCTGGAAACCAGTGTTGTCGCCGAAGGTCCTGGTACATCTTCACCACTCCTGGATGTACCGCTAAAGGGGAAGTGTGTAAATCCCTCAACAATTCCTCCTAAATTCCTACTGGTGCAAAGGTATGTCCTCTAAAGAGGATGATGTGCTCCCCACCATCAAAAAATCGATCAGGCGCCTGCCCTATGGATATCTGAGAACGTCACATCTCGCAGTCAGTGTCTCCATGTTGTGCCTCCCTGACTCACTGAAGAAGTGGGGGAGTGACTGTAAGAGACTGAAGAAAGGTTGCTCCATCTCTATCCACTAAGGATATTTATAAAGCAGCTAGTTTCTCTGTCGCCTTGGCTAGCAGCTGTATACCAGTTCTTCTGCTGAGTGAATCTACAGCAATGTTCCCCTTCCAAGGAGTATAGACTATCTTGAATTCATAGTCCTGGAGGAACTCAAGCCAATATCACTGTATCAGGTTCAGTTCCTTCTTAGAGAAGATATACTTGAGACTCTTGTGATCAGATTACATGGTAAAATGCTCGCCCATCAGATAGTGTCTCCATATCATCAAGGCGAAACAACTGCAGCTAACTCCAGGTCATGGGTATCATAGTTCTGCTCAATTTTTCTCAACTGAAGAGAACCATATGCGATCACTGGTCACTCCTACATCAGGACACACCCGAGTCTGTTCCCTGATGCGTTGCAGTAGACTATGTACCCTACACCTTCCTCTAGAATCCTCAAGATGTGGTCACTAGTCAGCCTCTGCCTCAACTCTTGAAAGCTATGTTGGCATCTCTCCGACCACCCAAAGGGTTTCCCCTTCTTTTTCAAGGATGATAGAGGTGCTGAAACTCTAGAGAAGCCTAGTATGAACCTCCGATAGTAACCATCCAAACCCAGGAAACTTCATACCTCCATCACACTCCTAGGTGGCTCCTAAGCAAGCACCACATCAATCATTGCTGGATCCACTGCAACTCCAGCCACCGAGATGACATGTCCCAAAAAGTGAACCTCTCGGATCCAGAACTAGCACTTAGAGAGCTTACCATAAAGCTGGTTCCCTCAGAGTGTGTCTAGTACAACCCGCAAAAGGTAGGCATGCTCCTCCTCAGTAGTCGAGTAGATCATAATGTCGTTGTTAAAGACTACAGTAAAGCGATCATAGTATGGCAGAAAGATCCTGTTCATGAGTCCCATGAACACTGTTGGAGCATTGGTTACACCGAAAGGCATAATGAAGAACTCATAGTGGTCGTACCGACATCTGAAGGCCATCTTCTGCACATCCATGTCTCAAACTCTAAGGTGGTGATAACCTAGTCTATGTTATATCTTCGAGAATCACCTTTCTCCCTTTATCTAATCAAAGAGGTCGTCAATCCTCGAGAATGGGTACTTGTTCTTCACGGTCACCTGGTTCAGGCGACGGTAGTTGACACAATGCCTCAAGCTCCCATCCGCCTTCTTGGCAAATAGAATCGGGGCTGCCCAGGGAGAAACATTGGGCCAGATGAATCCCTTCCCATGTAAGTCCTCCATCTGTACTCGCAGCTCACGAAACTCAGTGGGAGCCATCCGATATGCTGGAGTAGATATCGTTGTCGTCCTAGGGTACAAGTCAATGAAGAAGTCCACCTCTCTGCGAGGAGGTAGTTCTAGAACATCGTCAGGGAAAATATCCACATACTGGTCCACCACTACAGGATATCTCAGACTCTCCACATAAACTACTCCAAGGGTAAGGCAGGCCAACTGATGAATGATCAGTTGCACCCTCCTCTGAGTAAGTCCATCATGCGCTGCAAAGGCTCTCTTCTCTATAGTAAAGGTGAACCTGGTCCCATATGTGCGGTAACACCGCACTTTGCACCTAATATAGTCAATCTATTCATGGAATATAGATAACCAGTTCATACCCACGATGACGTTGTAAGGCCTCGAGGCCGCTACTAGGAGATCCCAGCATAAGCTCTCGCCTCCTATAGTAAGCTCACACTGTCAGCATGAGTTCATAATCGTCGAATCTACTCCCATAGGTGTCTCTAGCCGTAAAGATTGAGCCAATGGCTCTATCTGAATCTCGCAGCTCTGAACAAGGGCAGTGTAAATGAAATAGTGACTGGAACATGTGTCTATAAGAACTACAACTATAGTGGAGCAGGCACAGATCGTACCTCGAATCATCTCTGGAGCACCGTGATCGTAAGCCTCTTCTTCCTCGTGCTGAGCTCTTGCCTTTCCACATGCTCCCTTCGGTCGGGGTGGACCTCCTGGTGGTGGTGGTGGTAACACCTTGTAATGTCGTCCACCGCCAGCTGCACGACCTGCTCCTCTACCACGTCCTCCTCCTCCCTACGGACCACCTCAATTGAACATCTGTCTCTACCTGGGAGGTCCTTCGACCGTCTGTTGATCATCAGTATGGTGGGTCGGACAGTCACGAGCCATGTGACATTGCCTGCTGCAAGAGTAACATTTCCCACTCCTAGCATGACTGGCTCGGTCTTGTGTGCCTCGCACAACCAAACCCGAGTCCTGAGGTCATCCAATGTATGTTCAAGTCTGGTCGGACCTCTGTGACATATTTCTACTGTCGGCTGCCGAAGACTCCACTGCATGTCGACTAGTGATGGTTCTCGCTTCTGGTGACTGCTCAGCAAGGAAACATTCCACTAAGAGGGCTCTCTTTAACACCTCTGCTTGCTTCGGGATGCTGAGTGAGATCATTGACACACTGATCTTTCCTATGAGCCCCTGCTCAATGATCTGGGCCCTGAAGAAAGGGCCCCACACCATATCTGTGGAGTAGCGTGAGAGGTCTGTGAACCTCACTGAGTATTTTACCACCGTCATGCTACCCTTATGTAGATGTAGTAGCTTATGTATCCGCACAACACGTAGGGTGGTTGGGACAAACTCCGCCCAAAACAGGCTCTCGAAGTCTAACCAGAGAAGTGTCTCCTCGTAATGCACCTAGAGCATCAGGATACACCATCTACTTGTTGTTGCTTGAGGAAGACTTACGGCAAGGATCACTATAAGGTCGGCTGGTGTCCCTACTATTCTAAATACTCTCACCATATCCTTCAGCCAATCCTCAACTGCTTGCGGGTCCATCTCACCCCTGATCCTGTGCGGCCTCTCACACTGGAACTCGTGCAATGCACTCAAGCGATGTGCATAGTCTACTGTAGGGGCTGATGGAATCAGCGACCCAACGGGAAGTGGTACCGCTGGTGCCTCCGCTGTGATGGAGCCATGCACCAAGCCCTCGTCGCTTGGTGGGCTGCCATATTGTATATCTCTCGGAACCCTGGATAGTTGTCTGCATGGGGCCATCCTGAAAAGATACAGGTGTTCCACAGTTATTAAGTTATACCCGGTGAGCTGACTCAAAAATATCACAAAGAATACTCTTGAAACATATATGCAGTCAGTGTTTTCGTACACTAAGTCGGAAATCAGAATTCAGGGTCCTGGTGTAGGAATATATCGGCCCCTGCACCAACACTGGACTCCCTAGACTAAAAACCACACTCATTACTCTTAACACTATTGCTTCACATAAAAGAAAGATCAGAGTCCTATGTTTTGCGGCAGAACCGACTCCTCTGATACCAATTTGTCACGACCTGTTCCCCCAGGGCCCGTGCCGTGACTACCCCAAGCCCACCTTCTATAGGCCAGGGGCTAGAGACTAGCACCAATGGTTTAAATCCCTAAACTAGGAAGGAATTTCCTTTATAACTGTAAACACACACAGCATAGTACAATCTGGAAGAAAAACACTAAGTAAAACAGTATAACAAAAGAGTGCTTAAAAGCAAAGGGGGTCGGAAATACAAGACTAAATGTAAAGTACAAGTATAACTTAAAAGGAACAAAATATCTTAAAGGTGAAGAGAAGCTTCTGTATTGTCCACCATGGATCCTATCTGAAGTGTAGGTACAAATAACCTCTTCATCACTCCTCGTCTATCTGTCTCCTCCAGGTACCGACTCATCGTGAGGTCCACCTCTGGGTACCGTCTAGTCCTCGTACACTCAGCATCAGTAAGTGTTGTCCATTGTCTACATCCAACACAACGAGGTGTGGCCATAGCCCGTGCAGTGGTGAGTATAACGATACTCAGTAGGGACCCCGAGACCCTCAAGGTCTTACAAAATCCAACACGGATAAATCACGGAGTATGAAGTCAATGGATATCCATTACTTAGGTATATGCACATACATATACCTAAGTTATCAAGTAACCCATATCAATCATGAGGAAAACACAGAAGTCATTGACTCAGATCACACAGGTATACAACTTATGTAGAGAGATAGAGATGATCAGATACAGCCACTGAATCATCTGAGCTTTCAGACCCACACAGGATCTAGGACCAGCTATTCTGTCGGACCAACACATGATCCATGAACAAAAGTTGGAGCTGTCTGACCCACATAGGATCCAGGACCCGTTATTCAGTCAGACCAACACATGATCGAAGAACCAAATTTAGAATTTTCGGACCCACACAGGATCCATGAATAGTATTCATATCTATCAGACCCACACAGGATACAGGACCAACTATTCTGTCAGACCAACACATGATCTAGGAACAGAAGATGGAGCACAGCTAGCCACATGGTTTTCATAAAGCATGCTTGATTCTGGGAGAGTCTGCTCCTCAATCCAAGAGTTGATATGTCATCTTCCACAAAGTCCCATGAATAAGTATCTCAAAGTTCTGCCTCATCATAGTGGTCTCAACGCAATAGACGACGCGTCGATCGGACACCCGGTCTGTGAGTTATTAGCCTTTTAGTCCCGGGGGCCCTGTTGGATTCGTGTACGATCCAATGTGACTATATCTCAAATATACCCCAAACATCAGTGTGGTATTCTCAAAATTACCATCATGTTCCATGAATACCAGCGCCGCTGACGGTTCATTAAACGGACGTCTGGTGCCAAAGATATGGCCAAAAAAAGTAAACGGTGGGTAATGGGTATGGGTCGGGTCTGACCCACTAGACCGACTCGACCCATCCCAGACTGGGCCGACCCAGTCAGCCCGCTAGGTTTGGCCTGTTCCAATGGGCCCGGCCCAATGGAATGAGGAGGAGGTTCGGCCCAGAGGTCGCCGCGTAGCCAACTCAGCCCGGAGGTCGGGGCCAGTTCGAGCAGCGCCGCGAGGGGCGCGGCTCGAGAGACACGGAGCAGGAACCAGAGCGTGGTTCGGGCTATCTGAGTGGTTGATGGGCAGGGCACCGGGTTGACTGGAAGATGGCCGGGAGGGCGCCGGGCAGGCCCGCAGGTGGCTGGTCAGGCCGGTAGGTGGCCTGGGCAGGTCGGAAGGGCGCGAGGCAGGCCGCAGGCAGGCGGTGCGGGGTGTGGACAGACCGGAAGGGCGCCAGGAAGGCCGCGGGAAGACCGTGCGGGGCATTGGTAGGCTGGCATGGTTTTGGGTAGGCTGGGGTAGGTGGCGCGGGGCGCGGGCCTGCCGCAGGGAGGCCGCGGACAGGCGGCGCGTGGCACGGGCAGGCCGCGGGCAGCGTGGCCTTTGTTGTTTCCACTTTCGTCGCCTCGTTGCCGCTTTGAAGAACACCACAAGAAAGAAAAATCGAAAAAGGATGTCAGGACATGTTAGATTGGCCCACATACTCCGCATTTAAGGTGGTATCAATTGGTTCATCAAGAAAATAAGATGAACCACAATTAATTACATCACTTTGTATCTATTCCTTTCATTCGATGATGAGAAGAGGAAAAGAAAAGCATCAACATGAAATAACCCCTACCTTTGATCATCGGTCATTTTCGGTGATGTTGTGGGAAGAAGAAGAAGGATAATCGTCGTTCGCTGCGTCCTCCATGCAAACATCCAATCCCAGGTTGCATTGGTTCCTGGAAGACGCTCCACATTGGTAGGTGTTCGGGGAAAAGTCAGAGAAGGATCATCATCGGTGTTCTTCATTGGAAGAATGTGTTCTTCATTATTTGTTGGGAGGATTATCTATTCTCCCAATAATCCTCATTCCCAACTTCCACCCAAATTCAAAATGAAAATAATATAAGAAATAGTTTTTCTATTATTATTTTTGGCACAACAATTCAAATTGGAGAATTAATTTAAGTGGCTCCGCCTAATTAATTCACGAGAGTTGGCACGAATTAATTAGGGGAGTTGGATCCATTAAGGTGGGGGGGGGGGGTCAAAGAATTTCTCCTCATTTAATGGGGAGTTGAGGAATCAAGAGACTCTCCCTCATTAATGAGGTAGATTTGAGAGGTTTTCCTCTCCTCCCATTAATAGGGGGTTAAGCCTTGTGTGGTCCCCACCACATTAATCATCTCATGAACGGTTTAGATCAGGTGGGCCCCACCACCATAACCTCTCATGAGAGGTTAAGGTGTGGTGGCCCCACCTACAACCTCCCCATGGAGGTTTTAACCAACTAGAAATAAAAATAAAGTTACCACTTTATTTTTATCTAACTTATTCATTAAAACCCAATAACTAACTTTTATTCTCGATAATATTCCATTGAGTTGAAAGTATTATTAAGCGAATTCTCAATCTGTGAGTTCAACGGTTCCCTTAGATTTCAATTTTGAGCACTGCTTCAAAAGTTATAAAATCCCAATCGTACCTTTACTGAACGTACCCAAAAAAAAATCAGAAATTGATTCCGGGCACACCGGGCCTCAGAATCATGCACCGTAAGTTTTCTAGGACTCTTAAAATTCCCAAGTATTTAAGAAAAAAACATTTCCATTGAAATCCCATTTCTTTACATTCAGGTCATGTTGAGAAAAGATACACCTGGGGATCTTGTGTTCTATGTACACCACAAACCTCTCAACCAAAAGATATTGTCTCCAACAATATCATGCACGTACCACCATGGATAACACTATAAAATTAGTAGGGTAATTCCTATCATGTGATATCAACTATATAGATCCATAAGGAACCAGTCAATCATCTTTCATTCGAACTACTCCAAGTCGAAATCTAGATGTATCACTATACATAATATGTATACTTTACCCGACATAGGTAAATTGAGGAAATTAGATGAAGTAAACATTCCTTTTAGCTCATAAAAATATCATTTATAGGAGTCTAACAAAACAAACTTTACCCTTTTCGTGGTGATCCCTGAAATCAGTGCTGCTAGATGGGAGAGATCTTGGATAATGAAATGGTAATAACAATATAAACCCAAAAAACTCTTAATCTCGATGAAATTCTTAGGATACTCCCGAGATACCAAAGATGCAAAATTATATGGGTACACTGATACTCCTACCTCTAAGTTGACATGACCTAAGAAGTGATCGTTATCAATCTAGAAACTATATTTCGATAGCCTGGTGTAATGTTGATGCTCTCTCAATGTACTCAGGGCAATGTCAAGATGATGGGAATGGTCGTCTGCAAACTAGGAGTACACTGAGATGTAATCAATAAAAATCACAACAAAAAATTGGTCCATAAAAATATGAGAGATATGATTCATCAAACCCAAAAATATCATAGTTGTGTTCGTCAAATCAAACTATATCACTATGGACTCATAAAATCTAGGTATACTATTTAAATCAGTCTACGGTATGTCTGAAAGTGTCACCCTTAACTAGTTGTATCAAAATCTAAAATAAATCTTTGAGAATATAATTTTACCCATAAAATAGTCTAATATATTACCCATGAGTGGAAGGGGATAATGGATCTTGTCCTTCATCAGGTTTAATGTCTGATAATCTACACATAAGCACAAGTTTACAGCAGTTCTCATGGTGAAAAGAAAAAGAGAACCCCATAGAGATATACTAGGCCATATGAAAACTTTAGCTTCTAGATCCCCCATATCTATATTAAACTCCCAATGGTCTGAAACTTCCATTATATAAGGTGGGATAGAAATTTTCTATACTCCTAGAACCAACTCTATCCTTAAATCGATCTCTGGTTCGGGTGGTAAGCTATAGAACTCATCCGGAAAAAAATCCTAAAAATGGCCCAACACTAAAAGAAGAGAATCCTACTACATTTCAAGATATTCTTGAATAATAATTTTTATTAGATCCATGAGATAATCCAATTTGCATATAATTCATTCTGCATGACTAGCCTGATGATCCCACTCACCCTTTTGAGAATAGATGCCACCTTTTATATATTGGAAGGTAAGTGTCCCATGATATTAGTAAGTATGAGTCTAGTATAGAAATAAAAAATCCATACTCAGAATATTAACAAAACCATTCCTTTATAGAATAAATGGTTCCCCAAAGAACTGGAAACCACAATCTCTAGAGAATATTCCTTACAATGACTAATATTTTCTGACCGCACTGCCAATTGTGCAACGATGATCCTAGAACCAAACAAGATCTCCACAAATATTCCCAAACTATATTAAAAAGATAAGATAATAAATGAATGCTCAGATTTTATATAAAAAGCACAAGAAAGGGTAGAAAATATATGAATCGTACCTCTGATAGTATAAGGTCTTATATCAATAGTAGATGGAGTAGTCCGCATAACGTGATGCTCACCAACACCACTACCCTAGGTTCACACCTCAATACACTGATTTGTTCTCTCTTCCTAGTACAAATGATCCTCCTATGGTGTACCATATCCCCTACCACGACCTAAACATACTATGGAACTCCATCTACATATCTTTTGGGGAGTGGATGAGTCATTCCCTAACTCCAGTACATGTCTTGACCCCCTATACACGACTCTGTTATTGCATACCCCTACAAAACCATTGAAAGTGTCCCATCCTGCCACAAAAATGACACTACAAAGTGGGTTATAGACACTGAGTACACATGAGTCGCAAATTTCTACACTAAATGATCAACAATAGTACATGGTCCTGAGATGGTTTCCCACTACCTTGACTACATTTTCCATTATTGCCTTGGAAAAATATGTCATAGTTTTACTTCTTAACACTAGAAGAAGACCTCGTAGTTTTCCCAATTAAAATAGGCTTGCCACTACTCAGAGCCTTTATTAGATTCACATTCATGATGTGTTCCGGATTCACTACTGATATCATCATGTTTGTGAGGATGGTAAAATATAAATTTATAAACCCCTGGATATAGAACTATGGATAACCTCAAGGTTTTTCCCAATGAAGCAGTGTCAAATTCCCTGCCAGTATTTTAGAAAAGTGTTATTTATTTATATATATATATATATATCAAAAAATAAAATCAAATTGGAAAAAATGGTGATGGGAAACAAATGGAGAGTTATGAAGTCGTGAAAAAAAACAGAAGATGAACATACAAAACAAATATAAAAAAGATAGGGAGAGTCAGTGAGACCAAGGCCAAATCCAGGATGATTCACCATCAACTAATTATCAAATTTAGTCATAAAAAGTAAACCAAAGACTCTTATCCTCAGTCATTGTAGGGTTGATGACTCAACCCATGCACGTCTCCCACCGAAAACATTGATAATTCATGCATAGAATCAATTCCAACACATGAGAACTCTCTTAAAGTAATGTCCTATTCAAATAACCCCAACTGAGTATTTAGTCATTATAGAAGTGATCATCGTAGGATAAAAAAAACGAAACCCTCACCTAACTTCTCAATCGAGAATGTCAAGAGAAGAAGGGGAAAATGATTAAGGGGAAAAGAGAAAAAGCGATCCAATGCAAGTATGCACTCTCACACACCCCAAATCACATTCACAATCTACTCAGAGTAAATATGGATTGATGATGATCATCAAGAAGTACATATCTCTAGAAATTATATATTTTCTATGGATGGATAAAGCCTCACAAATTAGTTACCCATTTTTGAAGAATTGAGATCACAATAATGAGAGGAATAACGAATATACATCACAATTGTAGTTAAAAAGAGAAACATGATTATGATATTTAAAAAACAAAAATGTAAATAAAAATAGTAAAATTGAAAAAAGAAGTGAGAAAGAACAGTTCCCATTGCCAAAATTCAAGATAATCCCTATGTATGGAAAATAGGAAATATAGAGGAGGATAAGGTCCCCTTATTTGAAAAAAGTCAACTAGTGACAAAAATGTATATCATGTAATAAATACACATAGAATCCCATGATTCTATCATCACCTTCTTATGGTGATGACTCTGTGTAAATATTTAACCCCTCACAATAACATACACTTCTCCTTTCATATGTGACACAATTCCCCATGAAGTCTTATGTGCTTGTCTTGTGAAAAACCTTTTCCAAATTTGTTACACAAAGTAGAAAAAATATTGTTTTTAGACACATAGAATTTGGAAAATCATATTCTTATTTATGATTTTTTAGCTGGCATGTTGAGTTTTATCATCCCTTCCACTGTCCATCCCACACAACGTGATCCAATAATTTTTTGGGGGGAAAATTTCTTGATGATCGAGATTTTTTTTGGTTAAAAAATAAATATTTTACTACATTTTATTGTTATTATAATTATATATATATATATATATTCATATTTAATTATATTTATATTTATATACATTCCATTATTAATATATTTTAATATTAAATATATTATAATATATATATTAAACTTATGATTGTTATATAATATTAATAATATTATTGATTTTATACATATTATATATATAATTGGGAATTAGAAGGGGGTTCATCCTTATGGTTCCCTCAACCCGCAGGGGTGCATAGAGGAAGGGGTATGGTCAATCAGGATTCTTCTTGGAGTGTTCTGGTTCAAGTGACACGAATATGTTCATATGTTAGCTAGATCATAGTAATGGAGCTCAGAAACATATATCATGTGCTTGGATCATCACTAGAGATCATCTGATTTCAGGCTCGTAAATGAGTTATAATGACCATGTATCTGATCAATACAATTATCACCCTTATTCAAAATCATGTTTGGTAAGTATCATGCCTTGCGATCCATAAATCAGTGTTTTCTTCTTCAATTCTTCTATAGTGGTGTGTGGGTGTTCGATAGAAGGACATCCACAACTCAGTTTTTTGAGCTCAAGATTCATCATCCAGATTCAGTGTCGATGGGGTTCTTCCATACAGAGGTTTGATGGTGTGATTTTCAATTAGATTTCATGTTCTTTGATGGTCACGGTGCTCGATTGGAATCTTGGGTGTTCACAGCCGTTGAAGAATCATAGAGGTGTTGTTTTGGGTATCTCAGTTGAGGGTACAACCACAATTTTTATCTATGGTAGTGGAAGATGATCCCTCTATGGAAGACTAGTAGATAATGATCTACCAGTGCACACCAATAGATTTGTGAAGGAGTAACAATAGTGGGGTTGGTGAGATAATAGTGGTAGAGGTGGAGATGGTTGGAGAAATATTGGGTGGACGGTGGATGTAGGAGAATGGATGTGGATACAAAATGATACTACAAGTAAAGAGAGTGAAATGGTAGTAGGGAGATGCAATTGGTGGCGAGAGGCCAATGCTGGAAGTGGGTGATGGTGGAAATGGTTTGTTACCTTTGGGTGCTGTCATTGCTAGGTCAGAACCTAACGGTGGATGTTCTGGAGATGGTAGAATGTGGATGGGCTGAGGGATGAAGATAGCATGAGAACAATGGTGGCTAAGGGATTTCCAAAACAGTAGGTGAATGGTGACTGAGGGATGATAGAAGTAACATGCATATGGTGGATCACCTAGCTGTGTAAAACCAGTGGCAATGACATTTTCCGAATAGAATAATGAATTAAAAAAATTAATTTAAAAATTTAAAAATAGTTTAAAAAAATTAACAACATTATTTATTTTCAAATTTTAAAAATGAATTAATTTAATGAATTAATTAATAGAAAATAAAAATAATAGAAGAACAAATAAAATAACTAAAAAAACATAAAATTAATATATTAGTAAAATAATGATGATTAAAAAAATTGTGATTTATTAAATTGAATAATACTTAAAATACTAACATTAAATAAATGAAAATTTTTCATTTAAAAACATAAAAAATGAAACAACAAAATAATTAAAATATTTGAAATAAAAATAAAGAAATAATAATAAAAATAATAATTGAAACAAGAACACAATAATAAAAATGGTGGTTAATATAAAATAAATTATTTAACATTATACTATAAAAAACCAAAAATTACAAATTTTAACTAAAAATCATGTTTTAATAATTACATAAAAAATTAACAATGGTTTAAATTTTTTTAATTAAAATCATTATTTAGATATTAATAATATAATAAAATAAGGAAATTGTATAGAAATGTTTATTAAAAAATACCTACATCAAACTTCCCCACACATAAATATTTTTTTACTCAAAAAATAGAAAGCTTTTTGAATTTATAATATATAAAACCTGATTTGTCACAGAATTTAAAAATTAATAATGTCAATATATTTATTAAAATCAGAAAAAAAATTCGAGAGTCAGTCTTTTCAAAAGATGTTTTCACAGAAGGTCCTGCCTAAATTCAAATACTCCCTAAGAATTAAGGGACCAAAAATTCATTTGTCAATGAAAATGTCTTTCCACCATTATGTATTCACCTAATTCTATACTTAAATTCCAATTCAATTTATAATTCTATGAGTGATGGCTTGTTAGATATAAGTTGTACTAAAACCTTAACAATAGGCACCTTCGATTATTACTCTATTATAGGTTCATAACAGTTAAATTTTCATTTTTATCACTTCATTAATAAAATTAAAATGATATTTATATGTGTTAGTTGTCCCCTTATTCATCTACATTCTAAATCTCCCTCACCTTAATGAACTCATTTTTTTACTAATAGGAACATTATTGTGTTTTTATTTTTTAAATTTTGCTACCGATTCATTTATATGAATAAACTATGAAAAAGAACATATTTTATTGTACATAGAGAATACAGACACAAACAGTTCCTAGATTCTCATATGTTCCCCATGGGATCTCATTTTCCCATTTTAATCAAATTTCAAAGGACCACTATGATTATCCTTTCAGTTTTCTCCCTAAGGTGATTAATGATTCAAAAGGTGAGTCCCCTATGATATTGTTCAAATTTCAGTTTCCTTTTGTTATGATAATAATTACACAAATAACTATCATATATCATTGCCTTTCTTAGTTCATAAATATAATATCAATAAAAAAAGAAACACCACTCATAAATCATACACCCCCAAAAATATCAGAAACAATGAAACCCTCAACAACCATTAAGTTATTATACTCTATAAAAGAAATAATTACATGTATATTAAAACATACATATCCTTAGTTTGTGAAATAATTTTAAAAATTATGATGATTTTTTGACATAAAAACCATGGGGATTTTGATGTGTTAGTCATTTATATAACATATTATCATGGAAAGACCCCTCTTGACTCCACCATAGATAAAAAACCAAAATTTACCCATTATTGAATCCCATAGTGGGAGACACAATTAAAAGTTTAGAAACATATTTAGAAATAAAAATAAAATAAAATTAAGTGTGTAGGCATAACATGGAAACTAGAAATTTTTCATCCCACAAAAAACCAGTTTTACAAAGGAAATCACATACACATGATCCCTACCACTAACCATAAAAAAGTGAAAAAAATTATTTTTTTGAATGGTTCGTGTAACACCCTAATATTTTGTGTATTACTATTTTTTGAATTAATTTCACGATTTTGATATTTTTCATTCCACACAACAATAAATATAGTTTTTTTTATATTAAAGTACTATGTTTGGATTGAGTTATATGAAAAACCTTTATTTTTAGGCACTAAATGCAACATAAAATTTACCTTTCTCATCACAGAATACCGAAGTTTTGATATGTTACACACAAAAAAGAATTTCCTAGATGGTTTGCATAACACATAAGACCATGTTTTACTGAACAATAGAAATCATTAAATCATTATTACCTATTATAATAATATATATCCAAGATGTTAAATGAGAGGTTATGAATAGTATTAACTAATTTATAAAAATTTATTGCTTACAAAAATACTATATGAATTAATATATTACCAATTAATTAGAAATGAATATGAAAACTGATTGAATGTAAACAAAAATATTTTTATTTTATGGTCACAAAGTTGTTTTACCATAATAAATTAAATTAATTAAAATTAGTGTGTGATATTAATGTAATATGTAGAGACCTGAAGCTTGACGTACATGGACATTACATTACTTTAGCGGAATACTTAATACATAACAAACATAGACACACAAGAACCTTAATAGTTTAGTGTCTTTGGAAACATGGAATTTAATCTTCTAATCGTGGTGAAAGATCTTAAACTTCTCCTATAAAGATCTTACCCTTTTATTTTCTTACCTAAAACCTTTAATTATATCTTGGGGAAAAGAAAACATAAAAAGGGTGAGCTCAAATGCTCAGTAAGGGTAAGCATAGAGAACATAAAATAATCCATAAACATTTGAATGCAAAAGCTTGAACATAAAATCTAAACATCAAAATCTTAAACAAGGACATAAATCTTGGAAGTATGTAAGGAATATATCATAAAGGAACATCAATATTGATAAAATATCATGGGAATAAATCATGTAATTGTGGTAACCATTCAGCACTTGTTATGATTTCCATAGTAGCCAAGGCATTGCTGCCAAGACCATCTTAGTGGACAATGTCCCTTTCTGAATCGAGTTCACTCCTCATTCCATCCCTGTATCACTAAACCAGATTAACTTAACATTTCAGCCATTTCTATCTCATGAGATATAAATATTTACCCAATTCATTAGAGGGAGATATAGGTCCCACCCATATCATAATAAAATCATTCATACTTGTGCCAAAAAAATAAACTTAAAACATTAATCATAACCCAAAGAATAAAATGGGTTTCATAAACATCATCTCATCATCTCATAATCCATATAAAACAAATTGACATTTCATCATATGAAAATGGAAACCATGTAAATCATAGAGACATTAAACTTGAAACATACACATATGAAATAATGTCATCTTAGATGGAAAATGATTTTGATAAAACATTTGAAATTAATTCTTGAGTAAAATGTCCTTTATTCTTCAAAATCATTTTCTTTTCATAAAATGCCATGAACTTGTAAAATAAAAGTATTTTTTTGAAAATATTCATAAACTCTTGTAGAGTAAGCTTCATGAAAATGAGGCGTTATGAAACCGTAAAAATCTGTTCACGCCATATAAGTTAAAAATAACATTCTTCTCGTACTTTTGTCGGAAAAGACAAAAAGCACCTCATATGGTAAACAAAAAAAGATTCCTTACATACCATGTAGTAAAATAAAAAAATGGGTAAAATGACTTTAAGAATACATAAAAACACTTTTTGAAAACATGGACATGGATGATAATAATAACCCCAGTAAATACTTACGAATAAACAATCTCAGATAAGAACGAGATTGGAATAGTTATCCCTTACCTTAGGTCTGATATGCTTCGTACGTATCCGAACCTCCTGTATAATGATTTAAATAATGTAATTGACTTATTACAGAATCATATTAATTGTTATTATATCATATATGGTTCACTTATGACTTTATATTACCCGGTATTTTGTAAATTCCATGTTAAATCAGCATTTTGGGTAAAATCGTTTTATTTATCGTTCGTGTTTGGACTTGTTGTTATTGATATTATTATTGCTTATATCTTGATTTACTTAATTCCAAAATGTAAATCATGATTTATATATCATATATATATTCAGTATATATATATATAATAGATAGATAAATTAAATGAAATACATCGTTCATGGAGACGGTAGGTCGTGTGTACGCATGAACGCTCCTTTTTTTGTTTCCTTATTGAATTAAGTAGATGACATACATATATATATATACACAAATCCAGTAGAATTATTATGTCATATATTTCATTATTATTCATTATATATATTATAATCATTCTTGAATGGTTAACATGGAGAATGAATCTCATCGCGTCATGGAGATGGTAGTCCGTACGTACGCACGAGCGATGATATCGTTCTCATAATTATTGAATTGAATTGGAGTGGATGATACAAAATATCAGATTCAGTATGATGTTATAATAACTATGTATAGTTATTCTTTACACCATTATACCCATCCAAGTAAGGTGGTGATGGAAAAACATATTACACCACGGTGTGGAGACGGTATTCTGTACGTACGCACGCGCGGTGATTTCGTTTTCCGTAGGATGGATAGAAAGTGAAATAGGGATATTTAATATTTATAATAACATATAAGTATCTTAGAGATACTAATGTTATTACTTTATATTGAAACAACTAAATAAGAAGAAGTTGAAGAAGAATGAAACTTGAAAGAATCGTTAGAAGAGATTACCTCTTCTTCAATGCAGCTCCTTTAAAATTCTTCTTAAGAAAGTACAGTTGGACTTTTGAGAAGACCAGAACCTCCATAATGTTTATAGGGAAGTGGAGGAGAAAAATGGGCAGGGTTTGGACGAGAATCAAGGCTCAAAAGGGTGTGAAGAGAAGAGGGAAGGGGTGCCCTTTTTATAAGGGAGGAGGGGGGCACCTTTGGAAAAACATAAAATATTATTTTTTAATAAAGTCATATTCTGTTTTTAATAGCTCCAAATTGATTTATTTCGAATATAAGGTGGGGGTTGGTCTAAATACTCTCAACCAATATATTTTAGATATGTTTGGGTCATTATATTAACCTTTTCATTTAGTTTTAACTCTTAGTTAATTAGATTGACATTTACCATGTCACATTGTATTTTTATATTATATAGTTAATAAACTTAACATATATATACAAGTGACCCCAAAGTGGTCCATTAATGATACACCTATCATGATATAAGTATCTTGGCCGAACCTTAGATTTTTAGGAATATAATAACAATTAATAATATAATATTTGTTTTAAGAACTATTTTATGTCAATTTAGACACAATTTGGTAATTGATTTTTGTGAAAATTATAACAGCGTGAATAGTTCGAACAAAGTTAATTAAATAAATACTAACATGTCATATTATCCTATAAAATTAGTGGAATTCATAAAAAGTCTCAAATTACATTTATTTGGGTATTTATAACATCAATTATGTTAATATTTCATTAATAAGATAATTATTGCATCATCATTGTTTCATAAATAAATTTAATTATTTAAAGTCTAAAAATTATAAATAAAATACCATTATGTATGAAATATTTTTATATTTCTAATTAATATTTATAGTCTAATTTATATTATGTATAACCATGTATTAAAAATAGTTTAGTTATTAAAATTTGATTTTAACTATTTTAACCCTTCTTTAAATAAATTAATAATAAATTTCCTAATCAAATCCAAGTGGACCTAAATGGTTATATTTTATTCCTAAGGTTGTTTTTGGTCGAATTACACTTATCCAATAGAATTAGGACATGTGTTAGGGTAATAATAATATCATTTTTACCCTTAATTACCCTATTTACTTTTAATCGTGGTAAATAAAAGTAAAAAGTTACTATTCACCAAAATTATTTTCATCTCATTGAACCACATTTTAGTATTTTATATTAACCATGTCTCTCAGATTTTCAAAATTACACTCATAGAAGTGGTAAAATAAAGTTTTATGTGAATTTCCAAATTCTCCTAGGAGGTGGGTAAAAGACGGTGAAAAATTCAATAAAATTTTTATATATCTAAGATTATTATAAAATGACTCCAATGAATTAAATTGAAATTATATAGGTATTATGTATCAATTTTTAGATAAAATAAATTAAAATAAAATGAATAATTATTTAAATAAAAAGTTGGTTTTTGAATAGTATCCTAGTGTTTTCACTATTCATCAAAAATTGAAAGTTTTCAGAAAAATACCAAAAATTCACACTAGGCTAATTTCGATATTCCGAATCCAAAAATGAAGTCCATTTTGAAAGATAAAATTTAAAAAAATTCAAAAAGTTGGTATTACTATTCATAACAGCTAGTTTATATAACATATCGTTGTTTAGCGAAACGTGGTATTGCGTACAACACACGCTATCGTGGAAGGTCGTGATTGCGTGTAATGCAAGACAAGTTGGGTATGTGTGTTGTGAAAGGTCCTTTTGGTGTAGCGTACAACACAAGACATTAATGAAACTAAAAAAAATATTTTTCATAAAATCTCGGGGTGTTACATTCTAGCCCCCTTAAAATGAATTTCACCCTCGAAATTTGTCGGGGTTATAAATGGTTTACTACTCGAAAGTTTCTTTAATATAAACCCACATCGTAAAAAGTAATACCAAAACTTGACTTTAAAAACTAAAGTATTAAATGTAATGGTTACCCAAATTAACTAATCACTGGGTTTCCACACAGGAGAACATAGGTGAAAATATGGATATGGAAGAGAAATATAACCGTCATGGTTTTATGGAGAGTGGTAGAGAATATGGCTATAAAAAAGACAACAATCACAAAGCCATAAATTTGTGATGATCTAGGGTACCATCTGATTCATCGGATATAAGGGCACTAGGACAACATTTTTGGTTTTCAAGATCATTTCCCTAAAGTTGAAGAATTTGAATTAGAAGAAATACTTACATTATTTTGGTATAATCTCACCGTTGTTCGTTCCTTGAACAATTTATACTTCATCTCTTTATGAAATTAAGTTGAATTTGTCTTTTGTGAATTTTAGCAGATCATGCGATAGAATTATTGGTCATTCCAGCTGTCTCAAGCATAAGTTAGAAAAAGTTATATACATAATTCCATCTATGGTGAGATTAATCATATATGGTTCCAAAATTTACTGATACTTCATCTATCATCCTGTATAATAAAACAAAACTAGTTTCTACTAACCAGGGACTTCTTGTAGGCCAGTGGTATGAAATAAAGGCATGTCGCACTTCGGTTGTGGGTTCGATTCCCACAGCCCTGTCCGATGTGATGGGTTGTCGCCCGTTCTGCAGGTTGTCATTTTTTTTCTAAAAAAAATATTATAACTTTCCATCAATAATATTGAAAAAGTTCTAGCCTTAAACCATACTAACTTATATCCAACATAATCCATTCCAATCTTTATGCTTATCCAAAATACTGCTGTCTATTCTCATATTATAGTGAAAACGATTACCATAGAGTTTATATAACAAGCATTTTAATACCATCGTTGATCCCCATATATCATAAGATATGTCTTTTTGGTCACATTAGAAGGCCTTAATCATGTATTCTCTTGAAAAATGAATACCCATTGAACCTTATTGAAAACATGAGTGCTGTCAAAAGTTAACTCTTTCCACATACAAAAATCCCGAAATTCTATATACTCAAACCATGATATAAATATTTACTTATATCAGTCATGAGCTAATGAATACTGTCAAACATTTCATTTTCTCAGTATCCTATCATTATGCGCATATCATATTCTTTCCAAAAATATCTCAATCATTTTCCATGGTTACCGACACCATAAAATTATTGAAAACCACAATAGACCAATACATAAATATTCCAATATTCCACGATACTATATACAATGTTATTTTGGAATCCCATTACATAAACACTTAATCATTCCACCACATCATTGTTATATTCAACATCACCAATAGTGATCGCATGTGACTTCCCTTTGTCCTTTTCCTTAAGTGGTTTCTCAT
Source organism: Viscum album (assembly GCA_963277665.1). Taxonomy (NCBI): domain Eukaryota; kingdom Viridiplantae; phylum Streptophyta; class Magnoliopsida; order Santalales; family Viscaceae; genus Viscum; species Viscum album. Next base: position 929,305,491 of record OY728150.1, on the reverse strand, counting down.
GTTGATCATCATTAACCCATGGATTGGGCATTGATTAGCATAATTCCCCGTTTCATTGCACTTGAAGCATTGAAGTGTTGGTGGTGCATTCTCTGCAGTATTTTCTTTATTCACATCATTAGCAACCCTTTTTCCATTACTTAGACACTCAGCTGCTCGATGAACTTCTTTTCCACACTTAAAACATTTTCTAGTCCCTTTAAGACAATATCCACCATGCTTCTTTCCACACTTTGAGCATAAGGAAACATTCATCTTCTTCTCACCATTATTCTAAGATTTCTCCTTGAACTCCATCTTTCGTTTCTTGTCAAAACCGTGAGATGGATATGTAACACCAACTTACATTTCTACATTGATAGCACAACGCAAAATTTCTTCATAGCGGATGAATTCTTTTATAGCTAATGCCCTTCGAAGACTTGGTTTTAATCCACTGAAGAATCGATCAACTTTACTTTGAGGTTGGATGATAAAGACAGATTCATACCTTGCAAGCCTTGTAAAATTCACTTCGTATATACCAACTGATTCATCATCCTTTTTCTTTAGTTCAAGAAACTCATTCTCCATCTTTGTTCGAAGAATATGAGGGAAGTACTTATTGAAAAATATGTTCTTGAACTCGTCCCATTCCATGGACTCAATTTCATCTCTTGGCCTCATATTCTTGATAAGATTACACCATTGATCAGCTTCACCATTCAAACGATATATGGTTAAGATGACTTTTTCATGTTGAAAACATTGAAGAACTGAAAATATCTTTTCAGTGGTACTGATCCATTTTTCTGCAACAATTGGATCAGAAGACCCACTGAAAGAAGGTGGATGTTGCCTCATGAAGGACTCAATAGAATATTGTTCCCTTATTTGCTCATTTGGAAGTCCATAATGATTCATAGATTGTGTAAGTATAGCAATAAGATTTTTCAATCCATCTCCCATAACATTGGTTTGTTTAGGAGGACAATCATTGCATTGTCCATTACATTGATCAACACGGTTCCTTCAGGTTCCATCCATCATCTAAAACCCAAAAAGAATAGTGTGAGAGGCAAAAATCATGCTAGGGAAAACAACATAATAAAGGGGGAGTACCTTCAATATCTAAAATCTTAGGTTTAATTCTAAGATCGTTATCATAATTCTAGGATTATAACCTATACTTATACTTAACTTGAGGGACATCCCTAGACATACCTTAGAAATATCTCTAGGGATCTCACTAAAGTTTTCGCATCCTAGTTTCTAAAGGTTAACTAATCCTTTCCTCTGATACCAACTGTAGAGACCCGAAGCTTGACGTACATGGACATTACATTACTTTAGCGTAATACATAGTACATAACAAACACAGACACACAAGGACCGTAATAGTTTAGTGTCTTTGTAAACTCAGAATTTAATATTCTAATCGTGGTGAAAGATCTTCAACTTCTCCCATAAAGATATTCCCCTTTTGTTTTCTTACCTAAAACCTTTCTTTATATCCTGGGGAAAATAAAACATAAAAAGGGTGAGCTCAAATGCTCAGTAAGGGTAAGCATAGAGAACATAAAACAATCTATAATCATTTGAATGAAAAAGCTTGAACATAAAATCTAAACATCAAAATCTTAAGCAATGACATAAATCTTGGAAGTACGTAAGGCATATATCATAAAGTAACATCAATCTTGATAAAATATCATGAGAATAAATCATGTAATTGTGGCAACCATTCAGCACTTTTTATGATTTCTGTAGTATCCAAGGCATTGCTTCCAAGACCATCCTTGTGGACAAAGTCCCTTTCTGAATCGAGTTCACTCCTCATTCCAGTCCTGTATCACTGAACCAGATTAACTTACCGTTTCAGCCATGTCTATCTCATGAGATATAAATCGTTACCGAATGCATTGGAGGGAGATATAGGTCCCACCCATCTCATAATGAAATCATTCTTACTTGTGCCACAAAATAAACTAAAAACATTCATCATAACCCAGAAAATAAAATGGGTTTCATAAACATCATCTCATCTTCTCATAATCCATATAAAACAAATGGACATTTCATCATAAGAAAAGTGAAACCATGTAAATCATAGAGACATTAAACTTGAAACATACACATATGAAATAATGTCATCTTAGATGGAAAACGGTTTTGATAAAACATTTGAATTGAATTCTTGAGGAAAATATCCTTTCCTCTTCAAAATCATTTTCTTTTCACAAAATGCCATGCACTTTTAAAATAAATGTATTTTGTTGAAAATAGTCATAAAATCTTATAGATTAGGCTTCAATAAAATGAGGCGTTATGAAACCGTAAAAATCCGTTCACACCGTATAAGTTAAAAATAACATTCTTCTCGTACTTTTGTCAGAAAAGTCAAAAAGTACCTCGTATGGTAAACAAAAAAAAGTTTCCTTACATACCATGTAGTAAAAGTAAAAAATGGGTAAAAAGGACATTAATAATAAATAGAAAAATTTAGAAAACATGGACATGGATGATAATAATAATCCCAGTAAATACTTATGAATAAACAATCTCAGATAAGAATGAGATTGAAATAGTTATCCCTTACCTTAGATCTGATATGCTTCGTACGTATCCGAAACTCCTTTATAATGATTTAAATAATGTCATTGTCTTATTAAAGAATCATATTCATTTTAATTATATCATATATGGTTCACTTATGACTTTATATTACTCGTTCTTTTGTAAATTCCATGTTAAAGCATCATTTTGGGTAAAATCGTTTTATTTATCGTACGTGTTTGGACTTGTTGTTCTTGATATTATTATTACTTATATCTTGATTTACTTAATTCCAGAATTTAAATCATGATTTATATATCATATATATATTTAGTACATATATATATATATATAATAGATAGATAAATGAAATGAAATACACCGTTCATGGAGACGGTAGTCCGTACGTACGCATGAATGCTATTTTTTTTGTTTCCTTATTGAATTAAGTAGATGACATACATATATATATATATATAGATAAATCAAGTAGCATTATTATTTCATATATTTCATTATTATTCATTATATATACTTTATAATCATTCTTGAATGGTTAACATGGAGAGTGAATCTCATCGCGTCGTGGAGACGGTAGTCCGTACGTACGCACGAGCGATGATATCGTTCCCTTAATTATTGAATTGAATTGGAGTGGATGATACAACATATCAGAATCAGGATGATGTTATAATAATTATGTATAGTTATTCTTTTCACCATTCTACCCATCCAAGTAAGGTGGTGTTGGAAAAACAGATTACACCATGACGTGGAGACAGTATTCCGTACGTACGCACGCGCGCTGATTTCATTTTCCTTAGGATGGATAGAAGGTGAAATAGGGTTGTTTCATATTTATAATAACATATCAGTATATTATAGATACTGATTTTATTACTTTATAATGAAACAACTAAATAAGAAGAAGTTGAAGAAGAAAGAAACTTGAAAGAATCGTTAGAAGAGATTACATCTTCTTCGACGCAGCTCCTTTAAGCTTCCTCTTAAGGAAGTAGAGTTGGTCTTTTTAGAAGACCAGAACCTCCAGAATGTTTATAGGGAAGTGGAGAAGAGAAATGGATAGGGTTTGGACGAGATTCAAGGATCAAAAGGGTGTGAAGAGAAGAGGGAAGGGGTGCCCTTTTATAAGGGAGGAGAGGGGCTTCTTTGGAAAAACTTAAAATATTATTTTCTAATAAAGTCATATTCGGTTTTTAATAGCTCCAAATTGATTTATTTCGAAGATAATGTGGGGATGGGTCGAAATACTCTCAATAAATAGATTTTAGATAGGTTTGGGTCATTATATTAACCTTATCTTTTAGTTTTAACTCTTAGTTAATTAGATTGACCTTTATCATGTCACTTTGTATTTTTATATTATATAGTTAATAAACTTACTATATATATCCAAGAGGCCCCCAAGTGGTCTATTAATGATACACCTATCATAATATAAGTATCTTGGCAGAACCTTAGATTTTTTGGAATATAATAACAATTAATAATATATTATTTTTTTTAAAAACTATATTATGTCAATTTAGACACTATTTGGTAATTGATTTTTGTGAAAATTATAACAACATGATTAGTTCAAACAGAGTTAATTAAAGAAATAATAACATTTCATATTAACCTAGAAAATTAGTGGAATTCATAAAAAGTCTCAAATTATATTTATTTGGGTATTTATAACCTCAATTATGTTAATATTTCATTAATAAGATAATTACGACATCATCATTATGTCATAAATAAATTAAATTATTTAATATCTAAAAATTATATATAAAATACTATTATGTATGAAATCTTTTTATATTTCTAATTAATATTTATAGTCTAATTTAACTTATGTGTAACACTATGTTAAAAAATATTGAGTTATTAAAATTTGATTTTAAATATTTTAACCCTTCTTTAAATAAATTAATAATAAATGTCCTAATCTAATCCAAGTGGACCTAAATGGTCATATTTTATTCCTAAGGTTGTTTTTGGTCGAATTAAACTTATCCAATAGAATTAGGACATGTGTTAGGGTAATAATAATATCATTTTTACCCTTAATTACCCTATTTACTTTTAACTGTGGTAAATAAAAGTTAAAAGTTACTATTCACAAAAAATTATTTTCATCTCATTGAACCACATTTTAGTGCTTGATATTAATCGTGTCTCTAGGATTTTCAAAATTCAACTCTTAGAAGCGGTAAAATTATGTTTTATGTGAATTTCCAAATTCTCCTAAGAGGTGGATATAAGACGGTGAAAAGTTCAATAGAATTTTTATATATTTAAAATTATTATAAAATGACTCCAATAAATTACATTGAACTTATATAGGTATTATGTATCAATTTTGACCTAAAATAAAATAAAATTAAATAAATAATTATTTAAATAAAAAGTTGGATTTTGAATAGTAACCCAGTGTTTTCAATATTCATCAAAAAGTGAAAGTTTTCAGAAAAATACCAAAAATTAACCCTAGGCTAATTTTGATATTCCAAATCCAAAAATGAAGTCCATTTCGATAGATAAAATTTTTAAAATTTCAAAAAGTGGGTATTACTATTCATAACGACTAGTTTATATAACATATCGTTGTTTAGAAAAACTCGGTATTGTGTACAACACACGCTATCGTGGAAGGTCGTAATTGCGTGTAATGCAAGCCAAGTTAGGGATGCGTGTTGTGCAAGATCCTTTTGGTTAGCGTACAACACAAGACCTTAATGAAATTAAAAAGAATATTTTTCATAAAATCTCAGGGTGTTACATAATATATATGTTATATTTTAAATAAAATAATTTTTATATTCATCAGTTAGATTTGATAGTCATAAGACAAGAACAATCCCAGTTTTATGCTTAAAACCAAATATTTTTATTATAGTATTTTTACCACCTTTTAATGGAAAATCCTTTTTAAATCTAATATTTGAAACTATTATAGATATAATATTTCAAAATAATCTTCTTACCTGAAATAATAACATAATAATTAGGTTAGACTAAATTTTCTGTATTTTTTTCTGTGAAATTTATCTTTTTTTAATGAATAGTGAAAAATACTGAATTTTATTTTAAAACTAATTTTTCATATAATTTATATATATGGTTAAATTTTATTAAAATTTGATTTATAACTTTAATTAGATAACATTTTGTTAATTTAATACAATTTAGGTGATTGTGTTGAATTTCACTTTATTATTGGGTGTAAAGACGATGCAATCTGTTGATTGTTTTTACTTTAAAAATCTTCATTGTCAACCCAACAGTAGGATTAATTTTAAATTAATTTATGAATCATATATGATATTAATTTGGAAAAAATTCCATATTTTAAATAAGAATAATTATTAATTTAAAATAAGTTTAAATTAGTTTTTAACCAAAAATATTAGTGAAATTTATTAAATTAAATTACATCGATTAAAGTAAAATTAAGCTTAACGAATGACTAAACCTTAAAATAAAGTCCCAAAATGACATAGAAACATGTAAAAAACATTGGATATCCATATCTATACCCTACTCTCCCTTTTCTCTATTCTTTTCCATTATGTTTTCCAAATTCCATGGGAAAATGTGGGTGTAATTCCTCATCCAAAGATGTACAAGAGTGTGACTCCTCCTCCACTATAAAAATGACTCTTATCCTCCACTTCTTTACACCTATATAACCACTTTGGTTCGGAAACGTTCTACTAAAATATCCTCAAAAAAATCCCACCTTCTTCCTTGAATCATACTTTTGAGAACAAAGTCTTCAACAGAATCTCTAGAGTGAAAAACAAAATGATTTACCCGATTTAGAGGTGACATCCTCCCTCAAGATCATTTCTTTATTTTCTTTCTCCACACCCTCAATTAATATCATTCCATTATTATAAGGCAAAAAAATTATGTTAAAAATAATTATAATATTTTATGATAAAGGATCATCCTAAACTAACACACACCTCCATATAATTGGAAACAAATATACTATTTTTATGTACAAGGAACTACCATCTCACAAAACAATGATTGTTCATTCTTCTTTTACTGCATCTCAGGTAGGGAATTATGATGGAAACTCTATTTATGCATATTATATATGATATTTATTAAGTATTTGTGATTTTATAACCCTTTTACCATATATATATATATATAAATATTTATACATTCCATTTGGTGTAATATGATAATTTAGATTGAGGAAGTGTTGACTCCTCCCTCAAAAAGAGATACGATTCATTCAAATAATACATGGAATTCATGAAAGATGGTTTTAATTAAACACATTTGAAATAAAAATATATATATTATATTAATTAGGTAATTAAATTCCAAGAAATATATTATATTCCATATTTTATTACGCTTTCACACACTTAAAAAGTGAAAACGTCATTCATCGACGTGTGGACTACCGCTTACTGGACCTAATTTGATTCCTTTAACATCACAATAATTCTATAAATAGTTATATGTGAATAAATAATATGGTATTTATGATATAATTATCATTCCGGAAATATTAATTTTACAAACCTTATTTCCATAACAATCATTGAGAAATGGGATCATTACTCATGTGTATGTACGACCTACCATCTCCACGATTGTAACATTGATTCATTTTTCAGAACCATATTTAACAATTGGTTTTAAAAGTAAAATTAAGGTAAAAATATGATAATTTTTCCATGATTATTCTTCTTGATATGTTTATATAATTACCCCTTTGACCATATTCGGATAACCAATGTCGTTTTTAACACATGAACCAAATTTGGTCAAAACATCCAACTTAAAAATAATTATTTTAGTAGTTGTATACAACTTGGTAATAAGTGATGTAATAAAAATAATAAACATGAAAAAGGTTATGAAGACTGTAATTAATAAAAAAAAAATTATTATTCAGTAATATAATGAAACATGAGGCAAGTCAGACTCAAGTTTAGGGGATTTTATCTCACTTTTTATTTCTCTGAGATAAATGCCATGTTCACCTCTCTTTCCTTTTTAGTGGTGTGTGTACTGAGCATGAATATATTATATTATTATTTTTATTAAAATTTTGGGTAATTACATATATGTTCTTTGATATTCCTTTCATGGGTATTTTTTTTAAAAAGTTACCAATTCAGTAAGATAGTTTTGACACAGTTTACCTTCTTTCGTACACATGTCATGTTATACACCTATATTTTTCCATGAGGTGTATAAAACACATTTGAAATTTTATATACGGAATATAACTATTTACATGATATTTTAATCTCCATGTAATTTCAATTTCCATCATGGGTTTTAAGATTTAGAGTTATCATGTGGTATGTTTTAGTTGAAAAAATATCATCGTTTGTCAAGATTGTTTATGATCACATTCTGATTAATGAAATATTATGATATATATTTCACAAACATTGATGAATTTTCTAAGACTATTGATATTGTCGATGTATTCATGTATTAGTACCATTTTTTCCACTCTTTGGTGCATATTATAATTAAGAAAATGTTTTTATGAAAATATGACCTTAACCCTCTCTTCGATCGAAAATTTATGTTCTTTCAAAACCATGCTTTCTAAAAAGGAATTACAAGAATATTATACTAATATGTAATGATAATTAAAGAAATATTTTATAATTTTTTTATTTTACAAATGTTTAAATTGAATATTCTTGTCTCTTTTTGAATAATTAATTTTTCTAACATTTTACCATGAAAATAGAATATTCTTTTTTACCTCATATGGCTTGTAAAAATTTACCCACCATTATTTCATTGAAGTTTACATTACATGTTTAAAAGGATAATTTTTACAAAATATTTTTTAAATGAATTTTTGAAGGAAATGGTTATCAAATATTTTTTAAGCTATTGTTATAAAATTTCAAATTATTTTTCGAGGAAAATTTTTTTCAAAAGGTTTAATGTTTTAAGAAGAATTTTTCAAAGTATAAAGGATAATTTTCCTCATGAAGTGTTTTTAAAAGTTCTTTCAAAATTATTTTCTATCTAATATGACACCCATTGATGTTAATCATGCCTTTTAGTGAAAATACCAAAGGTTCCATTCATATTCTTTCTCTGATTTATTTGTCTATTTATGACATGATGCTTTTGAAACCTTCTTCTTTTCTCAGGTTTTATGTCTACAAAAATAGATTCATTCATGGGTTATGATTTTTATGAATAGATTATGAAAAATATCTCTTTTATAATGGATAAGAAATTATTATATGTTTATGAAACCCATTTCATTTGATGGGTTATGATATGACTGTTTATGACTTTTTTGGAACATGTATTAATGATTTCATTATGAGATGGGTGGTACCTATATCTCCCTCCAATGAATTGGGTAATGATTTATATATCATGAGGAATAAATATATGTAATGATAAATGTACTTGGATTAGTGTTATAGGGATGGAATGATGAGTGAACTCAGTTCAGTAATATAGGGCTGGAATGGGGTGTAAACCCGATTCAGTAATATAGGGTTAGAATGGGGTGTCAACCTAGTTTAGTAAAGGGATTTTTCCACTGATATGGACTTAAAAGTGATTCCTTGACTAGTAAAGAAATCACATTATATTATTATGTGTTTTTCAAAATTCCATGTTTTATACCTATATTATTATTTCATGGCTTATGTTATTTATTTACTTTTGATTCATGTCTTATGAATTATCTTATTTTAAGTCGGGATTTATGTTTATGATATTTTATATGTCAGTTATGATATTAGTTTTTTTTTCACATTATCATACACCTTCGATCATGTTTATGCTTACATGTATCCCTTCTTTACCCTTACAATCATACGATATCACCCTATTTAATTTTTCCTTCCTCTGGTTATCAAGATATGAATTGTGTATAATGTGTCTATGAAGGTTTCTAGTCAATAAGAACCTAGTGAAAGATAATGTAGCTCACTTATGTACCATTGTTCATGTTACCATGTTTCCAAAGGCACTACACAAATATATTCTTTGGGTACCTATTTGTATAAAGTTTTAAGTATTCCTCAAAATTAATGTAATGCCTATGTTTTTCAAGTGAGGTTATTTATTGTTTGTATCAGAGAAATGTTTTAGTTAATATTTGGAAACTATTATGAGAAAACATTTGTGATATCCCTATATATATATTTCACAGTACATGTCTACTAATGCCTCTAAAGACAAGTATAAGGATTGATTAATGATTAGGATAATTTCCTAGAAGTTTGGTAAAGGATAGAGTGAGTGGTTTCCTAGAAATAAATTCATTTATGGATACTACAAGTGGATGTGGATCTAGATAATATGTACCTATGGGTAAAAACACTGACCAGATGTTTCGAGCCTTACTTGGGGTAATCTGGACATGATAACGGGCCTTGTTGAACACCTGGTTTGATACTTCTAGGGGATATGCTTTTCTAATTCACAAAACTCTTCACAAACCATAATAGGGGATTTAAATATATATTGGCTATGAATAACCTAGGATAAACTTATGGTGTTATATATTTAGGATGGTGTTTTAATTTATACATCCTATAAGAAACTATTTTCATGACTATGTGTTTTTCTACTGTCATAAGTAATTCTCACACTATGCTTCTGGTTTTAGTAAATGGTAGGAATTGGAAGTAACTAGATTAAAATTGAATGTATTGGACGACATGCTGATGAGAAGTCATGTGTTATGATCCTTTGAGTGAATGATGTTGTGATAATTCCAAATCAGGTTTCATAGAACAAGATTAGCAATGTGTACCTTAACCGACTCTCAGACTCGCTATGGAAGAGAAATAAGGATTTAACTGAGAGTTTAGGTAATTGTGACCATAGAGGAAAGAAAATTGGGATTCTATTATGTCAACAATGTGGAAAAAATATCATAATTTAATGACATAGAAGAACAAGAAGATATTTTAAATATGCAAAAGGCGGACATAAAGAAAGTGACTATAAGGAAAAAATGAAGAGTTCAGTTCACTAAATGAATGATAATATTGGCCTCCCTAATTCATCATCAATGATTAAGTGTTTTAAGTGTGGAAGAAATGGTCATTATGAAACTAAATGTCTCAATAAGAGCGATCCTGAAGTGAATCAACAAAGTTATATGAGTAATGGTTACCTAGTTGATGATGATGTGACTACAGATGAAATATGAAAGGAGATAAGTGTTTTGTAGTAGGATGACCTAGCCTTGTTATTGGAATAAATATAATGTGTAATAATAAACTCTTCTGTGTATATGGTGTCAAGAATTATTTTATATGAATGGTGAAATATATAAGTATTTTCTAGATTTTATTTTTTCACTAATGATTTATAAAAATATGTTGAATGGATTTGAAGGAATAGAAAATTGATTTAATTAAAATGTGATGTCAATGGAAAACCTATAATTAAGGGAAAGATAATCATTGATATCTTCCTTATGTTATGATATTTTTTGGATAAAGATATGTTTGATATAAGTAAATTGGATGGTACTAATTACATTGGAACTAATTAAGGACTTGTTGACATGTATTTTATTCTATAATGAATGAAGTTTAAAACTTCTTGTATTTATAGAATATATGCTATAATATATGTAATAAGGAAGAAAGCATGTTTTCCAAAAGAATTTATAGTAATTTAGGTTATTACCAAGTTTCAAAAGAATACTTTCTGAAGCTATTCACATGTTTGGAATGTGACAACCATGTGATACATTATGATATATGGTGGAATGAATGTTAATCTAATTTCATGACTTCATTTCGAGTGTTTTTTATTTTCTCCATTCATTAGGGTTATAAGTTTAACCACTCATGAAATATTAAATTTAAACATCAAATGAAGTATTTATGCAGTCAGTTTGTATTGAAAATCATAGTTCAAATGCTATTTAGTGAGTAACCTTATTTGAAGTATATGAATCTTATTTATTTTGGAAATTATACTAGTGTGGTTTTAGAAAAGGACATCATATATGTTAGGTGACAACCAATAAAGATTGGAAAGGCCAAAGGTCTTTAACCCATGACTAAATGATGATAAGAGTTTCATGCCTACCACAGGCCTACGCGATGTGCCAGTTACTATGTAATTATTTTTGTTGAATCAATATTAATGATGAACCAGTAGAGTTACTTTTTATATTTACAGATTAATGTATAAACCATATTGAATATAAAGAATATTTAGAGGAAAACAGTCAGACAATTCATTCTTTTATGGGCCTTCAGATCTTCTAAAAGTGTATTTTAGTTCGTCAAGCATCAAAGTTAATTTATGGACATCTATTTTTATAGGTAATGGATGAATATAAATAGACAACAACAAAAAATAATAATAATTTTTTTTATATAAATTTTTCAAGTAAGTATATTTCCTTTTATTACTGGTTAATAAAAGAGTTACTCAAAGTTAGGATAATGATCAAAAGAAAATGTGTTTTCCTAATACCTTAATTTTTTTTGAACCTATGGCCTTTTAAATCACAAAAAAATTATGAATTTGAGGCCCTCAACTTTTCATTGATCATTATTGTGTTTGTGATTTATGACATCATTTAATACGCATAAATATTTATGTTTTTCTTTCATTTCCAATATTAACTCCCAACCTATGTTCTCCAATGTTAAAACCTAGTTATATGTTACTTTTGGTAACCATCAGGGTTCTAACTTTCCCTTGTGAAGGGATGTTTTAGTATCATTTTTTATGATGTGGGTTTCTATTTATGAATCTTTTATGTAATAAACCTGTGATAACTCAGATGAATTTTGGTTGAAAGATTCATTTTATGGTGGGTAGAATGCAATGCCCGAATAATTTTTGAATTGTTTATTTCAAATTTAATTTATCCTTTTAAAATATTTCCAATTCAAGTAACACTAAAGATAGTTTATTTTATATTAATTCACATCCGTTAGGTGAAAAACCAAGTTAACTATGCACTAAATGCCACAATAAATTTATATTTATCTACATGTAACACTATTCTTATCTTGTTTTGTAAGCAACAATAACTTTCCTCGATCTCTTTTATAACACGTAAGACCTAGTTTTTTCAAGCAATGGTATATTATTAAAATGTTATTACTTAATATAATATGATATATCCTAGATGTTGAATTATCATTTTTTAATATTATTAACTAACTTAAGATAAAATTTGGTTAACACAAATATAATATGAATTCATATGTTACCAATTAATTAGACATGAATATGAAAACCTACTGAATATAAATGAAAAATATTATTATTATTATGGTCACTGAATAAATTAAATTAATTACAATTAGTTATTGACATTAATTTATTATATATATTATATATTCAATAAAAATATTTTTGATTTCCAACCCATATATTTGATAGACATAAGATAAGAACAAACAAAATTTTATACTTAAAAACCAACATTTTTATTAAGGAATTTTAACCGCCTTTTAATAAAGAAACCATTTTAAATTCTTTTGTGACTTTTATAGATTTAATATTTTGAAATAGACTTAATTTGTTAAATCATAAAATAATAATTATGTTAGGGTAAATGTTTGGTCCTTTTCAGTGAAGTTTTACTTTTTAAATCAATAGTGAAAAATACAAAAATTTTGTTTCCAATGTATTTTTCATGTAATTTATTTAAAAGTTTAAATTATATATTATGTTTGATTAAATGTTTAATTAAATTATTTTTTTATCAATTAATGAAATTTAATCCATTTAGATCAATTTCACTATTAAATTTCTTATAAACATATGTTTTTACTTGAAAACCCTACATTGTAGACCCAACTGGAGGATTGATTTTAAATTAATTTCCCCCACTTATGTGATTGTAATTTGGAAAAATTGATTCCATTTTTTGAATTAGAATAAATTATGATGTCTAATAAGGTCTACATAGTTTTTGTCCAAAAATATTAGTGAAAGTAATTAAATTAAATTACATCAAATAAGGTAAAATTAAACTTAACAAAAGACTAACCCTTAACTTTAGGACCCAAAACAACTTATAAACTTGTCCAAAACCCATTGGATATCCATATTGTGACCCTACCCTCAATTTTATATATTTCACCCATTATTGTTGCCACATTACATGGGATAAACATGTGTAGAATTCCCTTTCCACAAATTTACCAGAGTGCCACTCTCCTCCACTATAAAAAGGCCTTCCCTCTTACACTTCCTTACACTTCTATAACAACATAGGTTCAGAAAATATATAATAAATTATCCTCCGAAAAGATAATCCTTACTCCTTGAATCATCCTATTGAGAAGAAATTCTTTTAAGGAATCACATTGCTGCAAACCAAAAAGATTTACCCGATTAAGTGATAACACCCTCCCTCAAGCTCAATTATTTTATTTTCCTTCTCCACCACCTAAATTCATCTTATTAAATTATTATAAATAACATTATCCTCAACACACTGGGTTGATTTTATGGAAATGTTTCAACCTACACTTACACACAACTCCATCTAATGGGTAATGGACATACTTTTTATGTGTGTGATGTACTATTTTCTCACAAAATGATGATTGTTTGTTTCTTCCTTTACCACCTATTATCATGGGTATTGTGATAGAAAATATATTTATATATAATATATTTATCATATTTATTATTTCATTAATATTATGTAGTCTTTTTTACCACACATATCTTTTTACATTCTATTTGGTGTAAATACGATAATTTCATTTTTATGAAGTGTGGAATATCGCTCCTCAAAGTGATATGATTCGTTCACATGAAACATAGATTGTCTAAAGGAATGTTTTAACAAAATTATAGTTTAATTAAAAAATATACATGATATTAATTACATCATTAATTTTTTGGGAAGTATAATATATACCATTTTCTTTATTACCCTTTCACACACTTAAAAAGTGATAAGGTTGTTCATGGATGTGTGGACTACTGCCTCCTCAACATGACTTGATACCTATTACATCAAAATAATTTTATAAATAATTCTATGTTATTAAGTAATATTGTATTTATGATATAATTATCATTCTGTAAATATTAATGCTACTTAACTTCTTTACATAGCGATCATTGTGAAATGAGAACATTACTCATGCATATGTACGACCTATAATCTCCATGATTGTAACATTGATTAATTTTTCAAAACTATATTTAACAATAGATTTTAAAATTATTATTAATTTATAAATATAATAATTATTTCATGATTATTATTCTCTAAAATTTTTATATTTTTACCCCATTCACCATATTCGACCAACCAAAGTCATTTTAAACACTTGAACCGAATTTGGTCAAAACACCCAACATAAAAAAATTTAATGTAATTGAATAAAACATTGAAATAATTGAATTAGACATAATATATAACATGAAAAACGTTAGGAAGAAATAAATTAATTAACATAAGTTTATTATTCTAGAATATAAATTCCCACAAGACAACTCAGACTCAATGTAAGGGGATTTCATCTAAAATTTTAATTCAGTGACATTCATGCCATGTTCACCACTCATTCATTTTTATTGGTGTATATATCTTCCATAAATATATTATATGATTATTATTATTGTTATTAAATTTATGGGTAATTACATATCCAATAAATTATCATCCTTTTATGGTGTTTCTGTTTCAAAATTTACCAAGTTGGTAAGATGTTTTGGTCTCACTTTACCTTATTTGAGACACATGCCATGTTATGATCCAATATTATTCCATGAGGTGTATAAACCACCTTTGAAATATTATATCATGAATCTAATTCTTTTCATGATATTTTAAGCTATGTGTAATTTCATTTTCCTACATGAGGTGTATGATTCAGAGTTACCATGTGGTAAGAGTTTTTTGAACCGATCACACCATTTATCGAGATTGTTTATGATCACATTTTCATTAATAAAGTATTATGATCCATATTTCAAAAACACTGATAATATTTATTCTATTATGGTTAGGCTTTATGTATTAATTTATTAGTACTATTATTTCTCTCTTTGGTACTTAAGATAATGAACACTATGAATTCATTTCTTCATGACTTTTATTCTATTATGTTTCATGAATTAGTACTATGTTTTCCAGAAAATATGACCATACCCATATCTTTAGTAAAAAATTTGTGTTCTTTCAAAACTATGCTTTCCAAAAAGTGATTCCAATATTATTCTACTAATCTCATATGATCATTAAAGTAAATTTTTACCCATTTTGTATTTTTCCAATGATTTCAATGGAATATTCTTATCTCTTTCCAAAGAGGGAATTTTTTATATCTTTTTACCATTCAAAAGTAATATTCTCTTTACCTTGTACGATATATATGGATTTACCGACCTTTATTTCTTTTAATATTCCACTGCAGGTTTAAAATGATAATTTTTAAGAAAATATTTTTAAAAGAGATTTTCAATGAAATGGTTTTAAATTTTTTTTCAGGATATCTTTCTAGGTTATCAGTGTATTTTTCAAGTAAAATAATTTTAAAATGTTTTAATTTTTGAAGAATAATTTTTGAAATCATAAATTACAATTTCTTAATAATTTGTTTTTAAAATAACTTTCCAAATTATTTTCCATCTAATATGACACCCATTGGTGTTACTCATTACTATCAAATAAATGATCTAATGTTTAAATTCATAATATTTCTCTGATTAGTTTATGTATTGATGAAATGATATTTATGAAACCCACTTCTTTTCACGAGTTATATGTATATGAAACTCTCTTCTATTAAATTTTTTTTATGATAAAATGATTAGGAAACATTTCTCATTTCTAGAAGTTAAAATATCATTACATGTTTATGAAACCCATTTCATTTCATGGGTTATGATATAGTTGTTTACGATTTTGGGCCACAAGTGTGTATGATTTCATTATGAGATGGTTGGGACCTATATATTCCTACAATGTGTTGGGTAAAGATTTATATCTTATGAGATAGACAAGGATGAAATGATAAATGATCTTGGTTCAGTGGTACAAGGATGGAACAAGGAGTGAAATCTGTTCATTAATATAGAGCTGGAATTGGATGTGAGCCCAGTTTAGTAATACGGGGATGGAACGGGCTGGAAACCCAATCCAGTAAAAGACTATGTCCACTGAGATGGCCATGAAATTAATTCCTTGAAAACTATGGAAATAATATTATATGATTATGTGTTTTCTCAAATTCCGTGTTTTATTCCTATGTTATGCTTTTATGGCTTATATTCTTTATTTCCTTATGATTCAAAATTACAAACTGCGATTCTTTATTTCGTGACTCATGTTCATGATATTTAATAAGTAGGGTATGATATTCAAATGTTTTGATCATATCCTTATACTCCTATGCAAATGTTTATTCTTACATGTCTCCCTTATTTTCCCTAATTTAGTACAGAGACCCTCAATTTTCGTACATTAACATTACATGAATTTTAAGAAATACTTAAAAAATTATACAAATAGATTCCCTAAGACCATATTAGTCTAGTGACATTAGAAACATGGAAACATAAACTCAAGAACATAAATGATCTAAATTATTTCCAAATATGTTCTTCTTGAGTGTCACACTTCTTAGACACATCAATCATAATACATATCTTTATAACCTAGAGAAGGAAACATAAAAAAAGGTGAGCTAAAATGATTATTAATTGTAAATAAGGGAGATATGTAACCCTAATTATGAGTGTAAGGGTATGAGAACGTGATCATAATAATAGAAGATCATACCCATCATATCAAAAATCATGTACATGAATCATGTCATAAAGAATAGATATTCAAATTACACGAATCATAAGAAATCAAATAACATAATCAAAGAAAGAAAAACGTAGGAATAAAAAATGTAATTGTTAAAAATGCATAATTATATATAATGATTACCATAGTAGTCAATGAATCACTGCCAAGGAAAAAATACAGAAACGATTCCTTTACTAAACGAGGTTTACAACTCGTTCCATCCCTATATTACTGAACCATGTTCAATCTTCATTCCATCCCAGTATTACTGAACTGAGTTCACTCCTCATTTTATCCCTATATAACTAATCCAAGTTCATTTCTCATTACATCCCTATAAAAATGAATCGAGTTCATTTCTCTTTCCATCCATCTGTATCTCATGAGATATGAATCGTTACCAAATTCATTGAAGGGATATATAGGTCCCACCCATCTCATAGTGAAATAACAAATACATCACACTATAAATCATAAACAGATATATTATAATCTATAAAATCAAATGGGTATCATAAACATGTAATCATATCATAACCTGTGGAATAAAATATAGGTTTAATAATCATTTCCTCAAAATCATTACCACTGAAAGATAAACGGGTATCATAAACATATAAATCACAAAAGAGAAATATATTTTATAAACATATAACTCATGAAAGATAAATGTGTATCATGAATACCATGACATTAATCATAACAATTTCATAGAAAGAATATGGATGAAACCTTTATATCATTTCCTATAAGGGAATGAGTAAAATCAACATATGTCATTGTAGATGGAAAGTAATTTTGTAACATCTTCCAAAAAATTTTCTACAATAAAATATCATTTTTTATTTTAAGAGTTATTTTTAATACATAAAATCCTTTAAAAATAATTTTCTTAGAAAATACATTGAATATTTACAAAGAATACTTTAAATCATTTCAAAACCTTTTCCTTGAAAACTTATAAAATAAGCTTCAAAACATTTTAAAAACCTTTTTTACTGAAAACACCTTGAAAATTTATAAAGAAATATTTAAAATGTTTTAAATATGATTTCCCTGAAAATAGTTAGAAAACTTATAAATAAGGCTTGAAAACATTTTGAAAGCAATTTTCCATGAAAACATATAAAATATGATTAATAATATTTTAAAAACAATTTTCCATGAAAATTAATTTTAAAAAGATTTTCTTAAAAAATATACATTTAAAAATAAAAAGGATGCTTCAGATAAATGGAAGAGGGTAAATTTGTACATGTCATATGAGGCAAAAAGAACATTCCTTTTGCATGATAAAAATGCTAGAAAAATTCCTTTCTGGTAATGGGACAAAAATATTCTTTTTATGAAATAGATAAAAGTAAAAAGGATAATTATTTTGAAATATTTTAGGATAATGGTACAAAATTCTTGGAAACCCTTTTTAGAAAACATGGTTTTCAAGAAATGTAGATTTCTGACCGAAGAGAGGGTAAAGTTGGGATTTTTTAAAAATATTTTATTAACAATATTATGAAAGAAATTGTAAAAAATGGTACCAAATACATGAATATATCATGAATAACTAGAGGAGAAGAAAATTCCTGAATGTTCTAGAGTGATTGGTTATATGATTTCTTCCATGGAAGGATAAACATATGCAATATTGGAAAGCAATGAGATTGTTTCTATAAACTCTTATCACTTGGTAACATGGGTTCATAATCACCATATAAAAAAGGAAATTACATGAATCATATAATATCATGAAAATAAGTAGATTCATGATATATATTGTAAAATATAATTATATACACCTCAAAATGAATTTAGGCACATAATAAAACAAGAGTCTCAATGAATGAAAATTGAGACACAACTATTTTACTGATTTGATAACATTTGAAACTTAAACCCCGTGAAATAGAGTTAATATAATATATATGTAACTACCTATAAATTTAAATATGAGAATCATTCATTATATCCTTGGGTAGTATACACACCCCACAAAAGTAATGGGTGGTGAATAAATCATGTATCTCACAAAAACAAAAAGCGAGATCAAATCCCCTTTCCTTGTGCCTTGACTATCGTCATACTCACTCAAGCCTCCTTATAATAAATATAAATTTCATATAAATCTTTAAAATAACCATATTGTTACTTATAATACCATAATTTATTTTATTATTTCTTAATATTACCTGCTTGTTAACAATTATATGTTAGGGTTCCACTTTGGTAATATCCTCTTTGTTTTTCACATGTTTATTAATTTGTTATATCTTTGGTCCTTATACATATATAATTTTTTTTCAGTATTTAAAAAATTATTTAAATATAATTTATATTCATTATATGTGTATTATAATAATCCATATAATATGTAAGTATGAAACAGAATACATCGTTCATGGAGAGGGTAAGCCGTGCGTACGCATGAACGTTGTTTCCGTTTAATTGTCATGTTGAAAGAAATAAATTAAAAGACATATATGTATATATATATATATATATTTCATTAAAGTAACATTATTATATCATATAAATCATAAATATTTAACAAATATATCCTTAATAAATTCTATCTAGTGTATGAACAAATCACATCGCATTGAGGGGTTGTAGTCCACACTTCCTCAAACAAAGTTTTCATGTATACACCAAAATGATAGTAAAAAAGGTGTGTGTTGTACAAGGAATAAATAAGACTAAATATATAATAAATATAATATATTTCATGTGTAAATAGAGTTTCTATCATAATTTATTCCACAATAGGTGGTAAATAAAAAATGAACAACCATTGTTTAATGAGGCTATAGTTCATTGTACACATAAATAGTATGTTTTCTACCGATTAGATGGAGGTGCGTGTAATTTTAGGTCTAAAAATTATAATAAATACTTCCTAGTATATTTAAGATACATTTTTTGTTATAAAATCACGAAATAAATTGAGTTTATGGGGGGTAAGAAAGAAAATAAAATAATGGAGCTTGAGAGAAGAAGTTACCTTTTTTCAGGTAAATCATTTTGGTTTGTATCAAAGGGATACCTTGGGTTTCTTTATTACCAAGGGAATACATCTAGGAGTAATTTATTGATGTTAGAAAGTGTATTGGTTAGATAATTCTCATTTCTATGTGGTTTTAGAGGAGTGAATAAGAGGGAGATGTGGAGGCCTTTATTGGGAAGGGAAATGAAATACATAGAATTTTTAGAAACAAGTTAGATGTACCAATGATTTTTCCTAATGAAAGTAACAAAAACACAAAAAAAACTAAATAATGGAAGGTATATGGAATAATAATTTTCATAAAATTGTTGTTTTACAAGTATTTAGGGTTATTTGGGTCCTACATGTAAGGTTTTGTACTTTATTAACCCAATTTTTCTCGTGGCGTTGTAATTAATTTTAATAACTTTCACTAATAATCTTCGTCAAAGAAATATGAACATATAAGAAATTATAAATTATTTTGATTACTAATATGTAATAAATATTTAAAAATTATAATCACAGAAGTGGAAGACATTAATTGTAATTTAATCTTGCTAACAAAATGACATTGTGGGTTTGTAAAGTAAAAATATACAATCTTTTTCTATGTTTTTATACACAATTTCTATGTGAAAATTATTCAAATGAACTAAATTTGATAAATTGATTCAAATATGATCTAATTAAACCTATAATACAATATAATTCAAATTTATAAACAAATTATATGAAAATTTAGTTTTAAATTACGATCTGGTATATGTCACTATTCATCCAAAAAATGATGTTTCTTAGAAAAAAACCAAAAATTCACCCTAAGATAATTTTGAAATTATAAATTAAAAAATGAAGTTTATTTCATAAAATTAAATTTTTAAATATATCTATAATTAATTTTATTATTTTCCATAGAAGGTCATTAAAATCAGTTCATTTGATAAAATAATATTTTTAAACATATAATTCTTTTACATAAAATTATATATTTCATTATCAATATGTTTTATTTATAAAAACACATTATTAAAAAATATTTTAATATTAGTTATCTCTATTAATATTACTATGTTTAATGAATAGTTTATAATTATATCATTTATGTAATTATAATAATAAAAATATGATTCGTAGAAACTCAATGTTCCAGGAAACATATGCCAAGTCTCAAGATAACCTAGGTGTTCTATTTAGTCAAGGTAAAATTTATGTTGTGTGTTGTGCATAATTACCTTGATTTTTCATATGATGTAATCCAAACATAGTTTTTTAATATTAAATAAAAAAATTTCTTTGTTACATTAAATTCAAAATATCAAAAATGTTAAATTAATTACAAAAAAAATAATTCACCAAATCTTGGGGTATTGAATTATACCCCCCCCCCTTAAAATGAATTTTACCCTCAAAATTCATATGGGTTATCAAATTTTTAATAATTCAAAATTGTATTCATAGAAACCCACATCATAAAAATTGATACTTAATCATCCATAAAAAGGGAAAATGAGAACCCTAATGGTTACACAAGGAAACATATAACTAGTTTTCCACATAGGAGAACATAGTTTGGGAGTGAAGATTGGATATAGAGGAAAAGAAAAAATATTTTTAGGGAGTGATTAAGGTTACAAATCATAAAATAGTGAATAATAAAAGAAAATTTGAGGGCATCAAAGTCATAAATCCATGATGATTTTTAATGTCATCGGTTAAAAAAAGGTATTCGGACAAAAAATGATCATTATCCAACCTTTCTATAATTATTTTATTGACAAAGAATATAAGGAAATATATATAATTGATATATTTATATAAAAAATCCTTCATTTTTGTGCTTTTAATAATTTCTAATTCATCAACTACTTCAAGAAATAGATAAGTAGACATTTAATTTGAATCTTGAAGCACTGATATACAACTTTAACAGGTATTAAGGCCAATAAAACAATGAAAAATATATCCATTTATCTATAAATACTCTTAAAAATAAATATGGTTAATACATTTATCTCTAATCATAAAAAGTAACACTACAGTTTCATCGTAAATAATTTTTCACCAAAAATAATTATACACTAACTGGGACATCATGTAGGCCAATGGTGGCCATGAAACCCTTATCATCCTTTGGTCTTGGTTTCATGACCCATAGTCATTCCAGAAAATATTGATTGTCACCTGACATGCATGATGTCCTTTTCTAAACCCATAGGAATATAATTTCCAAAATATGATGGGTATCCTTGAAATAAGGATAATTAGTAAATATCCTTTTAACTGCAGTTTTCAATAAAATATCTATACATAAATACTTCATCATATTTTGAAAATAAACATTTCATGAATAGTTTACCTTATAACCCCTCTGAAATATGAATGTCCAAAACATTGGAAATAAAGTCATGAAATCATCTTAACATTGATCCCTTAAATATCACAAAGTATCTCTGGGTTTCCACATTCAAAACATGTGAATACCCTCATTGTAAATTATCTTGGAAGATAGTAACAAATTAAAATACCATAAATAATTTTGTAAATCATTGATTCTTCTTTATTCCATAGATTACTAGATATAATCCATAAATCCAAGAAGTTGTAAACATCATCCATTATATTATAAACTATTTTTTAGCAGGTCTTTAATTTGTTAAAAGGTAATAATTACCATCAAATTTACTTATTCATATCCCAAATATCTTAATCCGAACAAATATCATAATGTAAGGATCATATTACGGTTTATAATTCTCTTAGTCATGTGATTTAAATAAAAATAAACCTTTCAATTAATTCTCTTTTAAATTCCATCAGATCCATTAAACTTATTCTTGTAAATTATTAGTGAAAACACATAGCCTGTACAATCCTTATATGGTTTACCTTTAAAAATTCTTGAATACAAATACATAAAAACTTTTCTTATTACACTTACTAATTATTCTATTAACAAGTCTCCCTAATCATATTACACAATATCTCTTTCCATTAAAATTTCATCTATAGTCTCATCTTCATCCCCAATGTAACTATTACTCAAACCACCTTTCTGATTCTATTCAGGAGCTTTGCTCTATGGAAATTTATTTGCATGATGACAATTTATTACGCACTTAAAACACATAAACATTGATGATGACTAAAGGAGGACTATATTTTCATACTTTTCATTAACCAAACTCATCATTTTTTCCATGAAGTCACATACTTTGTATCATTCCATTCCACAGTCAGAAAATCTTATTATTCTTCTAAGACATTCAATTAGGTGATTATTTGCACATTATTCACATAAAGGAAACAAAATCTTCTTTCCTCAATGGTATCTATTACCCAAACTCTAAGATAAACCCTTCGTTCTCTTCCTTGGGGAGTCTGATAGTTGGTTAAGGTACACCTTGTTAATAGTTTTTCTTGAAAACCTATTAAGCATGATCACAACATCTTTCACTCTAGTGAAAATCCCACTTGACTGATCATTATAAAATCATCCATCACATTATACATTAGTCTAGTTCTTTCTAGTTCCCACCATTGACTAAAACCAGAAGCATAATGTGAGAATTTCTTATCATAGCAGAAAACCACATAGTCATGAAAATAATTATGAATATGATGTCTAAATCATGACACCTTCCTTAATCGATGACACCCTAGGTTGATCCTCAATTATTCATATACAACATATGTTTAAATACTTCATTATGGTTCATGATGAGTTTTTTAATTCCCAATGTACATCCCTCAAGAGTTTCAAACCGGGGGCATAGTAAGGCCCATTTTCAGGTACCAGATTACCCCAAGTCAGGCCTGAAACATCTTGTTGGAGTTGTTACACCAAGGTAAATCTATTAAAAATCCACATCCCCTTGTAGTATCTAGATAGGGATGTATTGCGATGAAACCACTCACTCAATCCTTTAACAAAATTCTTGGAAATTTTCCTATACTTTTCCTAATCCTTATACATGTACCTATACACATCCTCAGGTTTATCACTAATGTTATCTCATCCTAGATTTAAAAGCATAACTAAACCTTTATTGTGATACTAACTATAGGGAACCTCAATTTTCATACATTAACATTACCTAGTGTTTTCAGAATACTTAAAACATCATACAGATAGATGCCCAAAGATCATATTACTCAATTGCCTTTGGGAACATGGAAGCATAAACACTGGTACATAAATGAGAAAAATTATACCCCACTAAGTTCTTATTAACCAGAAACATTCTTAGACACATAAAACATAATACATATCTTCAAAACATGGTGAAGGAAACATAACAATGGATGATCTCAAATGCTCATTAAGGGTAAATAAGAGAGATATGCAAGCATAATTATGAGAATAAGTGTGTGGGAACATGATCATGATAATAGATGATCACACCCATCATATCAAATATCATATACATGAATCATGTCATAATGCATGGTTGTTCATAAGACACAAATCATAAGGAAATAAACAACAAAATCCATGAAAGTATAATATAGGAATAAAAAAATGTAATTGTAGAAGACCCATAAACAGATATAATGATACCCATAATAGTCAAGGCATCATTTCCAAGGTGATATTAGCGGAAAAATTATTTTAATAAATAGGGTTCACACCATGTTCCATGCCTATATTACTAAAATGAGTTCACTCATTGTACTAGCACTTTATAATTGAACTAGGTTAACTCCTCATTCCATCCTTGTATAAGTAAACTGAGTTCATTTCTCATTTCATCCCTATAATACTGAAGCGAGTTCATTTATCACTCTATCCATGTCTATATAATGATATATAAATATTTACTCAATTAATTGGAGGGAGATATAAGTCTCACCCATATCATAATGAAATCATACATACATATTCCATAAAATCATAAACAAACATATCATAACCCATGAAATGAAATGGGGTTTCATAAACATGTAATAATATCATAACGTGTCAAAAAAATACATGTTTCACAATAATTTCATTAAAAACATAACCCGTGAAAGAGAAATGTATTTCATAAACATATATCCCATCAAACCCAAACAAGTTACAAAAATACATAACCTGAGAATGAGACACAAGATTAATAAAGACCATGGAATTAAGCATAACAAATTCTTAGAAATAATATGAATATAAACTTTAGATCATTTTCTGGAAGGTCATGAGTAACATCAATAGATTCAATATTAAATAGAAAATATTTTGGAATAGCTTTCAAAAAACTTTCTTGTGGAAAATTTCATTTCTTATTTGAAAAAGTATTTTTAAAAAAGAAAATAATTTTAAAATCATTTTCATAGAAAATACATTGAAAATTTATGAAGAAGACATGAAATAATTTGAAAACCATTTTCAATGAAAAATTATAAAATAAGCTTCAAAATATTTTAAAAACCTTTTTCTTTGATTTTTTTAAAACATAAAAATAAATCTTAAAAATGTTTTGAAAATAATTTCATTTAAAATAATTTGAAAAATATATAAATAAGGCTTGAAAAAAAATTTATAAAATTTTCCTTGATAACATATTAAAAAATCATTAAAAAAAATCAAAACTATTTTCCTTGAATATTATTTTTAAAAACATTTTTTGAAAAATTATATATTTAAAAATGGAAAGGAAGCTTCAAATAAATAATGGCAGGTAAATCTAAACATATCAGATGAGGTAAAAAAATTACTTTTTCATTGAAAAAGGGTTTAAAAAATCCATTCTTATAACGAAAAAACAAGATTGCATGGAAGATAATTGTAGATTAAAAGAGGTAAAAATGAATTTTAATGATTATAGGATAATGGTAAAATATTCTTGTAAACCCTTTTTATAAAACATGGTTTTGAAGGAACATAGATTTCCACCCAAAGAGAGGGTAAAGTCAGGCATTCTTAAAATCAATTACTTACATATATGATGTAATAAATAGTATAATTATGGTAATAAATACATGAATATATCATTAATAACCAAAGGGGAATAAAATTAATGAATTTTATTGAGATATGGGTTATAATATTTCATTAAATGAATCATGAACATAATCAATCTTAAAAGTCAGTGAGATTGTTTCAATAAACTCTTATCGCCTTGTAACATGGGATCATACTCTCCACATAAGAAACAGAAATTACAGAAATATTATAATATTACAAAAATAATGAGATTAATTATATATCATTTACAGTGGAATTATATATTCCTAGAAATAAATTTAGGCACATAAAAAACATGAGTCACAATGAAGGAAAATAGATACAAAACTATTTTACCGATTTGATAACTTATGAAAGTTAAACCCAATTAAATAATGGTCATAAATGGATATTTAAATACCCATAAATTTAACTTTAAGAATCATTTATTAAATCCATGGGATGTATACACACCACAAAAAGTTAATGGGTTGTCAATAAATCAAGAATCCTAATGAAATAAAAAAACTTATATGAAATCCTTTTACCTTGTGTATTGACCCCTCTGGTCATCGTCAAAAACTCTTGTATAATAAGTATAAATTTATTATAAATATATAACATAAAAATATTATTAATTCAATTACTATATAGGTTTTTCTATGGCATTATCTTACATGCTTGTTAACAGTTCTATATTAAGGTTTCACTTCGGGTAATATCTACTTTGTTTTTAGCATGTGTCTTAATTTGTTATATCTTTAGTCCTTATACTAATATCATGATTTCCATAATGGAAGACATGATTTAAATATAATTCATATTAATTATATGTGTATTATAATAATCTATTTAATATATATGTATGAAATATAATACACTTTTCATGGAGACGGTAAGATGTACGTACGCGTGAACGCAATTTTCGTTTAATTATCTCATTGAAAGAAAGAAAGTAAAATACATATATGTGTATATATGAATATGTATCATTATTAATGTAGATTTATAATATCATATATATAATATATATTCAATAAAATTATCATTAATATATTCCATGTATTGTATGAATAAATCACATTGCATTGAGGGGGATGTGGTCCACACTTCCTCAAATGTAATTACCGTATTTACACCAAATGGAAAGTATAAAGGTTTGTGTTTTAAAAAGAATAAATAAGAATAATAAAATAATAAATATAATATATAACATATATATACATATTTTCCATCCTAATTTCCACTAGGAGAGGCGGTAAAGGAAAAATGAGCAACAATCATTTAGTGAGGCGGTAATTCACTGTACACATAAACAATAAGTTCATTACCCATTAGATATTGGGGTGTGTAAGTTTAGGTATAAACCATAAAAATATTATTGTATATAGTATATAATAGTTTTTCTATACAATCTTCAAATAAAGATCTGGGAGGGGTGCGGAAAGAAAATAAAAGAAAGGAGTTTGAGAGAAGACTTTACCTCTTAATCGGGAAACTCTTTTTGATTTGTGCCAAAAGGCTTCCTTGGATTAATTAATCCCCAAGGGGAGGATTATAGGAGTTTGTTAGGGATGATTGGTATTGTAAAAGATAGATATTTTATGAGAATAAGTGGTTTTATAGGTGTATTGAAGAGGGATAGGTGGTGGCCTTTTATAGGGAAGGGAAGGGACGTAATTTAATTTTTTTAAACTAGTTATGAGTACCGAAATATTTACCTAACAAAAGTTATACCAAACAAAAAAAATCAATATTTTAAGGTTCATGGATGAATAAGTTTCATCCAATGGGTTTTGGTAAATTTTCTAGGTTGTTTTGGGTCTTCAATTTAAGGTTCACTAATTTATAAACTAAATTTTTCTCTTAACTGTTATAATTATTTTTAATCACATTGACTAATATTTTTTATCAAAAAAAATTTGAACACATTATAAATTATAAATTATTATGATTAAAAATAAATAAAAACTTTTCCAAATGATAATAAAATATTTGGTAGAAAATTATTTAAATTTAATCCCGTTGACGGGATGGCACTATGGGTTTTTAATGTAACAAGGTCCAACATTGTTTTATGTTTTTATACCTTATTTAAAAGTAAAATTTATTCCAATGATATTAATTGGATTAAATTACAAAAAAATTATGACATTAAACAAAATTAAACCAAAATTATTTAACCCTATAAATAGATTTTATAAAAATATAGTTTTGAATTAAATTCTGGTATTTTTCCCTATTCTTCAAATAATGACTATTCTCAGAAAAATTCCAAGAATTTTCAATAAGATAATTTTGAAATTATAAATTTAAAAACAACGTTTATTTTATAAAATTTAATTTAAAAATGTTTCTAAATGTAATTTCATTATTTTTCACATAAGGTCATTAAAATCAGTTCATTTGAGGAAAAAGTATTTTGAAACATATAAGGACTTTACGAAAAATTATATCATTCATCCTAAATATGATTTATTTGTATAAAAACAAAATAAAAAAAATAATATTTTAAATGTATTTATCATTATTAATATTACTATGTTTAATGGATATATTATAATTATATCATTTAAATAATTATAATAATAAAAAGATGTTTTGTAGAAACTCAATGTTGCATGTAACGTATAACAAGTCAAAATCTATAAGGCCCTGGCCTTAAACCATACTTAATATTGCATTAAATGAATAATTCACATTGAGGATCTTTTCAGGTTTATAGTTTTAGGGAATTAGGACATAACTATTACATCTCAAAAGATTACAAAGTAGACACTTCTACTAAGTTTCCATAAAATAAAAACTCTCAAAAAGAAACATGTCTAGTTCCATGTTTTAGATATCATGAATTTTCCTTGATCCAATCCTTGACCCTATACCACATTAAGTCCTGTGAAAAACATTTTAAAAAAAACTTGGGGTGAGCATAAAAAGCTCAGTAAGGGATACACAAAGAAGGAAAACTGTTAGTTTTTTCAAAATAACAAGTAAACCATGAATACATTATCAAAGTAATACTTTTCACCTTTATGGAGTAGTAAATACTCCTCACTGAATAAAATATCATTACTTACTCTTTTGTAACCAAAAGATTACCATAAAACCCATTTAAATAACACATAACATATAAAGGTAACTTGGGACATAAACATACTTAAATGGAATAACCATACGGTCGACTTCCACACATATCACTTAATGGAATAGCCATACACCGACTTCCATACCCAATGCATTGGAGGTTATAATGTAACCACCCGTCTTGGTATTCATGGCACCACCCGTCATATGGTTTATCACGAAACCACCCGTCAAATGTCCAAGTACCATAATAAAATCATAAGACATAAAACAAATATAATGGAAAGAAAACATTTCCACACTTTGATCACAATATATCACTAAAATATATTGACATAACAAATCCATTATAAAAAACCATTTTCAATACCAAAATACATAAAAGTGTATATGGTATTTATTTCATTTTAAAAACATTACGGCTGGTTGAGGATGCCATATACCAAATAATACTCACGGCGGCGGAAAAGGTCATTGTCACCGCGTACGTTAAAAGGAACATTACTTTTTTTATTTTAGTAAAACGCTTCGTATAAAAAGATTCCTTTTGAATAAAATTAAAATTCAAAGGGGTTTATACACCGTATAAAAGAAATTTGTGTATAAAACAAAATATGCCTCATTGAAAGGAGATTGAGACGTAGTCCCTTACCTCGGGTCCGACTTGACTCGATCGTTCTTTAATGTCCTGAATAATAAACTTGAGTTAATTTCTACTTTCTTAAGAACCTTTATCAAGTTCATTATTCCTTTTATATCACTTATTACCATGTCATGAACACTATGTAATTATTTAAGTTAATAATGGTCGTTTTAAAGATCATTGGTACTTGAGTCAAAAATAAACTCTTTATAATTACAATTTTGTTCATTGGGTAAAATATCCATTATATCCATAATTATAATCATTATGTAGATATCATATATATCATATATATCCATTATATACATTCATTTATAATATTACATAACATTTATAGGTAAGAAATGAAATGCACCGTTCATGGAGACGGTAAGCCGTACGTACGCATGAACGCTAATTCCATTTCTATTTCATATTTAATGGAATTAAAACATAATTATAAAAAATAGTATTATAATTCCGGTATGGTATCATATATAATATCATTAAATCTATCCTTTATACGTACCACATATGGTATTAACGAATCAAATCACTTTGAGGGGGATGTAGTCCGCACTTCCTAAAATGAAGATATCGTGTTTACCCATAATGGAAACCATAAAGGTATGCTGTAAATGAAAAATACAGAAGCATACGGAAAACATAAACATATTATATATCATATATAAATATAGTGACATCTTAATGGCCACCTTTTAAGGTGTTACAAGAGTATTGAACAATCATCATTTCATGAGGCAGAAATTCGCCACCCACGGAAACAGCATGTTCTTTAACCATTAGATGTAGGTGTGTGTAAGTGTATCTCTAATACTTATCATAACAACATCCTAGTATATTGAAGATACTGGTTTTGTTACAAAATAAATGAATAAAAAGAGTTTAGTGGGTTGGAGAATCAAAATAAAACATAAGAACACCAGAGAAGACACTACCTTTAAAACAGGTGACTCTTTTTGATTTGAGCTCAAAGGCTTCCTTGGGAAGACTTCTGCCCAAATTGAGGATTCTAGGAGTACGATAGATATGTCGAGAGTCAAAATGGGCAGGTTTTTGCCGAGCCAAAGGCTTGAGAGGTGAGGGTAAGGTGGTAGAGTTGGGGGCCTTTTATAAGAGGAGAGGAGGGGCACTCTTGGAAAGTTATAAAAGGTTACTTTATTATAAAATGATTTTCGGATATAAAAGGTCCCAAAATTATATATTTTGAGGATATGGTGATAATAGTTAGAAATACTCCCATCCAATAGGTTTTTGAGATGTGTAGGTCTTAGAGTTTACATTATATTTTCATTTTATTTAAATTGTTAAATAATGAGGTAATCGCTACATCATCATGATGTCATAAATAATTTAATTTATTTAATGTATAAAAATTATAAAAAAAATATCATGATGTAGGAAATCTTTTTATATTTATAATGAATATTTATAGTCAAAAATATGACTTGTATAACGCCATTGAAAAATTGTTTTAGTAAAACAACACATGTTTGTGACATTTTAATTTTAACTTTAAATAAATAGTTTTTAATGTCATTTTCCTACCAAAGAGGCTCCATGGGGTCCCCAAGATGACCCATGGATTTTATGGGTCGGCCATGACACATAAAATAAGGGGAGGACATGTTTCGAGGTCATTTCATATCATTAAAACATTATTTTTACCTTAAACTACACTAATTACCTCTAATGTGGATTAAAAACATAAAAGTAACTATTCACCAGAAAATTATTTTAATCCCATTGAACAAAATTTTACTTCTTATTGAAAACCATGTATGTCAAATTTTTGAAATTCAAAACACAGAGGTGGTAAAATTCCATTTAAACAAAAAATCAGTTTTTTAAGTACCACTTAGTGGTTTCACTATT
The DNA here is from genome assembly GCA_963277665.1 of Viscum album. Classification (NCBI taxonomy): domain Eukaryota; kingdom Viridiplantae; phylum Streptophyta; class Magnoliopsida; order Santalales; family Viscaceae; genus Viscum; species Viscum album. The sequence goes on along the minus strand of OY728150.1, from coordinate 929,273,666 downwards.
CATTAAAAATTGAAGTTTTTCAGAAAAATACCAAAACTTCACCCTAAGGTATATTTGATATTCCAAATTCAAAAATGATGTATATTTTTCAAAATTCAAATCATATAAGTTACATTAATTAATTTAATAATTAATTCCCACCGTCAGAACAAATAGCAAGTTTTTATGAAATAATATATATCAAAAGATTGACACTGGTTTAAGTCCAATTTCAAAGTGAAATTAATTCCAACGACCACTATTGGATTAAATGGTAAAAATATATTTAAATTTCACATTAAAACCAATTCAAAAGATAATGTAATCATATAAATAAATTAGATTAAAAGAGGTTTTGAATTAAAATACAACATTTTTCACTATTCATTAAAAATGAACTTTATCGGAAAAATACCAAAAATTTTTACAAAGTAAATTTTGATGTCCCGATTCTAATGAAAAATATTATTTGGTCAAAAATAAAGTATAAGAGTGACCAAAACTATATTTAAAGAGGGTTCTCCATCAAAAGGAGATAGTTCGACCTTTTAGTGAATATTAGAGTATCTATGCCTAAAATTGAATTCTTTTCGTATTTTAAGCCTTTATCCTTTATTGGATAAATGTAAAAACATTTAACAAACATATATAATCATATTTTAGTTATTTCTATTCATTCCCGCAAATACAACGACTACGTGTTAACTACCATAATATTATTTTATTACTAGTGTGCAACGTAAGATTTCAAAGAAACTCTTTGTTGTGTATCGGGTACGCTATCGAACATAGCAACCCCTTTAAAGTAAAATTAATATTTAATTCGTAAATATTAATAAATATGAAATTTTTTTATTCTTTACTTACCTGGGATGTTACATCCTTCCCCCTTTTGGGAATTGCGTCCTCTCAATTTTATTCACTTATCAAAATAAGTGGGGGTATTTATCCCTCATAGCATTTTCAGATTCCCACGTTGCCTCTTCAACCATATGGTTTTTCCACAAAACCTTTACCTGGTGAATTAACTTATTTAGCAACACTTCCTCTCTTCGGTAAAGAATCTGGACTGGTTGTTCTTCATAAGAGAGATTCTCTTCAACTGAACTACCTCTAGGCTCAAAACATGAGATGGATCTGGCATATACTTTCTCAACATCAAAACATGAAAAACATTGTGTGCCTGAGATAAACTCGGAGGTAAAGCCACACGGTTTGAAACTGATCCAACTCTATCCAGAATTTCATATGGTCCAATGAACCTTGGACTCAGCTTTCCTTTCTTACCAAATCACATCACACTTTTCCATGCCGAAACTTTGAGAAAGACATGATCACCTACCTCAAAAGAGAGATCCTTCCTCCAGTTGTCCGCATAACTTTTCTGTCTGCTCTGAGCTGTTCTCATGTGTTTCTGAATCAACTAAACTTTTTATGCCATCTCTTCTACCAATTCTAATCCCATCAGCTTCCTTTCACCCACTTCATCCCAAAAAGCTGGAGTTCAACACCGTTTACGATATAATTCCTCAAATGGAGTCATCTGTATACTAGAATGAAAACTGTTATTATATGAAAATTCAACAAAATAAAGATGTTGGTCCCAACTTCCCTGATAATCCATTAAACAAGCACGTAGCATATCCTTCAAATTCTTAATTGTTCATTCTGACTTCCCATCTGATTGAGGATGAAAAGTTGTACTAAAATTTAATTCAGTATCCAACAACTTCGGAAGGCCCTTCGAAAAGTTAGATGTAAACCTGGGATCACGATCAGATACAATGGATAGGGTAACTCCATGCAACCTGACTATCTCTTTAAAATAAAATCAAGAAAGTTGACCTAGAGAGAAAGTATTTCAAATAGGATGGAAATGAGCAGATTTAGTCAAGCGATCAACAATAACCCAGATTGCATTATTACCTTGAGATGTCCTCGGTAATCTCACAACAAAGTCCATGGATACATTTTCCCATTTCCACTCTGGCACCGGTAAAGGATGAATCATCCCTTTCGGTAACTGCCGCTCTGCTTTAACCTGCTGACAAGTCAAACACTTTACTGTAAAATCAGCAATATCTCTTTTCATTCCATCCCACCAGTAATACTCCTGCAGATCTCTGTACATCTTAGTACTTCCAGGATGAACTGAAAACGGGGAACTATGAGCCTCACATAACAACTCATTCTTCAACAGTGAATCACCAGGCACACATAATCTCTTCCCAAACCTCAAAACACAATCATTATCAATATTAAATTCAGGAAACTTACCCTTCTGAACCAGTTCTGCCATTTTCTGCAACCCACTGTCTTTCTTCTGTGCTTACTTAATTCTATCTGATAGGGATGATCTCACTGACACCTGAAACAAAACAGAAGAACTTCCTACACCAACAACTTCTATGCCAAATTTCATCAAATCAAAAACCAAAGGATCTTGGTCCAAACTTAGAATGGTTAATAAAGAATTACTTTTTCGACTCAAAGCATCAGCCACTTTATTTTCTTTTCCCGTATGGTAATAAATTGTACAATCATAATCCTTGATTAATTCCAGCCATCTCCTCTGTCTCATGTTCAATTATTTTGGAGTGAATATATACTTTAAACTTTTGTTATCGATATATATTTCACACTTTACTTCATAGAAATGATGCCTCCAAATTTTTAGTGCAAAAAAAACAGCAGCTAATTCGAAATCATGTTTAGGGTATTTTACCTCACGAGTTTTCAACTGACGTGAAGCATAAGCAGTTACCTGATCATTCTGCATTCGGACGCAACCAAGTCCTTTCAATGAAGCATCACTGTATATAACAAACTCACCATTCTTGGAAGTAAGTGCCAAAACTGGAGCATTTACCAATCTTATTTTCAACTCCTGAAAACAATCATCACATTCTTTTTTCCAGATAAACTTAACACCCTTCCGAGTTAGCTTAGTCATTGGACTAGATAACCGTGAAAATTTTTCAACAAACCTTCGGTAGTAACCTTCCAAACCAAGAAAAATACGGATCTAGGTTACATTTGTGGGTCTTGGCCATTCATCAACAACTTTTGTTTTAGCAGGATCAACAGTTATGCCATTTTTTTGAAACAATGTGACCAAGGAAAGAAATTTGTTGAAACCAAAACTCACACTTTCTGAATTTTCCATACAGTCTCTTTTCTTTTAAGGTTTGCAAGATAACCCTTAAATGACTTTTATGCTCCTCTTTACATTTAGAAAACACCAAAATATCATCAATAAACACAACCAACATTTTTCACCTGAGTCAACTAAGCCATCACTGCAACAAACTGTTTAGTTATGATTCTAACCATCTCAGGACACTAATTTGAAAGGTCATTTCCCACTATATGCCTTCCCAGAAAATCTGTTCAATTTCCTCTATGAAAAACCATTCTTAACACAGAAATATCTTAGGAGAAGAAACATGGTAATCTTCAAATGCTATATCATTTCAATAATACCATAAATTAATTTATAATTTAACAATTTTCTAACTCCTAAAGTTTTCTAAACCGACCTTTGATACCAACTATAAGGCCTCGGCCTTAAACCTTACTTAATATTGAATTAAATGAATAATTCACATTGAGGATCTTTTTAGGTTTAGAGTTTTAGAGAATTAGGACATAACTATTACATATCAAAAGATTACAAAGTAGACACTTCTACTAAGTTTCCATAAAATAAGAACTCTTATAAAGAAACATTTCTAGTTCCATGTTTTAGATAGCATGACTTTTCCTTGATCCCATCCTTGACCATATTCCACATTAAGTCTTGTGAAAAACATTTCAAAAAAAACTTGGGGTGAGCATAAAAAGCTAAGTAAGGGATACACAAAGAAAGAAAACTGTTAGTTTTTTCAAAACAACAAGTAAACCATGAATACTTTATCAAAGTAATAATTTTCACCTTTATGGAGTAGTAAATACTCCTCAATGAATAAAATATCATTACTTACCCTTTTGTAACTAAAATATTACCATAAACCCCATTTAATGAACACATTACATATAAAGGTAACTTGGGACATAAACATACTTAAATGGAATAACCATACGGTCGACTTCCAAACATATCACTTAATGGAATAGCCATACGGCCGACTTCCATACCCAATGCATTGGAGGTTATAACTTAACCACCCATCCTGGTATTCACGGCACCACCCGTCATATGGTTTATCACGTAACCACCCATCAAATGTCCAAGTGCCATTATAAAATCATAAGACATAAAACAAATATAATGGAAAGAAACATTTCCACACTTTGATCACAATATATCACTAAAATATATTGACATAACAAATCCATTATAAAAACCCATTTTCAATACCAAAATAGATAAAAGATTATATGGTATTTATTTCATTTTAAAAACATTACGGCTTGTTGAGGAAGCCAAAGACAAAATAATACTCATGGCGGCGGAAAAGGTCATTGTCACCGCGTACATTAAAAGAAACATTTCTTTCTGTCGTTTAGTAAAATACTTCGTATAAAAAATATTCCTCTTGAATAAAATTAAAATTCAAAGAGGTTTATAAACCATATAAAAGAAAGTTGTGTATAAAACAAAATATTCCTCAATGAAAGGAGATTGAGACGAAGTCCCTTACCTCGGGTCCGACTTGACTCGATCGTTCTTTAATGTCCAGAATAATAAATTTGAGTTAATGTATACATGATTAAGAACCTTTTTAAAGTTCATTATTCATTTTATATCACTTATTACCATGTCATGAACACTATGTAGTTATTTAAGTTAATAATGTTCGTTTTAAAGATCATTGGTACTTGAGTCAAAAATAAACTCTTTATAATTACAAGATTGTTCATGGGGTAAAATATCAATTATATCCAGAATTATATTAATTATGTAAATATCATATATATCATATATATCCATTATATACATTAATTTATAATATTACATAACATTTAGAGGTAAGAAATGAAATGCACCGTTCATGGAGACGGTAAGCCGTACGTACGCATGAACGCTACTTCCATTTCTATTTCATATTTAATGGAATTAAAACATAATGATACATAATAGTATTATAATTCCAGTATGGTATCATATATAATATAATTAAATATATCCTTTATATGTACCACATATGGTATTAACGAATCAAATCACTTTGAGGGGGCTGTAGTCCGCACTTCCTAAAATAAAGATATCACGTTTACCCATAATGGAAACCATAAAGGTATGCCGTAAATGAAAAATACAGAAGCATAATAAAAAAATAAACATATTATATATCATATATAAATATAGTGACATCTTAATTTCCTCCTTTAATGGTTTTATAAGAGTATTGAACAATCATCGTTTCGTGAGGCAGAAATTCGCCATCTACGGAAACAGTATGTTCTTTAACCATTAGATGTAGGTGTGTGTAAGTGTAGCTCTAATCATTATCATGACAACATCCTAGTATATTGAAGATGCTATTTTTGTTACAAAAGAAATGAATAAAAAGAGTTTAGGGGGATGGAGAAGTAAAATAAAACATAAGAACACAAGAGAAGGCACTACCTTTAAAACAGGTAACTCTTTTTGATTTGAGCTCAAAGGATTCCTTGGGAAGACTTATGCCCAAATTGAGGCTTCTAGGAGTAATAGAGGGATTTGGAGAGACAAAATGGGCATGGTTTGGTAGATCCAAAGGCATGAGAGGTGTGGGTAAGGTGGTAGAGGTGGGGGCCTTTTATAAGAGGAGAGGAGGGGCACTCTTGGAAAGTTATAAAAGGTTACTTAATTATAAAATGCTTTTCAGATTTAAAAGGTCCCAAAATTATATATTTCAAGGATAAGGTGATAATAGTTTGAAATCCACCCATCCAATAGGTTTTTGACATGTGTAGGTCTTAGATGTTACATTATATTTTCATTTTATTTAAATCATTAAATAATGAGGTAATCGCTGCATCATCATGGTGTCATAAATAATTTAATTTATTTAATGTCTAGAAATTATAAAAAAACTATCATGATGTAGGAAATCTTTTTAGATTTCTAATTAATATTTATAGTCAAAGATATGACTTGTATAAACCCATTTAAAAATTGTTTTATTAAAACAACACATGTTTGTGACATTTTAATTTTAACTTTAAATAAAAAGTTTTTAATGTCCTTTTCCTACCAAAGTGGCTCCATGGGGTCTTCTAGATGACCCATGGATTGTCTTGGTCGGCCATGACACAAAAAATAAGGGTAGTACATATTTCATGGTCATTTCATATCATTAAAACATTATTTTTACCTTAAACTACACTAATTACCTCTAATCTCGATTAAAAACTTAAAAATTACTATTCACCAAAAAATTATTTTAATCCCATTGAACCACATTTTACTTCTTAATTACAACCATGTATATCGGATTTTGGAAATTCAAAACACATAGGTGATAAAATTTCAAATAAACGAAAAATCAGTTTTTTAAGTACCACTTAGTGGTTTCACTATTCATTAAAAAATGAAGTTTTTCAAAAAAATACCAAAACTTTACCCTAAGCTATATTTGATATTCCAAATTTAAAAATGATGTCTATTTTACAAAATTCAAATCATATAAGTTACATTAATTAATTTAATAATTAATTCCTGCTGTCAGAACAAATAGCGTGTTTTTATGAAATAATATATATCAAAAGATTGACACTAGTTTAAGTCCAATTTCAAAGTGAAATTAATTACAATGACCAATATTGTATTAAATGGTAAAATTATATTCTAATTTCACTTTAAAACCAATTCAAAAGATAATCTAATCATATAAATAAATTATATTAAAAGAGGTTTTGAATTAAAATACAACATTTTTCACTATTCATTAAAAATGAACTTTATCGGAAAAATACCAAAAATTTACACAAATTAAATTTTGATGTCCCGATTCTAAAGAAGAATTTTATTAGGTCCAAAAGAAATAGAGTGACCAAAACAATATTTAAAGAGGTTTCACCATCAAAAGGCGATAGTTCGACCTTTTAATGAATATTAGAGTATCTATGCCTAAAATTGAATTCTTTTCGTATTTTAAGCCTTTATCCTTTATTGGATAAATGTAAAAACATTTAACAAACATATATAATCATATTTTAGTTATTGATATTCATTCCCACCAATACAACGGCTACATGTTAACTACCATAATATTATTTTATTACTAGTGTGCAACGTAAGATTTCAAAGAAACTCTTTATTACGTATCGGGTACGCTATCGAACATAGAAACCCCTTTAAAGTAAAATTAATATTTAATTCGTAAATATTAATAAATATGAAAATGTTTTATTCTTTATTTACCTGGGATGTTACAAAATCTCTCCTCGGTTTTTTGTGTAGTCAAGATAAATTTTTTGTTGTGTATATTTAATGATTAAGATGGTGTTGTGAATAAATAAAGAAAAACATTGTGATTTAATATAAAATAAACTATTTTTGGTGTTACATGAAATGACGAATATTATAATGGTTATATTAATTTGAAAAGAAATAGTTCAAAAAATATTGGGGTGTTACACTTAGCATCTGAGTTCACCCCTTTTATGTTTCCTTCCCAATGTTGTGAAGATATGTATTAAGTATAATGTGTTTAAGAATGGGTGTAGTCAATAGGAACCTAGTGAGATATAATGTATCTCACTTATGTACTATAGTTCATGTCTCCATGTTTCCAAAGGCACTAGACTAATATGGTCTTTGGGCGTCTGTTTGTATAATGTTTTAGGTTTTCCGAAAAAGTGATTTCTGGTATATTTTTTCAAGTGAGGGTATCTATAGTTAGTGAATTTAATATTTATAAATAGAAAAAAAATCAATTCATTTCAAACATAAGAATGATAGTAGGTAGCAGAAAACAAAAAATTTGAATACAATGAAATAATGGGGGTGCTAGCCGGATTTTTACATGACTTTTAACATAAATTTCTCAATTATATAGATTATAGAAAGATAATAACCCAATTTATGAAAAAATAATAAATCTTTTACATAAATAAAGGTTATTATTCCATACTTAATTCCAAGTATAATGAAATGTAAATATAGGGATTTAAAACATGTAGAAATAAAAATAATACTCCTTGAGTGTGGAAGATTCTCTTTTTTATTTTATTCATCCAAGTATGGAATCTATTTTTTTCAGATACTTGGATAATTAGTTACAATCCCTATAAATTTTAACAAGAAAAAATTATACTTAAGGATTTAAATCTCAAAGTGAAATGAAAACATGTTTGAGTAAGAGAGTTTTGATCATATAAATTTTAGTTTATTGTTATCTTGTCATTGACCGACTGACATGAGTAATTAATGCCTTATTATTATCATAAATTCAAAAAAAAACAATTTATAAACAAGAATAATAATAATGAAATAGGAAAATGAAAAAGAAATGTCTTGGGAAAACCCCATAAGGGGTGTTATATTTTGACTGTCCACAGCTGGATAATCATTGGGTTAACCTTATTCAGATGATGGATGTGGATTATTTTATAAGAACCATCACATTTTATTCACCCCATAAATGGTTCGTTTCAACATTTAGAGTATCAATTTTATAATTTAAAACCAGACCCACTCCTTTTCAGTGGAGTACCACCGGTGGAGTGATAGAGTCGAAAAAATTTAGCGGTACTTCCCTTCTTGTTTAACTTTAGGGTTGGTGTGAATAGGTTGTAAGACTCCATTAATAGGGTGAGACATGTATTTTGGCTTATTCCAAAACATATATTCCACATTAAAAATAAAAAAAATTCAGAACTCTATATGACACCTTTACACAATTCAAAGCGCTCCTCTTCTTCATCGGTATGTGATACTTCCTTAAGACTCTCTAGCAAAAAATTTCATACAGCTGACTATTTAACATATGCTCGTAGAATCAGAATTATCCTAAACTACAAAAAAAATAGAAACAAATAAAAGGAAATAATATTCAATAAATTGATATTCTCAATGATTTTGGTTAGCTACCTCATCTTGAATAATAGTAGGTGATGGAAGGAGTGTTCCTGGGGATGGAGTGAGGTTGTCAATATCTTTTATATTCTCTTCCAAATGACCCACCTTAGGTTTATTGTAGTCAATGTAATTTTATATGATTTATTATTCTGGTTCAAACAATTGAGTCAAGTGAAAACCAATTGAATAGTATAAATAGTTTAAATCATAAAAATGGTAATTGAAGAAGAATTGATCATTTAAAAGTCGTCATGCTTCTCTGGTTATGCATCGTCTATATCCAACCAGCTCTTGTGAAAATCCTATGTATATGGATCTTTCATAGATAGTATTTAAGACATGGTTATATCAATTTAAAAAGTGGTAAACTACCGTTATTTACCATAAAAATCATCGGAAAGATGAGAAAACTTCTTGAGTTCCTTAACTAAGGCCTCCAAAAGATGAGGAACCAGATCATCCTTCAATTCCTCAATAATATCATCAAAACTATTCTTGATCCCAAATGATTAATTGTTACCCAGTTCTATAATAATGAAATAAAAACATAGTCCTTTAAGGTTCTAGGTGGACTCATCAATTGTTTGTTTTGTATTTTTTGGTTTTTTAATTTTAGTTATTTTACATTCTTGTTTTTTAAGAAAAAATTGAAATAAACAGTAAAAAAATGATTATTCCCTGATAATGATGCCAAAATTTGATGTATCCTTTGTCATAAGGATAAAAAATGATACATTTATAAAACCCATGATATACAATAGTTCCTAACCTCCAGTTCTCTCTATAAGAAGAAGTCTTGAATTCCTTAGCGATATTTCTGAAATGTTTTTTTATTTTTTTATTTATTGAAAACATCAAATGAAAGTAGAAAAAATAGTTATGAGAAATAAAATTCTAGTGATGAAATATTTTGAAAAAAATAATACAAATAGGTGAAACAAAATGATGGAAATGAGGGAGATTTTGTGTGTACAATTCCAGATACAAGTCGATTCACCATCAACCACTGATCAGAAATCTTATTAAAAATTAATCAATGACTCTCACCCTCAGTTATTGCAAGGTCGATGATTCAATTCACACACATCTCTTACCCAAAATATTGATCATTCATGTGTTTAATTATTTCATTGAACACTCTCCAAATATGAAAAATCTTCAAATCAAATCACTCTAGCCAAGAATTTCATCCTAACTGATGTGATCATTAAAGGATAAAAAATAAATCAACCTCACCTAACCACTCAATCGACCAATTCAAGATAAGATGGAAAAAAAATTGTCAAGGGGAAAAGAGAAATAAAACAATCCGATGAAATAAGTCACCCTTGCACAACTTAAATCACTATAATAATCTACTTAGAGTAAATATGGAGTGGTGATGTTTATCATGAAGTGCAGATCTCTAGGAAGAGTAGAGTTTCTCTACCTATATTAGTACTTCAAAATTAATTTATAATTTCTAGAGAATCAAGACCACAACACTGAGAATAATAACAAACATACATCACAATTGTAGTTATAAAATAGAAACACATTTTTGACATTTAAAAAACAAAAACAACAATGAAAAAAGAGAAAATGGAAGGATGAGAAAGAGAGAACGGTTCATGTCTCCAGGAATTGATACAGTTCCGACGTCTGGAGAACAGAAATACATAAATTTATGAGCTCTATTATTCATGAAATCTCAATAGCTGAAAAAAATAAATAATGGGAAAGAAGCCCATAATGCATCCCTTGATACTCTCACCACCTGCTTTCAGTAAAGACCCATTGTAAATAGGAAACCCCTAGAAATGACCCACACTTCCTGATGAATATATGACATAATTAACCACAATGACTTTTTTATTATATTTTTATTACCATTTCCTGAATTTTTTATACTTTAAGAAAAATTAAGGTGTTAGAAACATTAAATATTTGAAATAAAATTCTACATTATGATTGTTTTAATTGTGCAGAATGTGTTTCTTGGGACCCTGTGGTGTCTAGCCTGCATGCCCCGATCCATTAATTCTTTTGGGTTTAAATGTCTTGACATTAATGAATTTTTATTTATCCTTATATAAATAGATTAATAAATATTATTATTATTATATATATATATAAGAAATAATGTTTATATACAGATAATTATTGATATAATTAGATATTAAATTTGTTAATATATATATATATATATATTATATTTAATAATAGTATTATATATTAATAAAATATATATTATATAAAATATATATATATATATATATAATTGAGAAACATAAAGGGGGTTTCACCCTTCTAAATCTATCAACCTATGAGGGTTTCTCGAAGGAGAGGGACATGGAATTGCATACTTCTTCTCAATGTTGATTTCTTGGAGCAGCACAACTATGTTCATTTGTCTATCATATTAGGGTAATGGAACTTGTGCACAACTCTTGTGTGGTCAAATATTCACAAGATTGTTATAATTTTATTCAAAATATATTAATTTTATAATTTTATTCAAATTATTTATTAAAATAAATTGTGTGTTTTTTTCAAAATTCAACTGGTGTTCCCCTCACCCTGAGTTGTGTCATTTCGGTTGAACCATTGTGTTTTTTGAACTAAATATTGAGTTTGGACTGGTGTTCCCCTCAATAAGAGTTGTATTGTTTCGGTCGAACCAATGTGTTCTTTGACCAAAGCAGTGGAATTCAATTCAATTATAATTTAAAAATAAGTGATGATGAGATTACTTATGGGTAAATTAATTTTTCAATCCATGAAATTATCCAGAGTTCTCTCAACATCGATGCAGCAGGGAAATTCAAAATTGGTGTTCGATTATCCATAAAACTTGGGGAAATCCCCAATGGATATTCCCACCAAGAACCATACACCATCAACATGGGGTTGGATCAATCCCTTTTGGAAAGTGAATTTAATTCACGCATCATGGTTTTATCCATCTTCTCGGTCAGCCTACTTATTTTCAAACAATAAAATCTGTTTGATTCTAAAATCAAATTCTAGAATATGGATTCTGAATATCTTAATGTCAAGAACCAAGACATGGTCAGACTTGACCATTTTATGGAAGAAACCTTTCTGGATGGCAGGACAGGATGAATTTTATTCTTTCAATTTGGAATATTTCTTACATTCTTGAACCAAATCAGCCTCCCATTCTCAATGATCCTACTTCGATTTCCAAAAACACACCCATTAATGTGATTCATGTCGAGTAGATTCATGAAATGAGGATTAAATGAGAAGGCGGTGATTTTTTTTTCTGAGGACATATTCTCAAAACATTATCAAATCATATGTAGGACTATTTCTGTCAAATGGAGACCACTCAAGGGATTTGGGATGCACTCGAATTTAAATACAAAGAGGAGGAAAAATCTACCAATAAGTTTATTATTTACAAGTTTATAAACAAAAAGATGGTTGAAAACAATCCCGTTTTGCATAAATTTCACAAAATTCATTTTTTAGAAAATAAATTTCTTTCGGTTAAAATTTATATACCTGAAACATTTCACGTTGGTGAAATTATTTCTAAATTTTCACCTCTGTGTAATTATTTTTGTAAATCAATCATCCAAAAAAGAAATGATATTTCCATGGAACAATTTCCAAATATTCTTCATATTGAATAAGAATACATGATGAGAGATGTGGGTTTGGATTCACAATTTGATACCAAAATTAATATCATTGAGGGAAAGACACAACCATACTCCTCTTTACATGTTAAGAAGAAAAGTAACCAATTCAATAAGAAATAAAATCCTTCAAAGAAGATAGTATAATGATTTGAATGTGGTAAACTAGGTAATTTTTCAAGGGAATGTTTCTATGAAAATAATGTTGAAAACCCCACTAAAAATATGATTACTAATGGAAATATAGTCTGAATGATAACTGAAGTCGATATGACTTTGATGAAGCTGGGATGATGGCCAGATTCTGGAGAAAAAATGCATGTGTTCAATGATCATTCAATGTTCAAAACATTTAAAGATTGTACTATCATAAATTAAGCACATCTTGGAAACAATTCATGCATCAATGTTAGCAGAAAAGGCATTTTGGAGATAGATATTATTTTTGGGAAGAATTTGACACTTCTAAATGTGTTGTATGTCTGCAAAATTCAAAAGAACTCATCTTCTATTGATCTTCTATGTAGGAAGGGATTTCGTGTTTCATTTGAATCCAAAATGGATATCGTGTTGAGGGGAGCCATGTTTATGGGGAAAGGGTGCTCTAATAATGGCATGTATCGACTTTCTATAAATAATATGATTGAATATTCTGCTTACATGATTGAATATCCTAATTTATTTAATTCTTGTTTATATTATGTTAATTTTAATTCCTTGAATGTAATGAGGAACTTAAACATGATCAAAGTTTTAAATGATTTGGATAAATGTGATACATGTGTAGAATATAAAATAGTTTAGAATCCTTTTCATAGTGTTTAAAGATATAATAATATATTATATTTAATGCATTCTGATATTTTTGAATTAAATTACTTATTAATTCATGGAGTAAAAATATATTTTATCACTTCTGTTGATGACTGCAGTAGATATTTATATTTATATCTTCTTAGAAACTAAGGATGAGGCCTTTATTGTGCTTAATAAGTATAATGAAAAGGCTGAAATCTAATTAAACAAAAAGAATAAATTATTACACATAGATAGAGGTTGTGAGTACTTTATGAATTTTTTAATGGGTTCTATGAAGAAAAGGGTATAATTCACCAAATAATTGATCCTTACATACCACATAAAAATTGAAGAACCCAGATCTACATTTCAGGTAGGAATCTTTATTTTGGGTTGTTTTCAAGGAAAAAGGATGATTTTGAAAATTTTCTAAGTACACGTCGTTTACACTTGTGTAAACACTGTGTACCCAGTTTCCACACATAATTGTGTATTGGTTGTGTAACATCCGAGTACATAGATGTGTAGGTGACCTGGAAGACCGCCTAAAGTGGGAGCTGGTTGAGGATAATACACGACATGTTCATTTAATGTACACGCCATGTACTTTTTTTGGCTATATCAGACTGGGGTCACATCTCATCTCCAGAACATCTTTCTTCTTCCTGTGTCTTGTATAGGAGAGCAATGAAAGACTGAGAAACTTAATGCTCCTCTCATTCCTCTGTCTGATCTCTGACTGAGACGTCATTGGGCGAGTTGGATTCCCCCTGGCGAGTTCTCTCTTTCCTTGGAGCCTTTCTTCAAGATTTATATTGTCTCATGTGTTGTCTAGGACTGATCTTTTTTAAAAATTTATATATCTACGTCTTTTTAGGATGAATCGAGAGAGGAAATTTTAGATTTTTTATCATACAATGTTGTGGTATGTGGAGTGTTCCATTCTAAAATTTTAAATCGATTATATCTTCTTATTTCAAATGAATACCCATGTTGGGGTATTGGTTATTCTAGATTTTGACCCTATTTAGTACCTTCCATGGTTTGGTAGATTGATTAAGGGTTATTTCCTATTCATAATATTTTATTCCCTTGTTTATGGGACACCTCATGGGTGTGTTCCCTTATTTGATTATTATCAGTCATTTAGACTAGGTTTCCTCTTAGGAATGCTTAATTTTCCATGCCTTAAGTTTTTATGATAGAGTTTTTTTGTTATATAAGATGCTTACTTAATGATTTAGTAATGATGATCCATGTAATAGTTTGAATTTCATGTAGATCCTTTAATGAATGTAGTGTGCACGCTGATCTTCATTGGACTGTAAGATCCTTGGACCGAGAAAACTATGGGGGTTTCCATGTTTATTTACATAGGATCGTGAGAGCCTTGGTGTAGAGTTTTTTTCAAGGGTATTGACTTTGAGAGTAACCCAGGAGGTCTTTTATGATTATTTATACTACGTTGACCTAGGGGTATTTACCATGAGAGCAACCCGAAGGTCGTGTATATTTTATTGACACCATGTGGACCTAGGGGTATTGACCATGAGATATTCCCAGGTGGTTTTTTTTCTTTTGATTAGTGAAATTTTAAACCAAAGGGGTTAGACTCGGTGAGATTTCTCAAAGGGTTGTTGTGAATAACATAATTATTGTGACAAGTCTACCAAGAAAAAGAACAAGCTTAGACTCGGTCTTAATTGTTTGTTTAGGTGGTCTTCAGAGACATTTTTTGTTACTATTAAATAGGGGGTATAACTGTTAGGATATATACCAAGGTTATATTATTCAACGGTATGAATAATTAATAATTTTAAATTAAGTAATTAGAAATTTTAGGATTGTTTACTTTTGAGTATTCCCTACTTTATTGCTTCAATCTGCATAATTCCTACTATATATATTCACCGAAAGTTAGGCATTGATATTTTGGTCATTTCCTACTGGGATTCGTCTCAAACCCTATATGATTCATGCTTTTAGACCCAAATATATTATATGGTTGTAGTTGCAGATAAGGGTTATCACCCTTCTTTATTAGGTACTTTATTTCTGTTGGAGCTGGAGATCATGGGACCAAGCTGAGGCTTGTGATGCTATTGGAATTTACTTATATTTAAGTAATTTGGTTTTAGTATTGTATTTACCACATTATGACTTGTTTGGATACTTTCCTAGATACATGTTTCATGCATCATTTACTTATATATATGTTGTAGTTGTTCATACTATCAGTCTTCCACTATTTAGTTCTGTTGTATTGTATTATAGCTTTCGTTGTTGATTGTTATTATTTATTCCACTGTGTATAATATGAGAATGAGGTAATAGTTTCCCCATTATTATACCCTATCCCTTGGTTCTAGTCCTCAACCACTGGTGTATGGGGAAATGAGGTTGAGGTTTTGTGACCAACTGTATGACAACCCTGCTTTTTATTACAACTTAAACATGATTTGTTACATAAAACATCACTCGATACAACAAAGAAGATCGAGAGGTTTAGTGTCTTTGGGGCTTAGGATCATTACATAAAAACTTAAAACATGAAATACAACATCTTTATTGAAAACATCCTTTTCATGACCACTACATTCCTTCGTACTTAGCATTGCATGGGATAACCTGAGGACATACATAAGAAAAGGGTGAGCTATAAAGCCCAGTAAGGGAGTACACATGGAATAACATGAGGAGTACAATACATGTTAGACAATTGGCATATCAATAGAGCATTAGAAAAACATGAACATAAAGGCATGATAAAGCATGATAATCATAACAAGGAAATGTAGCAACAACACTTAACATGGAATTAGCATGAGCCAAGGCCCATTGCACATGGAGCATGAGTAAATCCTCATTGAACATAAAGCATGAGTAAACCCTCATTTCACTTGAATTATCAAGAGTCAACACTCATTTCACATGACGTATCATGATACTACACTTTACCCAATGCATTGGAGCGCTATAAGGGCGCACCCTTCTTAAACATTTCATTTCATGCATAAGTGTGCCACATGGATCATAAAACATGGGTTAATAAAACATAATCATTTATTCCATGATAAAGGAATGTGGAATTCATACATGAAACTTTGTAAACAATAAGTAAAGGTGTATAAAGGTGGATACCCTTGATGGAGAAATGGGCATGGTATCCACTACACAATGGCATTGGCTTAGAAAATCGGTGCGATTTCGGCAGCGCAACGGCGTGACATAAGAACTCATAAAAAATGGTTGATGAGAGATAAAGGGGTTCCTCATCATATTTAAATGTAATGGACAGTAAGTATGTCATATAGATACATTTCCCAACAATTCTAAGGGAATTTAGAATCATGATACAAAATTATTGCTTGAATGTAAAAGAAGAGAGAGAAGTTCCTTTCGGAATTTCGGCATAGTAATGGGTGTACATGAGAGGCATTTAATGAGAGAGAAAGGGATCTACCATCATTCAAAAAATAAGAGGGAAGTATGGGGGAGGTTCTAAACCATACCCCAACATTAATAATTGAAATTAAAAGGTTAATACAACTTAAATAAAATTGAAAAAGATGAGAAAGGAAGAAAAAACACTTACTTGGAAGTGTGCTTCCAAAGGCAAGAGAGAGGCTTGTGAGAGGCTTCTTGGGAGCTTGGGGAACCTCAGGAGGATTATAGAGAGAGTAGGGCAGAGGTTGGATGAACTTCAAGGGCTTTGAGTGAGGAGGAAGTGGGAGCATGGGTGGGTTTATATAGGAAAGGTGCGGGAATTCTTTATTATTTAGGTTTGGGACCCTTTATATTAAATTAATCCAAACCACAAACCATCCCCTGGTTTTTGCCCATGGTTTTTTTGAAAAGGGAAGAGGAAAAAATTATTTTATAAGGCCAACGTCCGAACTTCTTAAAATAATAAGGTTGCTTATGTGGAGGTGAGTCACACTCCCATGGAATTTAATTTAAAAAGGAAAAGTGTTGAATAAGTCTTGAGGGGTCCATTAATGCTTTGAAAAAATAAGTCAAAAAAACCCAAAATAACTTTATTTTAATGGTAAAACATATATTGGCCGAACATAATGCTTATAGTATTTTATTACATCACTATTGGGTCATTATGAAGTCATAAAACACATTATATATTTAAACGGTATTTAATTTTTACCCAAAAATTTGACTACCTCGGAATATTATGAAAAATTCACCATTGGATAATTTCGACGTCCTGATTCCAAAAATAACATTTATTTTATCTGAATAATTTTCTAAATATTTTAATTTTCACTTTTAAAATAAAAACTGACATTTATCAAAAATTCACAGGTTTTGACAGAAATGGCTTTCAAACCTTAATAAAAATTTTAATTGCATTCATAAAATTATAAGATCATTTATATTTAATAAAAATTAACTTAATAATATTATTATTATTTTATTAAAATATTATTTAATTCAAAAATACCTTAATTTAATAAAATATATTTCTCAATTAAATAATAACTAAAAACACGATTTGTACTTTAAAAACTATTTACAATGTATCAAAAATGACTAGAAATTATATTCATTATTATATACAAAAATAATGTACATGAACATAGTACTACTTATTTGTTACATAACCCCTTAAAACAGCCGCATAAGACCTAAGGGTAAGGTGTCCGATGGTGACAGACTCTTGGGGTGGCTCAGATAACATCGCTCGAGTGGTAATCTCTATCAACTTCCACTTTTCCCGTAGACGGTCCCGTTCGAGTTTGACATGGTGAAGCTCAGCTTGGGCTTGGTCAAGAGAGAATCCCAAGGATGCCACCTCTTTTCTGAGCTCCAACAAATGGGCTTTGTATGGGGAAATTCTACTTGATGAGGTCATCGCTTTCTTTGTCTGAGTAAATTGGATTTGTTAAAGTCCTATATTTATACTAATCATGTGATCATTGTTCAATGGCTATATTAGAAACGGTCCAAATTCCTAACATAAAACCAAAGAAGTTGACATTTTATGTAAACATAAAGGAATATTTTAATTAGATCAAGAGGTATTTCCATTAATGAAACTTTGGGTAGTTACAATATTCCCCCCTTAATAAATTTTTCCCTCGAAATTTTCCTTTTCCCACACTAAAACATATGTGGGTAACTAAGCTTCATCTTTTCCTCCGATTACCAAGTCGCTTCTTCAAACTTGTGTTTTCTCCACAACACCTTGACGAGGGGCATTGTCTTATTTCGTAGAAATCTTTCTCTACGATCTAAGATCTTCACTAGTTGCTCCTCATAAGAGAGATCATCTTCCAATTGTACCACCTCAGAAGAGAGTACATGTGAAGGGTCCGGTATGTACTTCCTTAAGAGGGATACATGAAAGAAATCATGTACTTTGGCCATGGCAGGAGGAAGTGCTAGTCTATAGGCCACAACCCTGACACGATCAAGAATCTCGAAGGGGCCGATGTACCTTGGACTTAACTTCCCTTTCTTTCCAAACCTCATGACCTTCTTCTATGGAGATATGTGTAGAAACACCATGTCTCCAACTTTAAACTCAAGGTCTCGTCGACGATTATCTGCATAACTCTTCTGTCATCTCTGGGCTGCCTTGATATGCTACTGAATGGTTTTCACCTTCTCCACTATTTATTCTACCATTTCTAGTCCAAGAATCTTACGTTCACCGAACTCATCCCAACATGTCGGTGTTCTGCACCTTTTCCTATACAGAGCTTCATATGGTTCCATTTGGATGCTCGAGTGGAAACTGTTATTATAAGAGAACTCAACCAGAGGAAGATGTTGATCCCATCCTCCTTTAAAGTCCATTGAGAATGCTCTCAACATGTCCTCAAGTGTTTGGATAGTCCTCTTGGATTGGCCATCAGTTTGAGGATGATAGGTCGTACTAAAGTTCATTTCAGTATTCAGAGCATGTTGAAGACTCTTCCAAAACATAGAGGTGAATCTTGGATCTCGGTCAGACACAATAGATAGTGGTACTCCATGAAACCTTACCACTTCCCTAATATATATCTATACCAGTTGATCCAATGAGAAATCCTCCTGAATAGCAATGAAGTGTGCAGTCTTTGTAAGACGATCCACAACAACCCAGATTGCATTGTTGCCTTTGGATGTCCTTGGAAGTCCGGTGACAAAGTCCATGGTGATGTTCTCCCATTTCCATTCTGGTATGGGAAATGGTTGAATCATCCCCTTATAATTCTGCCTCTCTGCCTTCACTTGCTGACACACCATGAACTTTGATGTATATTCAGTGATCTCCTTCTTCATATTATCCCACAAAAAGTTTTCTCGTAGATCTCGATACATCTTTTTGCTCCCTGGGTGAATAGAGAAATTTGAACTATGTGCATCATCCAAAAGTTCCTTCTTCAGCTCAGGACTTGATGGAACACATAGTCTTTTCCCAAACCGCACAATTCCTTCTTCATTAACATTAAACTCTGAGGATATCCCTTTTTTGATAGCTTCCACTTTTTCCTGAATTCCCACATCATCCTTTTGAGCATCCTTTAACCTTTCAAAAAGAGATGTTTGAGCAATCATTTGTGAAAGGATTGATGATGTTCCCTTATTTATGATTCCCACCTCCATCTTCATCAAGTCTAAGAAGATTGGATCCTTCTCAATTCTTATCATTGATAGAATTGTTGGGTCCTTTCTACTTAGGGCATCTTCCACCTTGTTCGCTTTCCTAAGGTGGTAATGTATTGAACAGTCATAATCCTTGATGAGCTCTATCCATCTTCTCTGGCGCATATTAAGCTCTTTCTGTGTGAATATATATTTAAGACTCTTGTGGTCAGTATATATCTCACATTTCTCTCCATAGAGATAATGCCGCCAGATTTTCAAAGCAAAGATCACAGCCGCCAACTACAAATCATGCGTTGGATAGTTTGGCTCATGGATTTTCATCTTCCTTGAAGAATAGGATATCACTTTATCATTCTGCATCAGCACACAGCCTAAGCCCTTCTTCGAAACATCACTGAATACCACAAAAAGTTCCCCACTTGTGGGTAAAGTAAGCACGGGCGCAGTGATAAGCCTCCTTTTCAACTTCTTGAAGCTTTCTTCGCATTCATCACTCCAAGAAAACTTTAATCCCTTTCGAGTTATCTTGGTAATAGGGTTGGACAATCGTGAGAAATTTCTCACAAATCATCGATAATATCAAGCTAACCCCAAGAAGATACGGATATCCGTTACCGATGTTGGCCTCGTCCATCCCTCAATTGCATATATTTTAGAGGGGTCCACAGATATACAATTTCTTGTGATGATATGGCCCAAGAATGATACCTCCTTCAACTAGAACTCACAATTGATGTACTTTTCATAGAGCTTCTCCTTGCGCAAAGTCTCTAGTACAGTTTTTAAATGCTCATCATGATCCTCCGTGGTTTTGGAGTATATTATAATATCATCTATAAAGTCTACCACAAATTTTTCAAAGTAATCTCTAAAGACTCTGTTCATTAAGTCCATGAAGATTGCTGGAGAATTGGTGAGTCCGAAAGGCATTACTGTGAATTCATAGTGCTCATATCTTGTACGAAAAGCAGTCTTGGGGACATCTTTTTTCTTCACCATTACTTGATAATATCCCGACCGCAAATCCACCTTGGAGAAGTATTGTGCTCCACACAGCTGATCAAATAAGTCATCGATTCTTGGGAGAGGATACTTGTTCTTTATCGTGATTTTGTTAAGTTCACGGTAATCGATGCAAAGCCGCATTGACCCATCCTTCTTCTTGACGAATAGTTCTGGTGCACCCGATGGTGAAGCACTTGGGCGTATAAACCCTTTATCTAGATTCTCTTGTAGTCTTTTCTTCAGCTCTTAAAGCTCTAAAATAGCCATTCTATATGGAGTCTTGGATATTGGTAGCACCCCAGGTATAAGTTCAATTGAGAACTCAACATCTCTTATGGGAGGAAGACCATGCAGTTCCTCGGGAAACACTTCAGCAAATTCCCTCACAATAGGTATTTCTTCAAGGATGGTTTCATCCTTGGACTCAATCATCTGAGCCAAATATGCATGCTCAAAAGGCAGTAATATCCATGCTTTAGATGATGGAGCTAAAGGAGATTCATCTTCTTCCTGACACTTGTAAAGAAATGGGGGTCGATTCTTCATATGGAGTGTGATTTCCCTCTCCCGAAAATTTATTTTGGCTCTATATAAGGAAATCCAATCCATGCCAAGAATTGCATCAAATTCCACTAGAGGGAGTATGACGAGGTTCGCTGGAAAATTAAATCCACAGATTATAACAGGGGAGGCCTTATATTCATGGGATGAAATGATTGCCCCATTTTCCGTACTCACCGACATCTTCACTTCCATGATTTTTGGTGGTGTTGGGATTGTTCTACTAAACTTTTGAGATATAAAAGAATGCATAGAACCTGAATCAGAAAGTATGTTTGCTATTCTTGAATGAATAACTAGCGTACATGTCACCACTTTGTTGTCAGGGTTCACTTCGGAAGAATTGATGGAAGAATCTCTTCCTTGTTGTCTTGGAGGTTGTTGGTTGCCTCATATAACCCTTGGATTAGGGCACTGATTTGCAAAATGACACGGTTATTTGCATTTGTAGCATTGAACAACGGGTTGAGGTTCGAACGGAGCATTCCTCTCCTATGTCGCAGCCGCGGGTCCTTCTTGTCGATAGTTAACTGCTAGGTTCCCTTCTCTTCCACACCTGAAGCATTTTCTCGTCCCCTTAAGACAATTTTTAGGGTGCTTCTTTCTACACTTTTGGAAAGTGGGGTGCTGGATCTTTTTAGCACCGTTGGATTTATCCATCGGGCCACTAGCATTGAAGTCCACCTTACGCTTCTTGTCCCCATGATACCCCTTTGATTCCCCGATCTCCATTTCGACCTTGAGGGCACCTCGAACAATTTCCTCATAGCTATCGAAGTCATGGATCGCTAATGCATTCTGCAAGCTAGGATTCAACCCACCAAAGAAGCGGTCAACCTTGCATTCGGTGGTAATGACAAAGCCGGAAGCGTATCGTGCAAGCCTTGTGAAGTTTACCTCGTACGCTCCAATAGATTCTTCATCTTTTTTCTTGAGGGAATGGAAGTCCCTATCCATCTTAAGTCGGAGGGTGCGCGGGAAATTTTTATCGAAAAACAGCTTCCGGAAATCCTTCCATTCCAAATCCTCGATCTCCTCCTCAGGCTTCGTATTTTTGATCAATGTCCACCATTGATCAGATTCACCCTCCATACGATAATCTGCTAAGAGAACCTTCTCTTGTTCAGAACATTGAAGGATGGAGAAGATCTTTTCAATGGAGTTGATCCATTGTTCAGCGATAGTGGGATCGGATGATCCACTAAAAGTAGGAGGCCTTTGTCTCATGAAGCTCTCGATAGCAACTTGTTCTTTCTTAGGGGGGGTTGAACGTTCCTCTTGATCCGTGTTTCTATTCAAAACTAGAGTTAGCTGAGAGAGAAGCGTGATAAAGTTCGTGATTCCCGCTCCCATTGGATTGGGCATCTCATTAGTATAGTCATCACACTGATCTTCACAACGATTATTAGCCTGAGTCCTCCTATTACCGGTCATTGGATGGAATAAAAGGAATGTTAGGGGTAACACATAAAGAGTAATCCAAATACAAAAGTTGATGACTTATAAATAAACTTTCATTTCCTTTACTCATGAGTCTATAGGATTCAATCTAGGCTTTTCATGATCTAATTTCTAACATATATTCTTAGGGGAATTTTTTTTAATTCCCTTAATAAGGTTTCGTACTAAGATTATGAATTTATCAAAACATATCCCCTGGGAGTGTCGTAACCAAGAGTGCAGCAAGGCCCGTTGTCGTTCACCAGTTCTCGTTCGAGTCTAGCTCAAAGAGGTGTTTTCGGGTTTTACCCCTAGGATACATCTGTGCCAGAGCTGCCTCTACCTGCTCGTATCCAGACAAGGATGTATTTGTCTAATAAACCACTTACTCAGTACTTACTAGAACTTAGGGATGTTTTTATTATACTTATTCTTGTCTCTAGGGATTTACAAGGGTTTCCTAATCCCAAAAATAACTAAACCTATCCTCTGATACCAACTATGACAACCCTTCTTTTTATTACAACTTAAACATGATTTATTACATAAAACTTCACTTGATACAACAAAGAAGATTGAGAGGTTTAGTGTCTTTGGGGATTATGATCATTACATAAAAACTTAAAACATGAAATACAACATCTTTATTGAAAACTTCCTTTTCATGACCACTACATTCCTTCATACTTAGCATTGTATGGGATAACCTGAAGACATACATAAGAAAAGGGTGAGCTATAAAGCCCAGTAAGGGAGTACGCATGGAATAAAATGAGGAGTACAATACATGTTAGACAATAGGCATATCAATAGAGCATAAGAAAAACATGAACATAAAGGCATGATAAAGCATGATAATCATAACATGGAAATGTGGCAACAACACTTAACATGGAATTAGCATGAGCCAAGGCCCATTGCACATGGAGCATGAGTAAATCCTCATTGCACATAAAGCACGAGTAAACCCTCGTTGCACTTGAATTTGCATGAGTCAACACTCATTGCACATGACGTATCATGATACTACACTTTACTCAATGCATTGGAGCGATATAAGGGCGCACCCTTCTTAAACACTTCATTTCATGCATAAGTGTGCCACATGGATCATAAAACATGGATTCATAAAACATAATCATTTGTTCCACGATAAAGGAATGTGGAATTAATACATGAAAATTTTTAAACAATAAGTAAAGGTGTATAAAGGTGGATACCATTGATGGAGAAATGGGCATGGTATCCACTACACAATGGCATTGGCTTAGAAAATCGGTGCGATTTCTGCAGCGTAACGGCGTGACATAAGAATTCATAAAAAAATGGTTGATGAGAGAGAAAGGGGTTCCTCATCATATTTACATGTAATGGACAGTACGTATGTCATATAGATACATGTCCCAAAAATTATAATGGAATTTAGAATCATGATACAAAATTATTGCTTGAATGTAAAAGAAGAGAGAGAAGTTCCTTTTGGAATTTCGGCATAGTAACGGGTGTAAATGGGAGGCATTTAATGAGAGAGAAAGGGGTCTCACATCATTCAAACAATAATAGGGAAGTATGGGGAGGTGCTATACCATACCCCAACATTCATAATTGAAATTAAAATGGTAATACAACTTAAAGAAAATTGACAAAAATGAGAAAGGAAGAAAAAACCCTTACTTGGAAATGTGCATCCAAAGAATAGAGAGAGGCTTGTGAGAGGCTTCTTGGGAGCTTGGGGAACCTCAAGAGGATTCTAGAGAGATTAGGGTAGAGGTTGGAAGAACTTCAAGGGCTTTGAGTGAGGAGGAAGTGGGAGATTGGGTGGGTTTATATAGGAAAGGTGAGGGAATTCTTTATTATTTAGGTTTGGGACCCCTTATATTAAATTAATCCAAACCACAAACCATCCCATGGTTTTTGACCATGGTTTTTTGAAAAGGGAAGAGGAATAAATTATTTTATAAGGAAAAAGTCCGAACTTCTTAAAATAATAAGGTTGCTTATGTGGAGGTGAGTCACACTCCCATGGAAATTAATTTAAAAAGGCAAAGTGTTGAATAAGTCTTGAGGGGTCCATTAATGTTTTGAAAAAATAAGTCAAAAAAACCCAAAATATCTTTATTTTAATGGTAAAACATATATTGACCGAAAATAAAGCTTATAGTATTTTATTACATCACTATTGGGACATTATGGTGTTATAAAACACATTATATATTTAAATAGTATTTAATTTTTACCCAAAAATTTGACTGTCTCAGAAAATTATGAAAAATTCACCGTTGGATAATTTCGACGTCCTGATTCCAGAAATAACATTTATTTTATCTAAAAAATTTTCTAAATATTTTAATTTTCATTTTTAAAATAAAAACCGACATTTATCGAAAATTCACGGGTTTTGACAGAAATGGATTTCAAACCTTAATAAAAAATTTAATTGCATTCATAAAATTATAAGATCATTTATATTTAAAAATTATTAATTTAATAATATTATTATTATTTTATTAAAATATTATTTAATTCAAAAATCCCTTAATTTAATAAAATATATTTCTCAATTAAATAATAACTTAAAACACCATTTGTACTTTAAAAACTATTTACAATGTATAAAAAATGACTAGAAATTATATTAATTATTATATAAAAAAATAATGTACATGAACATAGTGCTACTTATTTGTTACATAACCCCTTAAAACAGCCTCATAAGACCTAAGGGTAAGGTGTGCGATGGTAACAGACTCTTGGGTTGGCTCGGATAATATCGCTCGAGTGGTAATCTCTATCAACTTCCACTTTTCCCGTAGACGGTCCCGTTCGAGTTTGACATGGTGAAGCTCAGCATGGGCCTGGTTAAGAGCGAAACCCAAGTATACCACCTCTTTTCCGAGCTCTGAAAAATGGGCTTCGTATGGGGCAATTCTACTGTATGAGGCCATCGCTTCCTTTGTCTGAGTAAATTGGATTTGTTAAAGTCCTATATTTATACTAATCATGTGATCACTGTTCAACGGCTATATTAGCAACGGTCAAAATTATTAACATAAAACTAAAGAAGTTTACATTTTATGTAAACATAAAGAGAAGTTTTAATTAGATCAAGAGGGATTTCCATTAATAAAACTTTGGGTCGTTACAAACCGGGTTCAGGGAACCTTTGGGCAGCACCCAGAACTAGGATGTTACAATGTGGTATTAGATGATTGTTCTTTTATTTTTTGTCTAAAAATTTGGAGCCTATAGATAGGGATCAGAAAGAATGTGTAGTTGGTAATAAGTTGTGCCCGGGTGTAGCAAACTCGTGTACAAAAAAAAGTTATATTTTTCTTATTTTTCAATTGTTATAGTTGATTTTATTTCACAGTTGGGTGATTCACTTGTTTTGAGCTATTGTTTTTTATATTATTGTAGTTCTATTTATGTTGAAAACTAGTTAGATGAGGGTATTCCAACTCATTCATCATATAGGAACTTGTTAAAGAACACATTCCATGCATTCTTGTCATGCCATTTAGGATGCATTACTGATAGAAAGTTTTTATGATAGATGTTTTTCTAGATATTCATGCTGTTGAGATAGATGTTATGATATAAATTTTTTTATTTTAATCAGGTTTTGGAATATATAATGTTTCATTTGGATTCACACCAAACTTTGGTCCCTGATGTTTTATGGTCCCTCTTAGATTGGAAGTTGGTGGATCATGTATGAACATTAAATTGGATTTTGTCATGTTATGATATGAATAAGGATGAAAAATTTGATTTGGTGGGAGTATGGGCTCCCACGGGTCATAATTTGTCATGTATTATACATAATTCTATATTTTTAAGGGTTTTATATGAGTTTAATAGGCTTACTGTCTGAAAATCAAAACAGCACAGTGTTTGATGTTGTGAACACACGCCCTGTGTTTTTATATTTTGGAAGAAACTAATTTTCTTAATTACACACCATGTGTTGTATATACATGTTGTTTATGCTTTGACCATGTGACTGACTGTGCGAGTAGAGACACGGGTTTGGGAAACTTTTTAGTAGAACACTTCGTGTCTAGATTTTACATGATGTGTCGAAAGGACCATGTATCTGGCCGTGTGACTAATGACATGGGTGGTTGGAACATAAGTTTTTTATGTCGTGTCTAGGGTGAACATGCCATGTAGTGTTACCCGAGATAGAACCGTGTGGTTCGAGCTGTGTAGAAGAACTTGGTCATGAATGAAAATTCAATTACATGCCATGTCTTAGGATAAACACACCACATGTAGGGGTGTTACATGACCTGGTTTGGAAGAGGTACACTCCATGTTAAAATGTTAATGTAACACTTTGTGTAGAGTTTATACACACTGTGTAACTATGTTTTATAAATAGTCATTTTTTTCCTTCTCATGTTTCTTTATTTCACTTCTATGTTTCAGTCCTTGATAATCTTTAACTGAGGTGTGTGCTTGACATTGCAGATTCATTCTGCCAAGACATCGTCCGGTTGTGTGCCAGGTAAAATTTGGTGACCAGAAACCAGAAATGATAGATCAGGGACTAACAATATATCATTATGTTGTGACCATCTTGTCACCAATTGTTTTTCCAGACATAGGTGCTAATGCAAAGTTCTGTGAAGGCTTTATGAGGATGATGCAGAATTTCCAGGGAGTAAAACATCCTACCCCAACCATGAAAGAATTGATGAGGGTGTTCTTGCAGCTACATCCTCTCACTGATTTAAGGAATGGAGGACAACAGGCTATAGAGTCATGGTTGTAGGACATGCTTTCTATCTTTGAGCATATGAAGACACCTCTGGAGAGGAGGGTGAAGTTTGCGACTAACGTGCAGTGTGATTCTTCCAAAAGATGGTGGGATGTTATCAAACAGGCGGCACATCATTGGGATATGGCTTGGGAAGAGGTTTAGGGGACCTAATATGAATATTTCTATCTCGAGATGTTGAGGGTTGATCAAGATCTAGAGTTCATGCATTTGGAGCAGGGTTCTATTTCATCAATGGAGTTCTCTTTTCATTTCAAAGAGCTTTAGCGCTTCACACCTGCATTTGGAGGTGATCAGTTATCACTTTCAAGGTGGTTTGAGGATGGACTCAGGTATGAAATTTTATTGTAGGTGAGTGTCTTATGGATGAATTTGGTGATGGATTTAGTGAATCATTTGCTGATTACATAGCGTAATATGAGGTATTTTAGAGCTATGAGCCCAAGTGGTTCAGTATCCAAGGATGGTAATACTTTGATAGATAGCCGGAAGCACATTAGAGAGATTTTTCATGGTGATCCCATTAGTAGGGATGTATCTATAGGTAGATAGGTGAGGTGATAACAGTGCGAGAAAAATGGTAACACAAGACCATAGTGCCTGAGAGTCCCATTTGAGTGTCGAGCTTGCAGAAAGATGGGTCATATTCAGCATTTGTACTAGTTCTTCTCACCAGCAGCTAGTTAGAGGGGATCAGTTAAGACTCCATGTTCAAGAGAAGGACCCCAAGTTTCTTCTCATTTAAGGAACTAGATTTCAATAGGACGTTCATGCCGAGGAGGTGGTTGTGACCATTGTAGTCAGGCTTCTGGGTTTTAGTTAAAACCGAGTGGATCATCTCAGGGTTGTTAGGAAGGGTCACAAGATCGCGGTACATGTCAGACATTTGCAGGGGAGAGGACCCAAATAGAGAAGGATCTTGTACCCTCAATGGTTATTGGTATGATTCTAGTTGCCTCAGTTTTAGATTCTTCTCTCTTTAATATAGGTTCTTCCCATAGTTTTATATCTGTTACAATTTTAAAGAGCCTTAGGCTCTATATATTTACTTATGAGGATGTTATAATGCTAGAAACTCTGTTAGGGATTAGGAAGGCTAGTGTACATCAGTTCAAGGATTTCTATCTTGATATTGGTGGATACCACATCCGAAGAAACTTTTATGTCTTAGAGATGATATTTTATGATGTTATTATCAAAATGGACTAATTAGTCTCCTTTTAATATTTTGTAGACTCGAATTGTCGTAGGGGCAGGTTCACGTCCCTAGAGGGAAGGTCTTTTCCACAAAAGGGTGAATGGGATGTCCATAAGAGCATAGATAGACCTGAGAATCTTGGGTTTGGAGGAATTACATCCCATATTGCTAGTTTGTAAATGGATGACCATGGGACTTCACAGATGGACTTTCCTACAGTTGTGGATCGTTTCAGGGATGAATTTCTGGATGACTTTTCAGGTTTCCTCCGGAGCGGGAGGTATATTTCTTTATTGATCATGTTTCAGGAGTGGCACTGGTGTCCATTACTCTGTATAGGATAGATACACTAGAGTTACAAGAGATCAAGAAGTAGTTATATGAGTTGTGGGAAAAGGTTTTAATCTGACCCACTACTTATCCTTGGGGTACTCCTGATCTTTTTTCAAAGGTGGATGGTACCCTATGAAATTGCATGGTTTATCAGAAGCTAAACCAGATGATGGTTAAGAACCATTATCCCTTGCAGATGATTGATGATCTCTTTTATCAGATTTTTGGAGCTCATGTGGTCTCAAAGATCGACTTGATATCCGGTTATCATCAGTTGTGTGTTAGACCATCAAATATACCTCTTACATCCTTTAAAAGCAGGTATGGTCTATAAAAGTTTCTGGTTAAGTAATTCGGTCTCATGAATGTTCCAGCTTTTTTCAGGTAAATGATGAACATATATTTCCATCTTTACTTGTATTTTATTGTGGTATTGTTTTTGGATGATATCTTGGGGTAATCTCACACTCGACACAAACATTCCACACATCTTGATATTTTTTTGAGAACACTGAGAGAGCATCAGTTATATGCCAAGATCTCAAAATTCCACTTTTGGTTGGACCATATACAATTCCTTGGTCATGTTATCTCAGAGATAAAAGTATCAGTAGACCCAAATAAAGTGAGAGAAGAAGTTTATTAGGAGAAGCTGAAGAACATCTTTGTGGTGAAATGTTTTCTAAGGATGGGGGGTTACTACAGTGGCCTTATATAGTAATTTTAATGCATAGTAGTGCCACTGAGGGGCCTGACTAAGAAGGGTGAGAAGTACTTATGGACAAATTCTTGCGATTCAGCCTTTCAGAAGTTGAAAGGTAGATTGGCTTCAACACCGATATTGATTTTTCCAGAGATAAGAAAGATTTACACCATTTACAATGATACATCAGGTATTTGGCTAGGAGAATTGCTTATGTAGGGGGAAGTAGTCATTCTGTATGGGTTTCGGTAGATGTGGCCACTTATTAGGAACTTCCCGACACATGATCTTGAGTTAGCTACAGTTTTGAAAGCTTTAAACTATTGGAGACGTTATCATTTGTTAGAGAATTTTTTGGTGCAACCTAACCAAAAAAATATTCAAGTATATCTTTTCTTAGTGTGACCTAAAGTTGAGAGAGTGAAGGTGGATTGATTACCTTCAGTCTTTTGACTTTGATCTTTCCTACAATCCTAGGAAAGGCAATATAGTGGCTGATGCATTGAGTAGAAGGAATTAGTTATAGGAAGTTCAGGAGGCCAGTAGTGAGTTGAAGCTTGTGGATATATTAACTAAAATGCATTTATAGGTGCATGAAAGATAGGGTAAGATGTTTATTTCTTCTATATCCATTAACTCTACTCTAATGAATAATATAATAATGAGAAAACTATCATATTCTGAAGTCCAAGTCCTATGGGAGAGTGTGTTAGGTGAGGACCCCACTATTGGGTGGACCACATGTGATGATGAGATCTTGAATTTTTAGCGGTGCATATGGGTGTCAGCAAACATACGTGAGAAGTTGATGTGATATTTTAATTCCTTGGTTTGGGTATTTAATCATAGCATCACCAAGATTTATCAAGATCTAAACCATCAATATTGGTGTCCAGGTGGGAAGAGGGATGTAGTTTGTTTTTTTATGAGGTGTTTCACATTTCAGCAGGTGAAGGTGGAGTATCAGTGACCATAAATAATTTTACAGCAGTTACCCATTCTTGAGTGGAAGTCTAATGATGTTGTGATGGATTTTTTGATAGGTGTACCAATGCCTCCTCTAAGGAATGATGAATTTTGGGTTGTTGTTGAAAAAATAATGATGGTTGCGCATTCCTTTCCAATCAAGGAAAGAATAAGTGTCGATGAGATGGAAAGGTTAGACATCCCAGAGATTGTATGTTTACATAGAGTTCCACACTCTATCATTTCGTATTTGGATTCCAATTTTACTTCTCGTGTCTGGTAGGGAGTATAGAGGGATTTGGGTACACAGTTACTTCTGAGTATAACATACCATCCTCAGACAGATGACCAGTCTGAGCACACTATTCCGATTTTGGAGGACATGCTTTGAGCATGCGTCCTTGATTTTAGGGGATATTGGGAGAGAAACACACCCCTAATGGAGTTTTCCTACAATAACAGTTTTCAAGAAATGATTCAGATGGAAGCTTAAGAGGCCTTGTATAGTAGGTCGTGCCGACCACCCCTATATTGGATAGAGGTAGGAGAGGCAGCTATGATGGGACCTTGTCTTGTCTAAGAGACCACTAAGCAGGTGGAGTTGATTTAGAATAGGATGGATACTACACAGTCTTTCAAGAAATATTTTTCTGATCAACGAAGAAGACCTCTGGAGTTCATGGTCAGAGATCATTTTTTCTTATGTGTCACACCGAGTTTGGGACATAAGAGGATTAATAGATAGGGAAAGCTTTCACCGAGATACGTCGGTCCATTTGAGGCCTTGGATAGAGTTGGTCTGGTTTCCTATCGGATGCAGTTACATCAGAGGAACCAGTCTATGAATGAAGTCATATATGATTATTAGTGATGGTATTACTTTTCAGACTCCTCCCATGTTTCTCAAACCGATGAGCTTGAGTTAAATGTGGATACATCCTTTGAGGATCACCCTTTTCAGATTATGGATCATAGCACGAAGGTTATCTGTGGTCATTCTATTCCTCTGGTATGGGTGATATGGAAACACTAGCGAGTACAGAATTAGACATGGGAGAGGGAGGCCAATGTACGATCATAGTGGCCTGATTTGTTTGAAGTTTCTTCTTCGCCACCCTTGAAAAGTTAATCTGAGGAAAAATTTCTTTAAGGGGGAATTTTTTAATAACTTTTATCTTTATTTCATGTATGGATCTCTATTTTTTGTTGTTTCTGAGGAAAAAAGGATGATTTTAGAAAAATTTTAAGTACACGTCATGTACTATTAATTACACGACGTGTACCCTGTTGTTGTGCATAACCGTGTACTAACTGTGTAATGGATGGGTACATGGTCGTGTAGGTGACATAGATGACTGCCTAAAGTGGGAGCTGGATAAGGCTAATACATAGCGTGTTCATTTAATGTAAACATCATGTACTTTTCTTTTTATTTTTTATAGCAGACCAGGTCCATGTCTCATCTGCAGAACATCTTTCTTCTTCCGGTGACTCATAGAGGAGATTGATGAATATCCAAGAAACTTCAATCTATTCCAGTTCCTCCAACTTATCACTGATTTAGATGTTTCTAGGTGCATTGGATTCCCACCATCTAGTTATCTCTTTCACTAGATCCTTTCTTTCATATTTCTCCTCTCTCTTGGGTTATTGAGGGTTGATAATATCTTACCTATTTATAGATCTACGCCGTTTTAATCTGATTTAAGGGAAGAAATTCAAGAGTGTTCATCGTACTACATTGAGGTAGCTGGTTTGTGCCTTTCTTGGATTGTATTTGGATTATATCTTCTTATTTGGTCTGAATAACAAAGTTGGGTTATTGAGTATTTTAGATTTTGACCATGTTTAATACCTTATATGGGTTGGTTTATTGATTAAGGGTTGTTTCCTATGTATAAGATTGTATTCCATTTTTTATGGGACACCCTATGGGTGTATTACTCTGTATAAAGGTTATCAGTCATTTGACCTAGGTTGTCTATGAGAAATACCAAATTTTCCATGCTTTGAGTTGTTTAGGATGGAGTTGTTTGGTTATATATGATGCCAATTGTATTCTTTGAGTAAATTTGAGCCATGTAATAGTTTAAATTACATGTAGAGCCTTTAATGAATGTTGTATGCATGCTGATATTCCTTGGACCGTAAAAGCCTTGGACCAAGAAAACTGTGGGGGTTTCTATGTTTATTTACACAAGGCCTTGAGAGCCTAGGTGTAGAATTTTACCCAGAGGTATTTAATATGAGAGAAACACATGATGTCTTTTATGATTGTTTATACTATGTTGACCCAGGGGGTATTGACCATGAGAGCTACCCATATGTTGTGTTTATTTTATTGATGCCATCTGAACCTATGTGTATTGACCATGAGAGCTACCGAGGTGGCTATTTTCTTTTGATTAGTCATATGTTAATCCAAATTGGATAGATCATTAGAGATTTCCCAAATGGTTTTTGTGAAAAAACTGAATGATTGTGATGAGTCTTCCAAGACAAAGCACAAGCTTGGAATTGGTATTACTTGTTTGTTTAGATGGTCTTCTATGAAGTCTATTGTTACTATTAAACCTAGGGATACAATGCTTAGGATAGATCTTGAGGTTATATTATTCAATGGTATGTATAATTAATAAATGTAAATGAATTAATAGGAAATTGTAGGATTGTTTACTTATTATTACTCCCTGGTTTATTGCATCATTTTTCATATTTATTGTTATATATATTCACTGATAGTTAGGCATAGATATTTTGGTGGTTTTATACTGGGATTCATCTCACAGACTGTTTGGGTAATGATTTTGAACCCAAATAGATTATATGGTTTCATTTGTAGATAAGGTATAGTGACCTTCTTTATTAGGTACTTGATTGTTGTTGGTGATGGAGAGCATATGACCAAGATGAGGCTTGCAATGCTATTGAAGTTTACATACTTCTTAGTAATTCAGTTTTAGTATTGTATTTCCAGCATTGTGAGATGTTTTTCTTCTTTCCTAAATACATGTGACATGCATAATTCACTTATATATATGTTTCATTTGTTCATACTATCAGTCTTATTCTATTTACTTTTGTTGTATGGTATTACTTCTTCTGCTATTGATTATTATTGTTTATTCTTCTCTTTATACTCTTCAAATGTGGGCATTGTTTCCTTACAATCAGACCTTGTCCCTCGCTTCTAGTTAGCAGATTCTAGCATTTTGGGAAATGCGATTGAGGTTATGTGACCAATATGGTTTGAGGCACCTTTGGGCGGCACCCAGAATTGAGACGTTACAAAAATGGCTTAACTAAAAGAAAAAAAATAGATCTTTAGTAGAAACGTAAAATTGAATAATAATAAATCTAAATTTCCATTAAATTTATGGGGAAAATCTTTATTTACTGCATGTCATATTCATAATTGGATTTCCCCTAAGAAAACTATGTTTTTTACATATAAAATTTAGAGAGGTAGAAGACCTAATATTTCTTATTTCAATGTGTGGGGGTGTTTAGCTTATTATAGAGTTCCTGATCTTAGAAGAACTAAAATTGGTCCTAGGGAAATTATAGTTGTTTTTATTGGATATGAAAAAAATAGAAAATCATGTAGAATTATGGTTTGGGGAGCTAATATAATTATTGAATCAAGGTATGTAGATTTATTTGGAATATAAGTTATATTAAGATGATGTGGAGGTATTTATTCCTCATACCCCAATCTCAAGTACTCCATCTATTTGCAATAAAATCGTAGAGAATAATGATGATTCTAAAGTTGAACCTAAACAGATTAAAACAATTAAAGTGGATAAACATCTACATCCAGATTCTATATCTCTTGATTCCATAATTATTCTTATTAAATGAGATCAAAACAATCATCTTCAGAATTAGTATCTTTTGGTATAGATTATAGAAGAAGATCCAAAGACTTATAAAGAGGATATGTCTTCTATAGATTTCAATTTCTGGAAAGAATTAATTAATGGTGAAATGGATTCCATTATGGGGAATAATACTTGGGTCATTATGGATTTACCAAGAGGATCAAAACCTATTGGTAGTAAATGAGTTTTTAGGAAGAAATACGATTCCAATGGTAACATTCATGCTTTTAAATCTATATTTTTTTCCAAAGGATTTAGAAAAAATAATGGATTGATTCTTTTGATGCTTATTCCATTATAACTTGAATTAATTCAATAGATATATTGTTTTCTTTAGCTTCAATAAATCATTTATATGTTCATAAATTTGATTTCAAAATAGGGTTATTAAATAGATAATTAAATGCAGAGATTTATATGGAACAACTATAATGTTTTTTACTAGTTAATAAACACATGGTATGTAAACTAGATAAATATCTTTATGGTCTTAAACAAATTCTGAATAAATGAAATGAGAAATTTGATTCTATTATTTTATTTAATGGATTTTCCCATAATAATGCAGATAAATGTGTTTATTCAAAGATTAAAAAATAAAATGAAGTTATCGTGTGTTCATATGTGTTTGATATGATAATTTTTGGAACCAATATTATTGGTGTAATTGAGAAAATGAATTACTTGTCCTTTATATTTAAAATGAAGGACCTTGGAATAGTTGATGCTATTCTAGTTGAAAATGTTAGAAAACATTGTGAGGTTTATTCATTAAGTCAGTCTCATTTGATAGAAAAAATGCTAAATAAATTTGATTATATGTTTTTTAAAGATACCAATACTAAATTTTATTCTAGTGTTAATGTTTTTATAAATATAGTTAGATCCATTGGACAACTTGTGTATGCTAGTGTAATTAGTTCTTGAATGTATGAGATTCATTAAACTAGACCTTATATTTCTTTGACATTATGTAAAATTATTATATATATTGGTAATCCTAGTGTGGATCATTGGAGATGTGTAATGAGGTTTCTTGGATACATAATAAAGAAAAATTATTTATGTTTATACATTAATGATTATCTAGTTGTATTAGAAGGATACACCGATGAAATCTAGATTACCAGTATTGGCGATAACCAATCCACTTTTGGATGGTTGTTTACTCTTGGAGGTTGTGATGTTTCTTGGGATAGAAAGAAACAAACATGTATTTCACATTCGACCCTACAGTAGGAGTTTACCACCTCAGTGGCATGTGGAAAGGAAGCTTACTGGATTAGGAATATATTACTGGATATTAGATTGTAGACTTTTAGGATGCCTCCTATTACTATAATTTATGATAGTAAAGTAATATTATAAATGGAATATAGTTACATGTACAATGGAATGTCTAGACATATATGTTTGATACATGATTATGTGAGACAATTGTTACAAGATGGTACCATAACAATTGTTTATGTGAGACCATGTAGAAACCTTGTGGATCGGTTTACAAAATATCTACCGAGAGAGATTATTCATGAAAATAATAAAGATATTCGGTTAAAGCTCAAAGAATAAATCATTTCATTAATTTAAACCCAACAATTCTTTTAGGTAGATCCTAATTATAGTTTTTAATGCGTAAAAATATGTTATCAATATGATTTTTGATATTGACAATTATAGGCCCAATTTTTTGGTGTTAATATCATCTCTTATGATTAAGGGTTGAGTGATAAAACCATAACAAAATATTAAGACTCAATGAGTTTTTTTCTCTAATAACGAAATCACATTGTAATATTTTTCCTACGTAAACATAGAATTTGTTCCACTTCATACAGTAGTTAATGGGTTTACTCCTCAGAATGTTCATGAAATTGATATAAGTACATGGCCATAAATGTTATATAAAATGAGATGTTTGATGAAAGTCTCATTGTATGTATAATATCTTCATTTTATCTTAATGGTAAATAATTTTAATGTTTCAACAACTTATAAATGTGATAAACATTAAGAAACTGATACTATGTAAATATTTAAATAAAAAGACACCATTATTATGTATAATGACTCACTTGTGATATAGAGAATTAATATTTTTAAATAGAAGTGGTGTATTGTTATAATTTTATTCAAAATTTTTTATTTTTATAATTTTATTAAAATTATTTATTAAAATTAATAGACTTTTTTTCTAAATTGAACTAGTGTGTCTCTCACCATGAGTTTTGTTGTTTTAGTTGAACCAATGAGTTCTTTAACTGAAATGGTGAGATCAAAATAGTGTTTCCCTCACTAAGAGTTGTCTTGTTTCAGTCAAACCAACGTGTTATGTGACTGAACTAGTGAAATTCGCATTGATTCCAATTTATAAATAAGTGATGATGAGATATCTTATTGGTTAATTAATTTTCCAATCCATAAAATTTTCCAGAGACCTCAAAACATCGATGCACTAGGGAAATCATAAACTGGTGTTCGATATTCCACATACCCTGGTGAAATTTTCAAGGTATATTTTCACTGAGAACCCTACACCATCAAAGTGGGGGTGGATCAAACCCTTTTCGACAATGAATTCAATTCACACATAAATGTTCTATACATATTCTAATTTTTCCAACTCATTTTCTAACATGGATATCATCTAATTTTAATCTCTATAAGGGGTTGTGATGACATTTGATTTGATCGGTTATTTTCTCAACCATCTACAAGATCTTGAGCAACATGGATCAAGACTTGAGGTCCACAAATAAGCAATTTATTCTTTGGTTCTTCCACAGTTGTGTATGAGTGTTCGATAGGGGAAGATCCACTACAGGGGTTGGTAGGTGATGACTACGACATCCAGATTTGGTGGAGAAAATGTTCATCGGTATAGAGGACGTGTTGTTCTATTTTCAATTAGATATTGTTTCATTTGAGGAATATGGTTCTAAGTTTTCATCTTTACTAGATGCGGCATTCAGAAATGTTGTGCACTTTAATTCCAGTTATCTTAGATTTGGGTGTGGCTTCAATTTCCATCCGTAGTAGTGAAAGATGATCCACCTTTGGAAACCTACTGATAATGATCTACTGCTGGGAAACCTATAGATATATGAAGGATAAATAGAAGTAGGTATGAAAAGATGACATTGGTAGAAGTGGATATGGTTAGAGGATTATGGTACCAAAGGTGGATGTGAGACAATGGTTGTGGATGCGGGATAATTATACCGTTGGAGAGAGTGAAATAGTTGCAGCAGTTACTGGTGGTGACATGATATGATGGCAGTGGGTGGAGGTGATAGTGGCTGCTACCATTGGGTGTTTCCATTGGTGGTTCAGAGCTTGGTAGTGGATGTTATCAGGTGGCAGAATATGGATGGGTTGAGGGCTAGCAGTATAAGGATGCCAAAGGTGGGTGAGAAATAGCGGTACTCACATGCCAACAGGGGATCACCTAGAAGTGGCAGATCAATGACAACATCATTTTTTGAAAACATAATGAACTAAATAAATTAATTTTAAAAATATAAAATCATTGAAAACAAAAAAAATATATAAAATCAAAAAACCAAATTTTTTTTTTCAAATTAACTAAATGAATTAATGACATAATGAATTAATAGAAAGTAATTCTAAAAGAAGAAAAAATAAATTAATTACAAAAATGAAGTTTAATAAATGATTAAAATAAAAAATATTAACTACAGAAATTATGATTTATTAAATGAAAAAATAATTACATAAACAATTAGTCAAATAAAATAATGATATTTAATAAATGAAAGAATTATTTTGAATAACATAAAAATTGATACAATTAAAGAATTAGAAGAATTGAAATAAAAAGAAATAAATAATAAGGATAATAATTAAAACAATAATAGTAGAATAAAAACTGATGGTTAGTTAAAAAATTAATTAGTAAACACTACACTATTCAAAATTACAAAAAAAAACAATAATGTGCAAATTTTAACAAAAAAAAGTTTCTTTAATCATTATATACAAAATTAAAAGAAATTTTATACTATTTAAGTAAAAAAATTATTTTGATGTTAATAATATAATTAAAGTCAAAAAAATATTCGTAAACAAATGTATCAAAAATATCTACATCAACTACATCTAAAATGATAATCAGAAGAAAAATGTTAACCTATGGCCTCATCTCATAGTGAGTCATGTCCTAGAAACCTCTTACCCTGGAGATGTCACCACTATCAAAAGATGATGTAAGTCACTACTGACCGGTTAAACATTCAGCGTAGACTATCATGGAAAATCCCTCCCATGTCATATGCATTAACTCAAGACCCTTATCATCCCTCAATTTCTCTAGATATAAATGGCTCAAGAACATCATCTTGAAGTCCATCCAAGAGAACTGTTTATTTTGTCCAACTTTCTCCAAAATTTCTGACCAATGCTTGACTGGTCGTCGAAACATGTAATTAGTAAGATTCACCCTCCTGTTTTTAGGTTTCTTGAGGTGTTTGACGATCATCTTTACTGACATTATCCAAAACTTGAATGCTTGGGGGACTCTTCCCCCATTTAAAGTAGGTTGATGCTACAGTTGAAACTATCTCATTAGCTTAGAAATTGAAGGCATAGTGTAGGCGATATCCATTTCCATGGATCACATGACCCTCGAAAGCTTTTGGGGAGCTTATTATCTATCTGATCCTTGGGATCTACTGGAAGATCTGAATCAGTTGAATTAGGAGCATGTGATTTTCACTATCCAGATGCTAAATTCCAAGATAACATGGAGACATTTTTTCCACAAGATAAACACACTCTATAGAAAACCAGGTAACAACATGGTCAACCACCAAAGGTGATAAAAATAGAGAATCACTAGCTCATGGTCTCTCTAAACATGGAATAATAATCGAATTGGTATAACATAACAGTTAATCTATTCCCTATTTTATATAACATGTATCTCATTTCATAGTTCATACATGAAAATATATCACAAGAAATCAATATATTTCTATTTTGAAAAGTTCATATTAATATATATGCCTTTGTTCCTATAATGATATATGAATACTCATCTCTTTCCATATCTGGAAATGAGTATAAATCATAAAAAATAATAACATTAATCAATATGTGAATCTTACAAGGTGAAATAAAATAAAATTTTAACACACGAACATCATGAAGTATAATATCATCCTTAGGCACTCATATATCCCTCATACATGAGTCATTTATTCCCATCCAGAAGATCATCACCGAGTCCCAGCACATCCTAATCACATTTCAACAATTCCAAAATAGTAATTCAATAAAAACCCCTCTCATCTAATACAACTTTATAACATCCCCTGATCTTGTACTCACTCACATGGCCAAAAAAATGTTGGTTACAAGACCTCAAGTGTGCCTCCCATGTAACATCCCAGGTAATTAAAAAATAAAACATTTTCATATTTATTAATATTTATGAATTAAATATTGATTTTACTTTAAAGGGGTTTCTAGGTTCGATAGTGTACTCGATACGCAACGAATAGTTTCTTTGAAATCTTACGTTGCACACTAGAAATAAAATAATATTATTTTAAATGGTAGTTAACACGTAGTCGTTGTATTGGCGGGAATGAATATAAATAACTAAAATATGATTATATATGTTTGTTTAATGATTTTACATTTATCCAATAAAGGATAAAGGATTAAAAAATGAAAAGAATTCAATTTTAGGCGTATATACTCTAATTTTCACTAAAGGTCCACTTATCGCCTTTTGATGGAGAACCATCATTAAATATAGTTCTGGTCACTATTATACTTTCTATTGGACCAAATAAAACACTTATTTAGAATCGGGACATCAAAATTTACTTTGTGTAAATTTTTGGTATTTTTCCGATAAAGTTCATTTTTAAATGAATAGTGAAAAATGTTGTATTTTAATTCAAAACCTCTTTTTAGTATAATTTATTTATATTATTAGATTATATTTGGAATTGGTTTTAAAGTGAAATTATAATATATTTTTACCATTTAATCCAATAGTGGTCATTGGAATTAATTTCATCTTAAAATTGGACTTAAACTGGTTTCAATCTTTTGATACTTATTGTTTCATAAAAACACGCTATTTGTTCTAACAGCGGGGACTAATTATTAAATTAATTAATGTAACTTATATGTTTTGAATTTTTTGAAATAGAAATAATTTTTGAATTCAGAATATCAAATATATCTTAGGGTGATTTTTTGGTATTTCTCTGAAAAACTTCAATTTTTGATGAATAGTGAAACCACTAAGTGATACTTAAAAAAAACTAAATGAAATTTTACCAGCTCTGTGTTTTGAATTTCAAAAATACGACATACATGGTTGTCATTAAGAAGTAAAATATGGTTCAATGGGATTAAAATAATTTTTTGGTAAATAGTAACTTTTAAATTTTAATCACGATTAGAGGTAATTAGTGTAGTTTAAGGTAAAAATAATGTTTTAATAATATGAAATGACCTAGAAACATGTCCTAACCTTATTGGATGTGTCATGGCCGACCAAGAAAATCCATGGGTCGACTTGGGGACCCCATGGAGCCACTTTGGTGGGAAAATGACATTAATAACTCTTTATTTAAAGTTAAGATAAAAATGTCACAAACATGAGTTATTTTACTAAAACAATTTTTAAATGGGGTTATACAAGTCATATTTTTTCCTATAAATATTTATTAGAAAGATAAAACTATTTCATATATCATGATATTTTTTTTTATAATTTTTAGACAATAAATAAATTAAATTACTTATGACATCGTGATGACGCAGCAATTACCTCATTATTTAACAATGTAAATAAAATGAAAGGATAATGAAAAATCTAAGACCTACACATGTCAAAAACCTATTGGATGGGTGGAGCTCGAACTCTTATCACCTTATCCTCGAAATATTTAATTTTAGGACCTTTTAAATCCAAAAAGCATTTTATAATAAAGTAACCTTTTATAACTTTCCAAGAGTGCCCCTCCTCTCCTCTTATAAAAGGCCCCCACCTCTACCACCTTACCCACACCTCTCAAGCATTTGGCTCGTCCAACCCCTGCCCATTTTGTCTCTCCTAATCCCCCTCTTACTTTTAGAAGCCTCAATTTTGGCAGAAGTCTTCCCAAGGAAGCCTTTGATCTCAAATCAAAAAGAGTTACCCGTTTTAAAGGTAGTGTTTTCTCTTGTGTTCTTATGTTTTATTTCGCTTCTCTAACCCCCTAAACTCTTTTGATTCATTTATTTTGTAACAACACCAGTATATTAAATATACTAGGATGTTTTTATAATAAGTATTTGAGCTACACTCACACACACCTACATCTAATGGTTAAAGAACATACTGTTTCTGTGGATGGAGAATTTCTGCCTCACGAAACGATGATTGTTCAACACTCATATAACACCTTAAAAGGTGGCCATTAAGATGTAACTATATTTATATATGATATATAATATGTTTATGTTTTACTTAAGCTTCTGTATTTTTCATTTATGGCATACCTTTATGGCTTCCATTATGGGTATACGCGATATCTTCATTTTAGGAAGTACGGACTACCGCCCCCTCAAAGTGATTTGATTCGTTAATACCATATGTGGTACATATAAAGGATAAATTTAATAATATTATATATGATATTATACTGGAATTATGATATACCTTCATATCATTATGATTTCACTCCATTAAGTAGGAAATAGAACTGAAAGTAGCGTTCATGCGTATGTACGACTTATCATCTCCATGAACGGTGCATTTCATTTCTTACCTCTAAATGTTATGTAATATTATAAATGCATGTAAATACTAGATATAAATGATATATATGATATCTAAATCATGAAAATAATTCTGTATATAATGGATATTTTACCCCATGAACAACTTGTAATTATAAAGAGTTTATTTTAGACTCAAGTACCAATGATCGACAAAACGACCATTATTAACATAAATAATTACATATTGTTCATAACATGGTAATAAGTGATATAGAAGGAATAATGAACTTAAAAAAGTTCTTAATAAAGTATAAATTAACGCAAGTTTATTATTTAGGAGGATAAAGAACAATAGAGTCAAGTCGGACCTGAGGTATGGGACTTCGTCTCAATCTCCTTTCATTGAGGCATATTTTGTTTTATACACAACCTTATTTTATATGGTGTATAAATCCATTTTACTTTTACATTTACTCAAAGGGAATATTTTTATATGAATCATTTTACTAAACAACAAATGGGAATGTTTTTTTCGTACGTATGCGGCGACAACAACTTCTCCGCCGTCGTGACCATTATTTGAGATTCAGCTTCCTCTATAAGCCATACCTTTTTTTAAATGAAAAATAAATACCATGTTTTAATTTTCTTTTATTTTGGTATTGAAAATGGTTTTCATAATGTTTTTATATCAATGTGTTGAATT
Source organism: Viscum album (assembly GCA_963277665.1). Classification (NCBI taxonomy): domain Eukaryota; kingdom Viridiplantae; phylum Streptophyta; class Magnoliopsida; order Santalales; family Viscaceae; genus Viscum; species Viscum album. Next base: position 929,230,298 of record OY728150.1, on the reverse strand, counting down.
GATATCCTGTGATTGAAAAGTGGAAATGTTATGTTTCCTTTATGCATGTTTTATGTGATATGATTATGTTATGGTTCTTGGGAATTATTATGAATACAGGTGGTTCTGTGATAAAATAAGGGCAGGTGAGCCCAATATAGCTCTCCAATTCATTGGGTAATGCGAAGGAGTTAAACTTTAAGGTTTCTCCGAAGAGATTTAGGGAATATACTGTGATGGGTATTCCAAACGTAACCAAGAGGGTTACTCCCTAAGTAAGAATGTTATGAATGCCTCAAGTTACCTTTATGTCTTATGATTTCTATGATTTATTCATGATTTGATGGGGTATGTTAACGTTCTTATGTTTTATGAGTAATGTATGATTCTATACATGGAATAATGTTTTTATTTCATACTTTTATATCCCATACTGAGCTTTTTATGCTCATCCCATGTTTTTTAAATGTTTTCATAGGTCAAGGGAAAGGTACATGATTTGATGATAGTGTCAAGGAAGTGTCAATAAGGAATCCATGTTTAATTTTAAATATGTTTCCATTGATGGGAAAAATGAGTACTATCTTTTATTGAACCACTTTGTTTAAATGTGGAATGTAATGCATGTTTTATGATCTAATTCTCTAAAACTCTAACCCTGAAAAGATCCTCAACGTGTATTATTGAAATAACTCAAGATTAAGTAACATTTAAGGGTGGGGCCTTATAGTTGGTATCAGAGGTCGGTTTAGACAACTTTAGGAGTTAGAAAATCTTTAAATTATAAATTAATTTATGGTATTATTGAAATGATATAGCATTTGAAGATTACAACGTTGCTTATCCTTAGATATTTTTGTGTTAAGAATGGTTTTTTATAGAGGAAACAGAAGAGCTTTTCTTGGAAGGCATACAGAGGGAAATGACCTTTCAAATCAGTATCATGAGGTGGTCAGAAATCAGAACTAAAGAGTTTGTTGTAGTGATGGCTCAGTTTACTCAGGTGAAAAATGTTGGTTGTTTTTATTGATGATATTTTGGTGTTTTCTAAAAGTAAAGAGGAGCATGAAAGACATTTAAGTGTTATTTTGAAAACCTTAAAAGAAAAGAAATTGTATGGGAAATTCAGCAAGTGTGAGTTTTGGTTGCAACAAATTTCATTCCTTGGTCACATTGTTTCTAAATATGGGATAACTGTTGATCCTGCAAAAACAAAGGTTGTTGAAGAATGGCCAAGACCCACAAATGTAACTGAGATTCGTAGCTTCCTTGTTTTGGCAGGCTATTACCAAAGGTTTGTTATAAATTTTTCATGGTTATCTAGTCCAATCACTAAGCTAACTCGGAAGGGTGTTAAGTTTATCTGGACAAAAGAATGTGATGATTGTTTTCAGGAACTGAAAAAAAGATTGGTGAATGCTCCAGTTTTGGCCCTACCTTTGAGGAATGGTGATTTTATTATATACAGTGATGCTTCGTTGAAGGGACTTGGTTTTGTCCTTATGCAGAATGATCAGGAAATTGCATATGCTTCACGTCAGTTGAAAACTCATGAGGTAAATTACCCTACTCATGATTTGGAATTAGCTGCTGTTGTTTTCGCTTTAAAAATTTGGAGGCATCATTTGTATGGTGTAAAGTGTCAAATATATACCGATCACAAAAGTTTAAAGTATATATTCACTCAGAAAGAATTGATCATGAGACAGAGGAGATGGAAAGAATTAATCAAGGATTATGATTGTACAATTTATTACCATCCGGGAAAAGAAAATAAAGTGGATGATTCTTTGAGTCGAAAAAGTAATGATTCATTAACTATGCTACGTGTGGAACGATATCCTATGGTTTTTGATTTGATGAACTTTGCCATAGAATTTGTTGGTGCAGGATGTCCTTCTATTTTGTTTCAGGTATCAGTGAAATCTTCTCTATCAGACAGAATCAAGCAAGCACAGAAGCAAGACTGTGAGTTCCCGAAAAAGGTAGAGCTGGTTCAGAAGGTTAAGTTACCTGAATTCAACATTGATAATGATTGTGTTTTGAGATTTGGGAAGAGATTGTGTGTGCTTTGTGACTCGCAGTTGAAGAGAGATTTGTTATATGAAGCTCATAGTTCTCCGCTTTCAGTTCATCCAGAAAATACTAAGATGTATAGAGATCTTCGGGAGTATTACTGGTGGGATAGAATGAAAAGGGATATTGCTGATTTTATTGTGAAGTGTTTAACATGTCAACAGGTTAAAGCAGAGTGGTAGTTACTGAAAGGGATGCTTCAGCCCTTACCAGAACCAGAATGGAAATGGGAGTATATATCCATGGACTTCATTGTGGGATTGCTGAAGACACCTAGAGGTAATAATGCAATCTGGGTTATTATTGATCGCTTGACTAAATCTGCTCGTTTCCTTGCTATACAAGATACTTTATCCCTAGATCAACTTTCCTGTTTGTATCTTAAAGAGATAGTCAGGTTACATGGAGTTCCTCTCTCTATTGTATCTGACCGTGATCCCAGGTTTACTTCTAGCTTTGGGAAGGGCCTTCAGAAGTCGTTGGGTACTGAATTAAATTTTAGTACAACTTTTCATCCTCAATCAGATGGGTAGTCAGAACGAAAAATTCATACATTGGAGTATATTCTACGTTCTTGTTCAATGGATTATCAGGAAAGATGGGACCAACATCTTTCTTTGGTTGAGTTTTCTTATAATAACAGTTTTCATTCTAGTATACATATGGAAGCATTTGAGGCATTATATGGGAAGCGGTGTCGAACTCCAGCTTTCTGGGATGAAGTGGGTGAAAGGAAGTTGATGGGACTCGAATTGGTAGAAGAGTTGGAAAAAAAAGTTCAGTTGATTCAGAAACACATGAGAACATCACAGAGTAGGCAGAAGAGTTATGCGGATAACCGGAGGAAGGATCTATCTTTCGAGGTAGGTGATCATGTTTTTCTCAAAGTTTCACCATGGAAAAGTGTGATGCGATTTGGTAAGAAAGGAAAGCTGAGTCCAAGGTTCATTGGACCAGATGAAATTCTGGAGAAAGTTGCATCAGTTGCTTACCGTGTGGCTTTACCTCCGAGTTTATCTCAGGTACACAATGTTTTTCATGTTTCGATGTTAAGGAAGTATATGCCAGATCCATCTCATGTTTTGAGCCCAGAGGTAGTTCAGTTGGAGGAGAATCTCTCTTATGAAGAACAACCAGTCTAGATTCTTGACCATAGAGAGCAAGTGTTATGGAATAAGGTAATTCACCAGGTAATGGTTTTGTGGAAAAACCATATGGTTTAAGAGGCGACGTGGGAATCCTAAAATGCTATGAGGGAGAAATACCCCCACTTATTTTGATAAGTGAATAAAATTGTGAGGACTAAATTCCCAAAAGGGGGGAATGATGTAACATCCTCGGTAAATAAAGAATAAAACATTTTCATATTTTTTAATATTTACGATTTAAATATTGATTTTAATTTAAAGGGGTTTCTATTTTCGATAGGGTACCCGATACGCAACGAAGAGTTTCTTTGAAATCGTACGTTGCACACTAGTAATAAAATAATATTATTTTAAATGGTAGTTAACACGTATCCGTTTTATTGGAGGGAATGAATATAAATATCTAAAATATGATTATATATGTTGGTTAAATGTTTTTACATTTATCCAATAAAGGATAAAGGCTTAAAAAATGAAAAGAATTCAATTTTAGGCGTATATACTCTAATTTTTACTAAAGGTCCATTTATCACCTTTTGATGGTGAATCATCATTAAATATAGTTTTGGTCACTATTATACTTTCTATTGGACCAAATAAAACTCTTCTTTATAATCGGGACATCAAAATTTACTTTGTGTAAATTTTTGGTATTTTTCCGATAAAGTTCATTTTTTAATGAATTGTGAAAAATGTTGTATTTTAATTCAAAACCTCTTTTTAGTCTAATTTATTTATATTATTATATTATCTTTTGAATTGGTTTTAAAGTTAAATTATAATATATTTTTACCATTTAATCCAATAGTGGTCATTGGAATTAATTTCATCTTGAAATTGGACTTAAACTAGTGTCAATCTTTTGATACTTATAGTTTCAAAAAAACACGTTATTTCTTCTGACATTGGGAATTAATTATTAGATTAATTAATGTATCTTATATGTTTTGAATTTTTTTGAAATATAAATCATTTTGAATTCAGAATATCAAATATAGCGTAGGGTCAATTTTTGGTATTTTTCTGAAAAACATCAATTTTTGATGAATAGTGAAACCACTAAGTGGTACTTAAAAAAACTGATTTTTCATTTAAATGAAATTTTACCACCTCTGTATTTTGAATTTCAAAAATCCAACATACATGGTTGTCCTTAAGATGTAAAATTTGGTTCAATGGGATTAAAATAAGTTTTTGGTGAATAGTAACTTTTAAGTTTTAATCGCGATTAGAGGTAATTTGTGTAGTTTAAGGTAAAAATAATGTTTTAATAATAATAAATGACCTAGACACATGTCCTACCATTATTGGATGTTTAATTTCTGACCAAGACAATCCATGGGTCGACTTGGGTACCCCATGGAGCCACTTTGGTAGGAAAATGACATTAATAACTTTTTATTTCAAGTTAAAATAAAAAAGTCACAAACATGAGTAGTATTATTAAAACAATTTTTAAATGGGGTTATAGAAGTCATATTTTTGACTATAAATATTCATTAGAACGATAAAAAGATTTCATACATCATGATATATTTTTTATAATTTTTAGACATTAAATAAATTAAATTATTGATGACACAGTGATGATGCATCGATTACCTCATTATTTAACGAATGAAATAAAATGAAAGGATAATGCAAAATCTAAGACCTAAACATGTCAAAAACCTATTGGATGGGTGTATTTAGTACTCTTATCTCCTTATCCTTGAAATATATAATTTTGGGACCTTTTAAATCCGAAAATCATTTTATAATAAAGTAACCTTTTATAACTTTCCAAGAGTGCCCCTCCTCTCCTCTTATAAAACGCCCCCATCTCTACCACCTTACCCACACCTTTGAAGCCTTTGTCTCGGCCAAACCCTACCCATGTTGTCTCTCCACATCCCACTATTACTCCTAGAAGTCTCAATTTGGGCAGAAGTCTTCCCAAGGAAGCCTTTGAGCTCAAATCAAAAAGAGTTACCCATTTTAAAGGTAGTGTTTTCTCTTGTGTTCTTATGTTTTATTTCGCTTCTCCAACCCCCTAAACTCATTTTATTCATTTATTTTGTAACAACACCAGTATATTCAATATAAAATGATGTTGTTATAATAAGTATTAGAGCTACACTTACACACACCTACATCTAATGGTTAAAAAACATACTGTTTCCGTGGATGGCGAATTTCTGCCTCACGAAACTATGATTGTTCAACACTCATATAACACCTTGAAAGGTGGCCATTAAGATGTTACTATATTTATATATGAAATATATTATGTTTATGTTTTACTTAAGCTTCTGTATTTTTCATTTATGGCATACCTTTATGGCTTCCATTATGGGTATACGTGATATCTTCATTTTAGGAAGTGCGGACTACCGCCCCCTCAAAGTGATTTGATTCGTTAACACCATATGTGGTACGTATGGAGAATAAATTTAATGATATTATATATGATATTATACTGGAATTATGATATACCTTTATATCATTATGATTTAACTCCTTTAATTAAGAAATATAAATGAAAGTAGCGTTCGTGCATACGTACGGCTTATCGTCTCCATGAACGGTGCATTTCATTTCTTACCTCTAAATTTTATGTAATATTATAAATGCATGTAAATACTAGATATATATGATATCTATGATATCTATATCATGAAAATAATTCTGAATATAATGGATATTTTACCCCATTAACAACTTGTAATTATAAAGAGTTTATTTTAAACTCGAGTACCAATGATCGACAAAATGACCATTATTAACATAAATAATTACATATTGTTCATAAAATGGTAATAAGTGATATAAAAGGAATAATGAACTTGAAAAATGTTCTTAAGCAAGTATAAATTAACTCATGTTTATTATTCAGGAGGTTAAAGAATGATCGAGTCAAGTCAGACCCGATGTATGGGACTTCGTCTTAATCTCCTTTCAATGAGGCATATTTTGTTTTATACAAAACCTTCTTTTATAAGGTGTATAAACCCCTTTTACTTTTACATTTACTCAAAAAGAATATTTTTATACGAAGCATTTTACTAAACAACAAAAGGGAATGTTTTTGTCGTACGTATGCAGCGACAATGACTTCTCCGCCGTCGTGACCATTATTTGAGATTCGGCTTCCTCTACAAGCCATACCTTTTTTTAAATGAAAAATAAACACCATTTTTTAATTTTATTTTATTTTGGTATTGAAAATGGTTTTCATAATGTTTTTATATCAATGTGTTGTATTGATATCTTGTGATTGAAAAGTGGAAATGTTATGTTTCCTTTATGTATGTTTTATGTGATATGATTATGTTATGGTTCTTGGGAATTATTATGAAGACGGGTGGTTCTATGATAAACTAAGGGTGGGTGAGCCCGATATAGCTCTCCAATGCATTGGGTAATTTGAAGGAGTTAAACATTGAGGTTTCTCCGAAGAGATTTAGGGAATATACTCTGATGGGTATTCCAAACGTAACCAAGAGGGTTACTCCCTACGTAAGAATGTTATGAATTCCTCAAGTTACCTTTATGTATTATGATTTCTATGATTTATTCATGATTTGATGGGGTATGTTAACGTGCTTATGTTTTATGAGTAAAGTATGATTCCATAAATGGACTAATGTTTTCATTTCAAACTTTTATATCCCTTACTGAGCTTTTTTATGCTCATCGCAAGTTTTTGAAATGTTTTCAAAGGTCAAGGGAAAGGTACATGATGTGATGATAGTGTCAAGGAACTTTCAATAAATAATCCAAGTTTTATTTTAAATATGTTTCCGTTGATGGGAAAAATGAGTACTATCTTTTATGTAACCACTTTGTTTAAATGTGGAATGTAATGCATGTTTTATGATCTAATTTTCTAAAACTCTAAACCTGAAAATATCCTCAATGTGTATTCTTGAAATAACTCAAGATTAAGTAATGTTTAAGGTTGGGGCCTTATAGTTGGTATCAGAGGTCGGTTTAGACAACTTTAGGAGTTAGAAAATTGTTAAATTATAAATTAATTTCTGGTATGATTGAAATGATATAGAATTTTAAGATTACCATGTTGCTTCTCCTAATATATTTCGGTGTTAAGAATGGTTTTTCATAGAGGTAAAAGAACATCTTTTCTGGGAAGGCATACAGAGGGAAATAACCTTTCAAATCAGTATCATGAGGAAGTCAGAATCAGAACTAAACAGTTTGTTGTAGTGATGGCTCAGTTGACTCAGGTGAAAAATGTTGGTTGTTTTTATTGATGATATTTTGGTGTTTTATAAAAGTAAAGAGGAGCATTAAAGACATTTAAGTGTTATTTTGAAAACCTTAAAAGAAAAGAAATTGTATGGGAAATTCAGCAAGTGTGAGTTTTGATTGCAACAAATTTCTTTCCTTGGACACATTGTTTCTAAATATGGGATAACTGTTGATCCTGCAAAAACAAAGGTTGTTGAAGAATGGCCAAGACCCACAAATGTAACTGAGATTCATAGCTTCCTTGTTTTTTCAGGCTATTACTGAAGGTTTGTTAGAAATTTTTCACGGTTATCTAGTCTAATCTCTAAGCTAAATCGGAATGGTGTTAATTTTATCTGGACAAAAGAATGTGATGATTGTTTTCTGGAACTGAAAAAAAGATTGGTGAATGCTCCAGTTTTGGCACTACCTTTTAGGAATGGTGATTTTATTATAAACAGTGATGTTTCGTTGAAGGGACTTGGTTTTTTCCATATGCAGAATGATCAGGAAATTGCATATGCTTCACGTCAGTTGAAAACTCATGAGGTAAATTACCCTACACATGATTTGGAATTAGCTGCTGTTGTTTTCGCTTTAAAAATTTGGAGGCATCATTTGTATGGAGTAAAGTGTGAAATATATACCGATCACAAAAGTTTGAAGTATATATCCACTCAGAAAGAATTGAACATGAGATAGAGGAGATGGCAAGAATTAATCAAGGATTATGATTTTAAAATTCATTACCATCCAGCAAAAGAAAATAAAGTGGATGATGCTTTGAGTCGAAAAAGTAATGCTTCATTAACCATGTTATGTGTGGAACGATATCCTATGGTTTTTTATTTGATGAACTTTGCCATAGAAGTTTTTGGTGCTGGATGTTCTTCTGTTTTGTTTTAGGTATCAGTGAAATCTTCTCTATCAGACAGAATCAAGCAAGCACATAAGAAAGATAGTGAGTTCCAGAAAAAGGTAGAGCTGGTTCAGAAGGGTAAGTTGCCTGAATACAACATTGATAATGATTGTGTTTTGAGATTTGTGAAGAGATTGTGTGTGCTTTGTGACTCACAGTTGAAGAGAGAGTTGTTAGGTGAAGCTCATAGTTCTCCGCTTTCAGTTCATCTAGGAAATACTAAGATGTATAGAGATCTTCGGGAGTATTACTGGTGGGATAGAATGAAAAGGGATATTGCTGATTTTACTGTGAAGTGTTTGACATGTCAACAGGTTAAAGAAAAGTGACAGTTACCAAAAGGGATTCTTCACCCTTTACCAGTACCAGAATGGAAATAGGAGAATATATCCATGGACTTCATTGTGGGATTGCCGAAGACACCTCGAGGTAATAATGCAATCTGGGTTATTTTTGATCGCTTGACTAAATATGCTCATTTCCTTGCTATAAGTGATACTTTTTCCCTAGATCACCTTTCCCGTTTGTATCTTAAAGAGATAGTTAGGTTACATGGAGTTCCTCTCTACATTGTATCTAACCGTGATCTCAGGTTTACTTCTAACTTTTGGAAGGGCCTTCAGAAGTCACTGGGTACTGAATTAAATTTTAGTACAACTTTTCATCCTCAATCAGATGGGCAGTCAGAACGAGAAATTCGGACATTGGAGGATATGCTACGTGCTTGTTAGATGGATTATCAGGGAAGTTGGGACCAACATCTTTCTTTGGTTGAGTTTTCTTATAATAACAGTTTTCATTCTAGTATACATATGGCACCATTTGAGGCATTATATGGGAAGCGGTGTCAAACTAAAAATTTCTGGGATGAAGTGGGTGAAAGGAAGTTGATGGGACCAGAATTGGTAGAGGAGTTGGCAGAAAAAGTTCGGTTGATTCAGAAACACATGATAATTACACAGAGAAGGCAGAAGAGTTATGCGGATAACCGGAGGAAGGATCTATCTCTCGAGGTAGGTGATCATGTTTTTCTAAATGTTTCACCATGGAAAAGTGTGATGCGATTCAGTAGGAAAGGAAAGCTGAGTCCAAGGTTCATTGGACCGTATGAAATTCTGGAGAAAGTGGCATCAGTTGCTTACCATGTGGCTTTACCTCCGAGTTTATCTCAGGTACACAATGTTTTTCATGTTTCGATGTTAAGGAAGTATATGCCAGATCCATCTCATGTTTTGATCCCAAAGGTAGTTCAGTTGGAGGAGAATCTCTCTTATGAAGAACTACCAATCCGAATTCTTGACCATAAAGAGAAAGTGTTGCGGAATAAGGTAATTCACCAGGTAATGGTTTTGTGTAAAAACCATATGGTTGAAGAGGCGGCGTGGGAATCTGAAAATGCTATGAGGGAGAAATACCCCCACTTATTTTGATAAGTGAATAAAATTGCGAGGATGCAATTCCCAAAAGGGGGGAAGGATGTAACATCCCAGGTAAATAAAGAATAAAACATTTTCATATTTATTAATATTTACGAATTAAATATTTATTTTACTTTAAAGGGGTTTCTATGTTCGATAGGGTACCCGATACGCAACGAAAAATTTCTTTGAAATCTTACGTTTCACACTAGTAATAAAATAATATTATTTTAAATGGTAGTTAACACATAGCCGTTGTATTGGCGGGAATGAATATAAATAACTAAAATATGATTATATATGTTTGTTAAAAGTTTTTTACATTTATCCAATAAAGGATAAAGGCTTAAAAACTAAAATAATTCAATTTTAGGCGTATATACTCTAATTTTCACTAAAGGTCCACTTATCGCCTTTTGATGGTGAACCATCATTAAATATAGTTTTGGTCACTCTTATAATTTCTATTGGACCAAATAAAACTCTTCTTTATAATCGGTACATCAAAATTTACTTTGTGTAAATTTTTGGTATTTTTCCGATAAAGTTCATTTTTTAATAAATAGTGAAAAATGTTGTATTTTAATTCAAAACTTCTTTTTAGTCTAATTTATTTATATGATTATATTATCTTTTGAATTAGTTTTAATGTGAAATTAGAATATATTTTTAACATTTAATCCAATAGTGGTCGTTGGAATTAATTTCATCTTGAAATTGGACTTAAACTAGTTTCAATCTTTTGATACATATTGTTTCATAAAAATACGTTATTTCTTCTGACAGCGGGAATTAATTATTAAATTAATTAATGTAACATATATTTTTTTAATTTTGTGAAATAGAAATCATTTTTGAATTCGAAATATCAAATATAGCGTTGGGTGAATTTTTGGTATTTTTCTGAAAAACTTCATAATTTGATGAATAGTGAAACCACTAAGTGTTACTTAAAAAAATGATTTTTTGTTTAAATGAAATTTTACCACCTCTGTGTTTTGAATTTCAAAAATCCGACATACATGGTTGTCATTAAGAATTAATATGTGGTTCAATGGGATTAAAATAATTTTTGGTGAATAGTAACTTTTAAGTTTTAATCACGATTAGAGGTAATTAGTGTAGTTTAAGGTAAAAATAATGTTTTAATAATATGAAATAACCTAAAAACATGTCCTACCCTTATTGTATGTTTCATGGCCGACCAAGAAAATCCATGGGTCGACTTGGGGACCTCATGGAGCCACTTTGGTAGGAAAATGACCTTAATAACTTTTCATTTAAAGTTAAAATAAAAATGTCACAAACATGAGTTGTTTTACTAAAATAGTTTTTAAACGGGGTTATAGAAGTCATATTTTTTACTATAAATATTAAGTAGAAAGATAAAAAGATTTCCTACATCATCAGATATTTTTTATAATTTTTAGACATTAAATAAATTAAATTATTTATGACACCGTGATGATGCAGCGATTACCTCATTATTTAACGATTTAAATAAAATGAAATAATAATGCAAAATCTAATACCTACACATGTAAAAAACCTATTGGATGGGTGTATTTCGTATTCTTATCACCTTATCCTCGAAATCTATGATTTTGGGACCTTTTAAATCCGGAAATCATTTTATAATAAAGTAACCTTTTATAACATTCGAAGAGTGCCCCTCCTCTCCTCTTATAAAAGGCCCCCTCCTCTACCACCTTACCCACACATCTCAAGCCTTTGGCTCGGCCAACCCCTGCCCATTTTGTCTCTCCACATCCCTATATTACTCCTAGAAGCCTCAATTTGGGCATAAGTCTTCCCAAAGAAGCCTTTGTGCTCAAATCAAAAAGAGTTACCCGTTTTGAGGGTAGTGTTTTCTCTTGTGTTCTTATGTTTTATTTCGCTTCTCCAACCCTAAACTCATTTAATTCATTTCTTTTTCAAAAACACCAGTATCTTCAATATAATAGGATGTTTTTATAATATATATTCGAGCTAAAATTACACACACCTACATCTAATGGTTAAAGAACATACTGTTTCCGTGGATGGAGAATTTCTGCCTCACGAAACGATGATTGTTCAACACTCATATAACACCTTCAAAGGTGGCCATTAAGATGTCACTATATTTATATATCATATATAATATGTTTATTTTTTACTTAAGATTCTGTATTTTTCATTTATGGCATACCTTTATGGCTTCCATTATGGGTATACGTGATATCTTCATTTTAGGAAGTGCGGACTACCGCCCCCTCAAATTGATTTGATGCGTTAAAACCATATGTGGTATGTATAAAGGATAAATTTAATGATATTATATATGAAATTATACTGGAATTATGATATACCTTTATATAATTATGATTTCACTCCATTAAATAAGAAATAGAAATGAAAGTAGCGTTCATGTGTACGTACAACTTATCGTCTCCATGAACGGTGCATTTCATTTCTTACCTCTAAATGTTATGTAATATTATAAATGCACGTAAATTCAGAATATATATGATATATATGATATATAAATCATGAAAATAATTCTGGATATAATGGATATTTTACCCCATGAACAACTTGTAATTATAAAGAGTTTATTTTAGACACAAGTACCAATGCTCGACAAAACGACCATTATTAACAAAAATAATTAAATATTGTTAATAACATGGTAATAAGTGATATAAAATGAATAATGAACTTGAAAAAGGTTCTTAAGCAAGTAGAAATTAACTCAAGTTTATTATTCAGGAGGTTAAAGAACGATCGAGTCAAGTCGGACCCGAGGTATGGGACTTCGTCTCAATCTCCTTTCATTGAGGCATATTTTGTTTTATACACAACCTTATTTTATACGGTGTATAAAACCCTTTGACTTTTACATTTACTCAAAAGGTATTTTTTTATATGAAGCGTTGTACTAAATGACAAAAGGGAATGTTTTTGTCGTACGTATGCAGCAACAATGACTTATCCACCGTCGTGACCATTATTTGAGATTCAGCTTCCTCTACAAGACATACCTTTTTATAAAATGAAAAATAAATACCATGTTTTACTTTTCATTTATTTTGGTATTGAAAATGGTTTTCATAATGTTTGTATATCAATGTGTTGTATTGATATCTTGTGATTGAAAAGTGGAAATGTTATGTTTCCTTTATGCATGTTTTATGTGATATGATTATGTTTTGGTTCTTGGGAATTATTATGAAGATGGGTGGTTCCATGATAAACTAAGAGCGGGTGAGCCCGATATAGCTCTCCAATGCATTGGGTAACAGGAAGGAGTTAAACGTTAAGGTTTCTCCGAAGAGATTTAGGGAATATACTGTGATGGGTATTCCAAACATAACCAAGAGGGTTACTCCCTACATAAGAATGTTATGAATGCCTCAAGTTACCTTTATGTCTTATGATTTCTATGATTTATTCATTATTTGATGGGGTATGTTAACGTGCTTATGTTTTATGAGTAAAGTATGATTCCATACATGGACTATTGTTTTTCATTTCATACTTTTATATCCCTTACTGAGATTTTTATGCTCATCCCATGTTTTTGAAATGTTTTCACAGGTCAAGGGAAAGGTTCATGATGTGATGATAGTGTAAAGGAAGTGTCAATAAAGAATAAATGTTTTATTTTAAATATGTTTTCGTTGATGGGAAAAATGATTACTATCATTTATGTAACCACTTTGTTTAAATGTGGAATGTAATGCATGTTTTATGATCTAATTCTCTAAAACTCTAAACCTGAAAAGATCCTCAACATGTATTCTTGAAATAACTCAAGATTAAGTAATGTTTAAGGTTGGGGCCTTATAGTTGGTATCAGAGGTCGGTTTAGACAACTTTAGGAGTTAGAAAATTGTTAAATTATAAATTAATTTATGGTATGATTGAAATGATATAGCATTTTAAGATTACCATGTTGCTTCTCCTAAGATATTTCTGTGTTAAGAATGGTTTTTCATAGAGGAAATAGAACAACTTTTCTGGGAAGGCATACAGAGGGGAATAACATTTCAAATCAGTATCATGAGGTTGTCAGAATCAGAACTAAACAGTTTGTTGCAGTGATGGCTCAGTTGACTCAAGTGAAAAATATTGGTTGTTTTTATTGATGATATTTTGGTGTTTTCTAAAAGTAAAGAGGAGCATTAAAGACATTTAAGTATTATTTTGAAAACCTTAAAAGAAAAGAAATTGTATGGGAAATTCAGAAAGTGTGAGTTTTGGTTGCAACAAATTTATTTCCTTTGTCACATTGTTTCTAAAGATGGGATAACTGTTGATCCTGCTAAAACAAAGTTTGTTGAAGAAGGGCCAAGACCCACAAATGTAACTGAGATTCGTAGCTTCCTTGTTTTGGCAGGCTATTACTGAAGGTTTGTTAGAAATTTTTCACGGTTATCTAGTCCAATGTCTAAGTTAACCCAAAAGGGTGTTAAGTTTATCTAGACAAAAGAATGTGATGATTGTTTTCAGGAACTGAAAAGAAGATTGACGAATTCTCCAGTTTTGGCACTACCTTCGAGGAATGGTGAGTTTATTATGTACAGTGATGCTTTATTGAAGGGACTTGGTTTTTTCCTTATGCAGAATGATTAGGTAATTTCATATACTTCACGTCAGTTGAAAACTCATGGGGTAAATTACCCTACACATGATTTGGAATTGGCTGCTGTTGTTTTCTCTTTAAAAATTTGGAGGCATCATTTGTATGTAGTAAAGTGTGAAATATATACCGATCACAAAAGTATAAATTATATATTCACTCAGAAAGAATTGAACATGAGACAGAGGAGATGGCTAGAATTAATCAAGGATTATGATTGTACAATTCATTACCATCCAGGAATAGTAAATAAAGTAGCTGATGCTTTGAGTCGAAAAAGTAATGCTTCCTTAACCATGCTACGTTTAGAACGAGATCCTGTGGTTTTTGATTTCATGAACTTTGGCATTGAAGTTGTTGGTGCAGGATGTCCTTCTGTTTTGTTTCAGGTATCAGTGAAATCTTCTCTATCAGACAGAATCAAGCAAGCACAGAAGCAAGACAGTGAGTTTTAGAAAAAGGTAGAGCTGGTTCAGAAGGGTAAGTTGCCTGAATTCAACATTTATAATGATTGTGTTTTGAGATTTGGGAAGAGATTGTGTGTGCCTTGTGACTCACAGTTGAAGAGTGAGTTGTTATGTGAAGCTCATAGTTCTCTGCTTTCAGTTCATCCAGGTAGTACTAAGATGTATAGAAATCTTCGAGAGTATTACTGGTGGGAGGGAATAAAAAGGGATATTTCTGATTTTACTCTGAAGTGTTTGACATGTCAACAGGTTAAAGCAGAGTGGAAGTTACTGAAAGGGATGCTTCAACCATTACCAGTACCAGAATGGAAATGGGAGAATATATCCATGGACTTCGTTGTGGGATTGCCGAAGACATCTCGAGGTAATAATGCAATCTGGGTTATTGTTGATCTCTTGACTAAATCTGCTCATTTCTTTGCTATACGAGATACTTTTTCCCTAGATCAAATTTCCCGTTTGTATATTAAAGAGATACTCAGGTTGCATGGAGTTCCTCTCTCCATTGTATCTGACCGTGATCCCAGGTTTACTTCTAACTTTTGGAAGGGCCTTCAGAAGTCGTTGGATACTGAATTAAATTTTAGTACAGCTTTTCAACCTCAATCAGATGGGAAGTCAGAACGAATAATTCAGACTTTGTAGGATATGCTACATGCTTGTGAGATGGATTATCAGGTAAGTTGGACCAACAACTTACTTTGGTTGAGTTTTATTATAATAAAAGTTTTCATTCTAGTATACAGATGGCACCATTTGAGGCTTTATATGTGAAGCGGTGTCGAACTCCAGCTTTCTGGGATGAAGTGGGTGAAAGGAAGTTGATGGGACCGAAATTGGTATAAGAGTTGGTAGAAAAAGTTTAGTTGATTCAGAAACACATGAGAACAGCACAGAGCAGGCAGAAGAGTTATGCGGATAACCGGAGGAAGGATCTATCTTTCAAGGTAGGTGATCATGTTTTTCTCAAAGTTTCACTATGGAAAAGTGTGATGCGATTTGGTAAGAAAGAAAAGATGAGTCCAAGGTTCATAGGACCATATGAAATTCTGGATAAAGTTGCATCAGTTGCTTACTGTGTGGGTTTACCTCCGAGTTTATCTCAGGTACACAATTTTTTCATGTTTCGATGTTAAGGAAGTATATGCCAGATCCATCTCATGTTTTGAGCCCAGAGGTAGTTCAGTTGGAGGAGAATCTCTCTTATGAAGAACAACCAGTCCAGATTCTTGACCATAGAGAGAAAGTGTTGCGGAATAAGGTAATTCACCAGGTAATGGTTTTGTGGAAAAACCATGTGGTTGAAGATGCGACGTGGGAATCTGAAAATTCTATGAGGGAGAAATACCCCCACTTATTTTAATAAGTGAATAAAATTGCGAGGACGCAATTCCCAAAAGGGGGGAAGGATGTAACATCCCAGGTAAATAAAGAATAAAACATTTTCATATTTATTAATATTTACGAATTAAATATTGATTTTACTTTAAAGGGGTTGCTATGTTCGATAGGGTACCCGATACGCAACGAAGAGTTTCTTTGAAATCTTACATTGCACACTAGTTATAAAATATTTTTATTTTAAATGGTAGTTAACACGTAGTCGTTGTATTGGAGGGAATGAATAGAAATAACTAAAATATGATTATATATGTTTGTTAAATGTTTTTACATTTATCCAATAAAGGATAAAGGCTTGAAAAACGAAAAGAATTCAATTTTAGACGTATATACTCTAATTTTCACTAAAGGTCCACTTATCGCCTTTTGATGGTGAAGCGTCATTAATTATAGTTTTGGTCACTCTTATAACTTCTATTAGACCAAATAAAACTCTTCTTTAGAATCGGGACATCAAAATTTACTTTGTGAAAATTCTTGGTATTTTTCCGATAAAGTTCATTTTTTAATGAATAGTTAAAACTGTTGTATTTTAATTCAAAACCTCTTTTTAGTCTAATTTATTTATATGATTAGATTATCTTTTGAATTTGTTTTAATGTGAAATTAGAATATATTTTTACCATTTAATCCAATAGTGGTCGTTGGAATTAATTTCATCTTGAAATTGGACTTAAACTAGTGTCAAACTTTTGATACTTATTGTTTCATAAAAACACATTATTTCTTATGACAGCTGGAATTAATTATAAAATTAATTAATGTAACTTATATGTTTTTAATTTTGTGAAATAGACATCATTTTTGAATTCATAATATCAAATATAGCGTAGGGTGAATGTTTGGTATTTTTTTGAAAAAATTCAATTTTTGATGAATAGTGAAACCACTAAGTGGTACTTAAAAAAATAGATTTTTCGTTTAAATGAAATTTTACCACCTCTGTGTTTTGAATTTAAAAAATCTGACATACATGGTTGTCATTAAGAAGTAAAATGTGGTTCAATGGGATTAAAATAATTTTTTGGTGAACAGTAACTTTTAAGTTTTAATCGTGATTAGAGGTAATTAGTGTAGTTTAAGGTAAAAATAATGTTTTAATAATATGAAATGAACTAGACACATGTCCTACCCTTATTGGATGTTTCATGGTCGACCAAGAAAATCCATGGGTCGACTTGGGGACCCCACGGAGCCACTTTGGTAGGAAAATGACATTAATAACTTTTTATTTAAAGTTAAAATAAAAATATCAAAAACATGAGTTGTTTTACTAAAACAATTTTTAAATGGGGTTATAGAAGTCATATTCTTGACTATAAATATTCATTAGAAAGATAAAAAGATTTAATACATCATGATATATTTTTTATAATTTTTATTCATTAAATAAATTAAATTATTTATGACACCGTGATGATGAAGCGATTACCTCATTATTTAACGATTTAAATAAAATGAAAGGATAATGCAAAATCTAAGAACTAAACATGTCAAAAACCTTTTTGATGGGTGGATTTAGTACTCTTATCACCTTATCCTCGAAATATATAATTTTTGGACCTTTTAAATCCGAAAATCATTTTATAATAAAGTAACCTTTTATAACTTTCCAAGAGTGCCCCTCCTCTCCTCTTATAAAAGGCCCCCACCTCTACCACCTTACCCACATCTCTCAAGCCTTTTGCTCGGCCAAAATCTTCCCATTATGTCTCTACACATCCCTATATTACTCTTAGAAGACTCAATCTGGGCATAATTCTTCCCAAGGAAGCCTTTGAGAAAAAGAGTTACCCGTTTTAAAGGTAGTGTTTTCTCTTGTGTTCTTATGTTTTATTTTGCTTCTCCAACCCCCTAAACTCTTTTTATTCATTTCTTTTGTAACAACACCAGTATCTTCAATATACTAGGATGTTGTTATAAGAATTATTCAAGCTACACTTACACACACCTACATCTAATGGTTAATGAACATACTGTTTCTGTGGATGGAGAATTTCTGCCTCACGAAATGATGATTGTTCAACACTCATATAACATCTTCAAAGGTGGGCATTAAAATGTCACTATGTTTATATATGATATATAATATGTTTATGTTTTACATAAGCTTCTGTATTTTTCACTTATTGAATACCTTTATGGCTTCCATTTTGGGTATACGTGATATCTTCATTTTAGGAAGTGCGGACTACCACCCCCTCAAAGTGATTTGATTCGTTAATACCATATGTGGTATGTATAAAGGATAAATTTAATGATATTATATATGATATTATACTTAAATTATGATATACCTTTATATCATTATTATTTCACTCCATTAAGTAAGAAATATAACTGAAAGTAGCGTTCATGCATACGTACGGCTTCCCGTCTCCATGAACGGTGCATTTCATTTCTTACCTCTAAATGTTATGTAATATTATAAATGCATGTAAATACTGGATATATATGATATATATGATATCTATATCATGAATATAATTTTGGATATAACGGATATTTTACCCCATGAACAACTTGTAATTATAAAGAGTTTATTTTAGACTCAAGTACCAATGATCGATAAAACGACCATTATTAACATAAATAATTAAATATTGTTCATAACATGGTAATAAGTGATATAAAAGGAATAATGAACTTGAAAAAGGTTCTTAAGTAATTAGAAATTAACTCAAGATTATTATTCAGGAGGTTAAAGAACGATCGAGTCAAGTCAGACCCGAGGTATGGGACTTCGTCTCAATCTCCTTTCATTGAGGCATATTTTGTTTTAAACACAACCTTCTTTTATACGGCGTATAAACCCCTTTGACTTTTACGTTTACTAAAAAGGAATATTTTTTATACGAAGCATTTTACTAAATGGAAAAAGGGAATGTTTTTGTCGTACGTATGCGGCGACAACGACTTCTCCGCCGTCGTGACCATTATTTGAGATTCGGCTTCCTCTACAAGCCATAACTTTTTTTTAAATGAAAAATAAATACCATTTTTTACTTTTCTTTTATTTTGGTATTTAAAATGGTTTTCATAATTTTTTTATATCAATTTGTTGTATTGATATCTTGTGATTGAAAAGTGGAAATGTTATGTTTCCTTTATGCATGTTTTATGTGATATGATTATGTTATGGTTCTTGGGCATTATTGTGAAGAAGGGTGGTTTCATGATAAACTAATGGCAGGTGAGCCCGATATAGCTCTCCAATTCATTGGGTAACGCGAAGGAGTTAAACGTTAAGGTTTCTATGAAGTGATTTAGGGAATATACTCTTATTGGTATTCCAAACGTAACCAAGAGGGTTACTCCCTACTTAAGAATGTTATGAATGCCTCAAGTTACCTTTATGTCTTATGATTTATATGATTTATTCATTATTTGATGGGGTATGTTAACGTGCTTATGTTTTATGAGTAAAGTATGATTCCATACATGGACTAATGTTTTCATTTCATACTTTTATATCCCTTACTGAGCTTTTTATGCTCATCCCAAGTTTTTGAAATGTTTTCACAAGTCAAGGGAATGGTACATGATGTGATGATAGTGTCAAGGAAGTGTCAATAAAGAATCCATGTTTTATTTTAAATATGTTTCCGTTGATGGGAAAAATGATTACTATCTTTTATGTAACCACTTTGTTTAAATGTAGAATGTAATGCATGTTTTATGATCTAATTCTCTAAAACACTAAACCTGAAAAGATCCTCAATGTGTATTCTTGAAATAACTCAAGATTAAGTAATGTTTAAGTCTGGGGCCTTATAGTTGGTATCAGAGGTCAGTTTAGACAACTTTAGGAGTTATAAAATTATAAAATTATAAATTAATTTTTTGTATGATTGAAATGATATAGCATTTTAAGATTACCATGTTTCTTCTCCTATGATATTTCTCTGTTAAGAATGGATTTTCATAGAGGAAATAGAACAACTTTTATGGGAAGGCATACAGTGGGAAATAACCTTTCAAATCAGTATCATGAGGAGGACAGAATCAGAACTAAACAGTTTTTTGCAGTGATGGCTCAGTTGACTCAGGTAAAAAATGTTGGTTGTTTTTATTGATGATAGTTTGGTGTTTTCTAAAAGTAAAGAGGAGAATTAAAGACATTTAAGTTTTATTTTGGAAACTTTAAAAGAAAAGAAATTGTATGGGAAATTCAGCAAGTGTGAGTTTTGGTTGCAACAAATTTCTTTCCTTGGTCACATTGTTTCTAAATATGGGATAACTGTTGATCCTGCAAAAACAAAGGTTGTTGAAGAATAGCCAAGACCCACAAATGTAACTGAGATTCGTAGCTTCATTGTTTTGGAAGGCTATTATCGAAGGTTTGTTAGAAATTTTTCACATTTATCTAGTCCAATGTATAAGCTAACCCGGAGGGGTGTTAAGTTTATCTGGACAAAAGAATGTGATGATTATTTTCAGGAACTAAAAAGAATATTGGTTAATGCTCCAGTTTAGCACTACCTTCGAGGAATGGTGATTTTATTATATACAGTGATGCTTCGTTGAAGGGATATAGTTTTGTCCTTATGAAAAATGATCAGGTAATTGCATATGCTTCACGTCAGTTGAAAACTCATGAGGTAAATTACCCTACACATGATTTTGAATTAGCTAATGTTGTTTTCGCTTTAAAATTTTGGAGGCATCATTTGTATAGAGTAAGTGTGAAATATATACCGATCACAAAAGTTTAAAGTATATATTCACTCAGAAAGAATTGAACATGAGACAGAGGATATGGCTACAATTAATCAAGGATTATTATTGTAGAATTCATTACCATCTGGGAAAAGTAAATAAAGTGGCTGATGCTTTGAGTCGAAAAAGTAATGCTTCATTAACCATGCTACGTTTGGAACGAGATCTTGTGGTTTCGATTTGATGAACTTTGGAATAGAAGTTGTTGGTGCAGGATTTCCTTCTATTTTGTTTCAGGTATCAGTGAAATCTTCTCTATCAAACAGAATCAAGCAGCACAGAAGCAAGATAGTGAGTTGCAGAAAAAGGTAGAGCTGGTTCAGAAGGGTAAGTTGCCTGAATTCAACATTGATAATGATTGTGTTTTGAGATTTGGGAAGAGATTGTGTGTGCCTTGTGACTCGCAGTTGAAGAGAGAGTTGTTATGTGAAGCTTATAGTTCTTTGTTTTCAGTTCATCCAGGTAGTACTAAGATGTATAGAGATCTTCGAGAGTATTACTGGTGGGACGGAATGAAAAGGGATATTTCTGATTTTACTGTGAAGTGTTTGACATGTCAACAGGTTAAAGCAGAGTGGCAGTTACCAAAAGGGATGCTTTATCCTTTACCAATACCAGAATGGAAATGGGAGAATATATCCCTGGACTTCGTTGTGGGATTGCCGAAAAGACCTCGAGGTAATAATGCAATATGTGTTATTTTTGATCGCTTGACTAAATCTGCTCATTACCTTTCTATACAAGATAATTTTTCCCTAGATCAACTTTCCCATTTGTATCTTAAAGTTATATTTAGGTTACATGGAGTTCCTCTCTCTATTGTATCTGACCGTGATCCCAGGTTTACTTCTAACTTTTGGAAGGGCCTTCAGAAGTCGTTGGGTACTGAATAAAATTTTAGTACAGCTTTTCATCCTCAATCAGATGGGCAGTCAGAACGAACAATTCAGACTTTGGAGGATATGCTACGTGCTTGTTCTATGAATTATCAGCGAAGTTGATACCAACATCTTTCTTTGGATGAGTTTTCTTATAATAACAGTTTTCATTCTAGAATACAGATGGAACCATTTGAGGCATTATATGGGAAGTGGTGTCGAACTCCAGCTTTCTGGGATGAAGTGGGTGAAAGGAAGTTGATGGGACTGGAATTGGTAGAAGAGTTGGAAGAAAAAGTTCAGTTGATTCAGAAACACATGAGAACAGCACAGAGCAGGCAGAAGAGTTATGCGGATAACCGGAGGATTGATCTATCTTTCAAGGTAGTTGATCTTGTTTTTCTCAAAGTTTCACCATGGAAAAGTGTGATGCGATTCGGTAAGAAAGGAAAGATGAGTCCAAGGTTCACTGGGCTATATGAAATTCTGGAGAAAGTTTCATCAGTTGCTTACCGTGTGGCTTTATCTCCAAGTTTATCTCTGGTACATAATGTTTTTCATGTTTCTATGTTAAGGAAGTATATGCCAGATCCATCTCATGTTTTGAGCCCAGAGGTAGTTCAGTTGGAGGAGAATCTCTCTTTTGAAGAACAACCAGTCCAGATTCTTGACCATAGAGAGAAAGTGTTGCAAAATAAGGTAATTCACTAGGTAATGGTTTTGTGGAAAAACCATATGGTTGAATAGGCGACGTGGGAATCTGAAAATGCTATGAGGGAGAAATACCCCCACTTATTTTGATAAGTGAATAAAATTGTGTAGACGCAATTCCCAAAATGGGGGAAGGATGTAACATCCCAGGTAAATAAAGAATAAAACATTTTCATATTTATTAATATTTACGAATTAAATATTGATTTTACTTTAAAGGTGTTGCTATGTTCGAGAGCGTACCCGATACGCAATGAAGAGTTTCTTTGAAATCTTACGTTGCACACTAGTAATAAAATAATATTATTTTAAATGGTAGTTAACACGTAGCCATTGTATTGGCGGGAATGAATAGAAATAACTAAAATATTATTATATATTTTTGTTAAATGTTTTTACATATATCCAAAAAAGGATAAAGGCTTAAAAAACGAAAAGAATTCAATTTTAGGCGTATATACTCTAATTTTCACTAATGGTCCACTTATCGCCTTTTGATGGAGAACCGTCATTAAATATTGTTTTTTTCACTATTATAATTTCTATTGGACCAAATAAAACTCTTCTTTATAATCGGGACATCAAAATTTACTTTGTGTAAATTTTTGGTATTTTTCCGATAAAGTTCATTTTTTAATGAATAGTGAAAAATGTTGTATTTTAATTCAAAACCACTTTTTAGTATAATTTATTTATATGAATAGGTTATCTTTTGAATTGGTTTTAAAGTGAAATTAGAATATATTTTACCATTTAATCCAATAGTGGTCGTTGGAATTAATTTCATCTTGAAATTGGACTTAAACTAGTGTCAGTCTTTTGATACTTATTATTTCATAAAAACACGTTATTTCTTCTGACAGTGGGAATTAATTATTAAATTAATTAATGTAACTTATATGTTTTGAATTTTTTGAAATATATGTCATTTTTGAATTCAGAATATCAAATATATCTTAGGGTGAAATTTTTTTATTTTTCTGAAAAACTTCAATTTTTTATGAATAGTGAAACCACTAAGTGGTACTCAAAAAAACTGATCTTTCGTTTAAATGAAATTTTACCACCTCTGTGTCTTGAATTTCAAAAATCCAACATACATGGTTGTCATTAAGAAGTAAAATGTGGTTCAATGGGATTAAAATATTTTTTTGGTGAATAGTAACTTTTAAGTTTTAATCGCGATTAGAGGTAATTAGTGTAGTTTAAGGTAAAAATAATGTTTTAATAATATGAAATGACCTAGACACATGTCCTACCCTTATTGGATTTGTCATGGCCGACCAAGAAAATCCATGGGTCGACTTGGGGACCCCATGGAGCCACTTTGGTAAGAAAACGACATAAATAACTTTTTATTTGAAGTTTAAATAAAAATGTCACAAACATGAGTTGTTTTACTAAAACAATTTTTAAATGGGGTTATAAAATTCATTTTTTTGACTATAAATATTCATTAGAAATATAAAAAGATTTCCTAAATCATGATATTTTTTTATAATTTTTAGACATTAAATAAATTAAATTATCTATGAAACCGTGATGATGCAGCGATTACCTCATTATTTAACGATTTAAATAAAATGAAAGGATAATACAAAATCTGAGACCTACACATTTCAAAAACCTATTGGATGGGTGGATTACAAACTCTTATCACCTTATCCAAAAAATATATAATTTTGGGACAATTTAAATCCTAAAATCATTTTATAATAAAGTAACCTTTTATAACTTTCCAAGAGTGCCCCTCCTCTCCTCTTATAAAAGGCCCCCACCTCTACCACCTTACCCACACCTCTCAAGCCTTTGGCTCAGCCAACCCCTACCCATTTTGTCTCTCCACATCCATCTATTACTCCTAGAAGCCACAATTTGGGCAGAATTCTTCCCAAGGAAGCCTTTGAGCTCATTTAAAAAAGAGTTACCCGTTTTAAAGGTAGTGTTTTCTCTTGTGTTCTTATGTTTTATTTCGCTTCTCCAACACCCTAAACTCTTTTTATTAATTTCTTTTGTAAAAAAACCAGTATCTTCAACATACTAGGATGTTTTTATAATAAGGATTCTAGATACACTTACAAACACCTACATCTAATGGTTAAATAACATACTGTTTTCGTGGATGGAAAATTTCTGCCTCACGAAACGATGATTGTTCAACACTCATATCACACATTCAAATGTGGCCATTAAGATGTAAATATATTTATATATGATATATAATATGTTTATGTTTTACTTAAGCTTATTTATTTTTCATTTATGGCATTCCTTTATGCCTTCAATTATGGGTATACGCGATATCTTCATTTTAGGAAGTGCGGACTACCGCCCCCTGAAAGTGATTTGATTGGTTAATACCATATGTGGTATGTATAAAGGATAAATTTAATTATATTATATATGATATTATACTGGAATTTTTATATACCTTTATATCATTATGATTTCACTCCATTAAGTAAGAAATAGAAATGAAAGTAGCGTTCATGCGTACGTACGGCTTACCGTCTCCATGAACGGTGCATTTCATTTCTTACCTCTAAATGTTATGTAATATTATAAATTCTTGTAAATACTGGATATATATGATATATATGATATCTAAATCATGAATATAAATCTAGATATAATGTATATTTTACCCCATGAACAATTTGTAATTATAAAGAATATATTTTAGATTCAAGTACCAATGATCGACAAAACAACCATTATTAACATAAATAATTACATATTTTTTATAACATGGTAATAAGTTATATAAAAGGAATAATGAACTTGAAAAAGGTTCTTAAGAAAGTATAAATTAACTCAAGTTTATTATTCATGAGGTTAAAGAACGATCGAGTCAAGTCGGACCCAAGGTATGGGACTTCGTCTCAATCTCCTTTCGTTGATGCATATTTTGTTTTATACACAACCTTCTTTTATACAGTGTATAAAACCCTTTGAATTTCATGTTTACTCAAAAGGAATCTTTTTATATGAAGCATTTTACTAAACGACAAAAGGGAATGTTTTTGTCGTACGTATGCGGCGACAACAACTTCTCCGCCGCCGTGACCATTATTTGAGATTCGGCTTCCTCTACAAGCCATACTTTTTTTTAAATGAAAAATAAATACCATGTTTTACTTTTCTTTTATTTTGGTATTGAAATGGTTTTCATAATGTTTTTATGTCAATGTGTTGTATTTATATCTTGTGATTGAGAAGTGGAAATGTTATGTTTCCTTTATGCATGTTTTATATGATATGATTATGTTATGGTTCTTGGGAATTATTATGAAGATGGGTGGTTCCGTGATAAACTATGGGCGGGGGAGCCCGATATAACTCTCCAATGCATTGGGTAACGCGAAGGAGTTAATCTTTAAGGTTTCTCCGAAGAGATTTAGGGAATATACTGTGATGGGTATTCCAAACGTAACCAAGAGGGTTACTCCCTACGTAAGAATGTTATGAATGCCTCAAGTTAACATTATGTCTTATGATTTCTATGATTTTTTCATGATTTGATGGGGTATGTTAACGTGCTTATGTTTTATGAGTAATGTATGATTCCATACATGGACTAATGTTTTCATTTTATACTTTTATATCACATACTAAGCTTTTTATGCTCATCCCAAGTTTTTGAAATGTTTTTCACAGGTCAAGGGAAAGGTACATGATGTGATGATAGTGTCAAGTAAGTGTTAATAAAGAATCCATGTTTTATTTTAAATATGTTTCTGTTGATGGGGAAAATGAGTACTATCTTATATGTAACCACTTTGTTTAAATGTGGAATGTAATTCATGTTTTATGATCTAATTCTCTAAAACTCTAAACCTAAAAAGATCCTCAATGTGTATTCGTGAAATAACTCAAGATTAAGTAATGTTTAAAGCTGGGGCCTTATAGCCCAATACTCTAGAGGTTGCAGACTAGCAGCAGGGTGTGATATGTATAGTTTAGAGACTATACCCTGGGAACAGAGTATAATCAAACATAATAATCTAAGATAAAATATATCAAATTAATAAAAACATTGCAAAAAAAATTCAATATAATTAGAATGAAAAATGAAGATCCAAATAGTCCAAATAATAAACCATGAAATTACAGGCTAACATGTATCAAATTTCAACTTAAGGAAGTACAAATAATGAAAAAAACTGACAAAAATAAATAGATAATATTTAGTCCCAACCCCCATATCGATATTGTTTTCAAACTCCATCGCATTGATAAATCAACAATCAACAACAAGGCCCCTTTCCCTTTTCAAAACCAGTACCCAAGTAACATTCTTAGGTTACAAATGGAGCCCCAAATAGGGTGTGAGTAAAAATCTATAGGTTGAAACCACTGTGTCTAAATAAAACATTTCTAATAAATATTTTATGAAATAAATAAATTAACATGTGTGTTACATAATCAACTAATAAAATATATCAATCAACTTTATTTAGGACCATTCTAAAATATATATAAGCATGTTTCATAATCATGCCAACCAAAAACCATATATCCATGTTAAAAATCGCATATAACCATATATAAGGAATAATCACGCAAGTCTGGGCCCATCCCTCTATATAATTATTTCATAATGGGACTAGGTTGAGCCTATATAATTTAATAACTATACCATGGGACTAGTCATATCCTGCTCAATATAAGAATTTGTAACATGGGACATGGAATATACAACACAATATAAGCATTATAGCATGAGACTGGGCATAACCCACTAAATATAATCATTACTGCATGGTTATTGGCATAAAATACTCAATATAAGAATTACAAAATGGGAATGGGAATGTCTAATTCAATATAAGCATTACAACATGATAACGCAACAATTCATAACAGTGAGGATATCACAATGTCACATCATATTCCATAATGGGTAATTATGAAAATTACAATTTGTTTCTCAATTACACATTCATTTATATCCCAAATGATCACCAAATATTCCAATAATTAAAAATCCATTACCTAGATATTCTACATCAACCAATCACCTAAGGTATCATGTTATTCTAAACACAAAATAATCCATAATCCATTTCATTTTTAAATATAGGGGGTTCCCACCGAACTAGTAACCAAAAGCCATGTCACAATCAATTGGATCCAAATGTGATCCAAGGACTAGTATAATCCATTATTTAATAAATTCATGTACAAAATATGATTTCAAAATCAGAATGTGTCACATACCTAAAAATTATCAATCCATAGGGTTATAGTTTAGAACCCATAAACTCCATTAAGTGAAATGATGCAGAAGTTCACAATAACCTATATCAACCCAGTTCATGATCAAAAAACCCCTAACTAAACCCATGTTTATAATAATTAAATCAAAATGAAAAATAATAATGGAAAATATGTGATAACCAAAGAAGAAAAACTCACTAGGGATCATATGTAAAATTAGAACATTCATAATGGAGGAAGAGGCTCCAAATTCACCTAGAATCCTCCTAGGTCTAAGAGATAAGGGATGCAATGAAGGAATGAAAATAAATCATCCTCACTAACTATATAAAACAGTTTCTCACTATAAATAAATGGAGTGTAATCCATTTACATGTCATGTATTTATTTTTAATGGGATATGCTAGAAACCCATTACCTTGGGTTAATATTCTACCATTCATGAAATTTACATGATATTAATGGTTTATAAGATGTGTAACTACTTCAGGCACAACACTTGTTCAAAATATCAACCTATGCATTTTCATTCTGTGTAACACTTCCACAATGTGTAACCACCCAACAGTAAATTTTCAGACCAGTTTTTAAATACGATCTCCAAATACCTCTGAACCTTTTCAAATCATGGGAAACCATTATAAACTCACTCAACACGTCTATACCCAATGAAAGATATTTAACACAAAAAAAAAATGGGTTCATACCTGAAAAATGACAGGATCATACAAGGGTTACATGAGATATAAATAATGGAATTAAATTGAATTTTTAATGAATAGGATATGGGAGTGACCCAATAGCCAATATAAAGAATCAATGCCCTTTTAATGGGGAATAAGAAAATCCTTGAATATGATTCTAGGTAAGCCTTTTCCCTCCTAAATTTATATTATTATTTATTCCATTATGATATGAGATACTAGTATATCATGGAGTTTTAAAAGGATATAGCCAATGTTTCTATTTGATTTTGGGTAAATCGCAGATACACCTCATAGGGAAAATCATTCTGTATGTTATTTAGTGATCCAAATTGTGAACTACTAGAAGAGGACAACGAAAATATACATCGATGTAACGTAAAAATTATTCATTTATGGTTTTATTTAATTTCAACTTCAGAGGCAATGAGTTCTTGTGATTAATTATTTATAATCATTTTTCTATATAAAATAATCATTAAACCATCCTTATAAATCGATGAGTGGTATCATAACCTTACAATGAAATTTTATTTCTGATATCTTATTAAAAATTATGGTTTCAAAATAGTATTTTATGTCGTATTCTAAATAAACTAATATAATTTCCTTTCTTGGTGTTACAATATGTGATAGAATAACTTGTGTTGGGGTTTAATCTTTATATCATAGTGTAATATATTTTTGGGTTTCCTTATATTATGTCATGCGATAATGTAACCTGTGTTGGGGTGATAACATTACATTATATGATATCATAATATAAGACCCGGCCACCTGACATTATGTTATATGGTAAAATTGTCTGCATTGGAGTCACAACATGTGATATATTAGATATAAAATCCTATGATAATTACATTATGTGATTTAAAATTAGAGTAGCATATTATAAATATGACATTGATTCTTATCAAATTTTATAAAATATTGGAACCTTAAATCATACACATATCATGTTATGTGACTGGATTACCAGTCCTCAAATATGACTGATAACACTTATGTTTTTTAGTTTTATAGTGTATCAATCATATTTTATGATTCCTTGGATATCATTAAATAACATTAATAAGAGAACATTTTTTTTCTTAAATTTCAGTTATGAATTGATCTTTTAAAAGTTTTTCAATTATTTATAAATTATGAAAAAAGTTATTTTCCTTATATTTATTTAATTAATATTGGGTTTTATAAATTAATAAATTGAACTTCTTTTATAATTGATTAATAAAATTTTGATGCATATTTATTAAATATATTATAATATTAAATTTCAATATGAAAACACACTTATCAAAATATATAGAATGACATATAGTTTCAATATAAAATATTTATGTTGAAATTTTAAGTGTGATTTCTTACATGTTTAAAAATAAAAAAATAAAAAAATAATTACTTTTGTATTTAATATAATGAATTGGTTATAATATATATTTATAATTTTTTAAATTTAAAGGATTTATTTGAGAATTATATGAACCATATAAAATTGGATTTTTATAATTGACATGATCAAGGATTAAATAATAAATATATGATATTTTAATTGTGTTAATTGCTTACAAAATAAAATACAAATAAAAAATGGTCATATTTTTTATGATATCACATAAAAGATAATATGAAAGAGTTCATATTGGTAATAAATAAAAATGTTTAAATTTATTTAATTTTGTATTATCTATAATAAAATGATAAATTATAAAGTGTTCAAATTTACCATTACTTATGAATTGTTTATAAATGGTTATTTTGGGATTAAATAATTTAATTTTTCAATTATTTATTATTCCCTATTTAATTCATTGATATAATTATTATATTATGAATTTGGATGTACGATTTAGTTTAAAGGGGTTTAATTAACTTATAGAGACTATCATTCATGGATCTAAGTAGTTGTATTCTAGGAATAATAAATGGTTTAGTTTTATTATACCCTGACATTTTATTGTATTAGGTTATCATATTTAATTATGTAGTTAGTGTTCATTTATAAATATTAGGTTTTAGATTTAATATTTAATTTAGATATCTCTTGAGTAAGGTATTTCTAGGTATCAGGATTTTAGGTCGGACTACTCATTGTCTTAGAGGCTTATGCCTCATCTAGGAATGATATAGTTGACAATAATGGATCTATGATTACTATTGTAAGGGTTTTTGATTTTATATAATTCTATGATTTTACATTAAGGGGTTTCATAAACAATTTGTATAAGCTTCATTTAGATATAAAGGAATATAATTTTATTTTGATGTGGGTAAGTAACACAAGCTACGATTTATGTAAAGACTTACACATCAATATGGGTTGAGAATATTGATTTGGTAGAAGAAATAAGATTCCAAACTAAATCATTAGAAGTATAAATATGTGTAAAGGGAATATATTAGGTAACAATGTGAGATAATAAATAAATTGAAAACAGTAATTGTTATATCCTTGAAAATAAAACAGAAGTCAAGGCCTCAATAATTCAATAGTGTATGTTTTTCCAAATTAGTATGCCCATGGATAATCTTGTACAAGGCATGGTGGAAATATCTAATCCTATGATTTATGTAACCAAATCCAATTATGGGATATTTATTACACATAGTTTTGGATTCGAATGAGTTGTGAAATAGAATGATATAATTGGGTATATTTATATAATATATTGGGAAAAGTGTTTTCCTCTCAACTATACAAGAGTAATATATTATATAATTTGGTTAATTCCCTAGATAAACAACTAATTGTTGAGAGGAATTACAACATAGAATTTTTTAAATATGTATCATATACATCTAATGGATTTGATGAATTTAAAGGGGTCAACATTTTTTTTCAAACCCATTTCCAAAAAGTTTTAATTAAATAAATATGAAACAAGATACTAATATGATAAAGGGATTTTTCATATATAATGGAATAATAATTATGTTATATATTTTCTTCTTATATAAATTATATAAAGAAAAACATAGTGATAGTAATTTTAATTATAGGTACAAAAACATAAGAATAGATCATAAGTCTGATTAAAAAAATGTTATAGAAACCCCATTATAATTAACTATATAGGGATTACATTAAACAAACGAAGTTAAATGCATATAAAACCCATCTAAATGATTCACCAAAAGGATCTTATCACATTATTATGACCATGAAACCAAATTTTTAAAAAAACCATGAGAACAAGGTTACATATGAGATGATGGATAACCAGATAAGGATCTATTAAGAATACACAATGTATTAGAGGTATGTGATTTCAATGGATCTATTTTAGTGTAAGATAGAAGAAGGAACATCAGGCTCAACTCATGTAGTAAATATTATTGGGTTCTTTAATGAAATAGAGAGACATTATTCACGTATTAGGATTGACCTAGCTATAAACATCATTGTACAATCACTTATAGATAGGTTCTGATTTTTTATTGTGAACTACAATGGGAATGAATTCAACAAATGTTTTCCAAATCTCCAATGTATGTTAAGGATCACTGATCCTGAAATTGGATGTCTAGGACAAAGTTCCATGTTGATGTTTTAGAATCATATGTGTAAATTATTAGTCTAAAAATATAATGATAGGTATTGTGGTGATTTCACAACACAAAATAAACTGAAGAAGAAAGAATAATGGATATTCTGTCATTATGAAAAAAATTGGACATTAGAGAAGAAACTATCCATATCACTTTATAGGTTTCAAGAAACCACATTGAGAATCCAACTCTGGTATTAATGTTATAGAATTCAATTCCTCTATTTTGAATGTTATATGATGCCATCTATATGATTTACAATGTTTTATAGATATAACAGATCTAAAAAATTATGAATGATTAAACATGAGAGCTTAAGGTATGCATTCAACATATTGAGTAAAATATTTATACACAAAGTTTTTGGATATAATTGATTACTTATAGATCAATTATATTACAGTAATGTTTGTGTTTTTGTAAACTTATTTACTTATTATGCAGTAAGAGGTTTTATTGTTAACATGTTTTTTATCAATAAAAAGATATATTTGATTTCATACACTTTTTTGTGAATGATCCAAAACTATAACATGTTTTATAAGAGAAAATGTTAAAAATAAATTTTATCATCAATAAAGTGTTTATCCAATAATATGTGGGAATGTGATTACATCTCCATATTTTTTATACTTGATGAAGTCTTAATTTCAATAAATATTATAAACACATAGAATACCAAACATGATGGTTTATTATTTATGTATTTCTTGTAAATTAAATATGTGATATTTACTAAACACAAAGTAGTTTATTATTATTAAAATGATGTTTTCAACATAATATTTTTTATAAGGAGATACTGGGAGTATGTTTTGGACTTATATATATTCAAAGTTAAAAAATAAAATATTATTCCAGTCAAAATCAAATTTCAGTTAATATACTAAAGAGTTTACTATTTGAAGATAAAGGGAAGTGCACTGTTTTCTATTTAGATGTTATATTAAATAAAATTATTCTTAATATACTAAAGTATTTTAATATGTGTTATAAAAGTAAAAATTTAAATAATTACATTAATTAGAAAAATATTTAAATAAAAAAGTTTGATGGAATGGGTTTCATGAATGATGTTAATATAATTAGAAATAATTATGTGTATACAATAGAAGTTACTAACATTTTAGAAATAGATGATATGGATTTTAGGATTTGTTAATATGTTCATGGAGTTTATCATTATGAATATATTTCATAATACTCCTCATTATTCAGACTAGTTAGTTTCATAAATATACTAAATAATTTAGTGGTAGGGTTTTATAAGGTGGTCACATAGAGATGTAGTAGAAATTACAAACAGATATAACAAGGTTAACAAAAAACCTTAAAATATATCAAACATAAGGATGATTTGGATGTCCATTTATCATGTTATACAAATGGTAATATCCACATTAACATTCTTTCATATTGGATGTATATATATAAGGTGGTATACAAGCTGTGAAGCTAAATGAAAACTGACATATAAAAATTGGAATTTTATTTATCCATAAAAAAATTTAATTATTGAGTATCATAGTACATGATTACCTGTTATGTTTAGCATGATTATATTTATTTTAATGGAATATAGAATAAACTAATGAGGTGGAAAAAACATTTATGAACTAGATAACCCATGAAATCTTCAACAAAAATGGTCAAACACTATGTGTTTTGAATACTAGTGTTTCATAATTAATATTTGGATTCCCCAATACATATGGTTAGTGAGATACTAAACATGAGAAACTTAAGTCCTTAATACTATTTTTATGCAATCCTTGAAGAATATTTAATAAAGGGTGGTTGGGTAGGCTTCATATCATGTGGCTATTGGAGCCTAACCAATATGAGATTTTCCCTCTCAGGTGATAACTAGGACTTATGGGACCTCAATTGAGGATGAGTAATGAAATTTACTTCCATACATACAAGGTATATAAAATGTGATTATTTTCATGGATATGGGACATGTTATGTATTCACCTGTTATATGAATGACATGTGATGTATTCATTGACTTGATCTTCCTATACTTAGAGATCCAATAATATATGATTAGATTATATTGGATTTACCTAATCCATGTCTCAAGGTTACTAAATGTCTTATAAAATGTGATAATATTAAAATTAATATTGGATATGATGTAGCGGGAGCACACTAAAATATATATACTTGTGTCTGGTGAATATCCTTCCAGATCCCTTTAAAATAAGAAGAATTAATTCTTTTTTAGAGAATAATTTTTCTTAAATTTAGGGATAAAATGATTTATATTTTTTGGAAATGAAACAATGTTCAAGGTGATCATACTTTTTTGTTGATAGTATGGGAATTTATTTTTAAAAAACATAGTGATTTACTCTTCATGTTCTCAAATATTATCCAAAAAGTGTTTTGAATAGTTATATATAGGGTATTTCATCTGATGTGTAATACAGTGAAGTTGGGTTTACAAAAATGTTTAGAACATATCAAAAATATTTTTTGAATAATGTTTCACAATATATTATATATGGTATTATGAAATATGCAATGACACAAAATTATATTGGGATTTAGTGGAAGTAAATAAGTATTACCTAAATCTATAAGATATCATATAATATGATGTCGTGTGTCATTTAGTGTGACATATATTTGAAAAGCGGTTTATATTTATTATTTTGGATATATCATATTTTATGATATAGAGATATCATATAAGGACTACATGGATAGTATGTTTATACAACATGGAGAGATCATAGTTCCATGAATCATTTTGCGTGATTCTTTTGACACTTCTACATATCTATAAAGGCAGTTAAGTGTTAGTGTGTTAACACTTGAATCATATATAGATAGGTTATAATTAATTAATAGTATAATAAAAAATGGGATATTTTGTGGTTTAGGGATACATGATATTTAATCAAATACATTTAATCATGAATTTATGAAATGTATGAGAATCATTATGGGCTCAAACAACATCTATATATCCAATAAAAATAATTAGTACACGTATTATGAGGAATAAAAAATCCATGAAAAAGCATCTAGCCAAATCTCTTTCCCTCCTGAAGATCTATACATAATTATTCTTTTATATAACAAGATTCTAACACATCATAGAGGTTTGAAAGGTCTATCACAAAGTGTATGGATGAATCAGTGAAACCCATGGATACACCATAGATTTAAGATCATTTTCTAAATTTCATATTAATCTTCATAAATAACTATTTAAAGGTGATGAAAAAAGTATACATCAATGTAAGGTACAATTTCATTATTTCCAATTTATCAAATTTCATTTTTGAACGGAATGGTGTTTTTCATATTCATATATTATATTAATTTATACTTATCAATTTAATTATTAATTTATCCATAAAAATCTATCAATAGTATTAGAACACATCCATGAATATTGATTTATGATATCATCCTGAATATGATGGTGTGAAAATTCTATTTTACATCATATTTTAAATAATATGACACAAATTTCTCACCTTATATTACATTATCCAATAACATTCCATGTATTGGGGTTGAAACATTATTTTATGTGATACTATAATCAATATTTGGGTTTCTAATCATTATGTTATAAAATTACGTAACTAATGTTTGGGTCATAACATTATGTTATGTGATTAAATAAATTCATTTTTTGCTAACATAGAATTATATTAAACAATAATGTTTTATATGTTGAGTTCATAGTGTATTATATATTGGATTTCATATCACATGATATTATCATTATACAATTACAAAATAGCGCATCATATCATAAATATGATATCGACACTTTTCATAGGGTACTATATAGTAGGTTCCTTATACCAATTGTATATTTTATGTGGTGATTGTTCTATCAGTCAGAAAATATTACTAAAATGGGGTATTTACCCTAGGGTAATTGATCACCCTGATGAATATTGTGTGAAAATATTATTTTTTGATTAAAAATGATAAATAGATATATTAAAACTATTCAGGGTGTTGCATTTTATATCGTATTTCACCATTATGACAAAATTTGCGTGATTTCCCTAGGGTGTTAGTTGTGTGATTTTTGGGTTACATGGATTCATTACTCCATTAGTGTTGAAATTTTATAAAACAAATAGTTTAAATAATAATAATAATGTTAATCATAAAAATCATTTAAAAGGCCTAATTCTAACTTAATCCAAATATATTTCTTTCCATGGAATGTTCCTTCTATAAAACCCAATATTTTTTTAGGGAACGGAGGAAAATAAAAAAAGGATCAAGGGATCCAAATGTGATGTATAGTTCTTTGGAAGAAAATTTATCATTGTTTATTATATTTTCTCTTTAGAAACCTCCCTATTATTTTTTATAAACTAGAAAAATGGATTTTAAAGTTAAATTTGATTATGTTGTACTATAGATAAATATTAAGGTAATGTAAGTGCGCTGGTCAAAATCAAGATAATTTATATTGAGAAAATATGGTGTGGTATTTGGGTTATTGAAATTTTTTTCATGATTTCTTAGGCACTGACCTTAGATTCATAAACTAATATTAAAATTTGTTGTTCTCTATACCTAAATATTTATAGTGAAAATTAGTTTTATAAATATAGAATATTAATTTTTAGACAACATAGCATGATGAGATTATTATATAATTAGAGAATTTGTTGATTTATTCAAATCTATATAGAGTCTCTTAGCAACCTATATACCCTTGTGAATCTATTCGCAAAATGATTCCAATGAGACTAGTTTCAGGTCTACTTAATTTATGGATTTCTAGTTTTTAAAGAGATAAGTTTAGATTTAATTTATCTTATATATATAAATTAATATCATTAATGACCAAATTAAGATACAATAATGATATTTTTTGATTTATGGATAGAAATTTAGATGTGAAATTTTTGTGTAGTTTTTACATCTTCTATCTGTAAATTTTACATGTTTAATGATGGATGATGGCTATAGAAAATTGAAATGGTGTAATGTGATGAGATGATATGAACCATTCAATAATTTATATAAGCCTCTGTTTGAGTCACATATCCCAATGTATGTAATTCTAGTTTAAATCCTAAATCCCAATGGAGGATTTAATTATGGTCGCCTGATCAATTGATTAGATGGCCTAGATGGTGTCTTCTGGCCCATACTACATCCCATACATAGTAATGGCCTTGGTTCATGACATCCTTTCCATAATTTTGATCATAATACATCCTTTTTTCACATGTTATACACAATTTTGTGCTCTCTTTGAATTAGGGATGTTTGATAGCTTTGATTGGATGTTTCCCAACATGTCCATGCCAAACATGAAAGATCTAGAATGGAATTAACTAAGACCAATAGATCATAAATTTATAATAATTATCATATATCCTAGAGTATTCCACATCACCTTGAGTGACACAAATTTTTTAGTGATGCCCGTTTGGCACATGAGGGGGGCCACCTGGAATGTATTCACTAGCCAGATCCCCCCTATGTGATGTGTCATGTAGGGAAGTTATTTTTTAACAACTAGTATCCCAAGACCCTTCTTGATTTCCCAAACACACTGGAACCTAGTATGAACTATTTCAAGG
Source organism: Viscum album (assembly GCA_963277665.1). Lineage (NCBI taxonomy): Eukaryota > Viridiplantae > Streptophyta > Magnoliopsida > Santalales > Viscaceae > Viscum > Viscum album. Next base: position 929,192,673 of record OY728150.1, on the reverse strand, counting down.
ACCATATTAAGATGAATTTTAGAAATCACTAATAATTTTTGGCTTTTTTAAGGTTTAGATGCTCACAATAATTGAAGACTTTAAGGGTTTCCTTCTTTGGTGATTCAAACGACCATAGAACACACCTGGGATAACTTTCCCAATGACATAAAAATTTATAAAATAATAAAGATGTTAATTAATTAATTATTATATAAAAATTTGTAATAATATAAAGAATAATTATATTAATATGATGACCTCTGTGATCATGATGTGTTAGTAGAGCTAATTAATGATGATCATATAGATTTACAAGATATATTTTTCATCCTTATGTATGTTATGAAATTAAATATAAAATATTGGATCTGGATTAGGGTGAAATAAAAATGGTTGTGGTGTGAATAGTAACATATAATAATTTTTTTCTATTATGAAATAGAACTATGATTCGTTAAATAAAGATGGTTTTTGTGGTATGAATAAGTAATGTGACTACATGAATGGAAAAAGGTGAACTTTTGAGAACCACTTGATACCCTAAAATTAGTACCATCATTGATACTAATAAAAATGGCTCAAATGATATAAATGTGTAAATTTATATCATTGAATGGAATGACATTGTTATAATCTGATATATATAGGGAAATTTAGTCAAGATCATGTTTCATTTATTATAAATGTGTGGATGATATTATATGTAGATTTAATGAAATTTCGATATAGATGATTTATTTCCCTTGGGTAAAATACCACATCAAATGGATTGTAGGGTCACTATTTAACATTTTGAATGAGGGTTGATAACATTTGATTTAAAACATGAGATAATGAAATATATACAATAATGATTCTTGTGTACAAGTGGTGTTTGAGAATATTAGTTGGGATAACTTGAGTTTTTTTATGACATGGACATGGATTATATTGATGGGGAAGTTATATCTTTAGTTTTTTATGGGGGATAGATGAATATTTCAATAATAACACTTTTTTATAGAATTATTTTTCACTTCATATGGGTTTTGGGAGTAGTATTCATTTTTGAGGATGTATTGGTTTTGATAGGTATTTTATTACTGGAAGAGGGGATCTTTGATTATGATCTAGATATTATTGGTGTAAACCCAATACCTTAATAGGTGACATAGATTACAACTAATAGATGCAAATAGTGAATTGATATGATAATGGATCCTCATGAAACTCACCTTTTTTAGGGTTAGAGATGGTATACAATGACTTACCTCATATCACCAACTTATTTGGGTGGAAACCATTGATGACGTGTGTGTATCTCTCACCACTCACCCCATATTCATGGATGAGATAGTTTAGATATATAGAATATAATTAGGTTTCAATAAATCCTACAACATATTCGGTATGTGACATATGGATATGTGTTGTTCCTTTAGTATCATCTATTATAGAACATGAAAATTAGAATTGGTGGAGGTTAATAGTTTCTCCAGCATCATTGGTACATATATGTTACCATGTGTATTCACTTGATTGATGATTCACCCATCATTCCCATATAACATAGATCAGGGTGTATGATGATTCACCAGATACCATCCCTCCTCATACACACTATTCTAAGACATAGATAGACATGATATTCAACTTCTACCCTATATATAGGTATTTTCACTAGTATTTTAGTATACATATTTGTCCATATAGATATGTATATAGTCTAGTTTCTATGTATGTATTCTTTTCTAGAATTATAGATTTTCATTTTCTGCATATGGGGATGTGTATTCCCTTCAATACACTAGAAATAGTTGGAGATGTGAAATTATTATAGTGTTCTTAAGATAGGTTTTGATGTATATTTCTTTCACCATCTCAAAATTAGTAAATTTATCAAGAAATATTAGTTTTGGATTCTATTATGTTATTCACGATGGGATACTATTATTTTATATATTATTTTAGTAATCATAATTATTTGGAACAATTTATAGAATTGATATTTTGGACGATTAATAAGGTTTGGTTATGATTCTCTATAGGTTTTTTATTAAATAATGGTCATTATATATCTAACCCAATATAAATCAATTGTTCACATTATGTATTTTTGTTTTATTTAGTTCAGACCATATTTTGGGATAACCATACCATGTATTGTTATACCCACATATCCATGTATGCTTACACATTACTTATTTTGTGTCCATGAATATCTACCTTTGAAAAGGTTAGATGACCATGGAAACTTAAGATGGTGATAAATGTGGATAGATATTGGAGTTTATATCATTATGTTTGGAACCCTTAGAACATCAGTATTTGAGAAGTCACATTCACGATATGTTTTAATATTTTCCATATTTTTAGTTGTACTTGATTAATATAATGGATTAGTTAATATTGTATAGTTTATATTAATTTTGTATCAGTTACATTATATCCTGGTTTTGTTATATACACTCGTGTCATTTATTATTTAGCTTATGTAACATTTATTTCATTGAATATTTTGATGTATAGTAGTAGATGTAAGATATACATAGTGGTAATTCATATCATGAGAATGAAAATACCTCATTACTAGTCATTGTCACATTTCCGATTAGAGGTGTCCTTGGGGAGTCAACATACTAGTTAGTAGGTTTGTAAAAATATATGAATTTTCATAGTTATTTAGTTTTAATAGATAAGTTTACATTTAAATATTTTATTTAAAAATAAAATATTATACTTTGTTTCATAAAGTTTCACATGGATTACATAGTGGGATCTTGTGATCTCGTATATTAATTCTAATTTGATTACACCCAATTAATTGGATTTTACTAGGCCTTTTCTGTTTTCACCCTTAATCCTCCCTCTGGGTGAATAGAGATCTTATTTTTCTTCTAATTTATTTTGGAGGTTCACATAAAATCATTCGTTTTTATAGCGATTGAACCATTTACTTGATTATAGAGCAATGGAAGTAGTTTTCTATGAGGTTCTCATGTTTTCTGAGGTGTTATAAAGGTTCCATTTAATTTTTATTTATCCATGTGGTTATTTTATTGGTCATATAAAATACTATATCCATTCTAAGGGGTATATTTTTCGATCTATAATGTAGTTAACTGGCTGTCATGTTGCTTTATTATTTTATTCAAATTTATTTATAGTTGTTTTTATAGGAGAAATCATTCCCAATATTTCTAGTTGGTGACCAGGGAACCTATTTCATGCATGTGGAATTCTAGAACATGCCTAAAATCATGTAATGAGCTAACTCGAGTTATGAGATATGATATATTAATTCGTAAGTTTACAAAACGGTATCTAAGAACAAGTTGGTAGTTGAGTAAGTAGTATGCTCTTATGACCACAAGATGTAAATAATAAATTGGCCAGATCATATGAATTATTGAGGACACTCAAGATACATGAAATGATCAATATTTATTAGAGTCCATAATCATTTTCTTTTGTTGGATTATATATTTTTTCATAATATTTTTTCATTAAAATTTAATTTCATAGAATGTGATGTTTTTTTATATTTTTTTCATTAAAAACTATTTATTTTAAAATATAAGATTTTTCTAATAAATACACTATGATTTTGAAGTGATTATTATTGGTGAAATAGTTAATTTTATATTTCGTGATTCATTTGGACAATATTCTTTTATGTTTTCTTTGATTTCATATTGATATGGATATAGTGATTGGTTGATGTATTATAATGGTTTTTTTAGGTTATGATGGTGTTAGATATATTTCAAATGAGTGTTTTAGGATATTATTTAAATGTTTATAAAAATAAATTTCTTATCACACCATAGAAACCAAATAATTATTTTTTATGTGGGTTTTAATTTGTTTCATAATGTTTTTAATTTATATTTTCCCTAAATGTTTTATGATGAACCTAGTCTTATTAAAATTAATTTGTTAGTGGAAATATGTATTTTATAATATTTTTATATGTGATATGATTAAACAGTTCAACTTTTAATTTATAAAACATTATCATAGAGAAGTGATTTTAGATTCTAAAATGTGAAACATGTATGAAATTTTGATTTTTAGAAATTGATGTTCTGTAATTTTATCTTAATTAATGACTTCATTGATGAATTTTCCTCTTTCAAGTTGAATCACACACACACACACACGCACACACATAGATATTTATATATATTCATGCATTTATTATATGTTAATTATACTTAATTTAGTAATATTATTGGTTTATAATAGGTTTCCATAAAAAGGATTGAAGAATGGTTCATTTTAAAGGCCATGTGATAACTGTATATCTTTGGTTAAATGGTTATTTATTTTATGACCAAGTTACTGAATGGTTACATTTCCCTTTATCATTTAGGGTGTTCTTTATATACAATTATACTTAATGATATAAAAATTAATTATCATGTTCATGACTATAGGTGGGTAGGGTTTTTATAGATTTATTTTTCTCATTGGGGGTTTCATGGTAATTTTTTTCTTATTATATAATTTTGGAATTTATAATAGTAGGCATGTTGTGTTTATAAAATAATTAATTTTTAATGATATTTTTCCATGCTATTTTCATTTGGTGATATTTTTGTATGTAATAAATGGTTGATACTAGTATTAATTATGGATAGATTTATTTTAACCCTAATAAAAAACTATGTACTTTGAATTTGAAAGGATTTGGTTAATCATTAAGGTATTAATTGTAGTTTTTTATTCTTATTTGTACGCATGGAAATTTTAATCCTAGAGTTTTGTTTCACTTCACTGGATCATATATTGTAATATATTACCTTTGAAATTGACTTTTGAAGCAATATTAATATAATGTAAAACCAATATTAATATAGGATGGGATTCCAGGTAATCAATTATTTTATTGAATGTTTTTTTATTTGATGGATAATTTTATAATATAATCCTTAAAAATTTTACTTTTATTTCTTTTTTTTAAATCCATGTATCATAAAATGAGGAAAATATGTTTTTAATGGGGGCATGGATATAGTTAAAGTTTTCTTCCATTCAAATAATTAATCTATTTTCAACTTGTACAAAATGATGGCATAGTAAATTTTAAATAAATCATATGTTTTTTTATTTTCTTATAAAAATTATTATAAATTTTTAAGTATATTTTGGATGATTTTCGTATGACTTTCATTATTTATGTGTTTTGTAAGTAAATGAACTGATAATTTTCTATGTTTTACTAAAATAGTTTTTAATCTATTTGGGTAAATATTTCATTACATCTAAAGGCATAGTTTTAAAAAATATATCTATGTTAATTTTTAGTTGGAGTTATTTTTCAAACTTGGTTTCAAGATAAAAATTTTAATTATCAAATATAGAGTATTGTTTGTACTTGTAAAATTGGATTAATTATTTATATGTTTAGGGTTTTGTTTTAGTTTTTCATTAAATGAACCAAATATTTTTGAAAATGGAAATTTTTAGTTGAAATATTTTCCAGGTTGATGTTCGGTTAGTTTTATATAGGAAATTTGTTTAAAGATTATTTGTTAAATTTATATTTATGATTTAATTTTGTAATTTTAAAAAAGGTTTTCAAATTTTAAAATCATTGTATACAATTTTATTTAAGGGTGGTGGGTTTAAAAGTTTAAGGGAATGTATGGTTGTGTTTTATTATATGGTGCTTATATAAATATGTTAGTTAAAAAAAGGTTTTAAAAAAATGGGTTGAGTATGAATTTGTAATTTTTTTTCCTAGATTATTTTTAAATATACTGATTTAAAATCGTCTAGTTTGAGGGTCTATATTTCATTATAAACCTTATATTTATGAGAGTTTGTTTTTATGCATAAGGTTAAACAACTTAATCTACATTGAGTAAATGTGGTTTGGGGGATATATGTTTTTTAGGATATATATAGATTTGAAAAATTATATTCTTGTTTGAAAAATGTGTAATACTAAAAAACAGTCATATAGGATTTGATTGATTATTCATGGGTGATAATTTGGATTTTAACATTCTGGGTTCTTGAGTGAATTTCCATGTAAATAAATCAATGATCGTTTCTAATGAAATAAGCTATATAATGATGAAAACACAATAAATTTTTTTCTTAATGTCTAAAATTGTTCTCTCAATGGATTATTTAAATTCCTAAGATGTTTTAGTATGGTTTGGGGTTGAATATGTGGATAAAAATGATTAGTCGTATTTATTTTGAAGGTTGTCTGATTTTTTTATAAAACCTTGCATGGTTTTTAACAAGTACACATAGTTCATATGAAACCCATGTATGATGGTACATAACATGTATTAATATTTTTGTAAACAATGATACAAAAGATTGCATGTATATAAATTGTATAGATACCCTTACATAGTTAGTTCACATATTATAAAATCATGTATGATTAAAATATATATCATAAATGCTTCAACAACCATTTTCCCATTTGAATCACAGTTTACCAAACTATAAAAATTAATTTTATGTGATGAAATTTTATTTATACTAATATTATTTGATCTATACTCACCCTAATAACTCTCATAGTAATTAGGTATGGTCCTTAGATATCTCAATTGTCTTAAGAGAAGTTTAAAATATAAAATCATTTTCAAATAGAATTAAATATTCATCATGGTTTCCATTTATTCAATGTGATTTTAAATATTGAATATTTAAATGAGATCAATGATGTTTGGTATGGGGATATATAACACATTGTTATTTATGATACAAAAGTCATTGATGATATCCAAAACTATATTATAAATCTAGATTGTTGAATTATTCATGTTCGATGTGAAATTTGACATACGATATGGGGCCTGGGTATTTTTTTATATATTTCATTTTAGTAATACTTGGTATTTTGGAAAAAAATTTGATTTTATTAGTTATTATTTTAACATGTTTCACATAATAAAAAATTAATTTTACCAAACTACATATATATTCTAAAGGAAATTAGATTATTATATTTTATCATTTGAAAATTAAAATGAGATAGTAATTGGGAAGTGGATCCAAAATATATTTAAATGTTAAATATTAGGTGTTTTATTATTGTGTAGAGTTCCCTTATGGTTTATAATATTCTATTAGATGGATAGGTTCCATCACGAAACAAAATAATATGATGATTCTCAGTAATAGAGTGTGACTTCCTAAATTTCCATGATTAAAATTACATAAATATTTGTTATAGGGGTTTATTTCATGGGTAATTAGAGTGGAGATGAATTCATAAATAGAATGAGTATTTCTTTATATAACAATTTTTTGAACTTAGTAGATCTTGTTTATCAAATTGGTTTGTTATTTCAAAATGCAACACCATAGGTGGATTTCTTTGGGAGGAAATAATTATAGGGGGATAATTGTAACACTACCAATATTCACATGACAAGAGTATTATTTCAAAAACCCTAAAAGATATTTGTCACCAACTTCGTTTTACCCAAAATATCATGTTTTGTTTCCCAATTTCTTGAGGCATTCTATAATACACTATTAGATCACTATTAGATTATTTTTGGGTGTTTAGTGTGTTCATGTAAGATAATTGACAACATTTAAAAAATTTAACTTACATTTCATTAAAAAATATTACTTTTTATATGACATGTGTATTAAATGTCATTAAAACTATTAAATAAATAATAATTGTTGTGATTTATTGTAATTTAAGGGAATTCTAGATTATTTATTATTAGGTAATTTAAATATGGAATGATGGGAAATATTATATACCTGTATAGAATTATAGAAACTTTTATAATTAATATTATTATGTTATTAATATTATTATAAAATATTAAATGAAAATCATGTTGAAATAGGGGAGAAAACCACTTCCTCCCCTCATTACATTCTATACACAACAAAAGGGCAGTGAGTCTCCACCCTCCACCTTCTTCAATCTCTTCATTCCAATATAATACATCTTAGATTATTTCCACACCATATATTTTTCTTCTCCCATTTTTATATTAATTTTTACATATATTAATATTATTTCTTTTGTTTTATGTGTCCAGTGTTCTTTTATTTTTTCGATTTCACCATGTTAAGGTGAAACACCAAAAACACAGTGGGATTTGTCTCTTGTGAGTAAGAGTGTCCCTTTAAATTTTATATCTACCAGGTTGGGGGGCGTGGGTTTCTTTAAACCCTTATATCACCTATAATTTGTCTCGCTTATAGGGATTTGGAATATAAAATGATTCTTCTAACTTTTGGTTTCTTATTTATTTTTAAGGATTATTATATGAATAATAAACATTACAACCTATTATGGATTCCAGATAAGCTATATAAATATGTTCTTCCCTTTATTTAAGGAACCATAAATTAATGGATTTTTTAATATTATTTTACTCTAATTATATATTTATATGATTTATATAAATTAAGATATTGATTTCATATTTTTCCTTAATGTGTATATAAAGGATTTGGGAATGTATTTTTTAAAGTTTAAGATTTTAGTTATGGAAAAATAATTATGCCCTCGGTTTTTACTAAAATGTCTAGCATTATTTTTAATAAATTATATAGAATTGTTTCCTGTAATAATTTATTATAAATTATAATAATTTATTAAAAAGATTATATATAATTTTTAGTACTATAAAAGGTTTTTAGATTAATTAAAATCTTAATTGATTTTATGTTTCATATATAATGATTTCCCCCATATTTTTATTGAATTGAACATGTATATTTATTTATTAAATGTGATCCACATTCATATAAAGGATGATTTCATGATTTATGTATGAGCCAAATGAAAATATAGAATTTGGCTAATGTCACATTGAAATCCTTGGAATTAGAAAATGATCATGGGATGTCTTCGGTACATCTAAGGGTTCTAAGACTTTTATAATACATAGATTAGGGAATAAACCTTTATAATGAATTTCGTTTATATTTCAAAATTAAATCACATTATAGTGCATGTTCAACCATGGAGAGTATATTCCTCTTTAGTTATGACAATCATAGGTACATTCTAGTACATAATCATCCTTGCCTAGTGGATATCTTCTTTTGATCTATCTAACATGTTCCCTCACTAGTGTATGATGATAATCTTTCTATAAAATCTTTCTCACCTCTCGATATGTTAGTATATACCATAGCTAACATAAACATATTTATTTATAGTCTCTCCCATGATGATTTTTTTTCCACATTTTTATATTCATTCTTACATAAAACTCTTGATTTTTATCTCATTTATAAACATTATAAATTTAACTTTTAATTTTTAAATTAATTATTCAAAATGAAATTAAAAAAATAATATATTACCGTAAAAAATATTAAGTTATGGTTTATTTTATAAAGGTTTCGCATAGATTACTTTATGTGATCCTTATGGGTTTTTTATGATCACGTTGCACATATATCTTCTAGTTTTATGTTGATGTCATTTTTCTCTTTATTTGTTTACAAGTATGTAAAATAGCCCTTTGTTTCAAAGTAATTCAATTATTATCTTCAGTATGAGGCAATATATGTGGTGGAATACAAGGTTATCTTATTTCATGAGGTTTTAATAGAGTTCCATTTTATATTTATTAATACATGTGATTATTGTATTGGTTATGTCAGATATTATATTCATGTTTTGGGATATATGTTATCTTCATTATGGTTGTGAACTTATAGATGTGTTGATTTTTTATTTCTGTTTTATTTATTTATAATTGGTTATATAGGATAAATCCTTTCCAATATTTTCAATTAGTGAACAAGGAATGTATTTCTTGACTTTGGAATTATATAACACACATATGTCAATGTGATGGGTCAGTTCATGTTTTGATATAGGATATCTTGAGTCAATTCAATATAGTGTTGCTATAATGGGTGGAATGATTGTCCAACCCAATTCATCTCAAATTTTTGGGTTCTTCTTGAAGGAGGTATGAAAAGTATAGACTATCATAGTATTGGGAGCCATATATTTAGACAATGTAATGTTCTATACTATATGGTACCCAACCAATGTCTTATCTTGGTTCACCACAATGCCTTAGGCATCCCACCCCGTATGCCATATTTTTTCGACTTTCATTGGGGGTATAAGGTGTGGACAAGGTAATAATATTACATATAACATTGAGATAAGTCATAAATACATAACCAATAATCATACATATAAATTTATTTAAAATGAATAAATAGATTTAATACTAAAGTGAATAGATGAATAATGATGTGAGGCTCTATTACTACTCAGATCCATAACTCATCTCATTATCTTATGTCTTGTCTGTCTTTTTGGATAATCAAAACACAGAGCACTTACAAACCTGTACATTTAATAAAGTGATAGTATTCTTGGGTAACCACATGAAATGGTAGCTCGAGTAGGGTGTGGGTAAAAATCAGTAGGGAACCACTAACATAGTCTCATATATATAAATAATTCAATGATTTTTGGATGTTACATGCTCAGATTAATATAATAAATTAACTATATAATATAAATAAATATATTAAACACCATTGATCATTGGTGTTATGACCCCTAATGACCATAACTGTATCATCCAATGCTTGAGTATATCTGATCACAATACATCACTATAGGGGGATAAAATTCCTACCCAATGATCCCAGGTACATACCTCCAGTAAGGTGATAGAAAAATATTCTACGATGGTCACTATTCTTCCATATCATATTGGGATAAAATGGAAAAATGTCATATAATAAAGGGAGAAATAGGATTATCCTATGAATCCTAGAAATCTTCCTAACTTCATAATAAATTAATGGATTGAGGTCAATTTTCATGCATCCTAGTAAATAATAATTTAAAATCATCTCCATATAAACATGTCAATCAGTAAGATCCTAGGCATATCAGAGATATAAATAAGATACATGTATGTCATATAGTTCAAATAGATATGTTCAAGGGGTAACTTTATCATCCCATAATAACCAAGACAATAATAACCCCCCCAAGATGGAATGAATGGATCATTCAAATTCTGTACATCCTATAGACCCTTGGTGTTCATGGAATTCCATAGATTCCTAGGGTCATTTCCCATTTTCTTAGAAATTATTCACTTGACTCAAAAGATGGATCCCAAGAATCACATCTACACATCAATAAAAATATCATTATACCATATAATTCTAAAAAAATATCCCAGAAATAAATTACAGGAATCAATAATGATTCAATTTGCTAAGTAATATTATTTTAGTACTAGATGCGGCTAAAAATATGGATCTTAAGAAGCACCTATAGGAATCCACAGTGTCACTATCAGATTGAATTAGGCCTGAATTATGGGTACTAAGTACCACATTTGGGAATCCCTAGTTTCTTAAACAAATAAGTGCAAATTTTAATAAAATGTTGGAGTTAATCAATCACTTAAACTTTTCAACACTATCCCAAACTCCTTTGGATCACATAATCAGTACAATATCTGAGGTGAAACCCACTTCCATATCTACCAATTCCCATATACACCTACTCATGGTTTTTCTAACATATAAGTACCAACTAGGGTATCCTTGGACACATAAAAGGAGAGACTCCCTACTATGCATCCTCAATCTCAGGAAATCCATTTGGGAATAAATTTTCTCACATAGGGTGTCACAATCCTTGTTGGATCAAAAAACACAAAATAAAATCACGAGTCACGTGAGGTATGACCTACAAGCAATGGAAAAAAGAGATGGATCATGGTCTATCCTACACCTTTGGTAATCACACCTAGACCTCACCCTATGAGGAATCACTCCAACCAAAAATGCCTTATAGGGAATAAAAAATGTGAATATATTACCCTATAATACATTTATAGTTAAATAGGTCCCTATACTATGGTAATTTAAGGACTAATAGGGCCCCCACTCAATCCATCCCACAAACCCCTCTAGGTGGTGTCCAAGGATTTCTAATAAAGGTCCACATTGATATATCACAACTAATCCATTTGATTAATACATCTCAAGGGGTTCAATTAGTTGTTTCTTACTATTATTTTATTCCTCAACCATCGATATTCGACGAATCAATCCATTCCATTAGCTATATTGTTTTTGGGTAACATTGTTCCTTTTAGTCCTAGGTGGTCATGCAGTGTTATTAATTTCATTTAAAATAAACTATTTAAATTAAATCAAAAAAATTAATCAATTAAAATATTTTTCAGCCCAGTGTTGATACTACGTGTACATATATTGATAAATGAAATTCATAGGGCCATAGATCTAGTACTAGTAATTCTTACCTCATTAATATTTAAATTCCCCATTTTAATGTCTCAACCTAGAAAATTTATCTAGGCTCAACGTGATCCATTAAAGCCTAATAAAGATCATCCCAACGCATTCATTCACGTCTAACCCATGCATGTCCCGGAACCATGTTGAAAAATATAAAATAATTAACTATTTCACTTATAATTAATTAATAAACATAATTTAAACTAGTAATTTTTCTCAAAAACACACTGAAATGTCTTATCACATTAGAACTATAACAAGAAACCCAGAGGTAATCTGTATTGAACCCCAACCTCAACCTAGGTAAAAGCCCAATAATGTGTCACTTATTCCATAATCACTTAATTTTAATTTTAATGAAAATTTCTAGAGGTGATATACCATTAGAAAATAACTAAGGAATAATGTGCAGAGTATATTACAAGATGTATTCTAAGTAGGCTATATAAAATTCCCATCATACATGGTTTACTCCTCAATGATTATTTTGGATAGGAATTAAAAAACTAATCTGAGAAACCCAAAAGAAAGAAAAAAATACTATAAGGGGATCATAGGCTGATAAAGAGTGATACGTTCACCAAATCAAAAAGAAATGGTTCCAAATCCACCCCAAAATGTTGGGAATGAATGGGGGAGAAGTGGGTAAACCCCATACTCATGTCCTAGAAAATATGAAATATGATGGGCTTCCCAACTATAAATCTTAATCAAAGGGTGTAATTGTAAATTTTCCCCATAATACCCCACTAGCTAACTAGTATCCTGCTACAGCCAGTCTAGCTACTAACTAGACATTGGATGCAGCTAGAGTCATAGTTTCCCCATAAGCTCTCTGGTTCTCTCCAAAATCTCTAACCCAATATTTAAGCATTATTTAATTCCTAAATACACCAATTTATGGAATTTTAACCTTCATAATTATATTTCAATCTCCAGTTGAAAATTTGGTCCACCCACTAATTAAAAGATTTAAAATTCCCCCGAATTTCCAAACATGTTCATACACACATGCTATTATAATCTCGAAACCACAGAACATTTCACCCCCATGAAGTCCCATTAAACATTCTAAAATTGGACCCAACCAACTTCAGTCATGAATTCTTGACCGACTCGTCGCATTGTTCTCTCAATGCCAAACGATATCCCTTTTCCCAATTCCAAAACCATGGATATTTGTTTACTATAACAAGATCCACCACCCATAAACACCAATAAAACATTGAGATAATTACTACCCAGACTCAATATTTATCCAAAATTTGGTTCATTCCTTAAATGATTTGATGGTTCACTAACCACTATACTATTACTGATACACTACACCTTGAGCATAACTTCAATATGTTCCATAGTACGAGACATGTCCTTTCTTTTAAGACACATTCATTTTTATATCAATACTGGACTATGTTCAACCCATATTCATTATGTCACCACACCCAACAAAAATTTGATATATCCGCTACCATGGATGATTGTATCCAATTATTCTCAACTCTTATGAAAACAAGCCTATGATATTTCATTATGATGAATGAACCTCGTCTAGAACATGAAATATTTCCAATTCTGAATTTTAAAATAATTTCAAATAACCTATGCATGAACTACCTTTATTTTATCAAGAAAAAACATGTAATATATCTCAAAACTACCCAACATATAAATCTGAATCATGCTCCCACAAAATCTCATTATTAGATGATTACATAACAACATAAGTATCCTAAATATATTGATATTTTTTTATTCTAATTTTTCAACGTAATATTACACACACGTCTACTCAAAATCCCTAGAAAATGTAAAAAGAATGTGCCATCACCATAAAATCATAATATTAACATGTCATCTTCTACTCAAATATCCCTACCCAATTCCAGGAATGAAACCATCATATCAAAAACAACACATCCTACTTTTATTCTATCTCACTTGATCTAATTACATAAAAACCACTTGTCAAACCTCCTCTAGCCTACATTTTTCAAATATTGTTTTCATCATCCATAAATGCATCAACTCATCCTGATGTCCCTACTTCTATGGGAAAAAATGTTCATTCAAATACACCCTCTAAAATCCTTGCCGAATTTTTAGTGATATTATATGGTTGGTTTATTGACCATAAAAAATATGTCTTTGTATTCTTCCACACCACGAGCATAGATGAACCTTCATACCGATCACACCCATATCACCTCAATTTATCCTACAAAAATCAAACACTATCTATTCAGAATCATATTTTAATTCATACATGGAATTTATTGAATAATAAAAACATATTCAATTACACTTATCAATGAGCATTAATAAATTTAAATCATTCATCCGAAAATAGATCCCTTACCTAGATGACATTTATAATGTGAGGGTGACACACTCATGACTAATATCATTTTCCACACTCTACAATCATCCTTATCATCTCAAAAATGAACAAAATTATTGATCATAGAAGCATGCACCACATCTATCACCGAGCATAACAAGTGGCATGTCCCAGGTAAATAATAATTGAGAATTAGCATGAAATTCCAAATTATTTTGAATTCCTAGTTCATAGAAACATCTCCCACATAATTCATCAAGATTAATCTGAAAAGTGGTCCATACCCTAAATGAGTTGATGGTGCACTTCCCTCTATACTGTTTCTGATACACTACTCCTTGAGCATAACCTCAATATGTTCCACCAGGTGACACATTTCCTTCCTCCTAAGACACACTCATTTTTCTATCAATACTGGAGTAGGATCAACCCATATTCATTATGTCACCACACCTAATCAAATTTTGATATATCATCTAATGTGGATTAATGTTTCCCATTATTTTCAAATCCTGTGAAAACATGCATATGATATTTCATTATAATGAATGACCCTCATCTACAACATGAAATATTTACAATTCAAAATTTGAAAATATTTTCAAATAACCAATGCATGAACTACCTTTATGTTATCAAGAAAAAAAATGTAATATATCTCAACACTACCCAACACATAAATCCTAACCATGCTCCCACAAGTTGTATTCCATCCGGACTAGGTTAAATTCTTAACACTGAGCATGCTACATTAAACTCCAATCATAACCAACTAGGAGTTAACTTGGAACTCTAACTCAAAATTATAAACTTCATCTTTTCCAAGCTTAACAATAGGTGTAACTACCATCTGAATCGGTTCCATGTATCAAGCATCCACATGTGCTCTCACTAGGCTATTAAAGATAATCCCAGGTCAATAGTGTCAGGAACCCAAATTGTCATAACCATTAAAAGTATCATCCAATCCCTGAAACTATAAGTGCATTACATCGCTAGGGAATAAGTACAAAAGGGTTTATTTATATAAAATCCCAAGTCATAACCATTCATTTTCAATAAACCCGATGACACAATTACTGCATCGATCTGAACTATAGGTATCTACCCATGACTTTCAACCTAAATATCACTCAAAACCATAGTAAAACTCCTATCATGGGTAACCATCATAAATAACTTGTCGTATAAGCACTCAGAATCCTAATTCATAGCTCAAGGGTCACTAATAATTAGCCAAAAAACCATACATCCAATGCTTATAACTCAATGTAAGCATCTTGTTCCTTCCTCCAACCCCAAGGAAGTATTTGTGCCAATTACCACTCAATGGTGTCACATATACATAGATATTTCACCAATATAAAATTAATTAGCCTACTGGGGTACTGATTCTCATCATAAATTAATATACAAGGTTGTCCCTCGAAAATCACAATCTCAAGAAACTATCATCAGGCCTCAAAATACTTGAGTCACCCCTATAAGTTCTCATCCTTCTGAGTCACAATATATATGTATATATATAATGGTATCCCCCTAAAAAATCAATGAAAAACAACTAGGGTCTACTATTTTGGTAAAGTATGATATTGTTCTAAGCTACTTGGGGTTAACACTATATAGGTCATTAATGACTAATTAAATAACCAAACCAAAATAACATCCACCACTAAGGGGTCTATCATTAATGAAAAAAATTCCTCCACTCCCATACTATGTTAACCCCATGTACCATACAATAGGGGACTATGTTTTCATCAACTTAATGTGTCTCGCTATAGATCCACCTGAATTTCCATTAGAGCATGATACATATACAGGGTGGTCTACCTGATTTGAATTCCACCAAGAACACATATGAGATAACATTGTATGAGTTTCCCATAAAACATTAAATATGTGGGACTCAAATCAGTGAAAACCACACATAGACACACATACATTTAATATAGGCCCTACAATCAAAATTTATGATGCACGACACATTTTTTTCTCTAAGGACCAGAGCTAAACTATAATTCCCCAATATTCTAAAACAATAACATTTTATTTGATAACATGTATGACACACAACACAAAACAAGGGAGGTTATATAATATCCAATGACTTCGAAATATAATTTATATTTTAAATAAATTCAATCTCTATCATCCAATTCACACAGTAAATATTCATGTCACATTACACATGACAATGACATTATTCTATTTCTTGTGATACACGCAAGACCGTGTTTTATCGAAAAACAATAGATTATAAAAAATTTTATTAATAATAATAACATGATATAACATAACTGTTAAATTAGAGGTTATTCAAAGTATTAGAAAACATATGGAAATATTATATATATATATATATATTATATAAATTCATTTGTTTTAAATTAAATATAAATGAAAATATAAACCAATTTAATATAAACGAGATATTCTTATTTTTTATTATCCAAAAGGTGTTTTTCTTAATAAATTAAATCAATTATTATTAGTGAATGATATTAATGAAATATATATATTATAAAATTTATAAAATATTTTGATATTCAACCATTATAATTGATAGGTATATTAATATAACAGACCTGATTTTTTGTATAAGAACCTTTGTTTTTTAAAAGATATTTTTACCGCCTTTTAATGAAAACCCTATTTTAATGGTAATTTTTGAAACTTTTATAAATTTTATATGTAAAAATAAAAAATAATTTTTTAAATAGAAACATAAAAATTAGGTTAGGGTGACTTTTTTATATTTTTCTGTGAAGTTTAATTTTTTGATGAATACTGAAAAATACAGAATCTTAATTCAAAATTTCTTTTTCATCTAATTTATTTCAAAGATAATTATATTTTAAATGGTTTATACAGTTTAATTAGATCTAGGTAATTTTAATTAATCTAATTTTTTTCATTGTAATCAATTTAAATTTTAAATTTGATATAAAAACTTAGATGACTTTACAACATTTTTACACTAAAAACCCAATTTTTCTTCCCATCCAGAGGATTTAATTTAAATTAATTTATACCACTTTTGTGATTGTAATTTTTAAAAATAGATTATATATTTGAATTATATAAATTATAATATATAATGATTTTAAATTATTTTTTTCATAAAATATTATTGAAAGTGTTTAAAATTAGTTAAATTTATGAGGAGAAAAAAAGGCATAACAAGGGACAAAACCTTAAAAATGAGTGTCATAATAAGCTAGAAAATTTTTAAAAATAACTTGGATATAAATATTTACACACCATACTCCCTTTTCTATAATATCTTTATTTATTGGATCCACTTTTTATAAGAATGACATTGGTGGAATTCTGTTTTCAAAAAAAATATAAGAATGGCACTCCTCCATTATAAAAAGGCACTCACCCATACCACTTCCTCAAACCCACCAATAAATATTTTAATGACCAATATATTCTAATATTGATCCTAAAAATAAGTCCCCTCTTTCTATAGTACTCCCTTTTTTTCAAAAATGAATCCAAAGAATCCTTTTGGTGAAATCCAAAAGGAGTTGTCCAAAGAAGAGGTAACATCCTTCCTTGAGATCCTTTGTTTTATTTGCATTATATACCCCATAATAACTCATTATTAGTTGATTAAATAATAAAATAAGTATTTTAAATATATTTATACGTTTATATTAAAAAAAATTATGTAATATTACACACACTTTCATCTAATGATTAATGAACTTACCCCATATGTATACGACCAACTACCACCTCACAAAACGATGTCGTGCGTTTTTCTTTAACACATATCATAGATGGGAATTATGATAGAAAAAATCTTTGAATATAATGATATTAAATTTTATTCATTATTGTTTATATAAAACATACCCTTATTCTTTCCATTTTGTGTTAATATGATAACATCTTTTGTGGAAGAGTGGAATGCCTCCTCCTTAAAGAGATGTGATTCACTCATGATATATATGGAATGTATAAAGGTTAGTTTTAATAAAATTATATAACATATATGAGATAAATATGATACACGAATTATAATATACATATATATAATTTACATTTTTTTATTTTAAAATGAACAAGAATTTAAAGTAGTGTTCATACATATGTAAGACATATCGTCTCCATGAATGGTGCATTCCATTTATAATCTCAAAATATCATGGATTATTATAAATAAAAATATAATAAATATATATGATATTAAAATCATGATAAAATTTCTAGATATGTTGAAACCATGATCGTAACAATAAGTAACAAGTAAATAAATACTTGAGAAACTAGGCCATTAACACCCAAAATAGTGAAAATAATTAAATGTTACTAACAAATGAGTAATAAGATATTATAAGAATATCATATATAATATCATAAATATTAATATGTTCTAGAATAAATTATTAACAAGTTTAAAGCCATTATACATTAATTTAAAAGATTTTCACAAGAAAAGAAATGCACAGTAAGGGATTTTCATCTCACTTTTTTACATCAGTGAGATAAAATGTAATATACACCACTTACTTATTTTTTGTGGGGTATCTTTTACCCTTTTTAAAATATTATATTATTAATTGTTTTATATTCCAATAATTTTTAGTTTCAATTTGAATTATTTATTTTATGTGGATTTGAGTTATAAGTTACCAAGTGGAAAAGAATTTCATAACCCAATTTCTTTTCATTGGGTTATATTACTTCCTCATTGTCGTTAATATTATAATATTATGTGTGCGATATAATTTTGATATATATGATTTATTTCAACTAGTTTTATTTATATTTTATTGAGACATACAAAATATATTAATTTACTCCTTCTCACATCAACATTATGGACTTTTCATGTGTTTACTTCACAATCTAATTTTTTCGATATTATTTACACTTGAATTTCCATTTGAGGAAATTATGTTATCATTATCTAATAACCCCTTTAATCTTATTATCACATTTCAATTCATTAAATTTTCCAATTAATAATAAAATTTCCACTTTTTGGTAGTCAAAATATTTTTAATAAAACTCGACGTCATTTCTATTTCATCCAGAGAACTTTTTTTCTTATAAAACCCATTTTTTTAAATTGTTTTCAAAAATTCTTCTCACCGTTAAAAATGATTTATTAATGAAATTTTAATTCTTTTTTTCTTTTAAATTTTTTTAATGGAATACTCTTGTCTCTTTCAAAATAGGGAAAAGTTCAAACGTTTTTACCTTAGAAAAGGAATGATATGTTTACCTTGTATGACATGTATAGATTTACGGGAAGTCAATTGTTGGAAGCATCCTTTGAATGCTTAAAAGGTTAATTTTTTAAAAAAAATTAAAATTTATTTTCGATGAAATTTATTTTCAAAATTATCTTCAAAATTGAAAAAAAAATTCCTCAAGAATTTTTTTAAAAGATCATTTTATACTAATTTTATTCATCAACAACATAAACCTTTTATTTTCAATTAAATTGGGATATGTTGTATAGATACCATCCTTATCCTCCCTCTGGATGGTTTGTGATTTCTTTGACCAAGTACAGTATTGACATTCACTTCTTGGACTCCATTGTAAGTTCCCTTGAAATATTCAATTTCGTATGAACACTAAACATTAAATTTACCCTAATTATATATATAATTTATCATCAATATGTTTATTAACTAATAAATATACCATTTTTACATATGGTGTGTACTTGACAATTATTTGATTAATTGGGAAATATTGAAAAATATGTATCTTCTAAACCATATAGATATTTAATAAGGCACATTATCAAATTGATTATTTGATAAACGAGGAATGATTTGGATTGGTACGTCACTGGTGGGCCCCGATTATAGATATCCCCTCAATACAGGGTTAGTCTCATGGGATGAGTTAGTTTTCTAGCCTATATGGATTTTTACTCGATAAGTTAAACCATATTGTGAAAGATCTTGATGGTAAATGTACCATGTATCTTGGAAGTGTGGCGTCTAATAATTAATCATTTCCCTCATTTATACATAATTATTATTCATCCAATAGATTTTTAATTGACATAAAAATTGATTAATTTAATTCTCATTATGTTTATTAAATGGAATATATTTCAGTTATTTCTCTACCCATATTTATTATGCCTTATCAAGTTATTTTAATGGAATGGGTTTTCAGTTATTACCTTTATATAATTTTTATCCATTTTATTAATTTATTTTTTCATGTCTATTTAGTTTTAACTTTTCTATATTGACTATGATCATTTATTCCTTATTTATTATTCTATACTTAACCCTTAATAAGAATTTTAACACACCCTTATTATGTTTCCTTTCCCCATGATTCCTGGAAGTGTAATAAAGAAGATATTCCATGTTACGCTAGATGGAGTAAAGAAATCCTCAAAATAAAAAACTTATGTATTGATTTGTGTATTAATTTTTAATACAATACTAATGTATTTATCCTGTTTAACAAAAATAATAAACTCTCATGTTCCTGGGAATTTTATTCCTTTCAATCATGCCAATGTAATGGTAGTAGACACTGGCTCTGGGATTATGGGTTCGGCCATTATAGTTGGTATCATATGAAGTTTAATAGAAACATTTGGAACTAGATTTTGGAAAATATTGATTATATAACATATCCCTAAGGTTGACATAGAGGATAAGTAAAAAAACATCCTAGAATTTTGGTAATCTAGAGATTATGTGGGTCCTCCTAGAAATACATCTATGAATGGATTCTACTAGTGGATATGGTTCTGTCACAGATGTACCTAGGGGTAATAACTCTAAAAAGGTGTGTTGAGAATGAATCAACTGTAACATAGTACACAACCATGGGCCTTACTGCACACCTGGTTTGGAACTCGAGGGGTATTCATAGGATAATTTTCATTTTCTTTTCCAACTATTATAATGGATTTGAATAGATAATGAAAATTAATAGACTAGGTTAAACATGAGGTGTACTATATTGAAAATAATGTGTTAAGATTAATACATCCTAAAAATTATTTTCTTGTTTTTCCAATGTGATAATTAATTATCACACTATGGTTTTTGGTTTTTTGAATTTCACTCTTTAAAATGATAAACCCTAGACCGTGGAAGGAAATATGTGTAAATAAATGGGTAAAGTATTTATGTATTGAGTTTGTATTAAAAGTATATATTAAAAGGTTATTTAATGACTAAATTTCAAGGATTTCAATCATATTTATTAATATGTTGTTGGAAATGAAAACCTTTATGACAGGTGAAAACCCATCAAATCCGGAAAGGTTTCAAGACTTGATCCCATGACCAATGGATGATAAGCATTAAATTCCCACCACGGATCTACATAAGGTTCCAGTTAATTGATGCACCCAATTTGGGTATAAATTTTCACAAACTCTATTGAAAATAATAACAAGTTTTCAGAAATTACCTACTGCTTAGGGAACAAATACTTTGATTTTGCTGATCTTGTTCATTTTCAGAATATTTATGGCCAAATTCAAAAAACAGCGAAGAACTAAGCAAAAAATTTCATCTTCATGGAGTCTACTTATATACACTCCGTGTACATTCAAGTTCAGACACAAGTTACCCAAGAAAAGTATATACCCAAGTAACTAGAAGTCGGTACACACCGTGTTCAAATTATACATTCCATGTATGCCATTATAGAAGGAGTTTGTAGATGAGAAGAGTCTACACGCCCATGTGGCCAGTTGAAGGGGACACATCGTGTTCCACTAATACACGCTGTGTATTCATTTATAGAATTAGTTGGTGGCTGAAAAATGAAACTGCATGCTATGTATGGAGGAATTGCTCGTCGTGTACATTCAGCTACCAGGCGGCGTCATGTTCCAAGTCAAAGGCGGCGTGTTAGGCCGCCTACCAATCGAGAAAACGAAGGCAAAAACGCGTTGACAAAGCTACAGGCTATGTACTTATTTTTTCTATAAAAGGAGGCTTTGGCCTCTGGACAGAGTAGTGTGTGGTGGTGTTGTGTGGAGAAAAGGGTTGAAGTTCTGAAGGAGAGATGCTCTGCCATTGTATTACCGCCATTCCATCCTCTACCGAAGAATCATTTTTACCTCAATGTTCCAACCATGATCAAATCAGGTATCAAGAGTCTTGTTTTTATCTTTACCTCTATGTGTAACTAAACCCCCCGTGTGTTGGGGTTGTGAGAGATGATGAGTTTTAACTTAGATTAATTGCTATGAATGTGTTTGTTTATTTAACTTCTTCTTATTCTTCTTAAATCATTTCATTTTATCACTAAAAATTATTGAACCAGACCAAGGAAAGAATTTTCAAGGATTCAAAATAAGAATAACAATGAATATTTACATGATCATTGTAAGTATTCGTTGACTCAAAAAATGTACTAATCCAAATAAAGATCTGTTAAACAGTAACTGCCAGACCATGGAGTTAGTTTATTCAGATCTAAATATAAATATTACCAGACCAAGGAAACTTTATTACAAATTGAACCCAGAGTGTTGGGTTATCCTGAACAACATGACCTCATAAGCAATGGATTTAATAATCAACATCTCATAAATCCATAACCCCAACACATTCCTATCTTTATTTACATCAAAACCAATTTTCTGTATTTTACTTTTATTCTGTTAAGAAATTTATTAAAAGAAACTTAAAACAAATTATTGTGTTTGTATCCAAAATAATCAAAAAATATCGACTCTAAATTAAGTATCCTTCGATAAAAAAATACAAACTATGTTAAGCAAGATAAGATAACTTTTTAATTCCCTGTGGATCGACCACTTACTAGTGTTATAGTTGTTAGGGTAAAAATAATTTAGGACCCCGAAAACATACCTTTGGTGAAACGAATCTCCAAATTTTGGCTTCGTTGCCAAGGAACTGAAGAAAAGTTCATTTTATTCTTGTTTTAATTAAGATCGTATCCAATTTTAGTGAAAATATATAAAAATCATAAATTTAAAAAAATATCTTTTATATTCTCATTTCTGTTTCTCTCTCTCTTTCATCGTTTACGATTGGTGTTTTGTTTTGTTTTGTTTTGTTTTGTGTAGGAATTTATGTGTATGAGTGGCTACCTCAAGCGTTCCAAGAATACTAAGTCGTCGGGGTTTTTCCCAACTGACCCGGAGATCGAACAGACATTTTTGAGGTGCCAACAAGCACTCATGGCTGAACACAACCAAACCACTCAACTGGTGCAAAACGAGAAAGGTAATCCAACTGTTTTCCAAGGAGCTGGACAGCAGTTAGGACCAGATGACAACCAGAACACTCAACAGCTCCAACAATTCAAAACAAAGCAGACGCCATATTTCAACCAAAGTCAGGGGTCATTTTATGCTCCTCAGGAACAACAATTCATGTCGGTTCCCCTTACTTAGTAACCACCTCCACGTTGTACTCTGATGGACTACGGACTTCCATCAATACACTGAGCTGATACGGGCATCGTCCATCCACCATTGCAGGCCCAACACTTCAAGATCAGGCCTGCTATCATGCAGCTGATCCATAAAACTGTTCAATTCAGCAGCCTTCCCAGTGAGGATCCCAATTCCCATCTCTCCAATTTTTTGGAGGTCTGCGACACCTTCCGCTACCATGGACTGTCCACAGACTCCATCTATCTTCACATTTTTCCCTTCTATTTAAGGGATAAAGTAAAAGTATGGATTAAAGGATTGCTACAATAATCCATCCTCACCTGGGAGGAGCTAGCCCAGGCGTTCATGTCCCAATACTTCTGGCCCTCAAAGACGATGACACTATGGAACGAGATCCAAAACTTCTAGAGACATGACTCAGAATCATTGTACGAATCATAGGGGTTCTTCAAGGATATTTTGCATAAATGACCACACCATGGAATTCCACTTTGGATGTAGGTCCAAACCTTTTACGGAGGGTTGACAAATAATACCAAGTCTATGGTGGATGCTATTGCGGGAGGTACGGTAATGAGGAAGTACCCTGAAGAACTCTTCGAACTACTGGAGGTCATGTATGCCAACATCTTACAGTGGAATTCTAAGCGGGGAACATAGAAACGAGGTATGCATAACATTGATGCCACTACCATGCTAGCTTCCCAGTTGGATGTTGTGTCCAAGAAGATCGATGTGATCAATCTGAAGAGCACGTCCCAATTACACACATCAAACCATCCAGCATGTAGCGAATGTTGTGATAACCACATCATGGGAGAATTCCTATCTTCTACTAGAGGCCCCTAGATAAGTGAGGTGTGTTATATTGCACAAAATAGAGGGCCCAACTAGTACCGGTAGTATCAAAATCCGGCATGTCGTGATCAATAAAACACAAGCTGGGGCCAACAACAGCAGAATCCTCTGCCCCAGCAACCGGCCAACTACAACCTCCTCCTTATCAGAACTAATACCAGAGTCAACAACAGCCCCAATAGGGCCCTTGTCAACAGCAAGGGTATCAAAACCCTCGCCCACAGTATCCACGACAGTCACCACCTCCACCAACGCAACAACCACCTCAGCAGGAGAACACCTCAAGGTTAGAGGATCTCATGACCAAATTTATATCTACTACTGAGACCAGGTTCCAAAATCAATAGGCTTCTATTAGAGGCCTAGAGAACCAAATTGGCCAATTATAAAACGGACTCTCGAGAAGGAAACCTGATACTCTACCAGGAAACACATAGAACAACCTGAGAAATGAAGCCCATGCGATCATGCTCTGGAGTAGAAAAAAGCTCCAATAGAACCAACCAGCATATCCAGGTGCACCCACACCCCCTGTATATGAAGAATCCACCAATACTGACCCTTCCTCATCCAAAATCCTATAGAAGGAGGCTTCGCATAATAAAGGGAAGGATGTTGTCAAACCCTTTGAACCTGCATTACCCTTCCCAGAGAGATTGAAGCAAAGGAAGCTAGAACACCAGTTCAGAAAATTCATGGGCGTGTTCAAGAAGATGCACATAAACATTCCATTTGTAGAGGCACTGACTTTGATGCCCACTTATGCCAAATTCATGAAGTAATTACTCTCTAACAGAATAAAGATAGAAGATATGGGCACCATCGCCCTAACCATGGAGTGTTATGTAGTCATCCAACATTAAATTCCTCCCAAACTCTAGAATCTAGGTAGTTTCACTATTCCATGTTCCATTGGACCATGGGAGTTTGAGAAGGTTCTCTGTGACCTAGGGGCCAGTGCGAACCTCATACCTGTTGGAGTTTTCAAGAAGCTAGGACTCAATTATTTGAATCCTACCCGAGTAGCCCATCAACTTGCTAATCGATCCATTAAACATTTGATGGGACTAATAGAGGATGTGCTCGTCAAGGTGGTTCAGTTGATCCTCCCTACAGATTTCATCATCCTTGACATAGAGGATGACTAGGAGGCACATCTCATACTTGGAAGACCATTCTTGGCAACTGGGAAGGCACTCATCGACGTGCACTAAAAAGAGCTGATTTTCTGGGTAGGAGACAAGAGAGTCTCTTACAATGTCTTTAAGGCCATCAAGAATTCATCATATCCTGAGCATGAGGATTGTTCTGCGATAAAAACCATATATGATCATTTAGTGTATTATCTGATATGTTCTTTTATTTCTGATAACTTTATCATTCCAGACAGTCCAGCTAAAGAAGAGCCAGAGAGCCTACAATTTCTAGAAGTCCAGGGAAGCTACTATTGGGACCATTATCCACCATAGAGCTCAAGTAAATGAGGTATGTAGGTCAACCCAAAAACCTAAAACAAAGGCGCTTCCTGGGAGGAAACCCAGAGGATGCACGCCGTGTACCACCTATATACACGGCGTGTACTTTTTCTTTTAATTTATTTTCTAACTATTCTATGAATATATTTTAACTAATAAATGAATAGGGCTGATGTCAGTGCTGATGGTAAGGTCACTGAAGTTTATCTGAGTCATCCCTGGTTCGATTCCTCCTAGCCTACCTTCAGCACGAGGTTCCTCCTTTTTATATTTTCTTACGCGGCATGTGTGATATTATATTTCCCATATATATATATATATATATATATATATAAGAAAACCCATTATGGGGATGGATCGGTTGGTCAGAATCGTAACCCATTTCCAAAAGGCTCGATTTCGAATCATGACAACCGCCCCGTTTCCATCATTTTTCCTTTTAATAAAACCACACGGTGTGTCTTTCGATATACATCATGTGTGCCATATTTTTCCTTAATAAATTTAAATCTTTTCCATATAAAGTAATTCATGCGGATGATGTTGGCAGATTGGCAAACTCTCGGCCCTGGATCCAAAAGACCAGGGTTCGAACTCGGTTGATCTCCTTGCTTCATCCCCTTCTTGTATAATAAAAAACTACACGTTGTGCATTTTCTTCTTCCCTTGTAGTATATTTTGTATAGATTAAATATATATATAAATGATAAATATGGGTAGTAGTACAACCTTTACTCTAGTGGTTGAGGGCTTCCGTTCAGAATGGACGATCTCCGGTTCGAACCTCGACCCAAGCACCGAACCAAAGGTTGTACTTCACTTTTTCCAATTTTTAAATGCACTCTATGTATTTCCCCACTACATTACGTGTATAGTATTATTTTTAAATTTTATATATATATATATACATCCATTTTTATTATTTTTAAAATATTAATATTAATTATTATATAGTTTATTATAATATATATATATATTACTATAATAATAATAAAAAATTGAGATACACGGCGTGTACTCTAGATGTACACGCCGTTTACCTCGACTATATAATCCACGACCACCTGGCTTCAGGCTAGGTCATGAGAAGTCCCCTTCTTCTCATTTTCTTCCCCCATATGATACTCAAACCGCCTTCGCTCAAATCCGTCGATTCTGGGAGTTTCGGGTTCTGATTTCTCTTGCATTGCGATCCTCGGTCCAGGTACGCCCTTCTACACCCTCTCTTTAATGTTATTAGAATCATTTAGGGTGATTTTGGGATTAGTCGACCATTCAGATCTCGTGGTACATGGCTACGATATGAAGAACACACGCATCTACTTTTGTACACGGCCACACACTAGATGCTTTGCAATTTGAAACTACACTGTGTGTATGTTTGGTACACACCATGTACCTTTTACCATCTTTCCTAGGTATCTATTTCCACATGGCCTCGCACCCCTTGGTCACGTACAGGGCGTTTATGTTCGGTACTCGCCATGTATGATATTTCCTTCGGCCAACCTATGTTTAGCCCCCCACACTGCCATGTTCCTCTGGTAATGAACACGCAGTGTACGATCTGTACACGGCGTGTCCTTTATTATTAAAACTGTTAAAAATGTGGTTGTGTATTTACTAATACACAAAAATTTCCACTTTGCATAAACACGACGTGTATGTTCGGTACATGTCAGGTACCCTTTTCTATTCTACCTTATACTCCCTCTGCGTGTTTATCCAGAGAACATGGGATACTACTCAGGTTTCACTACACATCGTGTACTCTAGATGTACACACCATGTAATTGGATTTTTTAGTTTTCTCATATTTCCACTATTTTCTTTTCTTTTCTTTTTATTTTGTTTGGTTTTTCTTTATCTCTCAGGTTATGGCAGACTGAGATCCTTCCCGTGGGAAGCGGCCAGCCTCCGCCGCTGAGGGAGATATGCCTATTTATTATTCGATACAACTCCAGCCTCCAACGATGCTAGACCATGACACTCCGGTATACGATCTCCCTCAGTTGGACATCCTTATACCACCCACTACCTTAGTGGAGGCTAGGCCAAGCACAGCCACCCCTTCACCAACCCGTCTAGAGCCTCCGAGCACCATCATTTCTTCTCTACCGGCTACCGCACTTCCTGGGCCCCCTTCAGTAGCGGCTGGACCCACATCGGCCTATTCATCCAGCGGGCCTCCGTCTACTTCAGCAGATCCACCCCGAGAGCTAGATCCTGCAGCTGAACCTCCACCTGGACCGGGACCAGCAGGTGTTCCCTACCCATGCATAGTGTTCCCAATCACCGACTTGGCACAAGACAAGGTACGGTGCTTATCTCACTGCCCGATTCTTTTGAGTGTCAGCTACCTCGACAACAGCATCCCACAACAGCTCGGTATCTGGGGCGAGTTAGAGGATCTTCTCATCCATACTCCTTTACTTTCAATCTTCTTGGTTAGCACACCTTTTTTTCAAGATTTATTTTTGGAGTTTTCTGCCTCATTCGAGTTCGATGGGGCCGAGTACCGGGAGAGACCTGCTGATGTAGTACCAGTGGTTCGGTTCCAGCTAGGCAGTTGACGCTTTTCCCTTACCATGACTGAGTTCGGCCGAGGGTGCGGTTTCTACCCCCATCCCATCACCCCACCCCCTATTTCTACCCTAACTACGCACGAGTGCTCTGATCTCATTGATATGTGGTGGGATATTGCTGAGCCTGACCACTGATACATCCCTACCTCAAAGAAAAGTACCATTATCATTGACCCCATCATTCATTTTACACACTGGTGATTTAACACCATTATTTTCCCCTGCCATGACGATATGGGGGTTGTGACAGGTCATGACATGGATCTCCTTACATGTGTCATCCGGTAGGACTACCCAAACCTCCCTTACCTCGCCGCCTCCTACTTCCATGGCTTGTTTACCGGCCGTCAGGGCAACCTGAATGGCGGGTTTTATGCCACTCGCCTTCCCACCACCTTGGGGTGTTTGAGTCTTCTCTACCCCATGAATTGTTAGTTTCTACCTAGTGGATGGACTATCACATGCTTATTCGTATGGGATTAGTATGGAAGCAGGGGGTGCCTACGTCCTTACCCAGGCTCCACCCCGCCCACCTGCTGACCCTCCTGCATCTGCCGATGAAGCTCCTCCTCCTTCCCCACCCCCTCCAGCTTCCCCACCCCACCCCCTTCTACTGACCCCACTTCTTCTATCCTTACTTATTCTATTACATCACCATCCCCACCTACCCCTTCATCCTCAGTCGGTCTCACCCTTTCTCTTAACCTTGATACGATGGAGCAGCACTAGGTTCGTATCAACAGCCGCCATGACTTCCTAGAGCAGAGGTTGGGATTATTCTTCAGCATCTTGGTTTTACACTGCCCCTGTCACCTACCTCTACCTAATTTCCTGGCCCTTCTACTACAGCTCCACCTCCCTTTACTTCTCGGGCCATGGATTCCATTCTTTTATCTACAGTGGGCCCAGCTGCTGCTACTACTGCTACTGCCAATCCAGGGAATGCTACCGAGCTTCTCATTTCGAGTCCCGCACATGCGGCTCCTGCTTCTTCAGCTTCCCTTCCAGGTGAATATTCTGAGGCTCCCATTTCTACGGCTCCAGATCCATCTTTACTGGCTGGTTCTGTATTTGATGATGCCTCTTCTGAGGTGGCCCCTGACTGGTACTCTGGCATGTTTTGGAATTCACTTTTCCATTACATTCCATTTTTCTATACCTATACATGAGGGGAGTATTCTTTTTCCATTGTTTACTTTTCTTTCTTGGTTTACTTCTTTTATTTCTTCCCCTCGGTCTGGTCTACTATTGTGTCCCCACCTTCCCTTATTCCTCTTTTTGGGCACTTGGTAGACCACATGCGATATTAAGTATAGGGGGAATATCTTGACCTCTTTAGTCTTTTAACTTTCCAGATTCTAGGGGACAATTATTAGACAATATATTTGAATATGTGAGGACATTTTTGGTTAATAATATTTTTAAATAATAAAGCTGAAAGGGGAAATTTTTAAAAAATGCATGCTTATCTTGGTTCTTAAGTATTCGAAAATGATTGCTAATATAATTTAAATTATAACTTGTAATCCTTGGATAATTACATTGATTATGCTAATCAATTATTTTCAAGTCATGACCTGATTGTATCTTTATTTTTTTTACCACTCTTGAGAGGTATTCTAAACCCTTTGTCATATTCTTTCTAATACCCTCTTTCTTGAGAGATTATTAGAATATACATAACAACCCGAATTTGCAAGTTTTCTTTTCAAAACATGAGTTATTTTTTAATTCCATTAAAATTATTGAGTCATTAGATTGTTTAAACCCCTTTATCTTGAGACCTACACTACATCTTATCTTTGTGAAGCCCCTAGAGACCATGAATAGAGTTTATAGGAATCCGTATTACAGGACTATTTCCATTCCTACCCTAATTCTTTTATGATTTTGCATGATTATTTATTTGAGCTCAAAAGAAGGGATTGGAAACACATGGAATAATTTTGTGAATTATTAAGAAATTAAGTGTGGGGGAGAGCCTCTTGATCATTTGGGGAGAATAGGGTTCCAAACTTCTGATTTTGGAAATTCTGAAAGGTTCCCTTTGTTCTTAAAAAATGGTGAAAACAAACGGACCTCATACTCACTTTCTAGTTTGTGAGCCCTACTTACTCAAATAAATTTGATGGTGGTGATGAGATTATATAATAAAGCTTTTTTAGGACATTTTTATGATTAGTTTATTTTTGAGTATCATGCGTTATTATATAAAGAATTTAGCCTCATCATTCAAGCCTCAGAGTTATTTCCACATCTTTACCTACCAACATTTATCCACAGAAATATCCGATCATTATTGAAAAGACCTCATGATTTTTGTAAGTGAAATTTTTTAAAGTGGAGAACTTAATTTCTTGCAAACCTATCAATAGAATGTATATATCTTTGACTGATCATAACTCTGATTAAAAGAATCTTGAATGTAAGTAAGTTATTAGTGAGGTAAATCATCAAGTGGCTTGATAATTTTTGAAAGGTTGAAGCATGTGTTAAATGAGGAT
This sequence comes from Viscum album, assembly GCA_963277665.1. NCBI lineage: Eukaryota > Viridiplantae > Streptophyta > Magnoliopsida > Santalales > Viscaceae > Viscum > Viscum album. Next base: position 929,161,294 of record OY728150.1, on the reverse strand, counting down.
GAAGGTAGTTAATAGAATTATATACGAGGCATGATTAGAATATATCTTGGACTAAAACTGTTTTGTATTATTTTTGAAAAGTTCTCTGGTAACTTATTAGTTACATTTATGATTAACTGAATTCCTTACTTTTAAAATATAGACTCTTTTAATTAGATGTTGATATTTTTTTGAGGGCTAGAAAATGACTAAGTATGGAGGAGTTTGATGCACCCAATTTTTGTATACATTTTCACAAAATTTATTGACAATAAGAAAAATTTTTCAGCAATTAAATACTTATTAGGGAACAAATACTTTGATTTTTGGGATCTTGTTCATTTTCAGAATATTTATCGCCAAATGCACAAAATGGAGAAGAACTGAGAAAAATTTTACAACTACATGGAATGTACTTATATACACGTCGTGTACATTCAAGCTCAGACATGGGTTGCCCAAGAAAAGTACATGCCCAAGGAACCAGAAGTCGGTACACGCCATGTTCAAATTATGCATGCTGTGTATGCCATTCTAGAAGCAGTTGGTGGATGAGAAGAGTGTACACACCCATGTCGCTAGCTGAAGGGGACACGTCGTGTTCCACTAATACACGTCGTGTATACATTTCTAGAAGCAGTTGGTGGCTGAAAAATGAGACTACATGCCATGTATGGCGGAATTACATGTCGTGTACATTCACCTACTAGGAGGCGACGTGTTCCAAGTCAAAGATGGCGTGTTAGGCCGCCTACCAGCGAAGAAAACGAAGGCAAAAACACGTTGACAAAAGTATATTACATGTACTTTGTCTACACACCATGTACTTATTATTTCTATAAAAGGAGGGCTTGGCCTCTACACAGAGCAGTGTGTGGTGGTGTTTTGTGGATAAAAGGGTTGATGTTCCGAAGGAGAGATACACTGTATTCATACTACCATCATTCCACCGTCTACCGAAGAATCATTTTTACCTCGAAGTTCCAAGCATGATCACATTAGGTATCAAGAGTCTTCTTTTTATCTTTACCTCCATGTGTAACTAAACATCCAATGTGTTGGAGTTGTGGGAGATGATGAGTTGTAATTTAGATTAACTACTATGAATGTGTTTGTTCTTTTAACTTCTTCTTATTCTTCTTAAATCATTTCATTTCATCACTGAAAATTCTAAACTAGACCAAGGAAAGAATTTCCAGGGACACAAAATAAAAATAACAATGAATATTTACATGATAATTGTAAGTATTTTTTGACTCAACAAAATGGACTAAGCTAAATAACGATTTTTTAAACACGAACTGCCAGACCAAAGAGTTATTTTATTCAGATCTAAATATAATGTTTACCAGACCACGGAAACTTTATTACAAATTGAACCAAGAGTGTTAGGTTATCATGAACAACACATCCTCATAAGAAATTGATTTAATAATCAACTTCTCATTAATCCATAACCCCAACAAATTTCTATCTTTATTTATATCAAACCCAATTTTTTCGTATTTTACTTTTATTGTGTTAAGGAATTTGTTAAAAGAAACATAAAACCAATTATACATTTTATATCTAAAATAATAAAAAAAATTGACTCTAAATTCAGCATCCTTCGCTAAAACAAAAATACAAACTAAGTTAAGAAAGATCAAATAACTTCTTAATTCCATGTGGATAGACCCTTACTGGTGCTATACGTGTTAGGGTAAAAATAATTTGGGACACTGAAAACATTCATTTGGTGAAGCGACTCACCATTAATATGTCATTGTCTGTAGTTAAATGATTTGATTGATAAATATTAATAATGAACTTTCAGTATTGATTTTATAGGTGTATAAGATAAATTATTAACCATATTTACTTTTGAGAATAGTTAAGGACACATATTTATACTTTTCACTCTTTTATGGGCCTTAAGATCCGTTAAAATTGTATTTTAGGTTTTTCTTTATTAAAGTTAATTTTGGATATCCATTACATGAAGTAATGTATGAATTATTAATTGATAAAATCACAAACAAAAAATGAAAATTATGTTTATATAAATTTTTTAAGTAATTATATTCATTAATATTCATAGGTAGTAAAATAATTAATTAACATTAAGAAAATGATCATAAAATAAAAGGTTATCATAAATCCTTAATTTTTGTTTAACAGATGGTCTTTTGAATCATTAATGATTTATGGAATTGAGGCCCTAATTATTAAATTTACAATTCAGTTGTTTTTTTATTAATGAACTTAATCAATCCCTCTAAATATTTATGTTTTTCCTCTAGGTATGTATCTATAATTTCCACTAATGTTATCCTATATAGAGGCCTTGTTATATGTTAGTCAATGTGACCATTGTACTTCACATTCTCTCTTTCTAGAGAATTCTTTTAAAACCCTTCTCATGATGTAGAATTTATACATAGGAAATATCAAAAAATATATTATCAATTTTGAGATTAAATTTCAATGACATAATTTAATTATTTTGGGAGAATGTAACACTTATAAATTCTAAAACAAGAAAATTGAATTTCATAGTGTGTATTACACAATACACTATGTTTCTATGGGAATATAATATCCTGAGAGTTTAAAAAATAATTTCGATATAAATTAATTAAATCTATATATTGTAGTGAACTCAATTCTATGTTATTATACATTACACACAATAGAGTCTCTATTCGACAGCTTGCATTACATGAAATGCCGAGTTTTACCAAACAACAATATATTATTAAAATATTATTATTTAATATAAGAAGATATAACCTGGACATTAAATAAATGGTTCTGAATAATATTAAAAACTTATAAAAAATATGTTTTATGAATATATAATAAAAATTAATTGGTTATCAATTTATTGTAGATGCAAATATAAACCAATTGTATATAAATGATATATTTATTTATGATACCAAAGGTGTTTTGTTTTGATTAATTAAATTATATACTATTAATTAATGATATTAATGAAATATATATTATATATTCATTCAAATATTTTAGACAATCAACTAATGTATTTGATAGACATGATATTAGAACAAACCGAATTTTATGAATAAGAACCTATGTTTTTCTAAAGATAGTTCTACCTCCTTTTAATGAATAATAAATTTTAAATAAAATTTTTTTATAAATTTTATATATCATAATAAACATAATTTTTTAAATCAAAAGATAAAAATTATGTTATGTTGATTTTTTGTTGTTTTTATGTGAGATTTAATTTTTTGATTAATATTTGAGAATACCTGATTTTAATTCAAAATTGTGTTTTCACCTAATTTATTTGTGAGGTTAAATTGTGATATGAATTTTATATAAAGTTTAATAAGATAAATTTATTTAAATTTATCCAATTTATGTCATTAGAATCAATTTGACATTGAAATTGGATATGAAAAATAGCAAACTTTTGAAAATTTTATCTTTAAAGACCCACTATATCTTCCCCTCTCATGATTAAATTTAAATTAATTTTTTCCTCTTATGTGATTTGATTTTTTTATAAATAGATTAAATATCTGGAATCATCAGAATTTATAATATCTATTATAGTCAAATTATTTTTTGACCAAAAATAGTCATGAATGTGATTAAAATTAATTACAACGATTAAGTGAAAAATTAGTTTAACAAGTGAATAAACCTTAAACTTAGAGGCCAAAATGACCTATAAACTTGTAAGAAACTCATTTGATGATAATATTTAGACCTTATATTTAATTTTATTGAGTTTTTATTATTATTGGATCCACTCTTCATTGGAAAAATGTTTCTGGAACTCTTTTTTCATAAATTGACAAGATTGTCACTCATCTTCCACTATAAAAAGGCAGTCACTCCTCCAGCTTTCTCACACCTCTCAAGACACATTGGATCAAAAAATATATACCCCAATATCATTTAAAAACCCATAACCTAATCCTATAATCTTATTTTTTTGAATAAATTCATCTATGTAAGCCCTTCCAGGAAAACCAAAAGGAGTTACCAAAAAATGGGTAACACCCTTCCTTAGTATATTTTAAATTATTTTCATTTTCCACCCCTAAAATCTTCTTATTTCGTGATTAAATAATAAAATATGTATACTGAATATAATAATATTTTTTATTATATTTTTTGATATACACATACCCATGCTTCCATCTAATGGATTACAAATTATCTATTTCTCTGTACTGTGAACTATCGCCTCAAAAAATGATGTCATTTGTTTTTCCATTAACACCTATCATGGTTGAGAATTAGGATGTACATTCTGTTTATATATTGTATTTATAATTTATTTATACTTATTTATGTTTTTTATAACATATACCTTTATTATTTCCATTTTTTTTAAATACAATAACAACGTTTGTGGAAGTGTTGACTACTGCCTCCTCAAAGCGATGTGATTCGTTCATGAAGTACATAGAATATATAAAAGATGATTTTATTAAAAATATAAAACCTATATGAAATTAATATGATACATTAATTATAATATAAATATATAAAATATATTTTACATATTTTTAATACGAAAAAGAAATTAATGTATTGTTCATGCATACGTACGACCTACCATCTCCATGAAAGGTGCATTCCATTTATTTTCTCCAAATAGTATTGATTATTATAAATAAATTTATACTTAATATATATGATATTTATATCGATATTTACCTTATGTATATTAATAATCCATTATAGTTACAATAAGTAACAAGTAAAAACATACTTGAGAAACTAGACAATTAACACCCAAAATAGTGAAAATAATGAACGATTAAAAAAACCTATAATAATATATTATAGGAATATCATATTTGATATCATAAATATTTATATAGTTTAATAATATGTTATTAACACGTTTAAAAACATTATATAGTATTTTTTATGATGTTCACCAGAAAGGAAAAGCAATGTAAGAGGTTTTCATTTCACTTTTTAACATTCGTGAGATAAAATGTCATATTAACCACTTACTTGTTTTATATGGTACATATATTAAAAATTTAAATATTTTATATCGTTAATTTTTTTATATTCTTCTAATTTTTAGTTTCAATTTTAATTATATCTTCTAAATCTATTTGAATTAAAAATTACCATGTGGAAAAAAATTTCATAACCCAATTTTCTTTTCATTGGATAATATTACTTCCTCATTATAGTAAATATTCTAAGATTATTTGTGTGATAAATTTTTACAATATATGTTTTATATAAACTTTTTTATATATATTTACATTTTACACACATAATCTATTCATTAATGGATTCTCACGTAAACATTATGGTCTTTTCAACGAATTACATTCCAATTTCATTTTGTTTGGGATAGTTTACACTTGAATTTAAATTAGAGGAAATTATTTTTTAATTACATATTAAACCATTTAGTTTTAACACAATCGTATTAATAATGTCCATTTAAATGTAATATTTCCATTTTCCACTCTTTGGAACTCAAAATGTTTTAGAGTTATTTTTAAGAATACCTAACTTCATTTCTGTTTTAGTGGGAGAACCTATTTTCTTCTAAAAACCATGTTTTTTGAAATAGATTTAAAAAAATGCTTTCAACCCTTCCTAAATGATTTATTTAAGAATTTTTTACTGTTTTTTTCTTTTAAAAATATTTTTAATGTAATATTCTTTTCACTTTCTGAATAAGGAACGTTTCTAAACATTTTACCTTGTAAAAGTAATGTTCTTTTTACCTTATATGACATACATGAATTTACAAGCCATCATTTCATAGAATTTTCCTTTTCATGAATAAATGGATAAATTTTAAATAAAATTATTTTTAAAGGTATTTTCAATGAAAATTATTTTATAAATGTTTTTTAAAAATAAAAGGTTTATTTTCCCCAAGAATGTTTTAAAAGATATTTTTATTTTATTTTTATTCAACCATGACAACAAACATTTATTTTTAATCCACTTGGTATACGGTGTATTGAAACATTTTTTATCCTTCCTTTGGATGGTTTATGATTTCTATAACCAAGGAAAATATTGACATTCACTACCTTTAATTCTTTGTTAACCCCATTAAAATATTCAATATCGTCTGAACATTGAACATTGAATTTCTCCAAAATATTGATATCATTTATCATGTATATTTTATTTACTAGACTATATGACATTTTTTTATATGGTGTGTACTTGATATTTATTTTATTTACATGGAAAATATAGATAAATTTTTATCTTATACTCCATACAGATATTTTATAAGGAACATTGTTATATTGATTATTTGATATATAAAGAATGCTTGGGATAGGTACGACACTAGTGGTGCCTAATTATAGATATCCCCTTGATGAATTTGTAGTCTCATAGGACAAGTTAATTGGATATCCTTAGATGGATTTTTTCTGCATATGCAAAACAATCCTTTGATAGGTATTGACGATGAAGATACCATATACTTAGGAAACATTAAGTCCAATAATTAAGAATTTCCCTCATTCAGACACAGATATTATTAATTCATGATACTTTTCATCGACATGTCTATGGATGCATTTCATTCTCAGTTCATTTATTAAATAGAATGTGTTTGTGTTATTTTCTTCTCTATATTGATTATGTATTATCTAGTTATTTTAATGGCTTGTATTTTCAGTTATTTCATTTCCATGTTGTTTATCTATTCAGATTATTGATTTTATGGAATTCATGTTCATTTTTTAGCTTTCCATATTTATTATTCTCATTTATTCATTATTCCTTCTGTTATACTAAACCCTTATTGAGAATTTTCGACCAACATTATTTTTTTCCTTTAATAAAGATTCCATGAAGTATAGTAATAAAGATATGAAAGTATAATCTAGATGGAATAAAGTTATACTTAGAAGAAAAATATTATGTTGTAATTAATGTATTCATTTTTAATACAAGACTCGTGTATGTATCTAGCTTACCAAGTATACTAAACTATTCAATAATTTTGGATTTGATTCCTTTTAATCTTGAAAATGTAATGGTATTAGAAATTGGATCAAGGATTCTAGGGTCAGGTTGATATATAAACCCAGTAACATTTACCTTAAAAATCGGACAAGAGACAAAAATCCAAAATAAATCATAAATCTCAAACATACAAAATTGAATCAGTCAATCGCAACATCAAATATAAACAAAAACAATCTCATGCCCTTGTTACCCTATAATTCCTACTAGAACCAGTGTTTATAACATTCTATCCAAATATCCATCACAAACTCTAACGCATTCCAATATCTCCCAACTACCATATCACAAATAGTATGAAAAAATAAAAATACTCTCATAGAACTTTGTAATGTTCTAATATAGAGGAAACTTGATCGGTTCCCTATCCCACTTTACCATAAGACATCAACTATACCTTCTTTCATACCAGATGCTATCGACTAGAAATGGGGTTCTATAGTGTGATCATGGTAAGACTACCCTGTATGAAATCATTTAATCATACATAAATATTTAATAATCATATATATATATATATATCAATTTATGTGGAAATAATAAATATATTGATCATTCTATAATAAATTGGAATGTATTTATAAATGTAGGAAAGGTTGATCACTCAATGGGAGGATCACATATAAAAAATAAAATGAATAGAAGATATGTACATTAGGCTCTGATACTTCCCTAATCCATACATCAACTCAATTTTCAATGTTTGAGAAATACTCCCCAATAATCAAAACTAGGTCCTGTTCTCAACCTATACCTATAAACATGTGAGACCCTTCTTAGGTACCCATGTGCACTGGTGGCCTATACCAGATGTGAGTAAAAAGATCTATAGAGAACCACCAACATGGTCTCATATATACCAAAAGTGTAGTGATATTTGATTTTTTATTGTTAAACTAAGGATTATAACTAAACTATAGAAATTAAATAAATAAATAAATGTCAATCCTTAATTATATAACCCCGGTCAACTCTACCAACATCGACTAGTGTCAGAGTGACTCTAAGCATAATATATCAACAAATGAGGGGTAAAAGACATACCCTAAGATATTACATGCATTCTATACTAAGGTGACAATACTAGATCCTTGTAAGGGATCTAAGAATCCATATAAGATTTGGATTAAATGGATAAATATCATATCATCAAGGGGTCCACACCTATATCCTAGGTGTAATCAGAATCTATAATACTTGATAATAAATTAATGACTTCCAGAAAATTTCTAGGATTATCATAAAATCAATTATCAGAATCATATACAGGTCACTATGAAAATTGGATTGATCCTATGTATCATAGGAATCCTAAGAAGATACATGTATCCCATCTTTCCCAACTAGATAAATCTTATTGGTGACCAAGGAATCCTACAATAATCCTGATAATAATAATCCCCCAAGGCAGAATGAATGGATCGTATTGCTATAAGGCATCATAGTGACCCTTTTTATCCAAGGTGTCCCATACATACCCATGGTTAAATTTCAATGTCATGTTCACACATCATATGTCTCAATATATAGGTCATAAGAATCACATCCATTTATCCATGTATCCATGTTAATATTATTATCATATAATTCTATAAAAAATGATTCAATGAAGTACCTCTGGGTATCCGTGATGATTTGATCCCATCAGTTGTATCACACCAGAATCACTTGAGGCTAAAAACATCATTCACAAGAAGAACCTCTAGGAATAAAAAATATCACCATCATATCACATCAAGCCCATAGTCTGCGTCCCCTCAAGCATGATAGGGTATCCCTAGATATTTAAAAAACAAATAAGTTTAATCATAATGAAAACATAGGGGTTGGTTGAATGCCTAAACCAATCACTACTTTTTACATCCCCTCAGTCTCAGATAATATGTATGGGTTCTATGGTGACACTTTTTACACTCTCTACTAGTACCCATAATAACCCACTCAGGGTCAGTCTAACACAAGAGTACCTACCATGATCCCATAAGTTACTTCAAATGAGAGGCACCCTACTTGGAGACCTCGTTCTTGGGAAAGTAACTCAATAATAGTCTATATATTGAAGGGTTTCAGACTCTTCTATATATCCATAGATATAGTATGACCTCTGAGACCTCAAGGATCTTGTCTAATAGAAAAAAACCTATAGATTTTCCTCATGTACCATTACACACCTCAAGTAATCACAATTGTTCTTAAGGATATAAAATATCACCCCAATCCAATTTTCAATACAAGGGACCGAAAATATGAATACACGATGATCCAATATAATAAGGGATCTAAATTTGACTATAATAAGTTCCTATAAGGCCTAATAAGGTTTCCCCACTCAACCCACCACACAAACCACTTTGATATGTCCATAAATTTCTAATAAATTTACATTATGCCTTATATCATTCAATTCAGTTGATTAACACCCCTCAAGAGATTCGTATACAAGGTTCTTACTCTTATTCCAAGACTCTTCCATCAGAGTTTGACATATCATGCTCGTGAACTAGGACCATAGTGTCATAATAACCTTGTTCCTTATACTATTAATTGGTCATTCATGTTTAATAATTTAATTTAAACTGAAATATTTAAAATAAATAAAATAATTTAACTAGTTAAAGGTTACATCCCCTCAATTTATAGACTACACATATACATTAATATAAAAATCATGCTTAAGGATATATGTCTACTACTAGGACCACCTACCTCATAACAAGGACAATTCCCATTTTTATGATCTCTTATTGGTATCTTCTCCAAGGATTTACGAGACCCTTCAATGACCAACCTTTCTACTCCCAACTCATCCTTTCACCACTAACCAACACGTATCTCTAACCCATTACAAATAATCCATAAAAATTAATTACACCACATATAAATAATTAAAAAACCTAATTTAAACTAGTAATATTGGTTTAATACTCACCTAAAAGCCTAGTCATGTTTGAATCATGAACAGCAACCAATGTGACGTACACAACCGACCCCCAAGCCTCATCCATTGATAAATCCCTATAATTAATTTCTAATTCCATAGAATTTATTTTTAATTTTAATGAAAAACTGATGTACAGTACAAGATGTGATGTACCTTTAGAGAATCAATAATAAATTGGACATAGAGGTTGTTACATGACACCCTCTATCAAGGCTACAAGAAATTATAATCTCATTCACCCAATTCCACCATGTTCTGGTGGAATCAAAAATCTAAAATTAAGCTAGTAAACTAAAAATAATTAATAAAGTATAAAATATTTATCATATGACAATATAGAGTAGTAAATTCCTTATATTTCAAAGATATGACATAAATCCTACAAAAAATAGGGGAATTGTAGTGTAAGAATGGGGTTAACCCTAACTCATGTGTAAGAATATGGGGGAGAGAAGGGGTTTCCCACTAATAAAATTGGTGGTTGGTGTGGGGTCAGAGTTAAACCCCCAATATACAGTCATTATATATCCAGTGTTGAGCCACTATCTTGCCAATGGCTTTCTACCACCATCCAGGCCATGGACTAGATAGTGGCAACCTGGTGGATTCAACTACAATCTCAATGGTCCTGATATCATTCTAGTGCACTCTCAACCCAATGACCGGACATCCAATAATTTTTCCATTCCCAATAATTCCCATTTATGGAGACATAACCATACAAATTCTATTATAAACTCTAATTAAAAAATCCTTCCTGTCCACATATTCAATAATTCAAAATTCCTACAAATTTCAAAACTCATCTATACACATGGGGTGTCATAGACTATTTCATTTTATGTTTTATTTTTGTTAGTTGATTAATATAATTTTTTTTGAAATTATTTGATTTCTATTAATAAAAAATGGTAGAGTTTTCTATTTTGTATACCTTAGTTTATTAATTATGATATGGAATCATTATGGTTTCCTACCTAGAATTATTATCTCACACACTACATCTACACTTAATGAGACAGACATATTTCATTTTCATTTTTAAGGTACTTATAGGTACTACATGTACTAGTGGATGTTTGGAAATTGTTCATGTCATGCTTTTTCATTTTTTTACATGTCTATTTGGGCATGGTTTTGGAGATGAGGATTAAAGATTGTAATAGAATGTTCTAGGAAAAATTTAATCAAGATAGATAATGATTTTTTTGTTTTTTTTTCAATCTAGATATAGTGGAAATGGTTGTTATGGTTAAGACACATGAGAAAAAATTGGGGTTGAACATGAATATTTATATAAGGCTATGTTTTTAATAATCATTGGGTTTTCAAGAGAAAAGGTAGAATCTTGACATAAGTTTCAATGTTTAAATGATGGTTACATGAAGTTGGAAGTTTATTTCATATAGGGGAATGAGTTTTAGGCTAGTAAAATAACATTAATTATCATAGATGGGTACCATTGTAGTTGGTCATCACACAAGTCATGCATAATGCAAGTCAAGTAAATCTCACTAGTGGGGTGTCATGCTGGTACTATTATGGTCACTAGTCATAGGAATTGTTTAAAAAGAGTTTTATGAATAAATATTCATGAATTTTAGATCATATAGGGTTGGGTGAAGGATTGGGGTTTCTTATAATTACAATATTAAATATTTCATTAAGAACTAATAAATATTTAGAGAAATATTAGGGGTTCTCCTTTCATGTTAGGATCACTTTAAAAAAGAAAAATTCATGAATTATACTTGTGAAAATATCCGCACAAAGATTGCTATGTGAAGGCAATTTCACAAGTGAAACATGGAAATAACTACATGATCAAGTGGTGGTTGTGAAAATAATATTTAATGCGATATGGATAGGAGGAGGAGGTTATGTGAACATAGTTCCACAGATATGGAAAGAAAAAAAATAATTACATAGGAACTACTTGGGAGAACCCACATTAATAAGGGGAGTTACATAAATAATACTTGAGAAAACACAATTTAGTGAATTATTTTTCATTAAATAGTTAAGAAAAACAATCTAGAGTAAAAAACTTGAGTCAAATTTGTTCAATAAACATTGTGGGAAGGTAAATTGGTGAAAATAAGTATAAGAGTGAATCATTACTAGTGGGTGTTCTTTAGACTGTGGATTAAATTGGAGAAACATTATATGTACTACATGATTCAAATAAAATAAAAATTTCTTGATGAAATAGGATAAACCTTCATATTTGAAAAACAAGGATAAATCCATTTGAATTAGTTGGAATATGGGGAGAACACCAAAGATATCCGAGGGGGGAATTTTGTTAATCAATGAATCAAATTATAAGGACAGTGGACCTAGCATTGAGAGACCATATCACAATAATAGTGTCTACTGAACTAGTGAAGATTAGTGTATTTTGGTAAACCTAGTCAATTCCATTCAAATTCTTCTTGGACTATCCCATAGTGTTTAACCAAGGAAATTTTTTTGACTTATTCTTCATTTCAATATTTGTTTTCATGGTTGATGTGAAACTAGAATTGAAGGGTTTAATGAGTTATTACGAACATGGGAATAGGTTCCAATGAATCTAAATGAAAATTTCCACACATTTATTCACACATCCCCTCTTAGGTACTCTTAGGATGGAAAACTTTGTATGATAGTTAGGGAAACATTTGTTTAATATGTCAGTTAAAGATCTTCGATATAGAAAACATAGTGAATGACAAAGGATTATTTCAATTTGATTATAAAAATTATAAAATTTTTATGAACGGGTTAATATCACACTTATTATCTTATATACTATAGGTTTTTATACTACTATAAATAGGATATGGGTTAGTGGTTTATTATAATTTTCCATGATTGAAGTGGATGAGAAACTATTTAATGTTAATGATAATGTTCTAAATGATTTTTCTAGAGCCCAATCAAATTAGATATATGTAAAGGATATTGACTACACTAGTTCCAAATCCATGTGGGAGAAACTAGCTCACATTTATAAATGTTAATGAAAGTTGAAGGAGTATGAGATTTATGTTGTTTATGAAATGTATTATGGTATAAAATTTAACCCTCATAAATAATTTTATGGGTTATTAAATGTAAATATGGAGGTTTTTTAAGTAATATTGGGTCATGGTAAAGATATTTATAGTAATGAAATTATGAAGAAGATCATGTGAAGACTAAAAACTCCTTAGAATCTAATAGTATTAGTTTTGGAATATAGAAATGTGGAAAAAACATTCACTAAATGATATGAAAATTAGGTTGGTGGTATTTTAAAAGTTGTACAAGCCTGAATGGATAAGAATTCCCTCAAAGAAGAAGTTATATTTATAATATATAGGAAAAATTGTTATCAATAAAGATAAATATAATTATGAATAAGTGTAAGTGATGAATTTTAATCTGTTATGGGAATGAAATTAAAAATATGAATGAGTATATTCTAAGTAAATATACCCATAGATTGTTGTATGTGTGTTAAAGTTAGGCACATTGAAGAATGGTTTCTGAGGATATTTGATGACAATAGTAGAGTGAAATAAATTATAGATAATCCTCATATGTGGTTACGTATTAAAGGATATTTCAACCTATTAAAATCATTAGAAAAGATGTTTTGTAGTAATTACTTGGTGAGAAAAGAATAATATAATAATTAATATTATCTTGATGAAGAGGAAACATAATTTAAATAAGAAACTAAATATATTCTAATGTTACATTTGACAAAGATTAATCATAAATGTATATGTAAATCAACTAGAAGGTGTGGTCGATCTTAATATAAAACTTCAGGGGTCTATTAAAGACCCCTATGTAAAATTTAATAAAAATTGAATGATAAATTTATTGATTATATAAAACCTTTAATATATGAAATAGTTTAAAGATAATACTAACTAACTAGAAAAATAAATAACAGATAAATTAATTAGTCTAGGTAATTTATAATAAGTAACTACTTTCAAGAGGAGTATTGAGTAATAGGATAATATAATTATTTCACATAATGATTGTTTAAATTAATGAAAAAAGTAATATTTTCTTGAGAAATTGGAGTTTACATTGATTAGTAAGCTTCAAAATAAAAAATATATATCAGCACCAAGAACAATTTTTATTTTATAAGACTCTCAAATAGAGAATTGTTGGAAAGGAAAAAAATAAGGTGTTAAAGGAATTAAAATTTTATGAATGAAAAAAGACCTAGATAAATGGGTAAAAGTGGAATCATTTGTGATGAATAAACATTGAAATTATAAACACCAATAGATTTTAACAAAAAAACGTTGATGTTTGTTTATTCTATTTCAAACATTATAATACCTATTTTCTAAGAAATGATAGATATAAGAAAAGAAAGTTATGATGTAGAAGAAGATTCTCAGTATTCAAGGATTAATCAACAATTGATGAGATTCACACAATATTTTAAAATTTTGTGGAATGATGGATATAATATCCCTCCTCTTATAAAATGATAATTCAATAGATTTCTTAGCCTCACCAAAACATATTTTGAAGAGGTGAGGATCTATTTGAATGAGGGAACACAAGTAATTTGACAATAAATAATTATTCCATATCCTTTATCTTATAGATTGAATATTTATATGGATATTTCTTTCATTGATCTAGTTTTGGTTATAAACACATTGATTACAAATGAGATGAAATAGAGGGATCCATCAAGGATGTCAATTGTAGATGAATACAAGTAAAACCAACATGATTTCATTAAGATACAATTATTACACATAGGAAGAGTATGATGATTATTATTACACTACTATTATTAAAAATAAATAGCCAAGGTTATCTCATGCCTTAATATAATTATGTATTTTATGGAAGGAAGGGAAGAAATTATTGAATGAAAATGTCACTAAAGTCCCTGTTAAAGAAACTGTGAATATTTTTATATGGATCCATAGTCATGTGAGATCTTCCCATATGATAGTTATTACAAACCAATTAAATAATTTGAAGGGAATTTTTTGATAGAATAATTCATTTTGACAATGATTGATCATTGAAAATCGAAGTGACTCGTATACATATTTGGTAGGTGATGAGATAAAGTAGAGAAAAGAGATCTATGTGGATGAGTTGTGACACATCCTATTTAGTTTTACAAAAAAAATTACATAGGACATTAGGAAAAAATTAATAAGAATGGATTCATAATCCAGAGTAGGGATTGTCACTTGATAATGAAAGGTTGGATGAAAAATATTAATATATACAATGTAGTTAGTAATTAATAAATAAGTTACCAAATAGTTAAATAGGGAAACAACATATGGAATTGAATAATTTTGTACATTCACCAATATACAATCAATAAATTTTCAATGATGAAGGATGTAGTGGATATCCTAAAACTAAAATGGGGTCTTGAATTGACTTCTAATTCTTGTTTGTAAAGAAGGGAACATTGAAATGTGTATAAAGGACTAAAAGAGAATCTATTCTCCTCATCATAGTTTATATAGACCCTTGTAGCCTAATTAATATATAAATCGTGTATGGGTAAAGTTATATTATTATTTTTATTAATGATTCTAAAAGGATAGTATGGGATATTTTCCTTCAAATAATAAGAGAGGTCTCAGAGTTCATTAGGAGGTATCAAAGGTGAGTCCAAAATGAGACGAATTCATAATAAAAATCATGAAATCTGAAAATGGGATAGAATAAACATCCCCTAATTTCAAAAACATCCATATGAAATATGACATAAAGAATTAGGTTTCATCAATATAAGTTGTTGAACAAAATGGAGTTGTTAAATGAAATTATTTAAATGTGAAAAATATAGATAAACCATTTCTGATTGATAGTAGAATATGTAATCCTTATTGGTAGGAATCATAATTAGTGGTGTTATATTTGAGAAAATAAGTAGTTCCTAAAACATAGGAAGAGAGGAAACCATTAGAAATGCATCATGAATGGATGCCCTAGATGAAACATTTTCATTTCTTTGGAATTATATAGTACATTTAAAATAAATAATGTAATCGAGGAATTAATTATGGTGGAAAATATGAGTTAGAGTTTCTAGGCTACTAAAAAAGTTTTAGGACAACAAGTTCATCAACAATAGGTGGAATGAAATTATTTAGATTAATTATTTCAACATAATTAAGTAAAAGGATACAATAAATTTGAGGAGATAAAATTTTGATGATATATATGATAATGAGAATATTGTTAATATGAATCCTTTGGTTTCAGAAATATCTACAAATGTTGAAGAATATGATGATAAATTAGAAGTGAATATGATTTATGATGAAACCCATCAAACCCCTTAGAAGTGAAATAATGGATTAGAAGATGATCCGTCCAATATAATCATAGATATAAATGCATCTACATAGATATTCAAGATGAAACATGTAAAGAATATTTCTCTACTATCAATGGTTAAACCAGTATTATTTAAATAACCTATAATGAATGGATCTTGGATTAGATAAATTATTGAAGAACTAGAAAAAAATCAAACTCGGGAACTATTAAATTTGTTTCAACATTGTAATGTGATGTAAAAAATTATATGTTCGAGAATAAATTTAAAAATCAAGGAAATTAAATGTTAAATAAGGTATGTTTTGTTGTTAAAGGCTATCCATAGATTTAAGTGGTAAATTCTAAAGAAAAATTCACACTATTGGATCAACATGAGTTGATTTATTTCTTCTTGGTGATTATGATTTCAAAACATTTCCAGATTAAGCATGTTTATGTTAAAAAACCTTCTTGAATAGAGTTCGCAAAGAAGAGGTCTATATTGAATAGCTACTGGGATTTTTAATTGGAAATTATAAAACTAATTTGTGGAGGATGAATTAAGCCCTATATGCTCTAAAGTTGTCACAAAAAATGTGTTAAGATCAATGTGATTCATACATAAATAAGATGTAATTAAAATGGGGTGTGCCGATCACATTATTTATACGAATATATCCAAGGAATAATATTAAATGGTGATTGGGTCTATGGATGAAATCATATTTTTTAAGAAGACTAAAATCCATAGAGGAGGTTTTCAGTCTGATGAGTTTAGAGCTTGTGTTGTCTATTATTGATGAGATTACATATTTTATATGGTTGTATTTTTTTGAAATACATACACAAATTTATATCTAAATTTATGTATTAGGGAGAACTACAAAATAAATTTGACATGAATCATCCCAAACCACTTTCAAATATGAATATGGTTTGAATCAAATGTGGGAATCATGATATTGGGAAATACATAGTCCCTACGTATTATTTAATTATAATTAACATATTACTATATTCCACTACCACAATAATAAATAAATTTTTTCAGGTTTTATAAAGACACATACCTAGAATTATCTAATGGATAACATGTTCCAGCTGTCAAAAAATCATTAGATATGTCCTGGAAAATCTTTATTTTGGTTTACTCTTTGATGCAAGGAAAAAATATTAGTTATCATAATTTACTAATACGGACAAGGATTGTGATGTTGTGGACCAAAATTCCACATGTGGTGTTGAGTTTTTCGTTGTAAATAAATGTGTAGTATGGTTGACCTAAAAGTACAAAATTACTTCACTAAGGACAACAAAGGTAGAATAAATTATGTTAAATAATGTGCGAACTGAACTTATGTGGATAAAATAATAGTAAAAATATATTTGTAAATAAGTAACAATACATATGGTAAGATTATATGATAACAAGAGTGTGATTTAACTGATGATAAATATAATATAACACCTGCATTCCAATCATACAGAGATTAGGTTTCACTTTATTAATGAAAATATAGAACAAGGAATAGTAATAATGGATCATGTAGGGACTAGTGATAAATTTGGAGGCATAATGATAAATATTTTGGCTCTATCAGTCTTTGAGAAACATCAGTGAAACCATAGTGTTCAACTACCTTCTTCTAATTGGGGAGGATTTTATATTTCCCATCATAATATATGTTGTGTGTTGGGGTTAGAAATTTCATTATCATTGGGTTTCATATAAATATAGGATAAATACCATGAAATTTAATGGAAAATAGAGGATACTAACTACGTTTTCTAATAAATGGTTATAGAAATTAGTCAAAAGTGGTGATAGTGTTATGATTTTATCACCAGGTGGATTGTGTGTTTTGAATTCTAGAGGTAAATATGGCACATGTGTAATAAAGGAATGATGTTTGATCAATCTGTATGAAAGGGGAATTTTGAAAAAATGGAATTATAAGATAAATGGAATTAAATTTAGAAATATTGTTTACTAAACTAAGTACTACACACATAGACATAGTTACATTCATTTGATTTTCTATTTTTATCATAAATAAATAGATAAGTGGAAGAAATTAATTTTTTTTGTATTTATAATGAACCCAATGGGATATAATATTCGAACAATAATGATCTAAGATATAGATTGATATTTTTTTAGTGTCAATATGGTTATTGCGGATAAGGTTCCAATGGATATGACTTAAGATAAAAAATGGGGCTGAATAAGATGACTTGTGGAAGTCTTTGTTTTTTATAGCCTTTATCATTTCAAAAGAAAAATTAGTAGCTTTATTGAAGATTGTTAGTAAGGAATATGGTTAAATGATGTTCAATGTTTATTCTATCTTAGAAGAAAATTTTATTTTCCACCCAAAGTGAGTGCATACTAGTGTAAATGTTTTTGGATAGTTAGGCACTGTGCAATTTAGGTGTCTTTCTAGTCAATTTATTCTCTCTAGTGGGCAGTCACACTGGTCAGATGTTGTGTTCTATTTAAAGGAACCATTAAAATATTTTTTTTAAACAAAAAATGAAATTATTAGTACATATGTTTAAATGAAGTTAATTTTTTCCTATAAATATTGTATTACCCATTTAATTAGGAACTAATGGAGATTTAGAGAAGTATGAAGGGTACCCATTTTGTGTGATCATCACTTGAGAGAGGATAATAGTGAATATTGGACTTGAGTGAAATGTCTATGTAAATATAGATTCATAAATAACATTCTATGAGTGGTACATTAGTGAACATACTTGATCTATATGGGGTTTCACAAATTATGTTCAATGAGTTGAGTCTATGTGATATAGGATGTTTTCACTAAGTCGCCTTAGTTGGGAAAAGAAAATGAATTTGTGTGAGACCTACAAAGGAGGACTCAACTTATGGAAGGTAGATACACAAACACCACTTGAGAGAACACACTTAATCAAATGAGGTTTCTTGAAAGAATTAAGAAAACCAGACCTGAGTGAATGAACTTCAGTGAAACATTTTTAGTAAACCCTGATTGAAGGTTCTTGAGAGAAAGGGGGTATTTGAAGAAACTGTTAGTAGTGGGTGTTCTAGATTTTGTGGAATACATTCTTGAATCATTCTCTAGTATTCAGGGTGAAAATCAATGCACACTTTCTTGATGAAATATAATAGACCTTCATATCAACAAAATTATGGTACATCCATAGGAAACTATATATAAAAGAGTCAACAAATGTGATATGTGGGTGAAAAACATTAATAATGTAATAAATTTGTAAAATCAATG
Organism: Viscum album; assembly: GCA_963277665.1. Lineage (NCBI taxonomy): Eukaryota > Viridiplantae > Streptophyta > Magnoliopsida > Santalales > Viscaceae > Viscum > Viscum album. Next base: position 929,141,803 of record OY728150.1, on the reverse strand, counting down.
AGCTTGGAATATAATTTCAATTGATAAAGAATAATATCAATTGAACTGGTGAACATTAGGGGATTCTAGTACACCAAATCAGTTTTGTGGGTCTGCTTCTTAGACAAGAACTTAATGGTGAATAATTTTTAATAATTATTCCTTTATTCTCATTTGTATATTTTTTTGTGCATAAAAAACTTATTATTATATGTTTAATGTGTTTCTATATACATTATAACCAAATCTAATGAAACAAATAGTAAATTTTTGATACACTAATTCTCCCTCCCCTATCAAGGTGGATCAAGTTGCAATAGAACATAGGCATGGTCGTTATAAAATTTCAGTTTTTTTATTACCTTTAGAGTTTATATTTACAGTGGTCTGAAACAAGATATTTTCATATAAAATATTATTATTATTATTATTAGTATTATATGTTTGTACATAATTTTTATTTAGTGGAAAAATCATTCCATATGTGGTGAATTAGAATCTGTGGTGTCATTCCTCAGCCCTTGAAGATCAAGGAATGCCCTTGGTGTATTTTGATAGCTTAGCCCAATTTTTTTGAGTGAATTAGGCCACAATTTCTACATTGAAACCCATCAAGTTCTTGATACCAAATATTTCCATCTAACATAACTATTTTTTAAAATCTTCAGGTTTTTAAGGTACCCTAGGCCAATCATTCTTGATTACTATCATTCTCCCATTAAAAAAGACAATCTAAATAACCACTCTCCCAATCATTTATTTCCATTATTTTTTTCAATTAAATCATATTTATAAGTAGTAATACACTCATTTAAAATCCTTCCACTAATCTTAACTCATGACATAATGAGTTATGTCAACATTATCTAAGGGTTTCATGGCTAATTAGCTAGGTTAGGATTCCCACTAATCCACCCCTTCACACGTGAACTATATCTCATAAACATCATTTCTTATTTCATGCCCATATATACCAAATGCACTCAAATTCTCTAAATAGTCATTCTCTTAGGATATTATGATGGATATAAATCATAGTTTTTCCATAATAATTAATATTATAAAAAAATAGAAAAAAAATTGAAAGTACCATACTCTACCAAATCATTTGACTCACAACATCATTAATCGTACCTCAGCATCACTATGATTTCCTTTATAACATATTCACCACATATAACATCCCTAACTAGATTATCCCTTATGTTACTGAGATGGGTCATTATGTGACCTCAAGTGTTCATCCCCGTATGGAAGAGGTTGTTGACTTAAAACGAGGGTATAAGGAATTTTTTGGGGAGACTATACCCTCTGTACAAGAGTAACAATTAACATAGAAATAATATAAATCAATGTTGAACTAAATATAAAATAGATAAGGGATAAATAATTAAAAAATGACAAACCATGTCATTTTATTCTATATGAACAATTTTATGTCATGTTGAAAGTCATACAAGCAATCAACGAAAAGGAAGATTCTAAAATAAGGACTCAAAAAACATGGCCTCAAACCCCATTCTTAGTCGCATCTACAAGATCCAATCCTATCCAATATATAACAATTAATTATTGTTCCCCTTTCTCTTGTCTAGACATGTATCAATAAAGTTTGTTTAGTTAAAAAATAGATCCTGAATAGGGTGTGAGTAAAACTCAGTAGGCCAACATTGAGGGTATCTAAAGAAAATATATTCTAAAATAAAATTGGATGAATAGGCATCATAAATAATGGGATTAATTCATAAATTAATAAAAAAAAATTATATAAAACATAGACCCTCATTCACTTGGTTGAAACCTAGGGTTATCCATACATGATTCAGCACAATGTTGGATGTGTCTACCTATTAGAGGATTCTCCTGTATAGGGTCAATCTCCCACTCCCTTTTCATTTTGTCCTACCTATGATGAATCTCAAAAATTGTGTGTCATGTAATATTTTATGTAATGAACTAAAATTTTATAAATTAAAATTCCTTTTAAATGGTTAAATTACTTATTAAGTAATGTAGTTATAAAAAGAACAAGTACTACGTTGTTCATTTTATAATGATAAAAAATTTATACTATTTGGTTTAAAATACCTTTATGAATCATAACTATTGATAATATAGTTTTTCTACAATCACCATTAAGATAAATATTTATTAAAAGTCATGATCAAGTATATTTGACACAAATTTAATAATTGATTCCATAAACTACTAGGATCATTCACTATAAAGCTCATTTATTGGAGCTTATGAGGGATATAGCATCATTGTGATTTTCTCTTGACATATCTCAAGTAAAAATTTAAAAACTAAAAACTAAAATAACCCATTTGTAGAAGAAGTTGAAGCTTGATCATCACCCAAACCATGTTCACTAAACCCACCCTAAGAATATACCACCATCATACACCTTCCCGTTAGGTCTTACACTGGTGTAATAAGGGGTTTTGTATTTATACACAAGTTGTATGATTTTATATATTTTATTTTTAAAAAAATAAAGATTATTTAGTCCCATTTTTACTTTATGTATATTATTAAATAATGAGTTTTTTAAAAATTAAATTTTAATACAATAAAAGTCAAACTGTTTTTTAGAAATTTATAGTTTTAATTAAGTCACTCTTTTGATAAATTCGTGAATTTTAAAGATAAATTTTATTTTATAATAATATTCATATTAAAAAAATATTTATATATAAATGATAATATAATTTAATGAAGATCAATATAATTTCATTAAGGGTTATAATGTTGTTAGGGGTGAAAACATATTATATTCCAGAAAATATGTTTTCCATTTAAATGGGAAAATTCTCATATTTAAAAAATTATATTTTTAAAATATTTTATTTTAAATCACCACATAGAAATTATCTAATGGTGAATTTTTCCTAATTTTCTATGAAAATTAAATTTTGGGTAAATATTATATATGTTATACATATATGGTCTATATTATAAAATAATAATATTAAAAAAGTGATTTAATAAACACTAGTAAAGGAGTCTATGACCAAATAAATATTTTCTCATTATAATAATTCATTTTTGAATTCATTTTATTATTTTTATAAATATTTATTTAATATTCCAAATCAAATACTATATTTGAAGGTTTTAAAATCAATTATTCATGAACATGACTCACTTCCACATAAAAAAATATATTATTTTAATATTTCCAGTTCTTATATTTATAAAATACTGAAAACAACCATATTTTAAAGAAAATATTGGAAAAACTATGGTAAGGGTCTTATATTTTATGATTTTTCATATAGAGTCCAAAAACTGTGTTTTCAAATTAATAAAGAATCCCCCTATCTATTTCTATAAATAATCACCTGGCTTCCCACTCATCTTCACTCAAAAACCACTAAGCATGAATTTCCTCTCCCTATACCTGTCTAAATTTCTACTAAGGTGTTAACATTCTCTTAGGAGGCTCCTCCAAATCTTTTATATGTGCCCACTCAAGGTAAGGTATCCCTTTATTTTCCATCTTATTTGAGTACTTTCTTTATATAAATATATTTTCTAATTTTTCAAATTTTAAGGTAATTATAAAAACCATTTTTCATCCCATATTATTCCCATGTAATGAGATCCCACCATTAACTCTCATTATACCCATCCATGAACCTTTTTTATACATGTTATACTACCGAAATTATCCTCTAATATTCCATGCCCAACTTTAATATTATGAATACCAATCCAGATTTTTACTCAACAGTATTCACATATATGTACTAATCCTTCAGTTAACAGGTAATTACTTCTATATAACCCACACCCCTTAATCAAGAGATTAAATTTGATGAAATATTTTCTTTTTTTGTTATATATGTGGTTCACATGTTAATATACATGATATGAATGTAACAGGTGGGACCATAATTATATAAACACAAAACTCAATGAATAATATTTTTATATCATGACATTCGATGTGTGGTTCATGGGAGGTTATCCATAAAACACTATTTTTTGGAAACACAATGATTATCCTTGAATTATGCTTATGATGTTATTTTTTATATTGTTTCAACATTATTATGTTTCTTTTATGTCATCATCTTATGTCACAATTCAATGTTTATGTTCATGATTCTCACCCTTTTATATAACCATGATAGTCCTCTTGACTGAAATTTTTTAGATTCATCATGTAATGATTTCATTATTCCTTTACTATGATTTATAGCCCACCCATTTCTTATATATGTCCCCAAGTTATCCCATGTTATAAGAGAAGATCAAGGAAACATCAGTAGATGTTATTTTTTTTAAATAATTTCATTATATCCATGCTTTAAGTTAATATATAATGTATCCAATTACCCAAATATACTAGAAATTTAGAGATTTTAGGATTGTATTATGTGTTTCTCTATGTAAAAAATCCTGAAAAAAATTATTAATGATATAGGTCGTCATAGTTGGTATCAGAGAAAGGGTCATTTATTTTTGGGAATTAGGTTTATAAAACCTTAGTGAAAGACTCTGGTAAAAGAATAAACACAGGATAAAATCCCAAAATGTTAATAAAGTATATAGTAAGTGGTTTTCAAACAATAAAATCGTTTTATGGGTACTAAAAGAGGATGTGGGTCTCATATAGTTTTACCTAGAGAAAATAACCCTGAAAAATGTGAATTGGGTATCAACTCGATAATCCCATAGTGCATGAAAAAATTTGTTTACTAAACACCTCATTTAAAACCCCTCAAGGGATATTATTTTGGTAAATTCACAAGCTCCATATAAACCATTATGAGGAAACAAAATATTAAAATTAAATTTTATGTTAGGAAATAGACCTTGAAATAATTAGATTGAAACCTCAAAATTCATATGGTAAGGAAAGTATGTCATTTATGAGTTACCCCATCAATGTTGATTCTTTCCATTTTGTGTGATTAACTATTTAAACATTATCATCCATAATTATTTTTATATTTTTTCAATGGATGGAAATATAATGAACCGAGTCAACAACCAATGTCATGGGCAATGTGATGGCCACCAAAATGAGATGTCCAACCCAATTAGACAAGGAGTCATGAACTCCATGATAAGGCTTACTCAATTAACTCAATTTATAAATAGAAAAATGAATAAGGGTTGAAACTAATATCCCTTTAAGAAAGTGTAAGTTGCAATGGAGACCATTATGTTTTAAATTCCACTGACTATATATGGATCTTTTGATAACTTAATCACAGAAGAATGGATCAGCCCCATTAAAAAATTATTCTCAATCCTTTAATTATCTATTCATGAGAAGGTCATGTTGGTTGTTTATTATATGTAGGGATAATATGATTAATTGCGTACAGTGATAAAAAATATGAAGCCTAAGGCATATGTCAATGCGATGGGGTGGAAATAATTCAATAATTTTATTCAATAAATATGTTCATCACTCTATCTGAATAAAAATGGATTGGGAGTTCCTTAGTATCAAAAAAATGGTGAATCTAACATTGAAGATGAGGAAAATTTGAAAATACCATTACAATAATCCCCACACATTGTTATTATCTCTAAAAGTAAAATTTTACAATTATTTTGTGGCCTAAATATGAATCAATAAATAACATTGGTGATTTTTGAATTTACAATTTCTAATTAAATTTTATAATGTTACCTTAAAGTCTAAATAAAGGTTAGTGAATCTCAAAATTTAGGAGACAGTATATTGATAATGGATTTCAATTATGGTGGGGCAGTGGATAAATCCCATGATGGAATGAAACTCCAATATAGAACTTTCCAAAAGTGTGGAAAGAATAATATTGTAAATTTATCGAAGTAGAAATGGAAATGATCTATCTATGTAAAAGAAATGAACACAACTATTGAATCTCAATGGGAGAAACCAACTAATATGATGAAAGAAAGTAATTCTCCAGGCTATAATCAATCTATTTTCAAACATTTCAACTACATGGAAAAATCACAAAATGAAATTCAATGCACTAAGCTAAGAGCTATATATTATAACAAATGATAACAATCACCAAGGCCTATAGATAATGGGTGAGCATATGAAACCACAACTACTAAGGTATATCATCGAAATGATTTGGTGACATGTACTCCAGTTATTCATTAAAGAATAGAAAATGTCATATTTTATCTTGGTTCTATTATTTCTTTTATATAATGCATGTTCAATGGAACTATTCAAACACTACCTCAAAACCTGATGGTGGAACTATCTATAAACATGGAAATAGGGTCATTATTTCATCTAAAGTATATAACATACACCCTATCCATATTTTTTGGGTTGAATTTATGTGTGAACATTGTGATACCCCTTTTTAAGGAATTCAATGCTATTATGCTTATGGATTAGATATCATTATATACAAACAACATAAATTGTCATGGGAAGAAAATCACCCAATATATCATGAATAACTGTTTAATTAATTGTAAGTATAAGGAGTAGGATGAATATATTTTGGAATCATCATCTTAATATAATATATATTACCACATTATAATCAAGAGTATCTTTTTGAAATGATTGAGACTAAGGAAAAGATAATCCTTGATGACATTCCCATTATGAGGGAATGTGGGGATGTGTTTCCCAAAGAATAGCATAGTCATCTTCTTGGCCCAAAGGATGAGTTCTTGTTCGATCTTATACATAGAGATTTACTAATATCCAAGAATCCATATAGAATATCCACTTTGGAACTTGATGGTGTGAAGAAGAAAATGCTAGAGAATTTGTATAAAAGGTTTATACGCCCATGTGATTCATAATAGGGTTCATTGGTCCTTTTAATCAAGAAGAAGGATTGGTCAATGAACCTATACATTCTTTATCATGATCTTCAAAAGATCATAATAATGAGTAGGTATCATCTACAATGTATTGGTGACATGTTTGATCAGCTAAGTGGATCTCAGTACTTCTCTAAGATGGTTCATCAGTTAGAATATTTTTAAGTAGAGGTAAATAAATAGGATATCCCCAAGGCATATTATTTTACAGAGTATGGTAACTATGATTTTATATTGATTCCATTTGGACTTACTAATGCTGAAACTATCTTAATAGACTTAATGAATAATTTTTTTAGGAATTACCTTGAATTATGTTGTAGTCTTTATAAGGAAAATTCTTTTCTTCTCCAAATGTAAGGAGGAACATGATGATAATTTAAATGATGCACTGTATAACTTGTGAAAGGAAAATTAATATGTGGATTAATTTAAATGAAAGTATTCTATACAGAAGGTGACATTAATTGAGTATTTTATCACCAATAAATAGATATTTTTTAATCCTTTGAAAATAGATTCTATTTATGGATGGAATCGACCAACATATGTGATGGAGATCAATAGTTTCTTTGGATTATCTAGGTACTATAGTCAATTTCTGAGAAAATTCTCACAATATTTATACCCACTAACCATGCTATCTCAAAAGGGAGTGAGGTTTCTATAGAATTTTGAATACAATTAGATATTTAAAGAGTGAATTATGACGCTATTCACTACACTTGTTCTCATAATATCGACTAGTTTGGATGGATTTTTGATCTACAATGATGAATCCAAATAAGAATTAGGTTGTGTAACCATACAAGATAAGAAATTTATATTCTATACTTACCACTAATTAAATATACATGATAATAAATACCCAATTCAAGATCTATAGTTAGTATTAGTGATCTTTACATTGATGGTTTGAAGACATTATATTTATAGAGAGAAGTGTGACATATAAATAGATCATAAAAGGCTCGTGTATATATTCACACAAAAGGATATCAATTTTAACTAATGCAGTTGGTTATATCTAATTAAGAATTATGATTATTTAGTTCATTACCATCCGGGGAAGGTGAAAAAAGTGGTAGGTGCTCCAAGTAGAGAGGAGCCTATAACCCTATTCATTGTGAGCATTTAAGGGGATACAATCTTCATGAACATGAAAACGGCGGACATGGGAATCATTAAGGGAAATTTATCTAACCATTCTATAAATATAATCAACAATATATTCATTATATGATCAATGAGGCCCAAAAAGATGATGAGGATCCATAGGTAAACATAAAGAATATTCAAGAGGTCAGCTTTTCTAAATATGGAGTTATAAGGGATGGAACCCATATATGTGTCCCATCAAATCTAGAGATAAAAATGGATATTCTAGATAATGTTCATAACTCATCCATCTCTTTTTATCTTTCAAAAAACAAAGACATGTAGATATATAAATTAAAACTTATGGTTGAATAATATAAAGACAGATATTTTAGAATGTCTATCTCATTGCTTGGTATAAAAATCGGTCAAGGATGAAGGACATAAGTCTAATGGTATGATTTTATCATTTCCCAAACCAATACAGAAAAGGGAAAATACCATGGATTATGTCGTATGAAACATCAATACATCTAAATAAAATAACACCATTTTTGTGTTTGTCGTTCACCTTACAAAGACTCCATATTTCATTTTCATCAAAGAAGATTTCACTCTTGACTAACTTTCCTAGATATACATTTGTTAAGTGGTAAGACTTCATAGAGTTATAATCCGTATTATATCTAATCAATATTGAAGGATTACCTCAATGTTATGGAGAAGCCTTCAGTAGGATTTACATATAAAGATTATATTCAGTACTACATATCTCACTATGAGGGATTGTGAGTTTGGTTGAAAAATTCAAACTCTAGAGGATATTATGAGATCATGTTATATATATTTAAAAGGATCTTAAGATCAAAACCATCCCCCAAAAAAGTTATCATATAACAGAATCTTCTATCCTAACATTAAAATGAAACCTTATTAGGTTTTTTGTGTGTAGAAGTATTAGAATATAACATGCTAGGTTGAAGTTAGAGAGTGAAAATTGATGAAACCTCGTATTATCCATGATACGATAGAGTAATATCAAAACATTCAGCATCATATTAAATCCATGAAGATTTAACTGAAAATATATGGAGACAACCATAAATGATATTTAGAGTATGAGTATATATAGAAGGTGTTCCTTCTTATATCATTGTGGAATAAATCCATGATATTTGAGAATAATGGAAAGATTATTTTAAGATACATAATCCCCTCTGAGATTATTGATTGTATCATATATGAGGCCCATAAACTAGAAATCACACCTAACCGATCTTGATTACGTGATGTGTTCCATATATCCCTCTTGAGGTGGTACATAACAAACACCTCACATGTATTGAATCCAAATGTGGTAGCCTTGAATAATGAGATTTTATACAAGGATAATTAATGGAAGATATTATATCATAGAGAGAAGGTATTATGAAATAAAAAAACTCAATTAACTAAACTATTGTGGTTAGACAACAAGTATGTGGAATAAAATTGGGAACTGGAGGAGAAGATAAATAGAATTACCCCCCATCAATTTTAGTGAGTAAAATGAAATTTCAAGGGTGAAATTTATGAATTTGGGAAGAGCGTAATGACATTAAAATTTATAAATTGAATTCCATTTTAAAAGGATAAATACCTTTTTATGTAGTGTATTTATAAACAATACATGCACTACTTTGGTTATTTTGGACAATTATATAATGTATACATCCATATTTAAAATACCATTAAGAATCATTACCATTGATATTATATCCATTATACAGTGTACATTAAGATTAATATATATTAGGGGTTCAGATGATGTCTAATTGATATAGACGGAAGAAGACCTGAAATTAACCAGTTGTATCATACCCTATAAAGATCATTTACCGAATCATACAAGGGATATGGAATCACTAGAGTTTTATTTTGACCAATCCCAAGCATAGATTCAAGAAAAAAACATGATAAAACCCATTTATTGGACAAGATAAAGCTTATAGAGGTCACGGAGCAATCTATATTCACCAAAACACCCCAAGAAAGTACCACTATCGCACACATTACCCTTAGTGTGCATGCAATTGTAAAAAGGTGTTATGTATCTAGATAATTGTTGTATGAATTTTTATATATAAAATTTTAAATAAATAATGATTATATGTATCCATTTTTACTTTATATATATATATATGATTAAATAATGGGTTTGATAAAAATTATATTTTGATTTGAAGAAACTTAAATTATTGTTTAATGAGATATATAGTTTCAATTAAGATACAATTTTAATAAATTGAAGAATTTTTTAAATTAGAAATAATTTTATGAAATAATTTTTTCAAAAATATAAATGAAAATATAATTTAATGATTTACACTGTAATTTTTATAAAGGTAATAATGTAATTAGTGTTGTAAAAACTAGTTTTTTCTAGTTAATAGGAGTTTATATTCAAATGCGAAAATTATAGTATTATAGAAACTACATTGATATGATAAATATTAATTTTGAAATAAGAACATTTAAAATATCAAATGATGAATTTTTAATAGTTCTCTAAAAGAGTCAAATTTTGGGTAAAAAATAAATATGGTATGATTATACAATCTGAATTATAGCATCAAAATAATCAAAAAGTGATAAAATAAGTATATTACAATGGATTGATGATCATATATATATATATCCCATTTAAAATAATTTGTTTTTGAGTTTATTTTATTCACATTATATACCATTAATGAATGTTCCAATAAATATATTTAATTTTAATGTTTTAAAATAAATTCATCATTAACAGGACTCTCTTAAATGTCATTATTGGAATTATTTTAATATACTAATTTCATAGATTTATAAAGTATTAAAAACCAATCCTATTTGGTATAAACCAATGGAAAGTTTTGTGGTTTTTATTATTTTTTTCATATAGATCCCAAAACCTATGTCTTGAAATGAATAAATTATCCCATCTTTTTCTATAATTACCCACTCAAAATCCCACTCCACTTCACTAAAATCTCATTGATCATGAATTTAATCTCCTTGTACCTCTCTAAATACCTCCAAAGGTGTTCCCTTTCTCTTAAGAAGCTCCCTCATGCTTTCACAGGTTCCCTCTCAAAGTAAGGGATCATCTTCTGTTCTTTTTTAATTAATTTCCTTCTCTGTACTAATATTTTTTCTAATTTTTCAGGTGGTAATGTTTACCTAAACACCACTTTACTATTATTATGATTCCAATTTAATTAGAGACTATATTTTATTCTCATTGAAGTCTTATATGATCCTATTTTTCACACCTGTTATGCTTCCAAAATTATCTCGTGATTTTCCTCACCAAACTTTTATATTATGAATTCCAATCCCCATTTACACTCAATGGTATTCTACTATATGTACATATACCTAATTGATTGTATACATTAATTTATGTAACAAACAATCCATATACATGTAACTAAATGTGATGAAATATACTCTTATTTTGTATGATCTATGTGACACACAAATGTATGTTCATGGTATGAATGTGGTGGGTGGGCCTAGAATTATATAGTCATCCATTTCATTGGGTAATGTTTTAATATCACCTGATACCATGTATGGTGGATCATAGGTTATCCTAAGAACACTTTTTATGATGTCTCAGTGGTTATCATTAATGTATTCTTAGGATTTCATGTTTTATAATGTTTCTACATTCTTAGGTTTCCTTGATTTTATCCTCTTATTTCATGCTATTATGTTCATTTTGATGAATATCACCATATTATGTCACCTTGATATTCTTATTGACTCACATGTATTAAATTAATCATGTTATGATTTGATTATTCCCTTATTGGGATTTATATATTACTAATTTTTTATTTACATCTATAGGTTATCATTTGTTATATTATAAGATTAAGGAAACTAAAGGTCATGTTATGGTGTTTTTAAACAATGTAATTATATCCCTACTTAATTTTATTATGTTTTGTGTATAATTACCAAAATACACTAGATAATTAGATCTTTTGGGATTGTATTATGTGTGTCTTTATGTAATAAATCGTGAAATAATTTCTATAAAAGATAATGGTTATCATAGTGCCTCTCATACTAAGATATCATATAACCATAGATCTCAACCTTAGGCTTAAGGTAACTATACATATCTCCCTCAAGCATTAATTAATCATGTTTAGTAGACACTATGTGAATTCCCATTCTTGATCTGATTTAAAATTTCACAAAAAATGCAACAATATCTAATGAATTGTAATATACCAAATGTGAAAAAATTGTTACATAATCAATATTAGTTAATTCAAGACAATTACCAGTTATCATACCAACTCCACTTACATACTATTATTCCTCTTAGAAAAAACATTTATACTAATAATCCAAATACAAGACAACTTACAATTTCATTCTAAATTACCATTGAATAAAAAAAATTAGCAATTTTATTTCACATTACATGTAATCCCAAATACCATTTATCATTTCAGTTATGCCTCTCAACAATTATGTCATTATTTCATTATGTCAATTCATATTTCATTTCATATAACACTAACATGATAAGTTATTATTTCATAGTAACATTACATCATTTCATATGTTAATCCAACTCACATTGTTAAGACAGTCCATAAAAAATTTCAAATTTTTCATAGGGATCTAGGTTTATTCAATCTAATTTCAAACTAGGGTAAGGGTAGGCATGACACTCAAGTAGCCACAATTCCTAGTCCCAATTCTAATAAATCGAATGGGATACATGGGACGTCTGTAAAATAATATTTAAATAATTAAAATTATAAAGGTATGTGTGCATGTTTTTTTGGTGTGATAACACAAGTTACACATACTAAAAAAATAATTCAAATACTTGGGAGAGGTTTCAGACAACCTACCTCATCATAAAAATAACGAACGTGATGGATCAAATGTTTGGGTCAAAGAAAACACCTCCAATCCCATATGAAAGATGATCGAAACATTCTATAAAGAATATAAAAGGATTATTCAGTGAGAAGGAGGATGAAATTAAAAATTCCTTATTGAAATCACCATTTCAATACATATGGAACAAAACATGGATCTAATAACTAAGGAAATGTGTTAAAAATCCCTAGGATCCTGAATGATTACATAAAAATTTATAATACCTTATTAGGGTCAAAATAGTGGTAAATTATAGTCAGAAATTAGTTTTTGATTTGGGGGGGATAAATATTATTATACGCCTCACTTACACCACACAATCTAATGCCAATGTCTAGCCATTGGCTACCACAAACTATCTAGTGTTGTCATCTAGTGACACTAGATGACTATGAACCACATTAGTTGGATGGTGGATCAAACAAATTGGTCAGTTAGAAACCCATAAGATTGTGAGGATTATACCTCACCTATTGGCTAGTCAGTACATTTCAATGGAATGATGGTGGTAAGGAAATACCTTTATTATTTCATTTCACCTCTAGAATAAATTATGCTCAGCTCCCTATGACTCCAAACACCTCTAAAAACCATTTAACCTAAGAATAGACCTCATTTATAGAATATAAAGTTTTTTAATCCAAAAAATAAAGGGAAAATTTCCTAGGTAAAATATTGAATCTTATAAATACAAACTATATTACAACACATCTATGAGCTGTTCTCCAAAGAATCATTATGGTGGGTATTGATCAACAATTCAGGACACTTTTCCCACATTTCCCACTCACTCTCCTAGGCCTCCTTCGAAGCATTCCTAGGATTCCACTACACTCACACCAATTGAATGATTTTTCCTTAGATATTATACTCACTATGTTTTATGATAATGATTAGATTCACCTCAAAAATTTCATCTATAACAATCTCATGATCATCAAAATCATTCATGTGAAAATTTTGATAGTCGTATCTCCAAATCCATAAAATTTGTAACATTTTACACAAGTAAATGTATATATGTGGAAGATTGAATCAGTATTCTACTAGACCAACCCTCTCCACTACCTTAAAAATCTTGATAATCCTAGGTTCTATAATTACCTCTTTCAAATATAACATTGAACTAGACTATGTTAATATCAGTGAAAAAATTAGTTACCGTCCTCAAACTTCATAGGCTATCTCCAATGGTCAGTTTAATAATTTTATTTTCTATACTATTAATTTTTGTTTTTATGAATTGAAAAATATCAAACAAGCTGACTAATAAAGCATGTCATGATGGAAGAAAATGATTCAAGTCAATGGTGTCCCTCCTAAGGATGCTCACCCCCTCTGGGGGAAAAGAAAGAAAACTAGAGAAAACAATAATGTTTGAAGGGTGGGACATTAGAGAAGATAGAAAATCCAGTACCTTTTTTGCATCCCTCTTGGTGTGAAGGATAATTACTTAGATATTGATGATCCTTTGGAACATCTTTATGGTGTAAGAGTTAGAACAGGGTATGCTTATATTTATTTTCAAGTACATTATGAGGATGAGAAAATCCATTTCAACTACTTCCATGATCACATTCATCTATTGATAGATACTAAGGTATGTAAGTAGAGATAAGACTTCCACTTGAAGAGAGTGTCCCTATTCAAAGGAGGTGTTGAATGAAAAAATGATAGAACCATCTAAATCCTAGAGCACACCACCTCCATTAGCCATACCAAAGCAGCTAGATCAATTTTTGTTTAGTTTAAGACCTCGAGGGTTGGGGTGAAAGAAAACCTAATGCCTCTTCATAATGATGCAGCTATGGGGGAGGATAAGCACATTTTATAAGGGGCCTAAGAGTGGTCACATCCATCATGTTCTCCATGAGCCTGATCATCTGATTTAACACATTATTACTACGGATTACTAGAGCCTCTTCCCAATTCTTAGCCTCTTAGAAGTGAGAATAATTACAAGCCCTCCAAATGCACCACAAAACTGCAATAAAAAATATAACTATCGCCTTCCTTTCAAGACTTTAATCACCAGTACCATTAATCCACTACATGAAAAATATGAGATACATAAGTATTGGGGAGGAGAATATTGTGATGTATCTAAAGTATTTAAAGATATCAAAATCCCATTCACTTTCAAAAACGAGATGTTCAATAATTTTTACCCAACATTATTTTAGAGCATGAACATTCGGAGTCTAGGTGGATACACATTAATTAAATGTTCTCATCATTATATAAGTCCCAATTATTAATTTTCCTTCGTAAGAAATTATGATTAGTAGGTATTTAAATTCTCCACAATATCGCCCCCCATTCAACAGCATTTTCATTTGTGGGGAATTTAGGGAATCTGATGAAGGATCCATCCCAATTGTGAAACAAGAAAGAATTATCAACCCTTCCCATGATCCAACACGAATGATCCATAAGAACTTGAATGTGATGAAGGACCTCAAATCGAATGGAGGAGGAGTTTTCCCCTACAAAAACCAACTCTTATCCATGTTTATCATTTATTTATCTCCCCCAAAGTGTATGCTCAGACACAAAATCCCAAGAATGATTTTCATGAATACATCCCAGAGTGTTCTTGACTCTTATACCTCCCACTTCAATAGATTGGGACAACCTCTCCCAAGAATCCAAGTGGTGTTTTCCTTTGGATAGAGTATACCATTAAAATGAGGCAAGGATTTTATTAATATTATAGATAAAACACATAGGGACCCTAACTGCAGATAACACGTGAAATGGATTGGAAGACAATATTCTTTAAATGAGTGTTATTATATCATGAAAATAAATGTACTTGTTCTTATAGTTAAGAACTTTTCCTGAGGTCATACACATGATGTGATCAAAATGATTGATTTGAATTCACCTTGCAGAGACTGGGGTTCCCATATACTCTGTTGGGAGCTGACCAAGTTGTATGTTCTAGAGATTGAATATTGAGCAAGCTCGAGAGTCTAAGAACCTACTATAGATAAACACACTACTTTCCTATTGATTGAGTAGTTGGCCACTCCACTTTCTGTAGTTTTTAAAGACATCAATGATGGGACCGGCCGACCACTTATTAGCATGTTGGAAGATGATTTTTTCAAAATGAATACATGATGTAGGAGATACTATTATTCTGCATTCATCCTCTATAATGAAATATGATCCCATAGATAGGCTCGTTTGTATATAGGAGGCTTATCCAATGCATGTTAAAAATTTAATGAAGAAATTCGATTCAATTTTATCGTATTCTTTATCCATATCCATATTTAACACCATTTTTGATCCATGGTCCTTGTAATTGTTGTCACTAATTGGGTCTTTCACCATGTTAATTTCTCGTTTTATCTAACGACCCTTGATGAAACCATGTTTCTCCTAAAAAACTCAACGGTGAATATAAGAGGTGATCTGATTGTTAATGAAACTTTCCAACACCTTGTAAGTGAAATTTCATTGTCTAACTAGTCTGTAGTATAGGGGAGATATATGATTATTAACCTTTGGTATGAGCACCGGGGAGGTGTCACATTTCACCTGAAGAAAGCTTCCACCACATTAGAAATCTTGAAGTACCTCAACTAGATTAGAGCCTACCACACTTCAGAAGATTCTAAAGAAAGATCATAGAAAACCATCTGGGCTCGGGGAAATTTATTGAATGATCCCTTTCATTGCATCTACAATTTCAAGTTCATTTAGAACATCCTCAAAAACCACATTGTCACTACTAGAGACCACATGGGGGACGACCTAAATAAATTTATCAACACCTCTTGGGTATCCATCAGTCATATGTGGAATAAGACCAGCCAGAAGATCACTGATGTGGGAGGAAGCCGTCGCACCAACCACCTCCAAGTTATCTATGTAAGAACCATATTCAGGAATGATATTAGGCATTGTATATCTATTTTTATCTTTAATAAAATCTTGAAAATAGGTTTTGTCGTTTTCACCCTCACGAATCTATTTAATCCTTGTTTGCTCAAGATCTAGAAGTTCATGGAAAAGAACCTTGTTTTACAATAACTCCTTATTTATGGAAATATCTCTGAGGATATGTTCATTATAGTCCACATTAAGAGAGGCCTCAAGGAAAACAATGTCTGAATTTAATTTATCCTTGTCTTGGAAATGATTCTATTGTTAGGATACCCATTTAATTAAATCATCCATCGAACATCTCAGCTTATTATGAAATATAATCCATAAGAACCCCTAAGCCAATTTATTCTAGGGATCCTCCACCATTTACTGGTAACCTGGTATGTCAGCCCATTGATGGTAGAACAAGAATCAACCTTCTTTTTCCTACATGCATGTTAATGAATCAAGGGGAGGAGAGTGATCTGAAATTACCTGAAGAAGATGAGTTACCTTTGATTCATAGAAGGAAGAGACTGCAGTCTCATTGGCTAGACATCGATCAAGGAGAAACCATGTTCGTTGGTTACCTTTCCCATTATTACACCATGAAAAATTTTCTCCCACAAATCCTATGTCCATAAGGCCTTTGAGAGACATGAAATAGACAAATAATGCATTATCCCTTTGGGGGAACAATCCTCTACCTTTTTTCCTACAGATCCGAAATTATGTTAAAATATCCCACAAAAATCCACACAGAATTAGTAGGACAAAAAGCATCGAGATCATCCCAAATACATTATATTACTTCTGCATCATAGCTTGAATATAGAAATAAGAATATTCAACTCCGAGAATTGGAAGAAACCTTTGAGTTTATATGTTGATTCGACGTAGAGACTAGATCCACCAATATATTCTTATTCAAGAACATCCATATATGTGAATTTTATGGGATTGGATGTAGAAAAATTCTCATCATTAACCATCAAGAGTACTTAGGTAACATAGAGGATATTATTGGGCTCTAACACCGCTACATGTCAGATTTTGTGCTTTTGTATTTCAATAAAAATATAGGTAGATTTTGACCACAACCCTAGGTGATGGGAATTCTGATGCACCTAAAAGGCATCATTAATTCCTCCAAGTGTGAGTCAAATTAAAAATTGAAAATGTCACGCACCATAGTAACTACAAAGGTATAGTATAGAAAAATTTTAGATTTGTACCCACAGAGATCGGGGAACACAATGATGACAACTATATTCTAAAGGTTAGCTCGCTCCAAATTTTGTTTTATTTTAAATAATTAATGGTCTAATTAAAGTAAATAAATTCAAATACAGAAATAAAACAGAGGGGAATCGATTTCCATGGGAGGTTTTTCTAAATTAAGTAATTCAACATCAATTTCCAAAAAAAATATTTAATAGATGTGGAACCAAATATTTTCATTGTTAAATGAAATTTTTATTCCCTGCCAAACTACCCCAGAATCCCAATTCATCATGGTTAGATGAATCAAAAAATATAATGTGCATTTAGTTCAGATTTCCATAATCATTAGAGTAATTTGATTCAATATTCATGAAAAAATCATCTCAATCATGTTGGGGTTTGTTCAATGTTGAAAACATATGTTCAACGGCTTAATGATGAATAAAGAAAACATGTTGGAACAACATGATACTATCGAATGAAATCATCTTTATGAGAAATGTTAATTCAAAAAATTATGGTACAAACCAAATTTTACTGATCCCTCTCTCCCCTATGGGGTTTTGCCGATCAGTATTGGGTGTCACCAAAGACGAATAAATAAATACCTATAGCGGAGAGATTATAAAATATTGAAGGAGAAGGATATGGAATGGAAAGATTGGTTGGAAGAAAAATATAAATCATTCACAAATTACATAAATAAAAGGAAGGAAAAACAAAAATATAATAAAACCCTATCTACGAAAGCCTCCTTGTGGTAGTGATTTCTCCCTTCAGGTCCAGAGTATTCTGGAATATCTTGGACGGGCGGACGAGGGTGGTATTTATAAGTGTTTCTCCCAAATCCTACAGCTTGCATTGTGTTTAAGATTCCTCATATCACTGAAATCATGATGTGTGCTCGAGAAACATGTTGTCTCCTTCGGATCCAAATTTTTCTCCATCACATTGAATCCAAAGAATCTTCATAAAGTGGTTTGACTTTGGCCATTTCATGTGCAGGAGTTACATGATGTGTACTTATAGTTCATAGTGTGTTCCGTCGTCATGACTTGTCCATCATTTTTCTCTTCCAAATTATATGTTCATGATGTGTACTCTCAATACATGACATGTAGTCATTTATCATTAGTTTCCATCACTACTTCTCTCTAAAACATCTGGTGTTGCGCTGCTTTGCCAATTTCCATGTTTTACATTATATTTCTCTAAATGAAAATCCAATATAATAATTTTCACAACATTAATATCAGAAAAATATATTATATTAAATAAATTCATATTATATGAATTCATATTTTAAAACACATCAAAATATGTATAAAAATAGAGATATCAAATACCCCCACACTCAAATCATTGCTCGTCCTTGAGAAAATGTACAACATTAAATCACCAAGGATCTATACATCAATAACGGAATTTTCAAATTATGGAAAACAAATTATCACTAAAAATTATTAAAGCAAAAAATCCTACCCAATAAAGAATCGCCAAAATATTTACTCATTTAAAAGGTGAAATTCATGATGGTATTCCCTTTTCACATATAGTTTTCAACTTTTCATCAACACACATGTCATTTATGATTTACCTCACCATTAATTATTCCACTCATCACTCTTGGTAACAATTTAATATAGTTTTTTTCATTCCTCATACACATGTTCCTTACTATTTCTTGTATTGAATCTAATTTCTCTACTGTGTAAAGACAAATATCAAAATTAATCATGAGGTATTGGAAATATGGATTATATGACTCTGTGGGGGAGGTTGGGTAGGTAAAAGGTGGAAAATTGTGTGAGGCTCATGGAGGAGGCTAAACTCTAACATACAATTCATGATATTCATAAGGCAAGCTCAAAGAAATTATCCCAACAGAAATATAATTCCATTTCACATATCCCCCAAAAATAGGGTGAAGGATCACAAAAAAAGTAACAATAATGAAAAATATCCCTCTCTTATTTTTATTTCATTTCCTTTTCCATTTTTTTGAATTTCATGCTTGGAATAAACCTCACATACACCACCTAACAACATATTACAAAAATCATATGTCAAAAAAATGGTGATATTTGATTCTCCCAATTCAAAACATATTTTTTTATTCTTTTTTCATTTTTTTAATAACAAGAGAGATATACATTGGAATATAATGAATATAAATATTACCTATCCCCAAAATCCTATGAAAACACCCTGTAGTCTTCCCTGAAGATATCACATCCCATATCCACCATAAAAAATCCCTCCCTTACACTCATTCAATTGAATATCAGGAAAAATACAAGCTGGATATGAAAGGATGTAATGGCTTGTAACATGGCTTAATCCTAACAAGGCCATCCATGGATTTTTCATGGTAAAGGAGGATCAATGTGTAGGTGGGTCTTGGGATAAAATTGTCTCATTAATAAAATTTCTCATTTATTAAAAAAGATAATTTGTACAGTCATATCATTAACATGGTAATAAATAAATTTCTAGTCGGTTTACATTCCTCATGTTTTACTCAATAAATATGCTTAGAAAAATAAGAAATATTTTTGTACAAAATCCTCTCATGAATTTGAATAGAGTATGAGTCAATCTTGTCATGACATGAAAATCAATAATCATTATTCTAAATGCATGCCTCTAGGAATCGATATCATGAAAATAAATCATTTCACTAATAATTTTCATGAAATAATAAATTAAGTTAATCACATGACTTTTAAATTTTTCATTTATATATTTTTCATTTATAGACATAATATTTTAAATTTTCCAACATGACAAAATATTTCTCCTTTTGCTAATGTGTCTTAGATCAGTTAGTCCAAGAACAAAAAATTCAATCATTTTTAGGAGAATATGATTCTATTCAATTAATGCAACAATTAAATTCATTCTTTTAATATTGTGTTAGAAAATACTATGGTTGAAATGATATTGACACTTAGAAATTGCTAACCCCTTCTATAGATGTTTCTAAATGATTATGTTAGGTTATTTCTGGGTAGGATCACTATGCGTACTGTGATTACATGATGTTTA
The DNA here is from genome assembly GCA_963277665.1 of Viscum album. Classification (NCBI taxonomy): domain Eukaryota; kingdom Viridiplantae; phylum Streptophyta; class Magnoliopsida; order Santalales; family Viscaceae; genus Viscum; species Viscum album. Next base: position 929,120,836 of record OY728150.1, on the reverse strand, counting down.
GTGTTCCAATTTCCTTCTCTTTAGTTGATTCATACTCCTTCCTTATAGGTACCTAAAATGTAAAAATAAAAATTCAAAGTACAAGACATTTATAATTTAAAATATTTGTATTAAATAGGGAAAGTGGATAAACATAGAGATATTTATTTAAACTAATAAAATTAATATATTTCATAGAAGGAAATTCTAAAATTCGGGTTGCCTCTCAGTAGATTCTCTTTTTTATAGTCATTTAGCTCGACCTATAACCTTTGTTAACTAATTGAAACATAGTAAAAAGTTCTCCATCTTGGATTTAATCACTACTAGATTTATTGTGCATCTGTACTTTTTTTATTCCTCCTCCACTGGTTCTTCATGACTATTAGTGGGTTGAAATTTGTGGATATATGTCATGAAAATAATAATAAATGAAAATCTTTCTGATATTATAGTTCAGCTGCTCCACCACTACTTTTTCCTTCACTTTCTCTAGTTCACGTGTTTGAATGGATTCTTTAGTTGAAGCCTCATTGTTCATTAAATTGTCTCAAATTTTTTGGAGTGAGTCCCATTCATATTGAGTCTCACTAATAACCATGAGGTCGATGGATGTTTCCTCATTTTCCTCTTCATTTAATTTTTCTTCTTCCATGATAAATTCACTAGATTGTAAATCTTTGACCTCTTTATCATCCTTATTTACAACTTCTTCTTTCTTTAATTAAATATATTGTATTACTTTAACGTCCTCCACTTCTTCCTCTTTTACCATCCAATCAAAAATTTCCATCATTTTTCATTCTTCTTCATCACATAGTTGAAAAGGGAAATTTCTTTGTTATTCATGGTATTTTTTTATATATAGAAGGGATGGCTCATGTTCTAAAACATCTTCCAAATCAATAGGATCATTGTTTTAAATTTTTCCAACATACTCCATAAAGTTTTCCTTATTTTCTGCCACAAATATTTCTTCCTTTGTTTCCTTTTATATATTTACTTCCTCCACCTTTTTATCTTCTTCATCTTTAAACCAAGTAATCCTTACATTATATTTTGATGGTAAGTAGCACACTAGGGAATTTAAATTTTAAATGAAATGTGAAATTTGATCAAAAAATCTCATAGTCACTAATTTGGGCATCATGACCATACATTTTCTTATCCAACACTCGAATGAATTTAGTGAGAAATGTGGCAAGTATGTCATCTGAATTATACTTCTGAGGTTTTTTAGAGGGCTGGATCTCTCGGCTACTGGGAGTGAAGGATTAGGGCATCCGGTGGCCTTTGAATCTTCTAGGGGGTCTTTAGGTGGGATCCCTTCATCCTCCAGCGGTCCTTATGCTCCTGTGAGTGGCAGTTCAGTGGGGATCCACAAGCTGAAATATTTCAAGGAGGCAGTCTGTGTGGGATATTTGGAAGATGCTCATGGGATTATTTGTATTCCCCCAATTCTAATGGAACAGTGTAGGGCTGAGGTCATGGAGGGATCTTCTGTGGTGGTGGTCTCTGGACAAATAGTTGGATTGTGTGGCGAAGTTCCATCAGCTAACGTTGGTAGTGAGGTTCAGTCTAAGAAATCTGTCACTAGATATGTTCAAGGAGTTTGTGGAGTCCCTAGGTCTTCATCACAGAGCGGCGGTTTCCGAGCTATCGAGGTTTGCGTTCGACATCCATCTTTCTTCTACGAATGCTTTTTTTCTGTGCTTTTTCAAGGTAGGGGAGAGGTTTTGGAACTCATTTCTTTTCAATTTCAAGGTTGGATTGGGAGTGTCATTATGTAAAAGAGCCTTTAATGGGTGTAGTGTGGATAAATCATCTGGGGCTTTCATTTCCGCTACATAATCCATCGATTTAGAAGGAAGTGGGGAATGAGTTGGAGAGTTTTTTATTTATGGAGGATAAAACGAAGAGGTTGCTGGACTCGATTAATCCAAAGATCTGTGTGGAGATGAATCTCATGGTGAGATTTCCTCCATGTATTCTGATCTAATCTCTAGAGGTCTTTGTGTGGCGGTAGTAGTTGGTGTTTCAATCACCTACAAGGTTCTATTCAGCATGTGTCTTTCAAGGTCATGTAGTGAAATTTTTGGTAGGATAGGGAAGAGGAACCTTCGGGCCAGGGGAGTCACCTAGAGATCTCATACCCTAGGGCCAGATCCCAGTCTTATTGTTAACTCAGGGGGGATTGAAGGGTTTTAATGTCTATTAGGATATGGAAAAATCAGTGAAGGAGGATCCATCGTCATCTTCATCGAAGGGGGTCTGGGACATCACCTCGACAAATGCAGAAGGGAATTCAAATAATTTCGGATCTGGGTCAGTTAGGAAGATTCTTTTTCTGAAAATTTGAAGGTGGTCAGAGCATTGTCAGAGGCCATCTCGATGCATGTTTTGTTATCATTGGAGTCTAGGTAGGTTGCCTTGGTGAAAGAAACATGGGGTTCCTCCGAGGTGGTTCCATTAGCAACTTCATCTCGTTCCTCCAAAGGGAAAGGTAATATTGTCAAAGATTTTCTGGAAAGATCAACTTGTAGGTTATCTCCTCCCTCATATGAGGTTCGGGTATCTTCGATGGTTTCTTTAGGCTCGTTGAAGATGTCATTGTTGATAATGATAGGCGTCGTCGAAAACATCCTTTCGGGTCCGATGAAGAGAGGTTTTTTTGAGGGGGTTGAGAAAGAAATAGTCAAGGAATGCAAATATCTTCCAAGGATGTTTCTAGTTTCTCTTCTTTAAAAGGTGGTTCCGCCTTCGACACCCCCTGTAAGATCAGGTAACCAGTTCTCTCTGTTAGATGAAGATGATATACCAATGAAGAAGATGGTCCAGATTCGAAAGAGAGGATGCTCCTATGAGGGGCCTTCACGCTCGGTGAAGAGATCGATGTCCAAGGAGGTTTCTTGCATGGAGTTGTTCACTCCGCGTTTAGGTAGCAGTGGATGAAGGGAGAGGATTTACCTTCTGTAATGGCATCGGTGTTTATCTAGAATGCTCAGGGGCCTTCTGGAAAGAATGCTGGTACCATTTTTTCGGGGGAAGCAGTGAAGAAAAAACCATGTATGGTTTTACCTCCTAAACCGAGGGTATCTGGAATTTTTAACAGGCTGAGGAGCGATCTGGCGAGTCCTCCTGGCGACAGGGGTGCAAAGGGCGATGCGATCTCAAATCCATGCACCTATGCTATGGCTGTGCATGCAAGAAGTAGTAACAACTCTGAAAGGGTGATACAACTGAATGGTGGTAATAAGTCTATGGATGGCCAGGTGTGGGAGCGGACATCTCATGGTGTAAGCAGCCAGACCAATACGATGAATCTGGCTAGTCTCAACTTAAACAACCAATTTGATTGTTTGAGTAACGAGGGAGGGATTGAAAGAAACTCCATTTGTTCCACCGAGTCTGATGGAGATGGACAACCCTCAAATGACTATGCTATAGGAGGGGTCGGTAAATGCCTACACAGTCCAAGAAGGAAGAAGGGAAATAAGGAAAACCGGGACCTAGGGAGTTTCATTTTTTCCAAGAAGTTGAAACCAAAGGGGCGCAAAGACTACTCCTACCTTCCTAGGCCGATGGAGACTCGGCCAGAAAAAAAGATGGTAAATCCAAGGAACATGATATTCGGATAGTGGAAGGTGAGGAGGTTCAGCAAGTTGGAGACATCGGGTCTCAAGAGCACGACAACGAGGCCTCAAATGTAGAAGGTACCTTGGTAGATTTGGCGACCCCTCATGGGGATGCTGACAAGATGTTGAAGGACCATCATGGGGAGATACGCCTGTGATCCGAGGGGGTAATGCTGGTGAAGGAGGCTGCTCTCCTACCTAGACAATAGTGTGAGGAAGGGAATCCTGACGTCTCATAGAGACAGAAGGTTGTGGATCTAGAACATAAGATGGATCTACTCATGCACTCTGGTGAAGAAATGTTGGAGGTCGTTCTGACGATTAAGGCGATGAAGGAAGATATGGATCAAATGATGGGAAGATTACTCCAAGTTGTTACTACTAGGGAGTAATGTGAGTGGATTGACAAGCAAGATCGCATATTGGTTAGAGGCTTCAACATTGGGAAGATTAGTAAAGAACAGTACATGAAATATTGTGACTATCTAGCGTCTCATTATGAAGATATATTAAAGGATGATCCAGATAGTCAGGTAAATTCCTTTCCTTGGATATTGTTTAAGGAATGTAATTCCAACTGTCTTAGACTTGTCTTTAATAAGTTAGTTGTCTCTTTTGCTACTTGATCTGTTTCAAATGTGATGGTTTTCACTTTCCCCTTAAAAGTGTTTGAAAATAAAAAAGTAAATTTGGAGGAGGAGGTTTCAACTACATGGGAATTTGGTGAACATGAATATATGGGTGTTTTTGAAGAATCATCTTCAGGTGGATCTTGTAAAGGTGAATGAGTAGTCTATAACTGTAAAAATATGGTTCAGAGGTATGGAAGTTTGGTCCTCTTTTGTTTATGCAAGTAGTGATATTATGGAAAGGTGGTGCATGTGGGATTACCTTGGATCCTTTGAGGTGGATGGGTTGCCTTGGATTGTAAGAGGGGACTTCAATGTTATTGTTGACATATCAGAAAAGAAGGGGGATCAATTTTTTATAATCAGGGTATGATGGAATTCAAAAACTTTATTTCCAGTAAGGGGATATTGGATATGGGCTTCCATGGGAGTAAATATACGTGGTGTAATAACTGAAGAGGCAATCCCCGGATATGGTGTAGGTTGGATAGATGTCTGGGAAATATTCATGGCCTTGAATCCTTTTCTAGTTCCTCGGCCTTGCATCTATCTCGGGCGCTGTCAGATCACTCTTCTCTCCTCATGAAACTAAAGATTAGTAGTGCAGTCAGTAAGTCGTTCTTGTACTTGGTGGATTGGCATAATAGGGTTGGGTTCATGAAAATGATGAAGGACTCCTGGGAGTAGGAGATTGAGCTGAGGTCTTGGGTGGGACTATCTAAATTTCTGAAGCGACTCAATTTTGATATCAATTGATGGTCCAGAAATTTTACTTCAATAGATGATTGTGTGGGGAGGCTTCAGGAGGAGATTTAACAGACGGAAGGTGTTCTCTAGAAAAACTGGGATGATACAATCTTCTTACGTTTAGGCGACAAGTGGACATTTCTAACACAAAGTTTTTTTGAGGAATAGAGGGGCCTCAGGAAGAGATCCTGGTTGAGGTTGATATGGGAAGGTTATAGGAATAGTGGATTCATATTTTCTTGCTTGATGGAGAGGCTAAATTCGAAGGTGAATATTAGGCTAGAAGATGGATCATTCACTTCTAATGTAAATTTCACTGGTAGGATAGAGTTGTAACACTTCTAAATGTTTCTTCTAGGTGATTGGTAAGTAACTCGATGGGTGGAAGACTCTAATAGTGAAGAGGAGGACTTCTTAGAGAACATTTATGGTAGGCTATATGGGAGGAATAATGAGATATTAAAGACTTTAACATAGGGTGAGAAGGTGTCGGAGGTGGTTAGAAGCTTGTCTCTGGAGAGTTCTCCAGGTCCAGATGGTTTCCTGTGGGTCTTCTACGTGGAAACATGGTAGCTAGTGGGACCATCAATTATGGAGGTAGTGCAGGATTTCTTTTGAGGGGGTCCCCTCAACAAGGGTATGTGTACTTCCAGGGTGGTGATGCTCCCAAAGGTGAAAGATCCAACTTCGATTGGATAGTATAGAAAAATATGTCTATGCAATGTTCCTTAAAATATTTTGGAAAATCTACTGGCGAAGAGGATGAATAGGGTCATCCTGATTATTATTTCCAAAGAACAACATGGGTTTGTCCAAGGTAGAGGGATCGAAGGGGCGGTGGGAGTATCTCAAGAGTTTTTAGATGTTGTAAAAAAAAGGTAGTGGGGTTCAATGTTACCATACAGGTGGATATGGATAAAGAATATGATAATCTTGAATGGAGTTTTATAATTCGGGTAATGAGAAAGCTCAGGTTTCATGAATGGGTTTTAGATTTCTGTTTCTGCTCATGTTCTTTATCTTGGATCATTATTTCTCTAATGGGGAAAGGTTTTGGATTATTTAAGAATGTGAGGGGTTTGAGGAAAAGGTATACTCTCTACCCCACCATGTTTTTCATTCCTCAGGAGGCCCTATCACAAAACTTTCACAGAGGTCTGATATATTGGATGCTTCTGCCATATTTTTCGTAGGATTCAGATTGTTCCTCCTCACATCTTATATTTTCTGAGGACATCCTTATTTTTCTGAATGGTAGGAGGTTTTCATTGGTCTATTCATATGGCTTATTGGGATCTATGGTTTCTTATGTGGCCAACATATTAATTCCTGGTATAGAAATTTATTTATGTCTAATAAATGTTCAAGGAGACTGGAAAGGAGCATCCAAGAAATTATTGTATTTCAACAGAAACATATTCCTATGATGTATATCGGGGCTCCCATTTCTAATGTCTGTATGAAGAAAGTATTCTTTGAGGACATCATAAATAGAATGGTTGGGAAAATTTCTAACTGGAAAATAGATTTCTTTCTTTTGGGGTCCAGGTGATGTTGATCAATAGTGTGATTTACTCAATTCGGATGCATGTATTATTAATCATCACTCCTCTTAAGGGGACTATTTCTTCTATGGATATGATTATTAACATATTTCTTTGGGATTAAAATGACACTGTAAGGGCTCATTGGGCTTCTTGTTCTCAGTTGGTGAAGACGGTCGAGGAATGTGGTCTTGGTCAAAGGGATTTAACAGTAATCATGCACACCATGCGGGCTTGGTTAGCTTGGGACTTCCTTGTGGGGAAATTGATGTGGGAAAAAACCTTGAGAATAAAATATAGAAAGTAATGGAAGGAATGGGATAGAAGGAAATTATCCAGGTTGGGGAAAGCAGTGGTGTCTTACCTGGATATTCATCAGGATTACTCTCGGTGGATGGTTGGATATGGGGGTATAAATTTTTGGAGAGATAAGTGGCATATAGATAATTTGTTCTTCTCGGAGTGTATAGGTCTAGATTAGTTAGTGAGATTGGTCTGCCAACATACTAGGTTCTTGGATTCCATTTTTAGTTCATAGTAGAATGAATTATTTAATAGAGTGGTTTTTTCTAAAGAAGAAGATATTTTGTGGTTCACTAAGGCTCGATCAGTATATTTTAATAGTCATGACTATTGTGACATTATAGAGAAAGAGGGGAGCCGAGATGAATGGGGATATCATCTATGGTGCGTGGAGGTTCCCTCAAAGTTGAATTTCCTCATATATAGGATGAAAAATCAGGCCCTGCCTACAGAGGACAATATTAAAAAGAAAGGAATTCAGATGGTGTCCCGATGCTACTATTGTACTAATCCTCATGTGGAGTTTATACAGCACTTGTTCATTAGGGGTGAATGGGCACGATTTCTATGGACTACTATGTATATATGGGGTAAATTAAATAGCCCATGCAATTCATTTTAGGAGCTTTTTGAGGACTAGTTATCGAGATCGGAACAGAACGGGGCGGAGTAATAGATGTGTATCATCACAGTTATTTCAATATTTTGGTCTCTATGGGAGGCACACAATATAGTAAGTTGGGAGGGTCAGTGTTCACGATCCCAACTCTTAATTAAAATGAAAGGAATTCTGCATGAATTAGGCTCTTTGTTGAGGGGCGGTGAACTCTATTGTGATTTTTAACACTGCTTGAATACCGGTGGTTCGTCCTAGGTTACAATAAGGCTAGGTGAGATGGAAAACTCTGGATAATGGACTAAAACTCAATTTGGATGGATAGTTCATGAATTGGATGATGATTGGGGAGGGTTGGTAAGGGACAGAAGAGGCTCAGTGTTAGCGGCCTTTATTAGTTTTCACGGACTGGGAATCTCATTGGGTACAAAGGGTCGGGCCTTACTCACGGGTTTTATGCTATATAAAAGGCAATCATTGATAGCCCCTATAGAGGAATCAGACATAGAGGTACTAATTCAGGATCTAAAATGGAAATTTGTGGTGCCCTGGTGTTTAACATAAATCGTTTGTGGTTGTGCCTTGGAGATTGGTAATGTATGTGTGGTTTGTCATATTCCTTAAGAGGCCAAATTTTCTACGGATGCTCTTTCTCAAGGGAGTACTCCTGACAACCCCTTGTGGGTCTTCTCAAGAGTGGGGTCACTTAATCAGTAATGTATTGGTTTTGTTCTTGGGGATGCATTTGGGCTCCATCATTTTATACATCCTTGAATTTTTTATGGTTGATACATTTTATTTGAATAAAAATTAAAAGTTTGATTGAGGTTGGTTGGAGGAATGGTCTTCTTGAATGTTTTTCTCTGGAGGTTCCATTATTTCAACAGCTTGGACATGTTGCACATCTTGATGATCATCATATTTAAAGAAAACAATATAAAAATTAGAAAATTTTGGAAGTAAATAAAAAATATAATGAAAATATGAAATTATTTGAGAAAGGTAAGTAGTCAGTTATCCCTGCTTGTTGAGTTCATCCTCATTATTGTTTATCCTATTGTTCATCAATTAAATGCACTGGGTGAATAATCTTGTTAGTCTTTCTTCTAGATTTTTCTCTTGAGGTTTATAAATTTAGTAGTAACCACGAGTGTTTTTCTCGGCCCAAAAAATTCCTTGGAAGCATTGATAGTTGAGAGCTTATCTATTGGCCTTATAGTAGTTGAAATTCCACAGTGAAGGTTCTAATTCATAATTCTTAGAAGAATAAGAATAATTCTGACAGTTTTCTTACCGTGTCCACCCTTCAGAATTCAATGCTACCAATGTGGTCTGTTACTTTATAAATCCTATGAATTTTTATGGTGTAGCGGTATAATGTTGATTCAACTAAAAACCCATCTAGGACACCATAAAACACCACCAAAAGTGAAATATAGGATAATAAAAAAATTTCTACAAAATTAACCAAACTAAAATCAGAAAATAGAAATAGGATAATAAGATACATTGTCCTAAACAATCAGTATTGAGTTATCTGCAACACTCTGCTGCTCCTCGGAAACGGCGCTAAAATTTGACGCACCCAAAAAGCATTGTTAATTCCTCTAATGATGAGTAAAATTAGAAATTTAAAATGTCCCATACCATACTAAATACAAAGGTGTAGTATGTCATATGTGAAGGGTTGTACCCACATAGAGTGGGTAACACAGTGATGGAAACTTTATACTAAAGGTTGCATCACTCCAAATTCTATTTGATTTTAATTAACTAATGGTTCAATTGAAATAAATAAATTCAAATAGAGAAAAAGAAGAGAGGGGAATCAGTTTCCAGTGGAGGTTTTAATAAAATAATTAATTCCACCTCACTTTCAAATCAGTTATATTCAATATATGCCCAGCTGAATAGTTTCATCGATAAAAGAAATGTTCATTCCCTATCAAACTACCCTAGAATCTAAATTTATCTTGTTCGGTTGAATCAAAATATCTAAAGTGAATTTTTTTTATATTTCCATAAGCATAATTGTAATTGGATTTAATGTTCATGAAAAAACCATCTCAATAATTTGGGGGTTAGTTCATTGTTGAAAACATATGTTCAATGGTTTAATGATGAATAAAGGGGACATATAGGCACAACAAGATACAAACTAATGAAATCATCTTTATAAGAAAAGGTAATTCAAATAGTGATGGTACATGCCCCCTTTAACATATCCCACTCTCCCCTATGGGGTTTTTCCAATCATCGTCGGGTGGTCACTGATGATGAATAAATTAATTACAATAGAAGAGAGATTAGAGAAGAGTGAAGGAGAAGGATAGGGAATGAAAAGAGAGCTTGTAATTAAAATATAAATCATTTAATGATTACATAAATTAAAGGAAATAAAAAAACCTATCTACGGAAGCCTCCCAGTAGTCGTTATTTCTCCCTTCACATCCATAGTATTCTGAAATATCTTGGAAGGGAGGCTGAGGGTAGTATTTATAGGTTTTTCTTCCAAATCCCATAGCTCGTGTCACTTTTAAGTTTCAACTTATCACATTCACCATGACATTTACTCGATCTACATATTGTGTACTTTAGATCCGTGTTTTCCTCCACCACATTGAATCCATGGAATCATCATATACTGGTTTGACTCTCGTCACATCGGGTACTGGAGTTACACGATGTGTACTTATAGTTCACAACATGTTCCATCATCGCAACTTGTCCAGTGCAGTTCTGTTTCACATGATACGGTCATGATGTGTACTCTCAGTACATGATGTGTAGTTATTTTTCTTCAGTTTCCAGCTCTTCCTCTCTCTCAAACATTTGGTGTCTCTCCACTTCTCTAATTTCATTGTTTTCATTTATATTTCTCCCAATAAAAATCCTATAAATGAATTTTCCAACAATTAATATCAGGAATAGATATTATATTAAATCAATTAATATGCGGTGATTTCATATGTAATAAAACATAAAAATATGTATACAAAATAGAGATATCACATTCCATGAAAGAAAGTTAAACGTTGATCATGGAGTGTCTGGTTTTGTCCCTAGATGAATAACACCCTTTGATCATGGAGTAGGAAGGATAGAATTCATAAAATCACTTAATTTTGGCCCTTTTTAAAAACTTTGGGTGGTGATAAAAATGATTTTACCCTGTATGGAGAAGAAGAACCCCAACTGGAAGGATAATCATAACCCGAGTCCTTGACATGAGATTTAGAAGGAGGTAACTCTCAGGCCTCCTCTGAATGGAGGAAAGTCTTAGCCCTCATTACAGGTGGTTGTAACTACACCTCCCTCTAATCGGTGGATTTAGGAGGGAATTGGGAGAAACTAATCTGGCTAAGAGAGTAATCCTCTTGAACAAAAAGGGTACCACTGTGAGAGGAGGAGGGAAATAAGGAACAACCATTTTAGGGGCCCAGATCATTGGGCTGAAGATCCTCAGTCCAAGGTCTATGAATTAGGTATTTACCTTGACATAATCTGATACAAGCATCCCTAAGGACCCCAGATACCCCACATAGAAGATAGACTAGCAGCGAGAAAGGAATCAAGGCCCGACAGATGGATCTAGAATCTTCAGGGATCTATAGGGGGAGAAATCTAGAAAACCTAAACCCATTAGGAGGTCCCTTGGCCTTGGGGGAATTGAGGTATATCTTCTATGTGGCTCGGAGAAGAAGGCATGTGATTATGAGAAGAGGGCCGCACTAAAACCATCCTAGATGTCTTTTATATGTGACAAAGTCAAATGAACATCATCCCACCATTCACTAACTAGAATCAAGGAAAGTACTTGACTATCCATTTAAATCCCCAATAGGATCCATTTGGAATTGTTCCTGGAATCTATTATTATAATCAAACTCTAAAAATTTCTAGATGATGCTCCCAATAACTATATAAATCTAGAACAATGGATTTTAACCGGTCCTCCAGAATCTGAATTACTTTTTTAGATTGGCCATTAGTCTAGGGATGGTAGGCTATTCAAAGAAGAACCTATAGTCCTAATTCTTTCTAAATAAAATTCTTAAAACATGATTATGAATAGTGATTTTCTTCATAAATTATACTCATACAATCACTGTATAATCTGACTATCTATAAAACATAGAGGTTTCCTATATCATCAATAGATAAGGACTTTCTAATGGGTATCAAATGGGATACCATTTTCAGTCAATCCACATTCACTCATATTGTATCAATTTATCATGGTGTCCTTTAAAATCCTATCATAAATTCCATGGTGATATTATATCACTTCAATTGTTCAATTCCAAAAGGCTATAGTAAACCATTAGAAATTTGATTCCCCACCTTCACCTAATGAAAGGTGAAGTGGTCATCCAAAAATCCTACTATCTCTTTCTTCATCCCGGTGCACAAGTATTTCCTATAAATATCACGACACAAATTTATCAAGATGGGATATACCAACATTTTCGATTTACGGGATTCCCTCATCATATCCTAATGAAAACCTATAGGAACCCAGATACAACCATTGATATGTAGAAACTCATTACTACTAAGAGACCAACCTGGTTGTGGCTCCCCACTATTTATGATATACACTAAGGATAAACCCTCTGGATTAGATAACTTCTCTCTCTTAATCTGATCTAATATCATGGGAACTATATATATTGATATCAATGTTTCTCACCTAGGGTATGTCATATAGTATCACTATTAACATATTGATATATTTTTCTCCTTCTGGAGATAGAAAAGTAACTCTCCCTAGATAACAATTTGTGTGGGCTTGGAATAGAACAAGTCAATCCATGCCCAGAATCAAATCTATCCCAACCATTTCTAGTAAAAACAACTCCCAAATGAAATGATTATCACCAATTTCAATGGAATGCACATTATATCATATAATACCCTGTCATCACACCCATAATGGAATATATATTATCATACCTTTAAATAACTTTTTTTCATTTAAAATAAACACAATTTTTTTATGAGTGGGGGCCTCACAAAAACCAAAATCAAATTCACACATCTCCCACATGAAAACTATTACACAGCCATATGTTATCCCAAAACGACATTCAAATTTCAAAATAAAAATTCAAAAAGTGGAGATAAAAAAAGGTGGGTAAAACGTGCCTCCTAAGAAACCCACCAATGAGGACACCACCATCATCACTATGTTGACATGTCATCACGTCATCACATCACCAAACATCATTGCATCACCATCACCACCATCCAGTCTTGCCATCACCATAGTCCTCATCCTTACCAGTTCTTCACTGTAGTCCTCTTCTCCGATGTACATCACCTCCACCAAGCACCATTGCCATTGCCTCATAGGACCTTCCTTATCATGACCGTTGTAAACACTAATCCTCCACCTCCATCATTAACACCATTGAAGAATCACTCATCCAAAAGGAGATCCAACCATTGCCTGAACACCGTGAAAGTCACCTAGAACCCCCAACACAACACATCGCAAAGCCTCTTAGAAACCACCACACTCGACCAACCTGAAAGGGAGTAGGGGATCTAAAGGCCATAGAGGTAAGAGTGGCCATTACTTCCATAGGAAGACATGAACGAGAAAACACCATTCAAATAAGAACCCCTAATAGAAACCGAAAATCCATCGGAACCTTCACCATCGATGAACCTTCACCAGCAAAATAGAAACCATAGATCCATTTCAACCCCTAATTGAAACAGAATCACAACCCATAGAAACCATGGAACATGTAAGAGGAAAAGGAGATTGAAACCCTAATACAAACATAAAATGAGATCATTAACCAGTAAAAAACCTGAACAAGGAAAAATGAATTGAAAAAAACCTAAAAAGGATGTTGGGATTGAAACCCTAGAAAGAATAACCAACTCGGGTAAGATCTAGAAATCTATCATCTACCAAACCCCATGACCAAACCCTAAGTGTATCTTGTGCTCCAAATATAACCTGGATAGGAACTATGGAACACATTTAAAGAGTTAAAATATATGGAAGGGGATAAAAGTAGAGTTCCATCATAGAGCATGGAGAGTTAAGAAATAGAGACAGAAACACAGAGAGAGAGTGAAATCCATAGTGACTGAGAGATATGATTATAAAGATATAATGGAATGTGATCCCTCTATATCAAACAAAATGTTGGCAAGGGTATATGGAATGAAAATCATACATCTGATATTGGAGGGTCCTACTTTTAGACTGGTAGGAGTAGAGTGTATAGAATGCATATGACTCACCCATCATCCCGAAGCTCTATCCTAATTCCCCTGTGATTCTACTTTAAGGTGAGATAGTTTGATTAGATTCATCCTATAATGTTCCCTACCTTGTCCAGAGAGACTAGTGTAAATCTAGATACCTATATGTTGAGTGTTAACCCAATCAATACCATGCTCCAGTTCCAATAATGATCCTCTACCACCAATCAACCAATAATTTGTCCAGCATAACCTCTATAGATAACCCATCATACCGTAGGAGTGATACAATAAAGTTGGTAAAAGAAACTACTAGTGCTTTTGGATATTCTTACATGGATAAAATGAGCCCCAGTCTGCAGTCCTAAGATTTTTGTCTACCCAATAGTTTTTTAACCGCCATTTCTAAATAGAAATTATCATAGTGGCGGTTCTAATTTCATGAAGATCATCTCTTGAATCTTAATGTTGAGACTATATCCTCATCAGTTGAGGCATTAATTAGGATCTGTTTGATGGTCAGAGTCTAATTCATCACATCAAAGAAGTTTTTGAGGAGAATATGTTCACTCGTGACTTGATCTCATAATGAATCTCTTTATAGATGCACCTCACGCTAGTTATTTCATACACATCCAAATATGGATAAAAACAACACATCTCAGTAATTCATATTGCATATTACATTACAAAATTTCTCAACTATATCAATTTTATGATCTCCCAATCAAAATAATCCTTCAACATGTCTAGATAAAAGTAAATTTTTAATTTTTGATGAAATTCATTCAATATTTGATGCTCTTGTAGCGTATGTTTCTCTAAAATGTCTCACTGGTGCTTGAATTTTCCCCATATCATATAATCATCAAGTTTAACCCTCAATTATATGGGTTTATCGAGGTGTTTGAAGATCATTTTGATGAAATTGATCCATAACCCAGTTGTTTAGGGGCCTCTATCCCTATTGAATGTGGGAGGAAACTATATCGAGAACTCGCTGTCAGATTGAACAATAATGGTATTCCATGATTAGCCTCCCTCTCAATGGATTTCATGACCCATAGAAAACTATAAAGAAAATTATCATACATTTGGTTCCCTAGATATGCAGGATTTTTCAGCTCATCTATGTGAGGGGTGTGATGGTTACCACTCTCTGGAAACTTAACTCGAAGATGATATGGAGGAATTTTCTCTAAAAATAACAACACTATCCTCAAATATTTTGATATATAAAAGTATCAATCCTAGAAGGTTAAAATGACAACACAGAACCCATGACACAAGGTTACATCAAAACATCAATTCATAAGTGAATTAAAATGTTATAGTAATTTCATTTATACTTTTTTATCTGATATATTAAGGAATTAAATTTTAACATTTAGATATGTAGATATACCATATGTGGTAAATATTTCTCAATAATTAATTATTCATTTCCTCATCTTTCCCTATATTTCTAACATTAATGCATGCATATGAACCTCATTCCATATTTTTCCATATGAAAAATATCATAAAAAAGTAACATCACACAATAAATGAATCAAATAATGTGATATAATATAATAAATTTAGAAATAAAACATCAAGAATAATAATATCATCCCTGTGAACATAGATTTTCCACTACGACTAGGGTAGCTAATCCCATCCATAAGCTCATTAGCAAGCTACAACACATCCTCGTCTTCTATATAACATTATATAATTGTAAATAAATAAAAAATAACTAATATTTGATACTAATTTGTAATGTAACTGGAATATTTTTTCATCACATGACTGATACATGTTTCTACACGACCTAAATTACACCACCCCGTATGCTAGAGGCTGCTAAGTAGCGTCATGGGTCTATGGAATATTCAGGGGAGATAATACCCACTAAAACAGAGTTTTAATCAAAAAATAATTGAGATAAACCAATCATGAAATAAAAATCAAGAATATAATATATTAATATAAAATAATAATAATAAACCCTTTCATTCCATTTTGTATGCCAGACGATATGTTTTTCTAAAATTCATACAACCAATCAACTAAAAGATAGACTCCAAATACTCAATCTCAAACACATTGATCAGTCCCATATCCAATATCCAATATTATCCAATAATAAACCCATAAATCATATGTCCCCTTTACCTTGTATAGACCTACATCCATGAGGTCTACCATGGTAAAAATTAGTGTCTTAATACCATGAGTAAACCTCAATTTTCTAATATCCATATTGTCTAAAAAATAAAGTCTAAAATAATAGTGGATTCAATAGTATGATAGAGAGGGGAATTAAATCATAAATTGATAAAAAAACATCAACTAACCCATCAACCATTGATCATTCATCTAACACCTGGAATTAGCCAAAACTACTTTTTCATGATGTTAGATGACTCTTCCCATTAGTGGATTATCCTGACTAGTGGGTATCATCCACACCTTTGGTGGATTTTCCTTCCAAGGATTAATCATTCATATCATGTTTTAGGTTAAATGTATTTTTCTATCAAGAATCATGTAACCATATATATATCAGCATTTGGTATAAATTAACCATACAACCCTCCCTTAGTAATCATGTAACCATGTTTATCAGACTTAATTCAAATTCCTATGATAGATCTGGTTACTTGTTCCTAAGGTACAAGACCCTACCAAGGGGAAATGTATCATTGTAACGAGTGTGAATTCATAGTATATGGCCACATATGTACTAATATGACCTTAGGTAATATTCAAATTCCCATGTTTGAGACGATTTCACATTTGATCAAAAACATCAACGAGATCTGATGCATTCCAATTTACCAAACATTCCAAACTTATTACATCTTCCATATTGGTTAATTCAATCCAATTACCCATTATAATGTCATATTCAGTTACACACTATTATTCCTTTGATCTAAAAACCATTTTCATTCCAATATTCCAAAGACAATCCAATTACCAATCTCATGAAAAGTTATGTATCATCACATTAATGGTAACAATTCAATTCCACATTCCATTTAATCCCAATTACCATTTTGAATATTTGTTATGAATCTTAACCATTAATCCATTATGAAAATTATAATTTCGCACTATTTAACCACAAACATTCTAAGTGACTTTTTAACAACCCAATTATAACATTTCACATGCTCAGACAATTCACATTGGTAAGACAATCCATAAACAATTTCTAGTGTTTTTCATAGGTATCTAGGTTCATTCAAAGAAATTTCCAACCTATTTTCAAGTATAGACACACCTATTGGGTGGACACAATTCTTGGTGTCAATATAAATAGACCCATTAGGATCCATGTGTGGTCTAGAATTGATTAATTAAACAAATCAAATTTATAAATGTCACGAAAAAGGTTTTTCGGTTAGATCGAACATGTTACAAAGACTAAAAAAACAAGGAAACCCTTAGGGAGATGTTTCAAAACAAAAAACTGAAGAAATAAAGAATAAAATAAAAGGATAAATCTTTTATATCAATGGATACCACCATGATCCCTTATAGATAGTGATGGGCTCATTCTATCATGTTTAGAGGAAGTTGAAATAAGGTGGAAGCAAGAAAAAATTATCAATTCCAAGAAGTACTCAGTGTTTTAGGGAGTTCAAATAAAATCATGGGTAGAAGAAGTAATAAAAGGTTTTTGAGAATCCCTCTGAGACTTATGTATCCATTAATAATTTAAAATCACATGTTAATATGTGTTAAAAAGAGGTTAGAGGGGGGTTGATTCTTCCACTCACTAACATGGCCTAACCAGATGACACCACCAAGCCACTAGCTACCATTGGCTAGTCAGTGGTGGAATCCAATGCCACTGAAAAGTTGGGAACCCCACTAGTTAGTAGGTGGGTCTTTTGTATTAGACCCATTATACCTATAAGTCACCGACTAACTTTTGAGCTCCCTATAGGATCACCAGGATTCTGTCTCACCCACTGGCTAGTCAGTGACATTGTATCACCTCCAATGCTATATTCCACCACTAGAACCTTTCTAGGACAAAACCCTAAGCCTATTAACAACTCTTAAAAAATTTAATGTGAATAAAAATCCACGTTTACATAAAATAAATAGGTTTGAAAAACCTAATTTAAAACATACCTAGGTAAAATATGGGATCTCACACCATATTCAAAAGGTAATTCCTCTGACGTTGTCATCACATAACATAAGAGATGTCATTCTTAAACACCCATACCAGAAGTTTAATCTACATTATTTTACCATCATACCTATACTTCTCACTCTAGGGTTATCATCTCACCCCTTGTGAATATCACAAATACATCACTATGATTTGATAATCATGAAGGTGTTCCTAATTTAATAAAATTAATTAATATTTAATAAATAATTTATTCATGGAAATACTAAACAAGTTGTAAATGGCATTTAAATTAAATTAAACCATTTTTCAAAAAAAAATCAAATCACACAAATGTATGTATATGTCTTGTAAACCTACGTGCCAAGTATAATACTATATGTATTCTTTATTCCACCAAGGAAAATAGTAAAACAATAAATAATAATAATAAAAATTATAAATCAGAAAAAAAATAATTTTCATTTTAATATAATAAAGAAATAAATAAATTCTCAACACCATAAAATATAGGTTTTTTAACCATAATGGTATCACCTTTCCATAAATGTGGCTTCCATACCAAGTTTTGACCAGTATTATCATTATCCACCAATCGAAAAAAAATCATAAGGAAATAATGTCAAGGTCCTAAATACCATTTTTTAATGTGATGGTTGAGTTACTATTTGTCTTTCTAAGCTAAAGTGTTACATAAAATATCATTCACCACCTAATATATCAAAAAATAAAAAATATTTGTGGGGATTTTATTATATATAAAGTGAAAGATGATAATTTTTGTATTATGAGTTTAAAATAATAAATAAATAGGAAAAAATCCATAACCAAATATCAACATCCATGAAAGATGGAATCACAATGTAAGAAAAACCATTAAAAATAAAATAAACTATCATATAATAAAATAAACCCATGTCCAATCGTACTGTTCATATATGAAAAAAGATCACTAGATAGTAAATCATATACAATACATATATAAGAGAAACAAATAATGAGGATACTCCAATCAAAAAAGACATTATCACCCCCATTGTAATTTCACCATTACTCCTTTGAGCTACTCTTTCTTACTCACATGTACTAAATCCCATTCATTAACATGCATTTCAAATAGAACGATTTCATATCCACCAAGTTATATGTGTTTAATTTGGGTATAAAACTATGTATGACACCACAAAGGGTCCCCCAATATATTCTAGTATTTATTATCTTACATTTGTGGGATGAAAATAAATTATAATACAATACATATGCAATTAATGTGTTATCCTCATATTCATTCATAGCGACCTTAATGAGAAAAAAAATACAAAAATTGATCTAATCTAGCTTGTTGATGGTATCTTCCAAATAATAGGATGAATAAATTTCCCAAGACTATAGTGGAATAACCTTGACCAATGTTAATATATAATATGATTAATTGGTCTCTTGATAAATGGATTATAGAGTGTCCTAATCCCAGTAATATCTATCAATGTCCTGGATTGATCGAGAACCTAATCCATATATAATATGATGAATCATAGGTTGGTAGAGTTCCCAACGTAGAAATAATATCATAATTAAAATTTTTTAGGAAACCCAACATATAAATAATATATTAATATCATAGGTTAGTAGAGTTATGAATACTATATATAATAAATCTATATTAGTTTTATATTAAAGAGATTTTCCTTTATGAAGAAGTAAAGGAAGAGATTTCATAAGGTAATTAATTTTTTTCCGCCAAGGAAAAGAAGTTTTCCAAAACATCACCCTACTCGAAAATGTGGTAAAAAGAGTCTCTATATGATATTATGTTTTAGAAATTATTATACTAGAAAAAAATAGAACATTCCATATTTATATTTACCACACACAAAGACAAACATATCAAAAAGTGAGAGTTGGATAAATAAGGGTCACCTTCTTCTCATAAAACCTAACTGAAGGGTGCTATAATGGACACATTTTTAGATGGGGAATAAAATATATAAAACATGTTTCATATACTCTACCATATATAAATTTTTTTTATATACTATTTTAAAACAACTTTATTTAATTATTGATGTCTAAACACGAATCAATATTTTAAGGGATCAAGTAGCCATGAATACTCATTTCAGTGTTAAATTTATGAAACACTTTAATGAGCTATAGTGACTTAACTACCATTGTATTATATCTGACTCACCAAATTAGTGGAATATATTGAATAAAATATTACTTTTTATAAAAGGGTCGTGTTCACTACTTTGGTGAGAACCTTCATTTCATGAAAACTAGGATGAAAGTGTCTCTCTTCTCAAATCACAATTTGTTTTTGGAAAAGAAAATAAATTCCATTTATGGATTTAGAATAATATTGATATAATCAGTGATCCTATACTAGTGTAATCCACTGGTGTTGGGAGTAATTTGGATACTTCTATGAATATTCCCATCAAGCAACTATGATATAGTAAATGATGGAATACAAAATAGCTAAGGTATTCTTTTAATTTTTGTTATTAATTGTTGCATATTGATACTGTTGAAGATAGTCTAAGAATTTCATGGGTTTATTTAACTATTAAAGTTCATTAAATTATAACATAACACTTGTATGTGGTATCAGAGACATGTTATTCAATAATTAAGCTTGTTTTTTCAGTATTTTTTTAAATACCATCTATATTATAATGAATTTGAAGCCATATCATAAAAAATGATATATTGAAATGCTTCAGTTTTGTTTATTCATAGTGTGTAACTACTTTATATCATAGATTATAATATGATTAAATCATAAATATTTTAAATATATGGTAAGATCCATTATAAGATATCATAAAATATGTTTGATTCCTAGATTTCAGAAAATAGGGCATCGTAACTTACTTAAAATATTAAATTTATCCTTATATATCATTAGAGTATTATGATATTTCATATCATAAGAGCTGATATCAATTATATAACATGATAACATTATATCATAAAATATGAATGATACTCACATATTCCATAATGTATCAATCATTTATTTTATATAGTAAACCCATTATCTTTCATATAATAAAATATAGGGGGAAAAGTTAAAAAAATATAACATTATTAAATTTTCATTTATGTTTTTAAAATTTTTTAAATATTAAGTGTTTTCCTATGTAAAATTATATATTTCATTCCTAGATCAAAAATAAAAATTGCATATTTTTATATCATGTTTTAGAAAATAAATAAAGAGATTATTTATTTATTCACTTATTTAAAGTATTCATATTTATATAATGTTTATGAAAAATTAATATTTTATACAATTAATTATGATGATAAATTTATTCTAGTATATTATATGGCCATAAATTACATGATAGGTATGATGACATAAGATTGATTTTTTTTCTAACTTGACCTTGAACTATTAAAAAAGTTATAAGCTTGAAAATAGTTATTAAATATAGTTAAAAAAATTAGGCTTTTGATGTATTATGAATTTGATTCACCCTTGATTAAATTTTCCCTATGTAGAGACACTTCCAATTGGACTTCCAACAATCCGGGAGGTTTATGACTTATTATATAAAGGTCAGTGGTTTTATATCAGTTCCTTTTGGGCTAGTCATGTAAATATTTTCAATCTCATATAATTGTTTACATTAAATGAAGAGTTCATATACCTTATTCATGGGATGAATTTGGATATGTATGAATAAAATTGGATTTAAAATTTGGATTATAAAAATAGATTATTTGTGCTCTAAAGGGTTACACATTAATATGGTGTGAACATATTAATTTATTTGATATAATACAGATTCCAAAATTAAAGCATAATATGAATGCATACACAAAGGAAAAAATGTTGACATAATAAAGGTCATATTTGATGAAATAGTTATGAATTTAATAGGAAAATTATTTATATTAAATTTGAAGCACTTTTAAGGGAAACCTCCCAAATACAAAGTGTAATATTCCTTCCAAATCACCACATGTCTAGACATTGATAATCCAATTAGGTTGGTTCATGATATAGATGGGTTACCATGGATTGTCTTATGTAATGCATGGTTGAAATTTTTATTCCTAAATTCTATGTTACCAAATATGATTGTGATATTTGGGTGACATATTTTTGGGAAACTATAAGATTTTGGATACCAAAAGAATTAATATGAGTTTATATCTGTATTTTTTTATGAAAATATAGTTATATTCTTACCTTTTCATGAATCAAAACTATTTTTATGGAATATTTAGCCTATCTAAATTACTAATTTTTGAGAAGAACACTATATTGGACTTAAAACATTGTAAAATATGGGTCACAGATCAAAAAATGTATAGAATATTTGAGGTCATAATTTTTAGTGGGAATGAATTCATTAAAATACCTTGATGAAAACATAAAATAATATTATACTCACATATAGATATGTATTTGTTCACGATTATGAATAACATTATATTAATCATTTTGATATCACACATATGTATGAAGTAAAAATAGTTTAGATTGGTATCTATAGTTGATGAGTGTTCTAAAATAGAATCATTCTCAGAATGTTAATATATATTTTATAGAAATAAATTTCAGCAACTATGAATCATGGGTATTGGATACTAGTTGTGTATAACACATTTCTATAAATAAATACAAAATAGATGATAAGAGGGAATTTAATAAGGGAGTGGTCAATCATTGTGGTAAAAATGGATAATATGTTGTTTCATTTGAAGACAACACTTATGATTTAAATGTACCAGTTATATTAGTTATATAATAAGAGAATAGTTATTTTTTATATCAATTGAAATTTAGATTATCTATCATATTTGGAGAAGATGGTATATTCATTAAAAATAACGAACAGTATTTGTTCTATGTAAAAAAAATTTATATTTAATTGAGAATGTGGTAAAGGGTTTTTACATTCTATAGTTGTGTAATTATTTCTATAACATTCAGAATAAGATGATCATGGTGGAATAAAATCCCACATACTCTTGGAATTATGACATTAGACATATAAATGAGAAACAACCCCAAAGACTCCATAGATATGGATTGGTGAAAAAGATTAAAATATTAATTATTTGGTACATCTGAATAATATTTTATAATGAGGATGATCAAAGAACCATTTAATGAAAAATGTGAATAGGCTAGTGGGGAATTGGATCTCTTATATAGTGATGTATGTGGACTAATGAGTACTCAATTAAGTGATGGATTTAGGTAAATTATAGCATTTAATGATGAATTTATATCGATTGGTAATATGTTTTGGGTGATATATTACTATGAAGACTTTCATAAGATCAAAGAGTTTTAGAAAATTGTATAAAATGAATTGGGTAAAAATATTAACATTATCATGGTAGATCAATATGGTGAATACTTGATATAGTTACTCAAAGATAATCTTAGGGATTGTAGAATTGTTTTTCAAAACACTCATACAAGAACACCATAATTGAATGGAATGTTTCATAGGTGTAATCATACCTAATTCGGCATGGTTTGATCATTTATGGGATAGAGTAGCATTCTTTTCACATTATAGTATTTTCCCCTATAGTCTATTGCATTCCAACTTAGCCACATTCCATATAAATTAGTCATAAAGACAACAAATGAGCTATAGTATTCAAATTGTATCATCTTAACTTTTTTGAGTATTTGAGGTTATGAAGAGCTCATATAACTATTAGCATCTTACATGTTTATACTCATGTTTGGAAAATTATTTTTTCATGGTTTGACCATGAAAACTAGTGGATATTATTCATGTAATCCTACTCAACCTATAGTGTTTATGGAATGATATATTGTTTTACTTGAGAAATATCACATGATTTGAGGAATTGATGAAAGGAAAGTATAACTTGGAGAATTTGAGGACCAATAAATAAGAAGTGTTCCTCGGATGGGATATAAGAAAAATATATAAAGTGATTTTGAAATAGGAATTGATCTACACACATAAGATCCTTGAAGGACTAGTACAAATCATTTGAAGATATAGAGATATGTATTTAACATAGAAAAATATGAATAATTAATGTTCATATTTGATGAACCTATTACCTATTCAGAGGCCATCAAAAGATCTAATGTTGAGAAATAATTTAAATGAATGTAATATGAAATAAAATCCATTGTAATGTACCAATTTTTCCTATTTAATACATTGTAATATTTCTTCAAATATTTACGAAGCTAGTCATTGAGATGGTGTGATATTCCGAGGCTCGTTGTACCCTAAATTAATTTTAAAAATGTACTAAATATATTAAATATCACACGCATGCAATTTCCCTAAAAAGTGAAATAAAACTAAAAAGGGTCATAGATCATAAATATAAGGTAATATTTGTGTTGAAAACATGATTTTTACCCTATGAAAAATATAATTTTTTTCGATGTGGGCCATTTGTAAAGAATTCATCATCGTTGTAAATGAATAAAATCAATTAATTAATTAATCTGTTTTATTTATTTATTATATAGTTACCAACATAGTCTTTAAATATACAACTTTGGATTTTTTCTCAGGTTGGAATGCTAATCCATGGAGACCTAGTAGCTGTTAGAGGAGACCATTCACAATGAATGATGACAGATCGAGATCATATCGAGGATCCTGCACCAACACAGTGCGAGGATATCACCATCAACAATGACTTAGATTTTTTTCCATATATATTGATCCATGTCGATTTAGAACATTTTTTTGATTTGGTTTATTTCCCATTTTCGATTTATATGACAAACATGAATAAATCAACCAATAGATTGTGTTGCAGATGAGTCATTTTGTGAGATGGGATTATTGTGAGGATTTATTGGGAGAATTTATTTGTGATTAGTTGTTATCTATCAATTCATTATTCTAATGAAAATAAATAGAGGTCAACAAGAACACTGAAAGAGGGTGTTTCCTCATGAATATTAATTTTTTCTCCTTTAATTTTTGTATCATTAAGGTTTTGTTTTCCTGGTGGGTTGACAAAAATATCAAGGAATTGATAATTTCACACTCATTTCTTAGTGAAATGATCTTATATCACAAATATAGAGTCAATATGATGCCAAGATCATTTAATTGTGGTAGGAGAGAATGAATCAGACCAGATTTGAGACCTAGGGTTTCATGTTGAGTTTGTAGTGTTGATGGGATGAATGATAATTGATTCTCATATGAATACGAAATCCATAATATGTTGAATAGTGAAGGAATGGGTCCACCGTTCTCGATCCGCCTTCCTCTATGTGAATCACAACCAAATTTGGTTCCTGATGAGATGAAAATTACATGGGAAAAAGAACAACAAGATCCTAGAAATATGGATCTAAACAATATTTAATCTAGGATTATATGGTGTGTGGGACCCTTGGTGTGACATCAATTATTCCATGTGTTTTTAATGATAACATGACGTGTGACCTCTTTCCCAAGGTGATGCATCTTCCCAAGGCTTGACGTGTACCTCAGAAGGTATATAGACACAGGTTGGAGTGCATGTGCACAGGCACATTGTGTACTCCCACTTGAACAAAACCAAGGAAAATATACTTCGGAAAGGGAAAATCATGCACTTATACAGGGACATGGGCATGGTCTGTTTTACACGGGAAGGACCTGGGGCCAATGATACATATTGTGTACTCATGACGTGTACTCTCTCAGAGTAGGCTTAGATACATTTTCCCCTATATCATAGAAACGTTTCATTGAGGATGTGTTTTATATATCCATTCAATGAGGGTTATTATGGAATCACCTCTTACAGTTAGGATGGTGATCCCTTCAGTAGGACTTCTTGGCTATAGTTTTTGGAATCATTCCATGAGCCCTAGAGTGATATCCTCTATCGTATTTGTGCCCGAGATGGAGTTCTTGGTATTGAAATGACCAATACTATGTGGGAAGAAATTCTCAACATAGTGTTTTAATCCAGATCGAGTTGTTCACATACCCCATGTCCTTGGGAGTGATCCTTATCTATGCATCATATATCTTATAACTTTCAACGTAAACTACTAATGAAATACCCAATGAGAACTACATCTCGAATGAACATCATCAGTGATATCCAGCTTGTGGAGTGTGTTCTCCTAGAAGAGTGTTATGTGGATACTGTTAGATAGTATCCAAGGATGGTTTTATAGTTCTGATTTTAACTTGAACCATGTGTCTATGTTTAGTATATTTGGATATTATTATTATATTTTTTGTTTACATATACCTGTGTAGAAAAAACTATTACTCTTGGTTCTTCATGCTTGGTGATTTTTGGGTGTCCTACAGAGTTTTGTTATACTCAGCCATGAATGGGATCTAATAGCATCTTTTGTGTCTTATGAAAATGACAGACCTCTTTGTGAAGTCCGTGGTGGACTAGAAGTGGGTGGAGCTAGTTTGGGTTATACATAACAAGGTGTATATAACTGTTACATTTGATAGTAGTCCCATCTATTTGAGAATGTGGGACTTTACTTTCTATTTGTTTTAGGATTGTATTATAACCCATATTATTCTTTCTAGTACATTCTTTTCATACCATGGTTGTGATTTATAAATATATTATTTTGTGGTTTTTAGTTGTTTTACATTTCAGCATTGTATAGGCTTGTGTGTGTGTGTTTGTGTGTATAGGTACTTAAGGCTAATGCCTCCCATGTGTTTGACATGCCTTCTTAGAACTCATCTCCAACCTCTAGCCTATTGGAGGCATGCTTTGTGGATTTTCATCTCGAGCCCTGTCTTCTAGGTTCATGACATCCAGTTTAATATCCATGTTTCCATCTTTGTAGATTCACCATAATGGGTAAGACATATTAGGTGAAATTGGTTTTTTGGGGAATCAACTAACATCGATTATATAGTTTCAATGTAAAATGTATTCCTGGTGGTAAAGGGATATAAGAACATTCATTGTATTAACTATGATAAAACCTTTTCACATATTGGAATTAAAATTTTCATTTTGATGTTACTATTTATGACAACACATTTTGATTATGAGATATATTAATTGGTTATTAAAACTAATTAATTTAATTATAATTTAGTTGAGGATGAGTGAATAAGATAAATAAAATTTTCTGATGCTTTAAATTAGTCTGGTAAGGAATCGTAGTTTTAATAGTCTATTAATGGATTAAGGGAAGCTTCTTTGAGTGGGAATACCTATTTTTATGGTGTAATCAATGAATTTTTCCTCATTAAAAAAGAAAAGGATTCTTTTTCTATAACTAGTTTAAGATAATGATGTGGTATTTATGTTATAGTGTATATATGATATAATTGTTATCAAAATTGATTTCACGAATTTACACTCCATAATGATGTGGTTTATAAAATGATTCTCTGTGAATGTTATGGGTGAAGCAGCCTGTATATTAGGTATATAGTTCTATAGTGGTTTATCTTAGTGTCTTCTTAGACTATTCTAGGACACAAACATTGGTGATTTGTTAATGTATTTAATCATAGAGAACTGAAAAAATGGATTTTTACTAGAATTACATGGAATGAACCGTATTAGGATTCCAAAACCTTCTAAAGAGTAATAAATTTTTTATCAAATTAAATATGCATTTATTACACGATCTATCATGTATTCCATGATGTTTACTCAACTTGATATTTCTTATACTCTAAGAATAACATTTAGAAACCAATTAGATCATGTTTACATTCATTGTTTTAATGTTCATAAGATCCTTAGGTACTTAATATGGACTAAGGATATGTTCTTGGTCTTTATAGGATAGGTTGAACTCTATGTAAATGGTAAAACTAATGTATATTTCCAATTTGACAAAGATGACATTATATTTTAATATGGTTTTGTTTTTTTCTATAATAGGGGAGAAATAAGTTAGAATAGTTCCAAACAAGCCACCATAGATGATTCGACAACAGAAGAAGAGTACATCATTACATCCAATTTTATCAATGAATCTATCTTGATAAGTAATATTATAAGTGAAATTTAGGTGCATCCAATAATTGAGAGTGAAATTGAGAATTATTGTTACAATAGTGGATACATTACTCATGTCAAGTATCCCTTTGCTCGCTAAAGGACTAAACACATCCTTCATAAATTCCATCCCATAAAAGTGATCATTAATAGGGGAATGTTAAGATCTATTGGGTGCAAACATATGATAATATAGTCGATTCATTGATGAACCCATATCTTTAAAAAATGATGATCATGTTGAATATATTTGTATATGTTACATAAGTGATTTAATGTAATTATTGAATAATGTAACATGATTTTAGAAAAAAGGAAATCTTTATTAATCATTCCTTCAAATGTGATAAAATTTAATTTACATAAATAAGTTAATGACAACATCCCCTCAATTTTTTAATATAATTTATCCCAAATTGGTGATAATCATAGATTATTACTTTTATTAAGATATATTATGATTAACATTAGTATTGGACTCATGATATAATAAGTGAGGACTTATTATTTGGACCGAATCACAAAAATATATCTCAGAAAATGTAATATAGTCATCAGTATTCTTAGGGGACCATGCTTATTATGAATTATTTTTACAATAAGTTAATAAGATAACTAACATGAGATCCATAATCCTCTGATGCTTTATTATGTAATCCTAAAGGATTATCCAATTATGAAGAAATTGGATATGTTTTTAAACATGTCACCAATTGGAGATTAACCAATTTGGGATTTTTCAACTTCTATTACAAGGAACGACATATGACCATTGATTGAATAAGGTTGGGGGAATGCCTTATTATGATTAGTTAAGATACATGTGATATGATCATCCACTTAGATAATAGACATATGATGTGATCATTTTCAAGATGAATGAAATGTGATGTATTCAGTTTGAGGGATTTCCTTAGTGGTAAAGTCACCTCATAAGTCTTTATATTACCAGGGTTCAAATCCTTATAAAAACATTAGGGGTAGTTCAAGGCCATTTATAATTGATTGTACAGGTGATGATGTAGGAATGAGCGTAGAAAAATTTACACAATAGTGGAGGATGATCTATATATAGACATATTTTTCACCAGTAAGAATGGTTCTTTATGACAACAAATGGTGGTCCTTTGGTGTTTATAATTGTAATTGGAAATCTATGATTGGGTCAACCCTTGGAGGGGGTGGAGTGTGTGATTAGACCTTGCTGTCCTAGGGGGTCTGTGTTATTTCATTTCATATAACCTCCAAGATCATGAATAAATTATAAATTTATAATATTAATGGAAAATAGATGTATTAATTGGATTGATTTTTATTTTTTAGAAAATGAAGATTGTATGAGATATATTATAATCGGCTGACATTACTCCATGTCTAGTGGTAACATGACATCCTAGACAAATTAATTTTATTTGTACGTATACAATGTAGAGGTCACTTATTGTGGTGTAAATGTTCATATGTGGATATGAGTATATTTTATATACATTACATCTAAGACTACACTTATAATTTGAGTAGAACCAATTCTTTTCTAGAGGAAACTCTTGGATTTCATCTATGAAATTAATATTTCATATTTAATATAGACACAACAAAAGATTGAAGTGAAATAAAATTATTCCATTTTATAAGGATTCTATTTTAGAAATGGTTTTTTTCTAAAATGATGATAAATTATGGGACTATATTAAAAAGAGTGTTTTATGCATTCAAAAATAGTTTTGATGTTTTTATAAAGTTGTAATGGGATTTTGTATAAGTGATCATTTTTTTCAATTCATAAAAATGGGATATCATATTTGATGATATCCCAAAAAAATTATATGTGCTATGTGTATACTGATGCACATATAATATACTATGATAGGTTTCTATCATAGGGTACAATGGGTCATGGAATATGTGTTATTCAGTGTATTAATTTTTACACATATACCTTCTATTTATCTATAGTTATAAATGAGTGTGATTTACTTATTAATGGTTAAACATGCTTAATTTTTTTAAGGGTTAAAATGTTTATAAATATTTATGAAGGGGTTTAATTAATGAAACATGACAACTGGTTATAATGCATCAACTTCTATGTGGTGGAATCTAACACTCCAAATATATTAACTCTCTTCACAATGTTAAGAGAGTATTTAATTTGATTTGAACCATACTATGGTGGGTTCCATCATTACATATATTCTAAGACAAAACTCTCTACTTTATTGAGTTATTATCTATCTTGGGAAGAATTTTCTTACACTCCTTTTTTTATTATATATTTCATTGATATTATTTTGGATTCATGTCCAGCATAATCACTTAGAGGTAGGAGTCATTTTTCTATATTTGTGAAAGTCCCCATTAAACTACCATGTCAAAGAGTAAAATATAGAATATATATTATCTATGGTTTTTTTATTCTCATAGATATTTTATAATGATATTATAGAATATTGATCAGTCATACCATGGGTTTCATTATAGGTTATGGGTGCAACATAAGCATCGATGGTGGGTGATATCTTTAAAATTTATTTCATATAAAATACCCTGGAACCCCAATAGAAGATCTTCCACGTTAAATTTACAATTTAATTATTTTGATCATGAAGAAGTTATATCCATGAGATTAGATTAATTCATTATAGATAATTTTTACCAACCAAAACTCCTTTTGTATTTCCTACATTGCACTATAATGATTCAAGTGTATAATCCCTCTAGTGAGGATTCATATGTGCTCATTTGATCCCTGAGGAAAGCCAATTTATTTTTTGGTGCTAGCATTTAGATTTTATTTTCTACATCATTCATCTAGATTGCTCCAAGATCCTTTAGGATTGAATGTTTCCCCTCATTATTGATAGTAAGAGAGGAGGAATTCCAGTGACAAATAAAAGTTTGTTATGCAAAATGATTCACTATTATCAATTTCCAATGTTCACTCAATAGAAATAACAATATATTTATATAGATTGGGGTTAAGTTAAAATAATTATTTAATTTCCAATCGACCCCTAAAAAATATTCTAATATCTAATAATCCTCATTTTAGATAAATATAATAATAATTTTTTTTCTGGCACACACCATCCGGAATAAAGATAAATTACATTTACTATATAGTAAATTGGTATTTATCATTAAACATGGTCTTGGTCTTTTTATACTCATTGATATTAATTGAATATATGATTAAATATTTAACTAAATATTTAACTCACCAATAAATATTTTTGATCTATAAAACGTGAATAAAAATATTCCCTATTTCAGATAATAATATTACTCAATTAATTGAATATAAATATAATTTCATCGAGATCATCAGAAACACATTTTGTGTGACCCTCTAGGATTTATTCTCATTATAATTAGGCATGTTCACCTAATTTCATGATTAATATATATAAATGGATAAATAAACCCAAGAGAATGAATGTAACATCACAATGATTATAACCACATATAAATGATCAATGTATAATATAATCCCTTTGTCATAATATCTCATTATGCTAGTTTCACATCCTTTTTATCAACCTATGTGCTTGATATGGCTTTCTCGGACTATCTGAAATAAACACATCAATTCAACATGGCCATGTAATTTACTGAAACATTTCTTTTTGAATCAAAGGTCTGATATATCAACTTCCATAATGATGGAAGAAACAAATACTTCCTCAAATTATTCTTTAATAACATGTCAATCATGACACACCCAACATACCCTACCTCGTTGTGAACATATGGTTTCATAGTTTAAATTTGAAAATCAATGTGTGTGAGTCATTAAATGAATTAATAGTAAACTTAAATTATATGGGCCATTAAATACACACATAGATAGTAATATTTTATGGCACAAAAACGAAGAGAATTCCTTATAAAGGGATGGTTCACATAATTCCACAACATAGAGATTTGAAAGTGTGGAATTTCTAATAAGAAGCATCATTTACTTATGATAACACACACCTAAAAGTCAAATTCTATATTTCCACCATAGAATGTTATTTGGCCATATAACTATATTTAAAAAATTCACCATAGCACTTAAAGATTCTCATCGTATTGGTGAAATGGTATGACTTTATAAATGCAACAAATTTCTTAAGAAATTATTAAATAAAATTCATGAATATAAATTAACAATATGTAATAATACTTTATTTGTATTCAAATCATCAAATATGCATTTAACAAATGTTCATATAGTTGGTCATTGGACACCAAATCCAACAAAATTTCACTTTGACTAGAGCCAGCTGCTTACAACATTCAGCCTGTGAGACCACACATGATAATAATGTTTCTGAAAAGTCAAGGATTTATTCAAGGGGTCCTCCACATTGTATTTTTTGGAAATAATTAACAAAAAATCCTCACATCTCTATGAAAAATACTT
The DNA here is from genome assembly GCA_963277665.1 of Viscum album. NCBI lineage: Eukaryota > Viridiplantae > Streptophyta > Magnoliopsida > Santalales > Viscaceae > Viscum > Viscum album. Next base: position 929,088,637 of record OY728150.1, on the reverse strand, counting down.
AAAGATATGATACTTATGTAGTATGTGGTTCATCCATTTATATATCCTTGTAACCTTTTCAAAATCCACCGTTGCAGTATTATCACAATAGAGTGTGATAGGATCTTTACTCTTGGGTAGCACATCATGATATTATAAAAAATTTCATATCTAAAATATTTATTTAGCTACATCAGATGTCTAAATATACTCATAATATTCTATAGAATCTATTTACATAACATTCTTTGAGCTCTTCCAAATCACATCACTTGTATTCAAAGTGATGTTGTATCCAGTTTGATATTTCAGATCATATTTACTTTTTTGGAAACTAGTATTTTAATATCCTATGTGGACTCGATCCACATCTCCTCCACAAGTAATTAATAAACACTTAATAATCCTAAGTTTCTTAAGTATAGTCTTGACTGCCATCCAATAGTGGTCACCAGGGTATACTTGATATCTTCTTATTGAACTCTATTTAGAGGTGACATCTAGCCTCATACATAGAGTGTAACGCCCCGACCCCAGCTACCCAGAGTCGGTGCATTACTTCGTAACATTGGCATGATCACAAAAGATCAAGTCTCGAAAGACCGATTATTTTAGTAGCCTTGTAAACACTAGATACATTCGTAAATGTTACATTACATCATAAAGTGAAAAACTAATAACAAAGTCTTCATAGTACAAACTCATATCCTCTTCTGACTATCCCTGCAGGTCATTCATATAATACTTCTTCACATCCTGGAAAATATTAAAACATTGAAAGGGGTGATCTCAGATGCTTAGTAAGGATAACAATATTGCGGAAGCTTTCATAAATAAACATCAACATTTAAGGCAATGTATAACTAAAACAAAAGCCTTTTAAACATGAACTTCAACATAATATGACAAAAGTAAAATGAGATAATTCCATTCACTTCTTCACATGGATATTCTACTGGTCGAATAATCACATGCAATATCAAAAACCACTTTCATAATGAGGGAATGTATAATGCCAGACATTCTGAAACACTTTGACAAGGCCTCGGCCAAGACGTCTAAAATGATTAAGGCCTCGGCCAAAACCATAAATCAAATTGGGAAAGGGCCTCGGCCAATTCCACGTCTAGTTGTCTCATGAGACCTACCGATGCATCGAGGAGCTATAGCGGGCTCCACCCGTCACTTATTAAGTCCAATACATTCCTCATATGAATAGGTTTAAACATATCATAAACCATAACATAATCGTATCACATAAAACATTCATAAAGGAAACATAACATTTCCACATTTCAATCACAAGATATCAATACAACACATTGTTATAATACAAATGCTTTCAAAACCATTTTCAATACCAAAGTAAAGGAAAGTTAAAACTTTGTATTTATTTTTCATTAAAAAAAAGATGGCTTGTAGAGGAAGCCGAAACTCAAATAATGGTCACGGCGGCAGAGAAGTCATTGTCGCCGCATAAGTACGGAAAGAAAAACATTCCCTTTTGTCGTTCAGAAAAACGCTTCGTATAAAAAAGATTCCTTTTGAATAAATATAAAAGTCAAAGGGGTTTATACACCGTATAAAAGAAAGTTGTGTATAAAACCAAATATGCCTCAATGAAAGGGGATTGAGACGAAGTCCTTAAAAAGATCATTTTTAAAATAAAATAGATCTATTATGTGTATTCACTATAGTTACACATAAAGAAAGTAAAAATACAAAATAAGACATAATAATATCATGACATAATTTGAAAGTAGGAGATTAACCCAAAGAATAGAAGTTGGGTTAAGAAGTTCCCTTACCTTGCGTCCTGTCCTGACTCGAGCGTTCTTTAACCTCCTGAATAATAAACTAGAGTTAATTTATATTTACTTAAGAACCTTTTTCATGTTCATTATTTCTTTTATATCCCTTATTACCATGTTATGAACATTATGTAATTATTTAAGTTAATAACGGTCGTTTTGTCGATCTTTGGTACTTGAGTCAATAATAAACTTCTTATAATTACAAGTTGTTTATGTGGTAGAATATCCATTATCTCCAGAATTATATTCATGATTTAGATGGCATATATATCATATATATCCAGTATATACATTCATTTATAATATTACGTAACATTTAGAGGTAAGAAATGAAATGCACCGTTCATGGAGACGGTAAGCCGTACGTACGCATGAACGCTACTTTCATTTCTATTTCATATTTAATGGAACGAAATCATAATGATATAAGTGTATAATATAATTCCAGTATAATATAGTGTATAATACCATTTACTCCATCCTTTATACATCCCACATATGGCATTAACGATTCAAATCACTTTGAGGGGGCGGTAGTCCGCACTTCCTAAAATGAAATTATCGCGTTTTACCCATAATGGAAATCATAAAGTATGACATAAATGAAAAATACAGAAGCATAAGTAAAACATAAACACATTATATATCATATATAAATATAGTGACATCTTAATGGCCACCTTTGAAGGTGTTATATGAGTGTTGAACAATCATCGTTTCGTGGGGCAGAAATTCGCCATCCACAGAAACCGTATGTTCTTTAACCATTAGATGTAGGTGTGTGTAAGTGTAGCTCGAATCCTTCTTATAAAAACATCCTAGTATATTGAGGATACTGGTGTTGTTACAAAATAAATGAATAAAAAGAGTTTAAGGGGTTGGAGAAGAAAAATAAAACAAAACAACATTAGAGAAGACATTACCTCAAAATCGGGTAACTCTTTTTGATTTGAGCCAAAGGCTTCCTTGGGAAGAGTTCTGCCCAAAGTGAGGCATCTAGGAGTAAGACAGGGATGTTGGGAGAGTATTTGGGCAGAGTTTGGCCGATCCAAATGGCTTGAAAGTGTGAATAAGGTGGGAGAGGTGGGGGCCTTTTATAAGTGGAGAGGAGGGGCTCTTTTGGAAAGATTGAAATGTTACATTATTACACAATGCTTTTCGGATTCTAAAGGTCCCACACTTATATAATTCGTGGCTAAGATGATAAGGGTTCGAAATATACCCATCCAATAGTCTTTGGACAAGTGTAAGCCTTGGATTTTACATTATCATTTCATTTTATTAAAATCGTTAAATAATGAGGTCATCGCTGCATCATAATGATGTCATAAATAATTTAATTTATTTAATGTCTAAAAATTATAAAAAAAATACTATGATGTAGGAAATCTTTTTATCTTTCTAATGAATATTTATAGTCAAAATTTGGACTTGTGTAACCCCACTTAAAAACTGTTTTAGTAAAATAACTCATGTTTGTGTCAATTTAATTTTAACATTAAATAAATATATATTTATGTCATTTTCCAACTAAAGTGGCTCCATGGGGTCCCCAAGTTGACCCATGGGTTGTCTTGGTCGGCCATGACTCATCCAATAGGAGTAGGACAAGTTTCATGCTCATCTCATATTATTAAAACATTATTTGTACCTTAAACTACACTAATTACCTCTAATCGCCATTAAGAACTTAAAAGTTACTATTCACCAAAAAATTATTTTAATCTCATTGAACCACATTTTACTTCTTAATGACAACCATGTATGTCGGATTTTTGAAAATCAAATCACAGAAGTGGTAATATTTCATTTAAATGAAAAATCAGTTATTTAACTACCACTTAGTGGTTTCACTATTCATCAAAAATTGAAGTTTTTCAGAACAATGCCAAAATTTCACCCTAAGCTATAATTGATATTCCAAATTCAAAAATGATGTCTATTTTACAAAATTCCAAACATATAAGTTGCATTAATTAATTTTATAATTAATTCCCGCTGTCACAACAAATAGCGTGTTTTTAAGAAACAATTTATATCAAAAGATTGGCAATTGTTTATGTCCAATTTCAATGTTAAATTAATTCTAATGACCACCATTGGATAAAATGGTAAAAATATATTCTAATTATACTTTAAAACCACTAAATAGTATAATTTACCACTATAGATTATTTTGATTTAAAAAGTTGTATTTAAGTATTTTTCACTATTCATAAAAAAATTAGAAGTTCTTAGAAAAATACCAAAAATTCAACATAGGCTAATTTCGATATTCTGAATCCAAAAATGAAGTCCATTTTGAATTATAAAATTTCTATAATTTCAAAAAGTGGTTATTACTATTCATAACGGCTACTTTTATTAGTCGCGGTGTTTTAGAACTCGAAGTTGCGTACAATGCAAGTCATTGCATTATTGAATGAGAAGCGTATCATGGAAGCTTGGGGTGTTACATTCTCCCCTCCTTCAATAAATTGCGTCCTCGAAATTTGAAATTTTTTTCTTTGAAAATAAAAGGTTGAAAAGAGAAAATACCTTTGTGGAAAACCCACATCAGAAATAATATTAATAAAATTTAGCCTTAATAAGAGGGAAATGGAAATAAGAAAGTCACCACCAAATTATGATCTCGATAAGGAGAACATTGGTGGCAATTAAAGACATATAATTGGAGGAAAAACGTAAATATTTGTAGGGAGTGATTGAGGTCATCAATCACACTGTCAAATTGAGGGCCTCAAAGCCTTCAATCTATGTTGATTTAAAATATCATCAGTTCAACAAGACATAAGGTATTAGGATAACACATTTTTTTGTTTTAATATCCCTTTACTAAAGTTTAAGAATTAATTTATTCATTGAATAAGAGATAGGTATACATATTTTTATGCTTGACAATTAGAGTTTCAACCTTCAACTCATCTTTCACTCAAAAAGATAATAGAACTAAAAAATATTATACTTATCCTAATTGTATAAGGTTCCAAATGTTAACACATACCATTTAGATTAGTAAAATTATTTTGTAATAACTGGGGACTTCCTGTAGGCTAGTGGTAGGAAATAAAGGCCTGTCGCACTATGATTGTGGGTTCAATTCCTGCAGCTTTGTCCGACGCGACGGGTTATGCCCCACCCTGCAGGTTGTCCTTTTCCTAAAACTATAGTATTATAATATTCCAAAAATAATCTTCAGAAATGATTTAACCTTAAACAATACTATCCATGGTTCAACTTAATCCATTCCAACCTTAATAGTTATCCAAAATACCTCCGTCCAGACTTTCTCTAAAGGGTCGTTAAATTCCAAAATCAATTGTAACATCAGATTCCCCAAACAAAGAAAAGTTTCTCTTATTGTCACATACTAAAAATATTATTACCTTAATCATATTAAATCCTTAATGAAAACAACATGTACTGCAGTACAATCCTTATATATATCACATTATTCTTATAACCATAATCTAGTTCTTGAGTCCAAAAACACAAATACAATAATTATTCTGCTTCAACTGTAGTCACAGCATAAGATTGGCCTTGATCCCTTGGCCTTTTCTGAGGTAATTTTCCTTGACGCTTAGGACATTCATTTGCATAATGACCCATTTCTCTACAATTGTAGCATTCAACTTTGACAGCCTCATTCTTTCCCTTGCAATCACGAGCCTGGTGACCCTTTTCTCCACATTTATAACAAACTCCCATTCCTTTTAGGCAAGTACCAGGGTGATTCTTCCCACAATTATCACATAATGGAAAATCCTTCTTTCCCTTTTTCCCTTTATCTGTCTCTTGTTCCACCATTCTCTTCTTCTCTTGCTTTACTTTTTTGTCATAAGACTTAGAGAATTCCTTTTCTGTCTTAATAGCACACGAGACAATATCTTCGTATGATGAGAAGGTTTGTGATACTAAAGCTCGACGGAGAAATGGTTTTAACCCATCAAAGAAACGATCAATCTTACTTCTTGGGTTACGTATATAATCTGCAGCATGCCTTGCTAACCTTGTAAAGTTGGCCTCATACTTTGCGACATTCTCATCCTCCTTTTGTCTCAAACTCAAAAATTGCCTTTCCATATCTGCTCTATGGTCATGAGGAAAGTATTTTTCTAAGAAAATATCTTTTAACTCCCTCCATTCCATATTCGATATGTCATCATCTTCCTTTGTGTTTTGAATCAATGACCACCATTGATCAGCATCTCCAGTGAGGCGGTAAACTGCCATGATAACATTTTCCCTTTCACTACTCCCCAAGGCGTGGAATATTTTATCTAAGGAGTTTATCCATTGCTCAGCTACTAATGGATTTGTACCCCCATTAAATGTTGGTGGTTGTTGCCTCATGAAGCGGTCTAACATTGATCCTCCACGTTGCGGATCAGGGTGCTCCATACGAGTAAGGTTATTATTCATAACCTGAGTGAGTTGTCCCAGTATGGTAATAAGTTGATCAGCACCAGTTGTATCTCCAGATCCACAATAATTATCTTGAGCAGGAGGGCAATCCCTACACGGGGTGCGTGCATTGATACGGTTTCCATTCCTTCCACTAGGCGCCATTTCTAAACAATGGCATAAACTAGATTAGTTTATGAATTAAAATACATAATTCCATATTTGTAAAACACTTTACATAAATTGAACTATTTATGGATGTAATCCATGATCATAAAAAGAAATGTTTTCTTTGAGGAAGTATATACTCATAACCCTTCATAGTGGTTTGTAAAGAAAATGAGAATTATCCTAAGCATATCCCCCGGGAGTGTCGTAACCAAGAGTGCAGCAAGGCCCGTTGTCGTGCACCAGTTCCCGTTCGAGTCTAGCTCAAAGCGGTGTTTTTGGGTTTTACCCCTAGGTACATCTGTGCCAGAGCCGCCTCTACCTGCTCGTATCCAGATAGGGATGTATTGCTCGGAAAACTCACAAAATCTCTATAATACCAAAATTCTAGGAAGTTTTTCTATACTAATCCTCAAAGTTCATCTTAGGTCTACGTGCTCTAATCAGAGTTTGTCTAAATCTAGCTTCCAAGGTTAGTACTAAACTGCCTCTGATACCAACTGTAACGCCCCGACCCCAGCTACCCAGAGTCGGTGCATTACTTCGTAACATTGGCATGATCACAAAAGATCAAGTCTCGAAAGACCGATTAGTTTAGTAGCCTTGGAAACACTAGATACCTTCGTAAACGTTACATTACATCATAAAGTGAAAAACTAATAACAAAGTCTTCATAGTCCAAACTCATATCCTCTTCTGACTATCCCTGCAGGTCATTCATATAATACTTCTTCACATCTTGGAAAATATTAAAACATTGAAAGGGGTGAGCTCAGATGCTCAGTAAGGATAACAATATTGCGGAAGCTTTCATAAATAAACATCAACATTTAAGGCAATGTATAACTAAAACAAAAGCCTTTTAAACATGAACTTCAACATAATATGAAAAAAGTAAAATGAGATAATTCCATTCACTTCTTCACATGGATATTCTACTGGTCGAATAATCACATGCAATATCAAAAACCACTTTCATAATGAGGGAATGTAAAATGCCAGACATTCTGAAACACTTTGACAAGGCCTCGGCCAAGACGTCTAAAATGATTAAGGCCTCGGCCAAAACCATAAATCAAATTGGGAAAGGGCCTCAGCCAATTCCACGTCTAGTTGTCTCATGAGACCTACCGATGCATCGAGGAGCTATAGCGGGCTCCACCCATCACTTATCAAGTCCAATACATTCCTCATATGAATAGGTTTAAACATATCATAAACCATAACATAATCGTATCACATAAAACATTCATAAAGGAAACATAACATTTCCACATTTCAATCACAAGATATCAATACAACACATTGTTATAATACAAACGCTTTCAAAACCATTTTCAATACCAAAGTAAAAGAAAGTTAAAACTTTGTATTTATTTTTCATTAAAAAAAAGATGGCTTGTAGAGGAAGCCGAAACTCAAATAATGGTCACAGTGGCGGAGAAGTTATTGTCGCCGCATAAGTACGGAAAGAAAAACATTCCCTTTTGTTGTTTAGCAAAACGCTTCGTATAAAAAAGATTCCTTTTGAATAAATATAAAAGTCAAAGGGGTTTATACACCGTATAAAAGAAAGTTTTGTATAAAACCAAATATGCCTCAATGAAAGGGGATTGAGACGAAGTCCTTAAAAAGATCATTTTTAAAATAAAATAGATCTATTATGTGTATTCACTATAGTTACACATAAAGAAAGTAAAAATACAAAATAAGACATAATAATATCATGACATAATTTGAAAGTATGAGATTAACCCAAAGAATGGAAGTTGGGTTAAGAAGTTCCCTTACCTTGCGTCCTGTCCTGACTCGAGCGTTCTTTAACCTCCTGAATAATAAACTAGAGTTAATTTATATTTAATTAAGAACCTTTTTCATGTTCATTATTCCTTTTATATCCCTTATTACCATGTTATGAACATTATGTAATTATTTAAGTTAATAACGGTCGTTTTGTCGATCTTTGGTACTTGAGTCAATAATAAACTTCTTATAATTACAAGTTGTTTATGTGGTAGAATATCCATTATCTCCAGAATTATATTCATGATTTAGATGTCATATATATCATATATATCCAGTATATACATTCATTTATAATATTACGTAACATTTAGAGGTAAGAAATGAAATGCACCGTTCATGGAGACGGTAAGCCGTACGTACGCATGAACGCTACTTTCATTTCTATTTCATATTTAATGGAACGAAATCATAATGATATAAGTGTATAATATAATTCCAGTATAATATAGTGTATAATACCATTTACTCCATCCTTTATACATCCCACATATGGCATTAACGATTCAAATCACTTTGAGGGGGTGGTAGTCCGCACTTCCTAAAATGAAATTATCGCGTTTTACCCATAATGGAAATCATAAAGTATGACATAAATGAGAAATACAGAAGCATAAGTAAAACATAAACACATTATATATCATATATAAATTTAGTGACATCTTAATGTCCACCTTTGAAGGTGTTATATGAGTGTTGAACAATCATCGTTTCGTGAGGCAGAAATTCGCCATCCACAGAAACCGTATGTTCTTTAACCATTAGATGTAGGTGTGTGTAAGTGTAGCTCGAATCCTTCTTATAACAACATCCTAGTATATTGAGGATACTGTTGTTGTTACAAAATGAATGAATAAAAAGAGTTTAGGGGGTTGGAGAATAAAAATAAAACAAAACAACATTAGAGAAGACATTACCTCAAAATCAGGTAACTCTTTTTGATTTGAGCCAAAGGCTTCCTTGGGAAGGGTTCTGCCCAAAGTGAGGCTTCTAGGAGTAAGAGAGAGATGTTGGGAGAGTATTTGGGCAGAGGTTGGCCGAGCCAAATGGCTTGAAAGTGTGAATAAGGTGGGAGAGGTGGGGGCCTTTTATAAGTGGAGAGGAGGGGCTCTTTTGGAAAGATTGAAATGTTACATTATTACACAATGCTTTTCGGATTCTAAAGGTCCCACACTTATATAATTCGTGGATAAGATGATAAGGGTTCGAAATATACACATCCAATAGTCTTTGTACAAGTGTAAGCCTTGGAGTTTACATTATCTTTTCATTTTATTAAAATCGTTAAATAATGAGGTCATCGCTGCATCATAATGATGTCATAAATAATTTAATTTATTTAATGTCTAAAAATTATTAAAAAAAATACTATGATGTAGGAAATCTTTTTATCTTTGTAATGAATATTTATAGTCAAAATATGGACTTGTGTAACCCCACTTAAAAACTGTTTTAGTAAAATAACTCATGTTTGTGTCAATTTAATTTTAACATTAAATAAATATATATTTATGTCATTTTCCAACTAAAGTGGCTCCATGGGGTCCCCAAGTTGACCCATGGGTTTTCTTGGTCGGCCATGACTCATCCAATAGGAGTAGGACAAGTTTCATGCTCATCTCATATTATTAAAACATTATTTGTACCTTAAACTACACTAATTACCTCTAATCGCGATTAAGAACTTAAAAGTTACTATTCACCAAAAAATTATTTTAATCTCATTGAACCACATTTTACTTCTTAATGACAACCATGTATGTTGGATTTTGGAAAATCAAATCACAGAAGTGGTAATATTTCATTTAAATGAAAAATCAGTTATTTAACTACCACTTAGTGGTTTCACTATTCATCAAAAATTGAAGTTTTTCAGAACAATGCCAAAATTTCACCCTAAGCTATAATTGATATTCCGAATTCAAAAATGATGTCTATTTTACAAAATTCCGAACATATAAGTTTCATTAATTAATTTTATAATTAATTCTCGTTGTCACAACAAATAGCGTGTTTTTAAGAAACAATTTATATCAAAAGATTGGCAATTGTTTATGTCCAATTTCAATGTTAAATTAATTCTAATGACCACCATTGGATAAAATGGTAAAAATATATTCTAATTATACTTTAAAACCACTAAATAGTATAATTTACTACTATAGATTATTTTGATTTAAAAAGTTGTTTTTAAGTATTTTTCACTATTCATAAAAAATTAGAAGTTCTTAAAAAATTACCAAAAATTCAACATAGGCTAATTTCGATATTCCGAATCCAAAAATGAAGTCCATTTTGAAATATAAAATTTCTATAATTTTAAAAAGTGGTTATTACTATTCATAACGGCTACTTTTATTAGTCGCGGTGTTTTAGAACTCGAAGTTGCGTACAATGAAAGTCATTGCATTATTGAATGAGAAGCGTATCATGGAAGCTTGGGGTGTTACATAGAGTAACATACATGAATGTCCCAATCTCCAATACACATAAAATCATTTCCATTATCTATATTTTCTCATGTGTCTATGGACACTTTTTCCCTGAAAAATTAATGTCATGTGACTTTGAAAAAAACCCTCTTGGATTGTTCCATACTGAAACACTTCCATATTTTTTAAATTCATGTACTTTCACTTAGGTTGAGAAGTCTCTTGGGTCTATAATTATGGATATTGATACAATAAAATATCTTTCCTCATCTATTTCTTTTATATAGATTCATTTATTCAACCACACATTAACTAATTATAAAAACAATATCTCATTTCTAATAAGTAATATGTCATTATCATAAAATATTTAGAATGTGAACACACTACAACTAATCCTTTTAAAGATACAAGGATCGCATTTTTTCTTAATAAAATCAAACTATGTTATGGATTCATCAAACTAGATGTTCCCTGATCAGGATGATTAATTTAATCCATCAATATATTTTTACAATTTTTATATCTTATTGGCATCCTTTGGAGTCACAAAATCATTAGGTTGTGTTATATAAACCTATTCTTGATGGTTCTCATTAAGTAAGGCTATTTTTAAATCCCATTTTCAAATCTCATATTCATCAACAACAACAATGTAAGGTATGATTATGATTGATTTTATTATTGAAACTGGTGAAAATGTTTCTTTGTAGTTAATTCCTTGATGCAGGTAAAACACTTTTACGACTAGTCAAGCATTATCGGTACTTACTTATCCTTATATGTCAAGTTTATTCATTAATTATCATGTAAAACTAATGTTTTTTACATCTACTCTGGGATATAATAAAATATAGACATGGTTTTTTTACAAGGAATCCATTTCAGAATTCATGGCTTTATGCCACTTCATAGATTTCGTGCCCCTATTTTCTTCCTTATAGGTTGGAGGATCATTATTATCAATTAAGAATTAGTTACCATACTCAGTGACTATAAAACCACAATTTTGTAGTTATTTAACCTCTCTTGTACTCCTACGCAGTACTTGTGTCCCTTGGATAGCTTCTTCTTCCATAGGTATTTGTGAAATCCATTCTTGTGCCAAATTTTGGGTTCCTCAATCTTATACATCATCAAGTTATATCTCGCTTCCACAATATATTTTATATATGTGCTCCCTCTCAAGGAATATGTAATGTATTGACACTACTACCTTTTTTCATAGGATTCATATAGGTAATAAACCCTTCTTTATTTGAGGTTTCCTTTAAAGGTACACTTTGTTCAACAATTTTAAGTTTGTTACCTAAAGATGCCTTTAAAAAAAGATTCACAACCCCACACATGTAATTATGTATGATAGGTTTATTTACATTCAAAAATAGGTATGGTATACTATAATATGCTTTAATTGGCACTTGATTTAGTATTTATGATTTATTTATAAGGAATATCCTAAAAAGGATAATAGATGAATCAAATGACTTTTCATTGATCTCAATATGACCAATAAGTTGTGGTTCATCCATTCCCTTACACTATTACACTATTGTGTATAAGGGGGGTTTAGATGAGATAGAATTCCAAATTCTCATAAATAATAAATGGATTATTGTTTATTATATTCTATACCATGGTCTGATTGCTGTTTATTAATATTCTTACCAAGCTAGTTCTGAACTACTTTCTTGTAATCTTTGAATTTATAAAAGGATTTGAATTATACATCATCATTTATACATATGCATATCTATAAAAATCAAAATTAAAATTTGTGAATCATGAGTATCCACCCATTTCTTAAATAGGATATTATCCGCACACATTATTATGAATTTATTTAAGAATATCTTTATCCCCATAATATATTCTACTAAATGGGGATGTAGTCATTTTTTCTTTTAAACATGTCTGACATACACAAAGATATTTTAGTTCAAAATTATCTAAATATCCCTCATTTTGAGAATTACACATTTTTCCATTTACATGACCAAAAAAGTGATTTTATATTTGTGTGTCATATGAGTCCTGTGAAATTGTTTCATTATTGATTTCTATTACTTGGTTCAGGTAATTCATCACATAAAGACCGTTATATAATTGTTCCTTACAATACTAAATGCTATATTTATAAAAGGAGAAAAAATAATTCATGAACATTAGCATAAATTCATTTTCATATATTTTGGATCGATAAATAATGTTTTTGGTAATAGATAGTAAAAAATAAAAAACAATCAAAACCAAGATAATTTTGTCTAGCTACATGAAGTGGTAGGCCCCAGCAATAATATAAGAAAGTTTATCTTAATTTGAAACTCAAATATCAACCTCTCTTTAGTAAATTATTTAGAATCTACATGGTTCCTACATTTGAATATATATGTTTTCACTACAAGATGTATCTAGTAACTAATTTTTAGATATATATATATATAATGTACACTCAATTACAATTCAACCTGAAGCTTCCCCTTGATTCTTTGGTTGGGTGAAGTTTTTTAGTTTCCTTTCTTTCCAAATTTGAAACAAACACCATCATATTTCATTACATTCCCACTGATATTCTTCTTCATAAAAAGGTGTGAAGAATATTTGGTATTAGTTCCCATCGATTTCCCTATTAATTTGTTCACCATCATCTTGTAATGATTTTCATGCTTCGTCTCCATATCTACATGGTGAAAAAGAGTAAGAAGGTATGAGAGAGACTTCTCATTGTTTTCATATAAAATTTGAAAAATAATCTTGATAATATCTGAGGGAGTGATGAAAGAATGAGATCAATGGTCAATTATTTAGGGATATTTGTAACACCCCAGGTAAATAAAGAATATGACATCTTTATATTTATCCATATTTGTGAATAAAATATTAATATGACTTTAAAGGGTATGTTATGCCCGATGGCGTACCCAATACGCAACAACGAGTTTTTTGGGAATCTTACGTTGCACTCTAATAATAAAATAATATTATTTTAAATGGTAGTTAACATGTAGCCTTTGTATTGGCGGGAATGGATAGAAATAACTAAAATATGATTATATATGTTTTTAAATGTTTTTACATTTATCCAATAAAATATAATGGCTTAAAATACGGAAAGAATTCAATTTTAGGCGTATATGCCCTAGTTTTCACTAAAGGTTCACTTATCACCTTTTGATGTTGAACCATCATTAAATATAGTTTTGTTAACTCTTATACATTCTATTGGACCAAATAAAACTCTTCTTGAGAATCGGGACATCAAAATTTACTTTGTGTAAATTTTTGGTATCTTTCTGATAAAGTACTTTTTTTAATGAACAGTGTAAAATGTTGTATTTTAATTCAAAACCTCTTTTTAATCTAATTTATTTATATGATTATATTATCTTTTGAATTGGTTTTAAAGTGAAATTAGAAAATATTTTTACCATTAAATCCAATAGTGGTCGTTGGAATTAGTTTCACTTTGAAATCGGACTTAAACTGGTCCCAATCTTTTGATACTTATTGTTTTATAAAAACACTCTATTTGCTCTGACAGCGGGAAGTAATTATTAAATTAATTAATGTGACTTATATGTTTTTAATTTTGTAAAATAGACTTCATTTTTGAATTCGGAATATCAAATATAGCTTAGGGTGAATTTTTGGTAATTTTCTGAAAAACTTCAATTTTTGATGAATAGTGAAACCACTAAGTGGTACTTATAAAGACTGATTTTCCGTTTAAATGAAATTTTTCCATCATTGTGTTTTGAATTTCAAAAATCCGATATACATGGTTGTCATTAAGAAGTAAAATGTGGTTCAGTGAGATTATAATAATTTTTTGGTGAATAGTAACTTATTAAGTTCTTAATCGCGATTAGTGGTAATTAGTGTAGTTTAAGGTAAAAATAATGCTTTAATAAAATAAGATGAGCATGACACATGTCATACCCTCATTGGTTGTGTCATGGCCGACCAAGACAAGCCATGGGTCAACTTGGGGACCCCATGGAGACACTTTGGTTGAGAAATGACATAAATAACTTTTTATTTAATGTAAAAGTAAAAATGACACAAACATGATATGTTTTACTAAAAAAATTTTTACATGGGGTTATAAAGATCATATTTTTGATTATAAATATTCATTGGAAAACTAAAAAGATTTCCTACATCACAGTATTTTGTTTATAATTTTTAGACGTTAAATAAATTAAATTATTTATGACATAATAATGATGCAGCGATGACATCATTATTTGACGATTTAAATAAAATGGAAAGATAATGTAAAATCTATAAACTACACATGTCCAAACCTTATTGGATGGGTGTATTTCGAACCCTTATCACCTTATCCACGAATTATATCAATGTGGGACCTTTTAAATCCGAAAAACATTTTCAAATAAAGTAATATTTCTTTACTTTCCAAAAGTGCCCCTCCTCTCCTCTTATAAAAGGCCCCCACCTCTACCTCATTTCACACACTCCTCAAGCCTTTGGCTCGGCCAACCCCTGCCCATTTACTCTCTCCACATCCCTCTACTCATCCTAGAGGATTCCCTTTAGGCAGAATCCTTTCAAAGGAAGCCTTTAGGCTCAAATCAAAAGGAGTTACACTTTTAAAGGTAATTCATTCTCTCATGTTCATTTGTTTTATTTTGCTTCTCCAACCCCCTAAACTCTTTTTATTTATTTCTTTTGTAACAACAACAGTATCTTCAATATACTAGGATGTTGTTATAATATTTATTCGAGCTACACTCTCACACAACTACATCAAATGGTTAAAGAACATACGGTTTCCGTGGATGGCGAAATTATGCCGCCCGAAAAGATGATTGTTCAATACTCATTTAACACATTCAAAGGTGGCCATTATGATGTCACTATTTTTATATATGATATATAATATGTTTATGTTTTACTTATGCTTCTTTATTTTTCATTTGTTTCTTACCTTGATGGCTTCCATTATGGGTATACGCGATATCTTCATTTTAAGGAAGTTCGGACTACCGCCCCCTCAAAGTGATTTGATTCGTTATATACCATATGTGGGACGTATAAAGGATGGAACTATGATATTATATATGATATTATACTGTAATTATAATATACCTTTATATAATTATTATTCCATTCTATAAAATACGAAATAGAAATGAAAGTAGCGTTCATGCGTACGTACGGCTTACCGTCTCCATGAACGGTGCATTTCATTTCTTACCTCTAAATGATTATGTAATGTTATAAATGCATGCATGTACTGGATATATATGACATATATGATATCTACATCATGAATACAATTATGGATATAATAAACATTTGGCCACACGAACAACATGTAATTGTAAGAAGTCCACTTTCGACTTAAGAACCAAATATCGGCAAAACAAATATTATTAACTTAAATTATTACATAATGTCTATGACATGGTAATAAGTGATATAAAAGGAATAATGAACTTGAAAAAGGTTCTTAAGGAAGTATAAATTAACTCAAGTTTATTATTCAGGAGATTAAAGAACGATCGAGTCAAGTCGGACCCGAGGTAAGGGATCCTACTCCTCTCTTTCTTTTTAAGTACAAACTTTTATGTCATTCCTTTTAAAGCTCATCTTTTTTGTTATTGGGATGATATTTTATATTAAACTTACTGTAAATTTTATGTTCATGTTATGAGAGACCCTATTCTCTCTCATCAATCCATTTTGGAGGTTTTGAGTGGCGCCGTTAGGCTGCCGAACTTTCGTAAGAGATCTAACCTCTCTCTTTCTTTTTAAGTACTCTCCTTTATGTCACTTCTTTTAAGCTCCTCTTTGTAATGTTGGGGGATGTTATTTTATATTTCTCTTTCTGTACATTTTATTGTAATGTGATGAGATACCCTATTTGATCTCATCAATCCATATTCGGAAGTTTTATGTGGCGCTGTTAGGCTGCCGAGTTTTCGAAAGGGATTTTTCATCTCACTTTTATTCCCGTGAGATTTATGCTACATTTGCCACAAATTCCATTGAGTGGTGTATGTACTTCCCATTATTCTAATCTTTGTGTAATATACTTTTGTTTATGAGTATTTACATCAATGATCTATTGTCCTTCTTTCATGGGGTGTATGTTTTGAAAGATACCCAAGTCGGTAAGGGAACCTTTCACCCTCCTCTTTTTTAAAAGACTTCTTTTGTTCGGTATTTTAATTTACATATTGTTATATTGGGATATGTTCTCATATATCCTTATTGATGTAAATTTTATGTCCAAGTGATGAGATACACTTTTTATCTCTCATCAACTCATTTTGATGTGATGTCGTTAGGCTGTCAAGGGAACTTTTTAACCCAATTTCAATTTCTTTGGGTTCAACACGTAGTTATTGAATATGTCATCCTTTGAATATGTGTGAATAATCTTTGATTGTTTTACACTTAATATCCACTTATATTGGGTGTATTTATATTTGTCACACATATTTTTGAGATTGATTTGTCCTTAATTTAAGGATACCTTCTTTATAAGGGATTTCATCCCATTTGACATTTCTATTGAGGGTTCATTGTTGTTATGCACCAATTTACTCTTATATGGTGTATATACTGTCCTTTGGAGTATTATATCATGAATCCATTTATTCTCATGATATTATAAAGTTCTGACTAAATGTTATTCCTCAATTATTGTATTCAAGTGTCTCTAATTTTGGTAAAACCCCTTTAACCAAAATATCGTTTTAAATGTTTTAATTATTTGTTTTTATTAATATCCATGTTTTCAAAATGGTTTTAAGGATTTATTTATATGGATATTAATGGTTTAAAATTTTAAGCTTCAAGGTGGTATGGGACACTTTAATTCAAAAATCTCTTTATTAAATGTTTTAAATGGTTTTGAAAATGGTTCTATTATGATATATTGTGATGTGGAAATGTTATCATTCCTTTATATTGGTTTTATGTTTTATGATTTTATATTGGTACTTGGACATTTTAACGGGTGGTTACGTTATAAACCATATGACGGCTGGTGCCGTGAATACCAGGACGGGTGGTTACATTATAACCTCCAATGCATTGGGTATGGAAGTCGGCCGTATGGCTATTCCATTAAGTATGTATGGAAATTGGCTGTATGGATATTCCATTAAGTGATATGTGTGGAAGTCGACCGTATGGTTATTCCACTTAAGTATGTTTATGTCCCAAGTTACCTTTATATATGTTATGTGTTCTTTATAAGGGTTTTATGGTAATCCTTTGGTTACAAAAAGGTAAGTTATGATATTTTATTCAGTGAAGAGTTTTTACTACTTCATAAAGGTGAAAAGTATTACTTTGATAAAGTATACATGGTTTACTTTTTGTTTTGATAAACTAATAGTTTTTATTCTTTGTGTATCCCTTACTGAGTTTTTATACTCATCCCAAATTTTTGAAATGTTTTTCACAGGACTTAGCGTGGAATAGGGTCAAGGATGGGATCAAGGGAAAGTCATGCTACCTAAAACATGAAACTAGACATGTTTCTTTTTAAGAGTTTTTATTTTATGGAAATTTAGTAGAAGAGATTACTTTGTAATCTTTTGAGATGTAATAGTTATGTCCTATTTCTCTAAAACTCTAAACCTGAAAAGATCCTCAATGTGAATTATTCATTTAATTCAATTTAAGTAAGGTTTAAGGCTGGGGCCTTATAGTTGGTATCAAAGGTCGGTTTAGATAACTTTAGAGGTTAGGGTATTCTTTAAGCATAAGTGACATTACCATAATGGTTAGGATTTCATAAAGAGTCATAGTTTTTAGACAAAGTGAATGAGTAAGTATATCTTCCGCATTAGTACATGATGTTTTTGTTGATATACTCACACTGACTTTTCTGTTTTTAGTGAATGGATGGATCTAGCAGGCACCAAAGAGACAACAGGTTTGAAGGAAACTGTGGTGGTTCTCTGATTAAGAGACTAGATAAAATGGAGGATTCAATGAGGAAACTCATGGTTGTTCTAAACCAAATATCAAGGAGTCATGATCAACCACTTGAACCTTGGTGAGTTCTCTAGTGCATCATGTACGAGATGGCCAACTCGATGTGGAAATTCAGGTAATAATTATTAAGGTAACCATTAGGGTTTATATGATCCTTATTTTTTTAGGTAATTATGGGTTACTCTATGATATGATGGAAAATGAAAGGAATGAGATAAAATTGAGGTTAAAATATGTTATGATTATTCTTGAAGATTTTATCTCATTTTGGGGAATTTTTTAAGAATTATATAGTTTTGGAAAAAGAACAACATGCAGACCGTGTGATGACCCGTCGCGTCGGACAAAGCCGCGGGAATCGAACCCACAACCAAAGTGTGACTGGTATTTATCGCCTACCACTGGACTACGTGAAGTCCCTGGTTAGTTTGACTGATTATTTTTTTTAAGAGTAAGTTGATTTTGGGTTATTTATGAAAATGATTAACCTATCATGGAGGATATGTGATTAGGATAATTACTTTTCAATGCGAGACTTTAAGAGCAACTGATTTTGTTTGGAGATAAATGTTACGATTTAACTTGGAAGACTATGTGACTAAATCCTTAAAATGTTTGGGTTTCAATCTTAGATTGGTTTACTTTGAGGAATTTTATGGACAAATTGCTTATCGGATGGTCCTCGTTGAACTTTGGGTTTTGTTGGACAAATTTTGGAGATTAAGAATAGATTTTGTTTCTAATGGGTTATCCTTTTCTGGGTTATCTGATCTTGTACTAGCCTTTTTGGTTTTGGTTTTGGTTAAAGTATAAAGACATGGGAAGTATATAGTTCTCTTTTGTGGATTAGGCTCTTCTCTAAAAGTTGATTATAGAACTCTTAATGTGAACAAGTCTTCCTAGATACTCGCCTTTTGGAGAAAATAGGAGTTTGTGTAAGGAATCTAATAAAATTTGAAAGTCAACATGATAAGTGATTATGTTTCCTTATGAATAAATTCCTCAATAAAAAGTAACTTAAAACAAAAATGTTGTCTATTAACTTTTCCTATTGGGGAATCGAATACCGTTTAACCCATCACAAGTTTGTGATTTTCTCGTGGTTAATTTTCTCCTAAACATGTTTTCTATCACTCTCCATCAGAACATGACCCTTTGTTTTTTCCTCCATGTCCATATTTTCGTACTTGGAATCCTAGTATGGGTTAACTCGGGTGACCTCTGTGCTTATATTTCTTTATTTTAAAGTGATTGTTTTACCGACTCTTGTTTCGATGTGGGACTTTCAAGGATGTTTCCAAGCGCAATTTTAAAATTGCGAGGACGCAATTCCCAAAAGGGGGGAAGGATGTAACACCCCAGGTAAATAAAGAATATGACATCTTTATATTTATCCATATTTGTGAATAAAATATTAATATGACTTTAAAGGGGATGCTATGCCCGATGGCGTACCCAATACGCAACAACGAGTTTCTTGGGAATCTTATGTTGCACTCTAATAATAAAATAATATTATTTTAAATGGTAGTTAACATGTAGCCGTTGTATTGGCGGGAATGGATAGAAATAACTAAAATATGATTATATATGTTTTTAAATGTTTTTACATTTATCCAATAAAATATAATGGCTTAAAATACGGAAAGAATTCAATTTTAGGCGTATATGCCCTAGTTTTCACTAAAGGTTCACTTATCACCTTTTGATGTTGAACCATAATTAAATATAGTTTTGTTCACTCTTATACATTCTATTGGACCAAATAAAACTCTTCTTGAGAATCGGGACATCAAAATTTACTTTGTGTAAATTTTTGGTATCTTTCTGATAAAGTTCTTTTTTAATGAATAGTGTAAAATGTTGTATTTTAATTCAAAACCAATTTTTAATCTAATTTATTTATATGATTAGATTATCTTTTGAATTGGTTTTAAAGTGAAATTAGAAAATATTTTTACCATTAAATCCAATAGTGGTCGTTGGAATTAGTTTCACTTTGAAATCGGACTTAAACTGGTGCCAATCTTTTGATACTTATTGTTTTATAAAAACACGCTATTTGCTCTGACAGCGGGAATTGATTATTAAATTAATTAATGTGACTTATATGTTTTGAATCTTGTAAAATAGACTTCATTTTTGAATTCGGAATATCAAATATAGCTTAGGGTGAATTTTTGGTAATTTTCTGAAAAACTTCAATTTTGATGAATAGTGAAACCACTAAGTGGTACTTATAAAGACTGATTTTCCGTTTAAATGAAATTTTGCCATCATTGTGTTTTGAATTTCAAAAATCCGACATACATGGTTGTCATTAAGAAGTAAAATGTGGTTCAATGAGATTATAATAATTTTTTGGTGAATAGTAACTTATTAAGTTCTTAATCGCGATTAGTGGTAATTAGTGTAGTTTAAGGTAAAAATAATGCTTTAATAAAATAAGATGAGCTTGACACATGTCATACCCTCATTGGTTGTGTCATGGCCGACCAAGACAAGCCATGGGTCAACTTGGGGATCCCATGGAGACACTTTGTTTGAGAAATGACATAAATAACTTTTTATTTAATGTAAAAGTAAATATGACACAAACATGATATGTTTTACTAAAACAATTTTTACATGGGGTTATAAAGATCAGATTTTTGATTATAAATATTCATTGGAAAGATAAAACGATTTCCTAAATCATAGTATTTTGTTTATAATTTTTAGACATTAAATAAATTAAATTATTTATGACATAATAATGATGCAGCGATGACATCATTATTTGACGATTTAAATAAAATGGAAAGATAATGTAAACTCTATGAACTACACATGTCCAAAACTTATTGGATGTGTGTATTTCGAACCCGTATCACCTTATCCACGAATGATATCAATTTGGGACCATTTAAAACCGAAAAACATTTTCAAATAAAGTAATATTTCTTTACTTTCCAAAAGTGCCCCTCCTCTCCTCTTATAAAAGGCCCCCACCTCTACCTCATTTCACACACTCCTCAAGCCTTTGGCTAGGCCAACAGCTGCCCATGTACTCTCTCCACATCCCTCTCCTCATCCTAGAGGATTCCCTTTGGGAAGAATCCTTTCAAAGGAAGCCTTTAGGCTCAAATCAAAACGAGTTACACTTTTAAATGTAATTCATTCTCTCATGTTCATTTGTTTTATTTTGCTTCTCCAACCCCCTAAACTCTTTTTATTTATTTCTTTTGTAACAACACCAGTATCTTCAATATACTAGGATGTTGTTATAAGATTTATTCAAGCTACACTCTCACACAACTACATCAAATGGTTAAAGAACATACGGTTTCCGTGGATGGCGAAATTATGCCTCCCGAAACGATGATTGTTCAATACTCATTTAACACCTTCAAAGGTGGCCATTATGATGTCACTATTTTTATATATGATATATAATATGTTTATGTTTTACTTATGCTTCTTTATTTTTCATTTGTGTCTTACCTTGATGGCTTCCATTATGGGTATATGCGATATCTTCATTTTAAGGAAGTGCGGACTACCGCCCCCTCAAAGTGATTTGATTCGTTATATACCATATGTGGGACGTATAAAGGATGGAACTATGATGTTATATATGATATTATACTGGAATTATAATATACCCTTATATAATTATTATTCCATTCTATAAAATATGAAATAGAAATTAAAGTAGCGTTCATGCGTACGTACGGCTTACCGTCTCCATGAACGGTGCATTTCATTTCTTACCTCTAAATGATTATGTAATGTTATAAATGCATGAATGTAATGGATATATATGACATATATGATATCTACATAATGAATACAATTCTTGATATAATAAACATTTGGCCACACGAACAACATGTAATTGTAAGAAGTCCACTTTCGACTTAAGAACCAAATATCGGCAAAACAAATATTATTAAATTAAATGATTACATAATGTCTATGACATGGTAATAAGTGATATAAAAGGAATAATGAACTTGAAAAATGTTCTTAAGGAAGTAGAAATTAACTCAAGTTTATTATTCAGGAGATTAAAGAACGATCGAGTCAAGTCGGACCCGAGGTAAGGGATCCTACTCCTCTCTTTCTTTTTAAGTACAAACTTTTATGTCATTCCTTTTAAAGCTCATCTTTTTTGTTATTGGGATGATCTTTTATATTAAACATACTTTAATTTCTATGTTCATGTTATGAGAGACCCTATTCTCTCTCATCAATCCATTTTGGAGGTTTTGAGTGGCGCCGTTAGGCTGCCGAACTTTCGTAAGAGATCTAACCTCTCTCTTTCTTTTTAAGTACTCTCCTTTATGTCACTTCTTTTAAGCTCCTCTTTGTAATGTTGGGGGATGTTCTTTTATATTTCTCTTGCTGTAAATTTTATTGTAATGTGATGAGATACCCTATTTGATCTCATCAATCCATATTCGGAAGTTTTATGTGGCGCTGTTAGCTTGCCGAATTTTCGTAAGGGATTTTTCATCTCACTTTTATTCCCATGAGATTTATGCTACATTTACCACAAATTCCATTGAGTGGTGTATGTACTGCCCATTATTCTAATCTTTGTGTAATATAATTTCGTTTATGAGTATTTACATCAATGATCTATTGTCCTTCTTTCATGTGGTGTATGTTTTGAAAGATACCCAAGTCGGTAAGGGAACCTTTCACCCTCCTCTTTTTTAAAAGACTTCTTTTGTTCGGTCTTTTAATTTACATATTGTTATGTTGGTATATGTTCTCATATATCCTTATTGATGTAAATTTTATGTCCAAGTGGTGAGATACACTTTTTATCTCTCATCAACTCATTTTTATGTGATGTCGTTAGGCTGTCAAGGGAACTTTTTAACCCAATTTCAATTTCTTTGGGTTCAACACGTAGTTATTGAATTTGTCATCCTTTGAATATGAGTGAATAAGCTTTTATTGTTTTACACTTAATATCCACTTATATTGGGTGTATTTATATTTGTCACACATATTTTTGAGATTGATTTGTCCTTAATTTAAGGATACCTTCTTTATAAGGGATTTCATCCCATTTGACATTTCTATTGAGGGTTCATTGTTGTTATGCACCAATTTACTCTTATATGGTGTATATACTGTCCTTTGGAGTATTATATCATGAATCCATTTATTCTCATGATATTATAAAGTTCTGACTAAATGTTATTCCTCAATTATTATATTCAAGTGTCTCTAATTTTGGTAAAACCCCTTTAACCAAAATATCGTTTTAAATGTTTTAATTATTTGTTTTTATTAATATCCCTATTTTCAAAATGGTTTTAAGGATTTATTTATATGGATATTAATGGTTTAAAATTTTAAGCTTCAAGGTGGTATGGGACACTTTGATTCAAAAATCTCTTTATTAAATGTTTTAAATGGTTTTGAAAATGGTTCTATTATGATATATTGTGATGTGGAAATGTTATCATTCCTTTATATTGGTTTTATGTTTTATGATTTTATATTGGTACTTGGACATTTTAACGGGTGGTTACGTTATAAACCATATGACGGGTGGTGCCGTGAATACCAGGACGGGTGGTTACATTATAACCTCCAATGCATTGGGTATGGAAGTCGGCCGTATGGCTATTCCATTAAGTATGTATGGAAATTGGTCGTATGGCTATTCCATTAAGTGATATGTGTGGAAGTCGACCGTATGGTTATTCCACTTAAGTATGTTTATGTCCCAAGTTACCTTTATATATGTTATGTGTTCTTTATAAGGGTTTTATGGTAATCCTTTGGTTACAAAAAGGTAAGTAATGATATTTTATTCAGTGAAGAGTTTTTACTACTTCATAAAGGTGAAAGGTATTACTTTGATAAAGTATACATGGTTTAATTTTTGTTTTGATAAACTAACAGTTTTTATTCTTTGTGTATCCCTTACTGAGTTTTTATGCTCATCCCAAGTTTTTGAAATGTTTTTCACAGGACTTAGCGTGGAATAGGGTCAAGGATGGCATCAAGGTAAAGTCATGCTACCTAAAACATGAAACTAGACATGTTTCTTTTTAAGAGTTTTTATTTTATGGAAATTTAGTAGAAGAGACTACTTTGTAATCTTTTGAGATGTAATAGTTATGTCCTATTTCTCTAAAACTCTAAACCTGAAAAGATCCTCAATGTGAATTATTCATTTAATTCAATTTTAGGTAAGGTTTAAGGCTGGGGCCTTATAGTTGGTATCAAAGGTCGGTTTAGATAACTTTAGAGGTTAGGGTATTCTTTAAGCATAAGTGACATTACCATAATGGTTAGGATTTCATAAAGAGTCATAGTTTTTAGACAAAGTGAATGAGTAAGTATATCTTCCTCATTAGTACATGATGTTTTTGTTGATATACTCACACTGACTTTTCTGTTTTTATTGAATGGATGGATCTAGTAGGCACCAAAGAGACAACAGGTTTGAAGGAAACTGTGGTGGTTCTCTGATTAAGAGACTAGATAAAATGGAGGATTCAATGAGGAAACTCATGGTTGTTCTAAACCAAATATCAAGGAGTCATGATCTACCACTTGAACCTTGTTGAGTTCTCTAGTGCATCATGTATGAGATGGCCAACTCGATGTGGAAATTCAGGTAATAATTATTAAGGTAACCATTAGGGTTTATATGATCCTTATTTTTTTAGGTAATTATGGGTTACTCTATGATATGATGGAAAATGAAAGGAATGAGATAAACTTGAGGTTAAAATATGTTATGATTATTCTTGAAGATTTTATCTCATTTTGGGGAATTTTTTAAGAATTATATAGTTTTGGAAAAAGGACAACACGCAGACCGTGTGACGACCCGTCACATCGGACAAAGCCGCGGAAATTGAACCCACAACCAAAGTGCGACTGGTATTTATCGCCTACCACTGGACTACGTGAAGTCCCTGGTTAGTTTGACTGATTCTTTTTTTTAAGAGTAA
Organism: Viscum album; assembly: GCA_963277665.1. Taxonomy (NCBI): domain Eukaryota; kingdom Viridiplantae; phylum Streptophyta; class Magnoliopsida; order Santalales; family Viscaceae; genus Viscum; species Viscum album. The sequence continues at coordinate 929,063,086 of OY728150.1, read as the reverse complement.
GTTGATTTTGGGTTATTTATGAAAATGATTAACCTATCATGGAGGATATGTGATTAGGATAATTACTTTTCAATGCGAGACTTTAAGAGCAACTGATTTTTTTTGGAGATAAATGTTACGATTTAACATGGAAGACTATGTGACTAAATCCTTAAAATGTTTGGGTTTCAATCTTAGATTGGTTTACTTTGAGGAATTTTATGGACAAATTGCTTATCGGATGGTCCTCGTTGAACTTTGGGTTTTGTTGGACAAATTTTGGAGATTAAGAATAGATTTTCTTTCTAATGGGTTATCCTTTTCTGGGTTATCTGATCTTGTACTAGACTTTTTGGTTTTGGTTTTGGTTTTGGTTAAAGTATAAAGACATGGGAAGTATATAGTTCTCTTTTGTGGATTAGGCGCTTCTCTAAAAGTTTATTATAGTACTCTTAATGTGAACAAGTCTTCCTAGATACTCGCCTTTTGGAGAAAATAGGAGTTTGTGTAAGGAATCTAATAAAATTTGAAAGTCAACATGATAAGTGATTATGTTTCCTTATGAATAAATTCCTCAATAAAAAGTAACTTAAAACAAAAATGTTGTCTATTAACTTTTCCTATTGGGGAATCGAATACTGTTTAACCCATCACAAGTTTGTGATTTTCTCGTGGTTAACTTTCTCCTAAACATGTTTTCTATCACTCTCCATCAGAACATGACCCTTTGTTTTTTCCTCCATGTCCATATTTTCGTACTTGTAATCCTATTATAGGTTAACTTGGGTGACCTCTGTGCTTATATTTCTTTATTTTAAAGTGATTGTTTTACCGACTCTTGTTCCGATGTGGGACTTTCAAGGATGTTTCCAAGCGCAATTTTAAAATTGCGAGGACGCAATTCCCAAAAGGGGGGAAGGATGTAACACCCCAGGTAAATAAAGAATATGACATCTTTATATTTATCCATATTTGTGAATAAAATATTAATATGACTTTAAAGGGGATGCTATGCCCGATGGCGTACCCAATACGCAACAACGAGTTTCTTGGGAATCTTACGTTGCACTCTAATAATAAAATAATATTATTTTAAATGGTAGTTAACATGTAGCCTTTGTATTGGCAGGAATGGATAGAAATAACTAAAATATGATTATATATGTTTTTAAATGTTTTTACATTTATCCAATAAAATATAATGGCTTAAAATACGGAAAGAATTCAATTTTAGGCGTATATGCCCTAGTTTTCACTAAAGGTTCACTTATCACCTTTTGATGTTGAACCATCATTAAATATAGTTTTGTTCACTCTTATACATTCTATTGGACCAAATAAAACTCTTCTTGAGAATCGGGACATCAAAATTTACTTTGTGTAAATTTTTGGTATCTTTATGATAAAGTTCTTTTTTTAATGAATAGTGTAAAATGTTGTATTTTAATTCAAAACCTCTTTTTAATCTAATTTATTTATATGATTAGATTATCTTTTGAATTGATTTTAAAGTGAAATTAGAAAATATTTTTACCATTAAATCCAATAGTGGTCGTTGGAATTGGTTTCACTTTGAAATCGGACTTAAATTGGTGCCAATCTTTTGATACTTATTGTTTTATAAAAACACGCTATTTGCTCTGACAGCGGGAATTAATAATTAAATTAATTAATGTGACTTATATGTTTTGAATTTTGTAAAATAGACTTCATTTTTGAATTCGGAATATCAAATATAGCTTAGGGTGAATTTTTGGTAATTTTCTGAAAAACTTCAATTTTTGATGAATAGTGAAACCACTAAGTGGTACTTATAAAGACTGATTTTCCGTTTAAATGAAATTTTGCCATCATTGTGTTTTTAATTTCAAAAATCCGACATACATTGTTGTCATTAAGAAGTAAAATGTGGTTCAATGAGATTATAATAATTTTTTGGTGAATAGTAACTTATTAAGTTCTTAATCGCGATTAGTGGTAATTAGTGTAGTTTAAGGTAAAAATAATGCTTTAATAAAATAAGATGAGCTTGACACATGTCATACCATCCTTGGTTGTGTCATGGCCGACCAAGACAAGCCATGGGTCAACTTGGGGACCCCATGGAGACACTTTGGTTGAGAAATGACATAAATAACTTTTTATTTAATGTAAAAGTAAAAATGACACAAACATGATATGATTTACTAAAACAATTTTTACATGGGGTTATAAAGATCAGATTTTTTATTTTAAATAGTCATTGGAAATATAAAAAGATTTCCTACATATTAGTATTTTGTTTATAATTTTTAGACATTAAATAAATTAAATTATTTATGACATAATAATGATGCAGCGATGACATCATTATTTGACGATTTAAATAAAATGGAAAGATAATGTAAAATCTATGAACTACACATGTACAAAACTTATTGGATGGGTGTATTTCGAACCCTTATCACCTTATCCACGAATTATATCAATTTGGGACCTTTTAAAACCGAAACACATTTTCAAATAAAGTAATATTTCTTTACTTTCCAAAAGTGCCCCTCCTCTCCTCTTATAAAAGGCCCCCACCTCTACCTCATTTCACACAATCCTCAAGCCTTTGGCTCGGCCAACCCCTGCCCATTTACTCTCTCCACATACCTCTCCTCATCCTATAGGATTCCCTTTGGGAAGAATCCTTTCAAAGAAAGCCTTTGGGCTCAAATCAAAAGGAGTTACACTTTTAAAGGTAATTCATTCTCTCATGTTCATTTGTTTTATTTTGCTTCTCCAAACCCCTAAACTCTTTTTATTTATTTCTTTTGTAACAACACCAGTATCTTCAATATACTAGGATGTTGTTATAAGATTTATTCGAGCTACACTCTCACACAACTACATCAAATGGTTAAAGAACATACGGTTTCCGTGGATGGCGAAATTATGCCTCCCGAAACGATGATTGTTCAATACTCATTTAACACATTCAAAGGTGGCCATTATGATGTCACTATTTTTATATATGATATATAATATGTTTATGTTTTACTTATTCTTCTTTATTTTTCATTTGTGTCTTACCTTGATGGCTTCCATTATGGGTATACGCGATATCTTCATTTTAAGGAAGTGCGGACTACCGCCCCCTCAAAGTGATTTGATTCATTATATACCATATGTGGGACGTATAAAGAATGGAACTATGATATTATATATGATATTATACTGGAATTATAATATACCTTTATATAATTATTATTCAATTCTATAAAATACGAAATAGAAATGAAAGTAGCGTTCATGCGTACGTACGGCTTACCGTCTCCATGAACGGTGCATTTCATTTCTTACCTCTAAATGATTATGTAATGTTATAAATGCATGCATGTACTGGATATATATGACATATATGATATCTACATCATGAATACAATTATGTATATAATAAACATTTGGCCACACGAACAACATGTAATTGTAAGAAGTCCACTTTCGACTTAAGAACCAAATATCGGCAAAACAAATATTATTAACTTAAATGATTACATAATGTCTATGACATGGTAATAAGTGATATAAAAGGAATAATGAACTTGAAAAATGTTCTTAAGGAAGTAGAAATTAACTCAAGTTTATTATTCAGGAGATTAAAGAACGATCGAGTCAAGTCGGACCCGAGGTAAGGGATCCTACTCCTCTCTTTCTTTTTAAGTACAAACTTTTATGTCATTCCTTTTAAAGATCATCTTTTTTGTTATTGGGATGATCTTTTATATTAAACTTACTTTAATTTTTATGTTCATGTTATGAGAGACCCTATTTTCTCTCATCAATCCATTTTGGAGGTTTTGAGTGGCGCCGTTAGGCTGCCGAACTTTCGTAAGAGATCTAACCTCTCTCTTTCTTTTTAAGTACTCTCCTTTATGTCACTTCTTTTAAGCTCCTCTTTGTAATGTTGGGGGATGTTCTTTTATATTTCTCTTGATGTACATTTTATTGTAATGTGATGAGATACCCTATTTGATCTCATCAATCCATATTCGGAAGTTTTATGTGGGGCCATTAGGCTGCCGAGTTTTCGTAAAGGATTTTTCATCTCACTTTTATTCCCGTGAGATTTATGCTACATTTTCCACAAATTCGATTGAGTGGTGTATGTACTGACCATTATTCTACTCTTTGTGTAATATACTTTCGTTTATGAGTATTTACATCAATGATCTATTGTCCTTCTTTCATGGGGTGTATGTTTTGAATGATACCCAAGTCGGTAAGGGAACCTTTCACCCTCCTCTTTTTTAAAAGACTTCTTTTGTTCGGTCTTTTAATTTACATATTGTTATGTTGGGATATGTTCTCATATATCCTTATTGATGTAAATTTTATGTCCAAGTGATGAGATACACTTTTTATCTCTCATCAACTCATTTTGATGTGATGCTGTTAGGCTGTCAAGGGAACTTTTTAACCCAATTTCAATTTCTTTGGGTTCAACACGTAGTTATTGAATATGTCATCCTTTGAATATGTGTGAATAATCTTTGATTGTTTTACACTTAATATCCACTTATATTGGGTGTATTTATATTTTTCACACATATTTTTGAGATTGATTTGTCCTTAATTTAAGGATACCTTCTTTATAAGGGATTTCATCTCATTTGACATTTCTATTGAGGGTTCATTGTTGTTATGCACCAATTTACTCTTATATGGTGTATATACTATCCTTTGGAGTGTTATATCATGAATCCATTTATTCTCATGATATTATAAAGTTCTGACTAAATGTTATTCCTCAATTATTGTATTCAAGTGTCTCTAATTTTGGTAAAACCCCTTTAACCAAAATATCATTTTAAATGTTTTAATTATTTGTTTTTATTAATATCCATGTTTTCAAAATGGTTTTAAGGATTTATTTATATGGATATTAATGGTTTAAAATTTTAAGCTTCAAGGTGGTATGGGACACTTTGATTCAAAAATCTATTTATTAAATGTTTTAAATGGTTTTGAAAATGGTTCTATTATGATATATTGTGATGTGGAAATGTTATCATTCCTTTATATTGGTTTTATGTTTTATGATTTTATATTGGTACTTGGACATTTTAACGGGTGGTTACGTTATAAACCATATGACGGGTGGTGTCGTGAATACCAGGACGGGTGGTTACGTTATAACCTCCAATGCATTGGGTATGGAAGTCGGCCGTATGGCTATTCCATTAAGTATGTATGGAAATTGGTCGTATGGCTATTCCATTAAGTGATATGTGTGGAAGTCGACCGTATGGTTATTCCACTTAAGTATGTTTATGTCCCAAGTTACCTTTATATATGTTATGTGTTCTTTATAAGGGTTTTATGGTAATCCTTTGGTTACAAAAAGGTAAGTAATGATATTTTATTCAGTGAAGAGTTTTTACTACTTCATAAAGGTGAAAAGTATTACTTTGATAAAGTATACATGGTTTACTTTTTGTTTTGATAAACTAACAGTTTTTATTCTTTGTGTATCCCTTACTGAGTTTTTATGCTCATCCCAAGTTTTTGAAATGTTTTTCACAGGACTTAGCGTGGAATAGGGTCAAGGATGGGATCAAGGTAAAGTCATGCTACCTAAAACATGAAACTAGACATGTTTCTTTTTAAGAGTTTTTATTTTATGGAAATTTAGTAGAAGAGACTACTTTGTAATCTTTTGAGATGTAATAGTTATGTCCTATTTCTCTAAAACTCTAAACCTGAAAAGATCCTCAATGTGAATTATTCATTTAATTCAATTTTAGGTAAGGTTTAAGGCTGGGGCCTTATAATATTAGTCAATATAATGTCTAGATGCTCAATATAGCCAATGAGAATGACTACATGAGACCCAGCTGGTGCACCCTCTTCAATATTTCTCTAATAAAAATCCTTATATATATCAAACTATTCTTTTCTAACTATCTACTTGTATAGAACATAGATATTCCAAATAATTCTATAAGAATCCATATTTTTTTAGACTTAATTTGTTAAATAGATAGAGAGGAAAGAAAAAAACATTGAACACATACAACATAATTCATATTTTTTTTATATAAAATCTGATATTCAGAACTTGCCTCCTCGGTAGGCAGATCATGCATTGAGGAATCTAGAATGCAACACTTTTATTATTTCTTCAACACAACTTCATGGAATCTAAAAGACTCCTTGAAGTTACTATTACTAATGAGATGTTCTTTCTCGAATATAGATCATATGGATAGTGTGGATGATGAAAATACCATTTTTCTAGTTTATAAACAAGCATATTATAAGTATTGTTCTTGATTACAAATTATGTGAGAAATAATAATATTAAATTTTATTTAATCACCCACTATTTTATCATGTCCCAATATCCATCACCATTGAACTCAGAATGTGTAGTTTTTAGGCCATTATAGTGGTAGGATCCATATTCCCATTTACATAAACCCAATAAGGGTTGTTCATTATACTTAAAGGTATTTAGGTTTGAAGGTATTTTAAAACTATGATACTTTATCTCCATGATATATTGAGTGGACCCCCCAATAATAAAATCTTGACATGGATTTTCTCAAAACATGACTCCAAGTTACATGAAGTCTAGAAATGGATATTTTTTTTGATGTAAAATGGTTAAGCCAACCAATATCCTTTATATGAACTCCATGCTAAATGTGAGTTTCCCAATGAGGGAAAGTCAAACACTTAGTTTTGAGGATTTCAATCCTAATAATGTACTGGAAGGTTAGATCAAACATAATATATATTTGATGGATTTTGTCACGACCCCCTCCCACTAAAGATGCCCCTCCTGAGCTAGCAATGGTGAAAGGGAGATAATGACCCCCGAGTCCCGCCTCCAGTAGGCCCCGGGTTGGCGACTAGCACCAAGGGTATGAGTTTTCACAAATATGGGAGGCATTACCCTTTTTATTATTTAGGATCGGGAAATAGGACATGTCAACCACCAAAAAGAGAAAATAAAAAGTGTATATAAATAAACCCAAACCAAGCCCATAGGCATGTTTAAACAATTTTATAAAAAGGTACAAGTATAAGAAAGATCAAAAGTAAAATACTCAAAGAAAATAAGAGAACAACAACTGCAACAACTCCATCTTCCTGACTAGTAGGGTCCTGCACAGCCCTGGTAGTCCTCCTGGAAACTTGAAAGTAAATGTAGGGTGAGCATACAAGTATACTCAGTAGGGAAACCTAAAGCTCTCGTGCACAAGTGGGGAGACATCTTAATGTCCCATGAGAACAACAGAAGAAACATAACAAGGGAAATCTGTCCACCCAACCTCACCAGCCACACTCACCAAAACACAATCACAACAGGTAATAGTAGTATAAGAACAAGAGTATTGGGTACCCCGCACCATTTCCCAATAGTTAGCTGAATGTCCTGACATTGTGACACTCTCCCCGCCCGCACACACCTGGGCCTCACAACCACACATCCCGCCCACACACACCTGGGCCTCACCACCACGTATCCCGTCCACACAAACCTGGGCCTCAAAACCACAACCACATCCCCACCCGAAGACACCTGGGCATGAAATCGAAACCTACCTGAAGATTCTTAGGTGTAAGGTCGCCTCAAGCCATCACATCCTATAAGTCTGGCCGAAGAGTCTTGGGCCTAACCACCCCAATCGGAACCTACCCGAAGATTCTTGGGTGTAAGGTCGCCTCAAGCCATCACAGCCTAGGGGGGAAGGAGCAGGAAGGAGCTAGTAACTATGGGAAAACACCCTCTCCCATGAAATGGGAGTGTTCGGAACTAAGTTCTCAACATGAGTGTGGTGCGATAAAACACAAAAGATACAGATATATATATATGTAGCAACCACTCATCCCAACCTATGGATTCTAAAAAGAGAAACTGAGCACGTGCCTCGGCACTACTACCACGAAGAATGCACCCAACAAACAACCCCAACCCCATTAAGGTTTTCACATTTCAGCAGAAATTAGCTTATTTAGTTCCTTAACTACTGGGTAACTATCCACAACCAACCACTTCAATCGTTCGTAAAACATATCCCTTCCATCCACAAAAAAAGTTAGGGAAACATAAGAAGCACAACAAAACCCTTCTTAACAACCAACCAACCCATTGATTAATATTTCCGGTTAATTACCAAGCCCCATCATTCATTAACTCTTCCACATTTATTATTTATTAAACACAACCCATAGTCCGTTCACATTTAAACCCATCCCTGTAGCCCTACTGCCAACCACCATAACCACACCACACATCATTATCCCTTTAATACCATTTATCACAGCCCCACTGCCCATCACCATTAAACATTCACACCTTCCCACAACCAAGTCAACCGCAGGCCCGCTGCTCACCCAAACCACAACAGCCCACAAAACACCCCCATCACATGCCACGTAACCAAGCCAACACCCACAAGTTTATTATTCCATTTTGTTTAACCGGGGTGATCACACAAGGGTTCCATATTTCCATTTAATCATCCAACTTTACATGATTAACCAATTTCCACATTCAACAAAGTTCTTCTCACAAAAATGGTCTAGAAGATAGGGCAACATTTAATTGCGCAAGCAAAGGCCCCCAACGACCGTGATTTTCAGTAGGCATAAGCCTATTCATTTCACAACATAAAATCACAGGATATAAAAGGTAAAGTAACAGCAATCACAAACTTCCCATCCCCGTTCTTTAACCAGTTATTATCTTTATTTAAAGGTTCAACCATTTCTCATGAAAACAAAAAGGATACCCACCCCGCATGATGCAAAAATTAGAGAGACGAAGGTAAAACCCCTACCTCAACAGCTTCTGGTCACAACGCTCCCCAGGATCAACTTTAGAAGATGTTCGTCGGCATCCCAGCAAAACCTCCTCGGGTGGAATTCGGAGAGGAAAAGCAGAAGGAAAGACAACGGTTCCAAGCTCGGAAGTTCCGCCTCGTCGTTACGATCCCGTGGCCGCTGACGGATCGTAAATCGGAGCTCGGATGAAGAAGTTATGGAAGAAAGAGCCTTCGAGTCTCTTGAGAGAGCTCTGTTCAGAGGAGAGGGGAGGAGAGGTGTGAGTTGAAAGGAGGAGGGGATCCCTCCTTTTATAGGCATGAAAATCAAAAGTACACGGTGTGTACTTATGGTACACGGTGTGTACTGGGTCGTTTTCACACAGTCTCAACGCGGCCTCCAACACGGTTCCGCGGCCGTTGACTGGTCAACACACGGTTTGAAGGTAACGCATACGCGGGTAAGGACTACACGGCATGTAGATTGGACACACAGCATGTACCCATTTATTTCACATGGCAAGGACACGGATCCAACGCGGCACACAATCGTTGACTGGTAACGCATATGCGGGGAAGGTCTACATGGCGTGTAGAACTGGTCACACGGCGTGCACCCATTTATTGCACATGGCAAGGACACAGTCTGCAACACGGGGTATACCCGGAAAGGGGGTACACGAAGTGTACTCAAACTACACGGCGTGTAGTTTCAAAATTCTGGAAAGTGTGGAAAAAGTCCATTTTACCCTCCAGAACACTTCGTGGCCTTCTTTTTGACAAAGGAATGGGCCGGAGAGGTCCGGGCCATTACATCAAATACCTCTTGAAACATTCTCGTCCCCGAGAATTCAAAAACCAACCCAGGGGAACCCAACAAGATACCTATTAGGGCCCTAGTTATAACAGGAACCCAACCAACAATCCTAATTATAGGTGTTAGGAATTCCTTCTCCTATGTCGAGATATTATCCGCTTTAGGCGGCACTGACTCGCCTGCACGGGTTTAATCGCATCCTCATTAATGCATCTCGATTAAGGATTGGGTCTTCCCACTTCCATACATTAGTATTTTCAACTCGAACTACCCCCCAACACCACACAACCAACACACTGCCCGAACACGTGGTTTTGGGAAAATCCTTCTCCTATGTCGAGATATTATCCGCTTTAGGCGGCACTGACTCGCCCGCACAGGTTCAATCGCATCCGCATTAATGCGTCTCGATTAAGGGTCAGGTTTTCCCCCTTCCCACACATCCGGACATGTTACACATTACCAGGGAACTAGGAAACAAAAGGTATCACAACTGACAAGCCAAGTATTCCATATATCAAAGGTACAAAGTACAACATCAACACAAAGCTCAGAAGAACAAGGGAACACAAGTCAAAACAACTCCAGGTACTGAGCATGCATCTAGGTCTCCCACTCCCAAGTGCTCTCCTCGAGACCGTCATGCCTCCACAACACATGAACCAATGGAATGGTTCGTCCACGGAGAACCTTCTATTTACGATCCTCGATATCGATTGGTCGTTCCTCGAAGGTTGCGTCGTCTCCCATATCTAACTCTCCCCAGTCGATAACGTGGGAGTCGTCGTGTAAGTACCGACGAAGCTGGGAGACGTGGAAGACATCATGGACTTTCTCCATCTGAGGTGGCAGGGCCAGCTGATATGCCACCTCGCCGACTCGCCTCAGCACCTCAAAAGGTCTGATGAACCTGGGTGAGAGCTTTCTCCCTTTCCCAAACCTCCGCTACCCCCGTCGAGGGGAAACCTTCAAGAACACATGATTTCCCACCTCGAACTCCAAAGGTCTCCTCTGACGATCAGCATAAGACTTCTGTCGGTCCTGAGCCGCCTTCATCCTCTCACGTACAAGCTGGACTTTTTCCGTGGTGCTCTGAACTACCTCTGGCCCAAGAGCACCTGTCTCACCAACCTCTGCCCAGCAAATGGGTGAACGACATGGCCTTCCATACAAAGCCTCAAACAGTGTCATGCCAATATTAGAGTGGAAGCTGTTGTTGTAGGAAAACTCTACTAAAGACAAGTGTCATACCCATGATCCTCCGAAATCCAGAATGCATGCTCGTAGCATGTCCTCCAACGTCTGGATAGTCTGCTCCGTCTGCCCATCGGTCTGGGGGTGGAAAGCAGTGCTAAGGCATAGTTGGGTGCCAAAAGCATGTTGTAACCCCCTCCAGACTCGTGAGGTAAACCGAGTATCCCGGTCTGAGACGATGGTCCTTGGAACTACATGCAAACGCACCACCTCATCTACGTACCTCTGTGCTAAGGTACTCATTGGGCCCGACTCCTTGATTGCTAAGAAGTGAGCTAATTTCGTCAGACGATCCACCACTACCCAGATATTATCATAACCTCCCTGAGCTCTGGGTAGTCTCGTGACGAAGTCCATCGAGATGTCATCCCACTTCCACTCGAGGACATCTAAAGGATGCAACAAACCATCGGGAACACAGTGTTCAGCCTTCACTTGCTGACACACTAGGCACTTAGCCACAAACTCCGCCACTGCCCATTTCACCCCGGTCCACCAAAACTGATCCCTCAGGCCTCAGTACATTTTTGAAACTCTTGGATGTACCGTTAAGGCTGAGCTATGGAACTCATGGAGAACTCCCTCACGCATCGCCTCTGGGACAAACAACCTTCCATGGAAAAGCATCTGATGTCGGCAATCCTCTGACCATCCCTCTGGAGCATTCCCCTGATCGACACGATCCTACATCACCTCTGCCTCAGAGTCCCCCCACTGAGACTCCTCCGCCTGCTGCGACAAGGAGGATTGCACCATCATCTGGAACAAACAGCCTCTAACACCTTCTTCCCTTGCATCTAAGTGCAGGGCGGCCAACTCTCCCATCACCTTCCAAGCATCAGCGGATTCCCAAACCACTTCCTTATGTGACTTCCTGCTCAAGGAATCATCCACAACGTTGCCCTTACCTTCAGTGTAAGATATCTCGAAGTCATAGTCTTGAAGAAACTCGACCCATCTCCGCTACTGTAAGTTCAGTTCATGCTGGGAGAAGATATTACACATGCTCTTGTGATCTGAGAAGACCACAAAGCTCTCCCCAAAGAGGTAATGTCTCCACAACTTCAATGTGAACACTACTGCTACAAGCTCCAGGTCATGGGTGGCATAGTTACACTCGTGAGGGCGCAACTGCATAGACCCATAAAAAATCACTCCCTTCTTCTGCATCAGCACGCACCCCAGACCAATGCTAGAAGCATCACAAAAAACTTCATATAATAACCCTTCCTCTGGAAACCTGAGTACGGGAGCACTGACCAACTTCTCCTTCATGTAGTCAAAAGATTTCTGGCATAGCTCGCTCCATAGGAAGACCTGGTTCTTCCTAGTCAAAGCTGTCAATGGACAAGCAACTCGAGAGAAGTCTGAAACGAACCTCTGATAGTAACCTGCTAACCCCAGGAAACTACGAACTTTTGCCACACTCTTGGGTGCTGCCCAAGAAAAAACTGCCTCCACCTTCGACGGGTCCACCGATACTCCATGCTGAGACACCACGTGCCCAAGTAAGTGTACTTCTTGTGTCAAGAACTTACACTTCGACAATTTCCTGTAATGCTGGTGGTGTCGAAGGACTTCCAAGACTGCCCTGAGATGCTCAACGTGCTCTTCTTCTGATCTTGAGTAGATCAGGATGTCACCGATAAACACAACAACGAACCGGTCCAGAAACTCTTGGAAGACAAAGTTCATAAGTCCCATGAACACAGCTGGTGCATTCGAAACTTCAAACGAAATCACTACAAACTCGAAGTGCCCATACCTGCACCTAAAAGCTGTCTTCGAGATGTCACTATCCTTCACCCTCAACTGATGATATCCCGATCGTAGATCAATCTTAGAAAACCAACCTTCTCCCCTCAGCTGGTTGAAGAGATCATCTATCCTTCGAAGGGGGTAATGGTTCTTGACCGTTACCTGGTTCAGCCTTCGGTAGTCTATGCATAGCCTGAGACCACCATCTGCCTTCTTCACGAACAAAACTGGAGCACCCCATGGCGACACACTGGGTCGAACAAAACCCTTCTCCATCAGATCGTCAATCTGAATCCTCAACTCCCGCAACTCCGAAGGTGCCATTCGATAAGGGGCCATCGAAATCGGACGAGCACCAGGCTGTAAGTATATCCTGAACTCAACGTCACATCGGGGGGGTAGAGTCACAACCTCCTCAGGAAAAACATCGAGGAACTCCCCAACAACCTCTGGGACATCCAACATCTCTGTATCAGTTGGAACCACCGATAACCTGCTCAACAAGGAAAGGAGAGGCTTCACATGCCGGCTTCCCGCCTGATAGATCCTCTGGCCAAAAAAAAGATACGTGCTACCCATTCACGTCGGAGAACACGACTCTTCTCCGAAAGAAGTCGATAAAGGAACTAATAGAAAACAACCAGTCGATGCCTAGGATGACATCGTATGGCTGCATCTGTAACAGAAGAAGGTCTCCACTAGATCGATGTGGTCCCAACGTTAGCCCACATCTCCGGAAAACACAAGATACACTGGTATGGCCCCCAACTGGTGTACTCAGTACCAGTGGTATGGAAAGTCTCTCTACGTCTAGTCCCAAAACATGGGCTAGACTAGGTGCAACAAAAGAGTGAGAGGCTCCCGAATCGAACAAAGCAGAAACAAGAGTTCTGAACAAACAAATCATACCTTGTACCACCTCTGGTCCCGCTGGAGCTTCCAACTCTGCTGCGTGCAACTGTCCACGCCCAGCTCCTATACCTCTCCGATGTCGTCCACTTCCCCGACCACGCCCTGGTCGAGGTCCCTGAGGAGTACCCTGAGGTCATCCTCCTCCCGCAAAGTCTGCCCTCGGAGGAGCATGGTCCTGCTGCTGCTGGAAGGGCCTCGCCGGCAACTGGTGCTGCTGCGGTGGGTGCTGAACCTACCCACCTTCACTGTACGGAGCTCGGGTTGGGCACCGACTCTGAACGTGCCCAAAACCTCCACAAGAAAAACACCTCGGTCCTGGGCTCATGGAAAAGGGACGAGGACCCGAATATCTGAACTGGAACTGCTGGGGCCTGCTCCCCACTGGCCTGAACCTGGAAGGTCTTGTCGCAGGAGACCTGCTGCTGACTGCCTTCCCCTTCGACAAACCTAGCTGAAACACCTCACGCGGTGCACCTCCCAGCGAGTGCATCCTCTCTACGACCTCTGCCTTCTTCTGCACTGCCAAGTACGTCGGAAGGGTGAAGGGGGTGACAGCATACTGGAGCGAAGGACGAAGCGCCTCCTCCAAACGTCTCGCCCGAGATTCCTCATCCAGAAAGAGATCTGGAGCAAAGAACAGGAGATATTTCAACTTGATCCCCAGCTCTCGTACCGTCATACTCCCCTGCTGAAGGGAGAGTAACTTCTGCCGCTTCTCTGCCTTGATCATGGAAGAAAGGAATTCCTCTCGGAATTCCTTCTCAAAGTCAGCCCATGGAACCTCTGCCTCTATCCTCTCTCCGAGGTAGAGCGACCACCATTGTCACGCCGCACCTCTCAGCTAACTGACTGCTAGGGGAACCCAGTACTCCCTCGGAGCACGGATCAAGGTGAAAGCGATCCCTAGCTCCTCAAGCCACCCTTCCATCTCCGTATCCAAAGTACTACCCTCGTACTTCTTGAGGGTCTTCCACTGGAAGGAACGGAGAGTCTTCTACCACTGGCTATCTTCCCCCTCTCGGTCAATCCTCAACTGATCGACCGCCTAGATCTACTGGGCCTCGGCCATCTGAGCCACCTGGGGACGACGTCCAGGTGCCATAGCTATACGGTAAACAAGGATCGCCTAAGCCCAAGTAGTAACGAAATTTCTCAAAGTTTTAATTATCATTTTATTTCAATTTCCTTCCAAGAACACCAAAATCGAGTAAAACACAATCATGATGATGCATGTAACTTCCCTAGGGTCTCTACCCTGTAATCAATGTAGTCTCACTAGGTCATTCGGTAGGCTCAGAGTCCTTGCATCGGATCACGGGAGGCCCTAAAATCCTGTGTCCTAGCCGGTCTTCCCTGGCCTATGTCACGCACCAAGATTAACTAAAACTATTGCCCTACCATCCCATGCAATCCTCACTGTGCCTAACTCCAGACTCCATCCTATCTCTCAACCATCACCTCTGATACCATTCTGTCATGACCCCCTCCAACCAAAGATTCCCCTCCGGAGCTGGCAATGGTGAAAGGGAGATAATGACCCCCGAGTCCCGCCTCCAGTAGGCCCCGGGTTGGTGACTAGAACCAAGGGTATGAGTTTTCACAAATATGGGAGGCATTACCCTTTTTATTATTTAGGATCGGTAAATAGGACAAGTCAACCACCAAAAAGGGAAATGAACAAGTGTATATAAATAAACCCAAACCAAGCCCATATGCATGTTTAAACAATTTTATAACAAGGTACAAGTACAATAAAGCTCAAAAGTACAATACCCAAAGAAAACAAGAGAACATCAACTGCAACAACTCCAACTTCCTAACTAGTAGGGTCCCGCATGGCCCTGGTAGTCCTCCTGGAAACTTGAAAGTAAACGTAGGGTGAGCATACAAGTATACTCAGTAGGGAAACCTAAAGCTCTCGTGCACAAGTGGGGAGACATCCTAATGTCCCATGATAACAACAGAAGAAACCTAACAAGGGAAATCTTTCCACCCAACCTCACCAGCCACACTCACCAAAACACAATCACAACAGGTAGTAGTAGTATAAGAACAAGAGTATTGGGTACCCCGCACCATTTCCCAATAGTTAGTTGAACATCCTGACATTGTCACACTCTCCCCGCCCGCACACACTTGGGCCTCACAACCACACATCCCGCCCGCACACACCTGGGCCTCACCACCACGTATCCCGCCCGCACACACCTAGGCCTCACAACCACAACCACATCCCCGCCCGAAGACACCTGTGCCTGAATTCGAAACCTACCTGAAGAGTCTTAGGTGTAAGGTCGCCTCAAGCCATCACAACCTATAAGTCTGCCCGAAGAGACTTGGGCCTAACCACCCCAATCGGAACCTACCCGAAGAGTCTTGGGTGTAAGGTCGCCTCAAGCCATCACATCCTAGGGGAGAAGGAGCAGGAAGGAGCTAGTAACTATGGGAAAACACCCTCTCCCGTGAAATGGGAGTGTTCGGCACTAAGTGCTCAACATGGGTGTGGTGCGATAAAACAAAAAAGATACAGATATATATATATGTATCAACCACTCAGCCCAACCTATGGCTTCTAAAAAGAGAAACTGAGCACATGGCTCGGCACTACTACCACGAAGAATGCACCCAACAAACAACCCCAACCCCATTAAGGTTTTCACGTTTCAGCAAAAATTAGCTTATTTAGTTCCTTAACTACTAGGCAACTATCCACAACCAACCACTTCAATCGTTCGTAAAACATATCCCTGTCATCCACAAAACAAGTTAGGGAAACATAAGCAGCACAACAAAACCCTTCTTAACAACCAACCAACCCACTGATTAATATTTTTGTTTCATTACCAAGCCCCATCATTCATTAACTCTTCCACATTTATTATTTATTAAACACAACCCATAGTCCTTTCACATTTAAACCCATCCCTGCAGCCCTGCTGCCAACCACCATAACCACACCACACATCATTATCCCTTTAATACCATTTATCGCAGCCCCGCTGCCCATCACCATTAAACATTCACACCTTCCCACAACCAAGTCAACTGCAGCCCCGCTGCTCACCCAAACCACAAGAGCCCACAAAACACCCCCATCACATGCCACGTAACCAAGACAACACCCACAAGTTTATTATTCCATTTTGTTTAACCGGGGTGATCACACAAGGGTTCCAGATTTCCATTTAATCAGCCAACTTTATGTGATTAACCAATTTCCACGTTCAACAAAGTTCCACTCACAAAAATGGTCTAGAAGATATGGAAACATTTAATTGTGCAAGCAAAGGCCCCCAACGACGGTGATTTTCAGTAGGCATAAGCCTATTCATTTCACAACATAAAATCACAGGATATAAAAGGTAAAGTAACAGAAATCACAAACTTCCCATCCCCGTTCTTTAACTAGTTATTATCTTTATTTAAAGGTTCAACCATTTCTCATGAAAACAAAATGGATACCCACCCCGCATGATGCACAAATTAGAGAGACTAAGGTAAAACCCCTACCTCAACAGGTTCTGGTCACAACGCTCCCCCGGATCAAATTTAGAAGACGTTCGTCGGTGTCCCGTCAAAACCTCCTCGGGTGGAAGTCGGAGAGGAAAAACCGAAGGAAAGACAACAGATCCAATCTCAGAAGTTCCGCATCATCGTTATGATCCCGTGGCTGCTGATGGATCGTAAATCGGAGCTCGGACGAAGAAGTTATGGAAGAAAGAGCCTTTGAGTCTCTTGAGAGAGATCTTCTCAGAGGAGAGGGGAGGAGAGGTGGAGTTGAAAGGAGGAGGGGACCCCTCCTTTTATAGGCGTGAAAATCAAAAGTACACCTCATGTACTTATGGTACACGGTGTGTACTCGGCCGTTTTCACACGGTCTCCACGCGGCCTCCAACACGGTTTCACGGCCGTTGACTGGTCAACACACGGTTTGAAGGTAACGCATACGCGAGGAAGGACTACACGGCGTGTAGATTGGACACACGGCGTGTACCCATTTATTGCACATGGCAAGGACACGGCTCCAACGCGGCACACAACCGTTGACTGGTAACGTGTACGCGGTGAAGGTCCACACAGCGTGCAGAACTGGTCACACGGCGTGCACCCATTTATTGCACACGGCAAGGACACAGTCTGCAACACGGGGTATACCCGGCAAGTGGGTACACAACATGTACTGAAACTACCCGGCGTGTAGTTTCAAAATTCTGGAAATTGTGGAAAAATTCCATTTTACCCTCTAGAACACTTCGTGGCCTTCTTTTTGACAAAGGAATCGGCCGGAGAGGTCCGGGCCATTACAGATTGTAATTTATTATCGATAAATTTTATCATGTTTTATCATTTACATAACTTTTTAATATTATGTGGATTCTTCTTAATTAATTAACCATGTTGGATACAATATTTATACATATTCCATTTATTTAAATTCCATATTTTCACATTATTTAATTTATTTATGTCATAGTAGCCTTGTATCTGTAAATTAAATAATTCATAAGATAAAAATGAATAAAAAATAAATGACTTGATCATGATCTTAGGAAATTGTTGATTTATTGAATTGACAATAAACCAACCAATGTCATAGGGGAATATCTCATATTTTCCTTCCTAGAATGAGTTGCAGTATACCACCTATCCACCTACATATTACCTGGGTTGGCATCATTATTGCTATATCTTGAACCACCTCTATTAATATTGGGATACTCTATTAATTACACATATTTATAACTTGCACAGAAGTTAAGAGAACAAAATGATTAGTTAATGATGATTACATAAATAACCCTAGACACACGGGTCCTATATAAAAATGTTGGGAGGGTTGAATAATTGGAAATAAAATTTTATTTAATATTAACTAATTAAAATCTATTGCATTAAATTAAATTAAAACGTTCAACACATACACATGCCTTGGTAAATCTCATGAATGGTCATACATGAAATATATATTCAAAAGTAAAATGGTTGAAATTATTTTCTTTTTATTCTTTATTATTAAGATAAATTCTCAAACTTAAATTAGTTAATCAATTATTTAATTATTTCTCTTTCATATTAATGATCATTTGACGTAATTTGGAGATACCCAAATTAATGGAATTCATGGTAAATAAATGGAAGAACTAGTTTTTATAGATTTATTCTAATTAATTAATAGGTCTTTTAAAATTCTTTTAACCCTTTATTAAATTATCAAAAAATAGGTGTCAATCAACAAAATAAGGTCCTAATACTGAAATTTTTAATTTAAAGTAATTTAATTATACCATTAGTTGGGAGACTAAACAAAATTTACTTACTAGTTACACATTGTGTACATCGCTTTTCGTGTACCCAAGTTACATGCTTACAGATTTATCCGTGTACCTTGTCCAGACAACACGACATGCAAAGGCCAGCCACACACCTTGTATCACTCTTGTTGGGTGTCTTCTCAACCCTATGAAGATATAAGCATGTTCATCAGTCAAAACTATATGACTTGTATATACTATCTACACGTCATGTATCTCTTATGTCATGTTTCTCCATAACTCACTAAGTTTATCAGTGTGTATTTCAGACACAAGAAATAATGAATTGCACGATGTGTACACTGCATACACGATGTGTAATCTTTGATGGCCCATGTAATAGGAATAATATGGTTTAACCATGTTTATGACTACATGTATTGTGTGAAATTTTATGATAACTCATAAAAACTACACGATGTGTAATTCAGAAACATGTCATTTAATCCACTAATTCATGTTTCAAACTGTCATGTTCTCCACACGGTGTGAAATAAATGAATTGTATTTATTTACTGCTTGGTATGAAATGTATCATATATCACGTCTTGGTGTTGTGAACATGGGTACACGACATGTACTATGGATCCATACCATGTAACCCAGTAATACGATTCAAAATTCTTGGAACTTCCTAAGGGAATATAATATCATTTCCCATTTACTCTTAGACCATTAAGAAAATTATCCTCTGAAGAAACATGATTAATTATTAGATGATATCTTAATTTAAATAGGATTAAAGAATATTATTAAATCAAAATCTAACCAATATTACACATAGATCAACAATCAAATAAATAATTATAAATTTGATATGTGATCACTCTAATATAATTTTTAGGTTTCCGGATCAGCAGAAGCATCGGTGGTGGGAGAAATATTTAAAATTAATTTTTAATAAAATTTCATAGAATACAAATAAAGGATCTATCAAGTTGAATTTAAAATTAATTTATATAGATATGGAAGAAATAATGTACCTATAATTATGATTTTTCATCGTTGATGAGGTTGATCTTCTAAATACTCTTTTGAATTACCTTTGTCACACTATAAGGATTCAAGTGTAGAATCGATCTAGCAAATATCCACATATGCTCCTTTGATCTATAAGAAATATCAATTGATTTTCGGTTTCTAGGGAGGTGAATCAATTGTCTAAAATGTTTTTCATGATAACTCCAAATTCCATCTAGATTGAAGGAGTTCCTATAATTATTCAAAGTAAGATAAGAGGAATTCAATTAATAAGAGAATTATTTTGTCCATAATGATTCTATATTATCAATTTTCATTATTCACTAAATGGAAATAACTGTCTATTTATAGATATTGGGTTTAGGTTAAAATAATTATTTAATTACATGAAACCCATTATTTAATATTATATTCTTTAATAAACCTCATGTCATATAATAATATTTTTATTTTTATTTTATGGTTCCTAAAAACATGGGACATGATAAATAATATTTATTATCTTGTAAAAAATATTAATCAAAAAAAATAGTCTTCGTCTGTTAATCCTCCTCAACATTTTTAGAATATGTGGATAAATATTTAATTTATATATTTCACTATTCAATAACTATTTTTTATCAATAAAATGTGTAAAATTTATATCTTGGTCTTGAGAATAATATTTATATGATTAATTAAATTCAAATAATATTTAGATGGTATCATTAAACACAATTCTTTTGTTACCCTATAACATTCTTTCTCATTAGAATTAGGTGGGATTAGATAATTTCCAATATTACTATCTATAAATGGTTCAACAAACCAAATAGAAATAACTTAATTTCACCTTTATGGAAACCACATATGAATGCTCACTGTGTAATATAATCTATTTATCCCAATTTCTCATCAAGTAGGTTACACATCTACTTCATCAACCTATGTTCTTGATATGTCTTTCATTGACTATCTAAAATAAACATGTTGATACACTATAGACATGATGCTTACTTTAATGGTTTCAATACAATCAATGGTTTGAGATATCAATTTCCCTAAAGGGGGAAGGGAAAAATCATTCGTCAACCTATCCATTAATAACATGTCAATCATGTTTCACCCAACATACCATATATCACTATGAACATATAGTGTCATGGTTTTCATCCTAAAATATATTATTGTGAGTCATGATATGAATTAATGATAATATTATATTATAAGTACCTTTACACGTTCTCACAGATATAAAAATCTGATGATGTAAAATAATAATAATTCATACTGGCGGGTATATTCCCATAATTTCTTATCATGGAAATTAACAAGTGTTCTATTAATGAGTAGGAGACCAATAAAATCACGAGTACTCGCACTTGACAGTCATGTTTAATGTGTCCCATCATATAATGTTATTTGACCATATAAATATATCAAATAATATCATCATTGTACTTAAATGTTCTCATCATAACTTGAACTGGTATGACCTTATAGAGGTGATAGATATCGTAGGAAATTATTACATCAAATTTATGTATAAGAATGAAAAATATGTAATAATTTTTCATTATTATTCAAATCATTGAATATACATGTAATCAAAGTACAAATATTTTTTCCTAGGACATTAAATCCAGCATTCATTCAGTTCCATTGTTCATTAGCTGAACAACTAGTACGAATCACACCCCCACCTATGGGAGTAGTGGAAAAGTTATAGTTTTTCCATACAAATACCTTTTAATTCAATGTTGGGATGATCATCTTCTTCATCCTAATTTATCCCTTTCAATAATTTTTTAATCATCCTATGGAATGAACAAGGATGGAGTGTAGTTTTACTCTATGATAGTAAGATACTTTTTTATATTTTAGAAGACAAATTAATTTTGGACATAGAATACCATAAATATACTTTGATTGAAGAAATTTCTACTGATAATCCCTCAATTGATTTATTTTAATGATATATATATATAAATTATTCTTATGGTTTTTCAAATCATGAAATAGTGGGCCTATTAGATCTGTGGTATACACATATTTCCATCTAACTAAAGGATGGTTTTATTTTAGCATTATATCATGAAGACATGATTCCAATGAATCATTTTTTAGCGATAGGGATGGATAAAAACAAGGAAAAGTATAAAATATTGAATTTAATGTGGCATGGAATCACATTCTAGGTTTAATGATTCAACATTGGTGTCACGAACCATCCCTATGGGGCCCTCTCTGTGACTCCCTAAGCCCGCCTCCAGTAGGCCAGGGGCTGGTGACTAGCATCGAGTAGGAATATTACTAACATGGGAGGTATTGCCTAAGTACATGTACACATGCACACATCTCCAAGCCCATATATGTTGAAATTGAAAGACCACTAAGGAACAAAATGCATGCATACAGCTAAACCTAACCAACATAATAGAACGAAAGTAATGTACGGAATGTAAACTGGGCCAGAGTACAAGCCCACCAACAACAAGAGTTTGCAAACTACAAAGTCCAACTTGTTACCCCAACCATGTAATGGAACTACTAATCATAGGAATTCGAACACCACAACCAATAGGGAACTCAAAAATATTGGTCCGGTCCATGTCTGTCCTTAACTCCGTCAAAAGCCCGCTCGTCTACACAAGACACAACACATGATGGCAAAGCCCGTACAGGGGTGAGTACAACAATACTCAGTTGAGGACCCCAAAAACCACAAATAAATACAAAAATGAAAGGTACAGTACCCATAGTCTAGAGACAAGTCACACAAATATATACCCACTCTAGGAATTTAGTTTTAAGATTACATGAAGCACTCATCCAGGAGAACTCACTCCACATGTCTGATAGATCTGATAACCTTTGTCCAAGAAGTATCATTCATCAAGAAAATTTATGAGAGATATATACACTCATTCCAGGAGAACACAATCTTTAGTGGGGAATGATCACGATACACAGATGAAAGTCACTTCCAGGGCCTCATAGGATACCACGACTCATCCGGATTCACCTTCTAAGTAGATGATCGACGTCCTGTAAGAGTAGTCACGTCGATACCAGACTCTACCTAGTTTCAATAATATATAGAGGATCTTTCTCTGGGCATCTCGGAGGGATACCTGACTCTATCTGGGAATGTCCTGCTGAAGGGATCATACTCTTGTGAACGGAAACGATACCTGACCTTCCAGGGAATGGGAAAAAGGGGCACTAACCCAAATGAAACATTTACAAGATATGGTGGATAAGAGGATCAATCCATATACTGAAAAATACATGGCGTGTAGAAGGGTCACACGTCGTGTCCTTTGACCCTGGGTACTGCCCATGTACAACTGCTTGTTTCGCAAGGCTTGTCGCATAGAAGAAGGTATACACGGTGTATAAGAGAGTGACACACCATGTTCCTATATCCAGGGAGGACTCTTTGTACACTGTCCATGTGCATGTACATGTCTTCAACCCATGTGTTACAACCCATGTAACTGGTACTGGAGGTAACTCATGCAGCCGACCTGGTATGTCCTTGTGGTAGAGTACACGACCATGTATGCCACTCAGTTTCCTTGTATCATCTGAGATACATGGTGAGTCCCGCATTAAGACCCACACACAATTTTCTTAGGAGAACACACCATGTCATCATTTAGTGCCTCATGGAACCCTAGCTACCGCTATTCCGGTCCCACACGGCGTGTTCTTCAGAGAACACTCCGTATTCTTCGGGATTTTCCAGAACTGGCGGTTCTTCTCTCTGCACCTCCGTAGATTATTTGAATTTTCTTTCAGCGATCTGATTTCCACGAAACTCCATGGTTGAGGTCACCCCGACATCCTGCGGTCATCTCCATTGTTTTCGGGCCTCCGATCGGCCACAAAAACGCATATTGATCCCCCGGGAAAAGAACACTCAAAGAACAGTCTCTCCCGATCTAAGCTAATTCATCATCCTCTATCTTTGTCACACCTCATCTAGGTCGTTGCGATGTAGGATCTCCAAATTGGGATTGTTGCATTTCTAAATGGACGTGAAACGATTATTTGTTCATCACCCTAAGAAGAATGCAAAGAACGCAGGGTGGAGGAAGGAGAAATTCAAAAGAAATATGAGGAACGAACCTCTGCCTTTGTTAGTCATAGTTTTGATCGGCTACCATTAGTAGGATCAAACAGAGTAAAAATAAAAAATATATAATAGTCTATCATGGATTAATTCCCCAAATAAAAATCCCCAAAGAAACGAAAAATTAATAACCATCCCGTAAGAACGTACGATAAGAGGATCATCTTGTTTGTGATTTGATCCACGTTCTTCATTTGATCCAATAATAAGGAAAACAATAATCGAAATAACAACACCTTCCTCGATTTGGTTGAAGAACGATTGCTGCATCGCATTCGTTGGTGAGGTTCGTCGAATACGAGATGTGCTGATTGATCGCGTCGTCGTCCTCCACCAACGGGTTCCCCTCCAAAGCTCCAATGGAAAATCCCAAATTCGAAGGGTTATGTGGATAACCCTACAAACTTTGCATACGGAGGTATTAATAGGATAATAATTAGGTCATTTCTAAAAAATGAAACATATTAAATAAATTCATTTCCAATTTCATTAATTTCCTTTAAAAAGTCCAACAACTAACTTTTGTTGTTGACCCGCGCTAGACAATGTTATGTCTTGCCTAAGGTAAAGTTTCTATGCTAAACGCAATTGTCCCCTCAGATTTTTGATCTGAGAACCCATTTAAAAGTTATTTCACTCTTTTAGGAAAACCTCCTGTGCATTCTATTTTAAAATTTTAATTTTTTTCAAACACTTATTTCGGGCACTCCGGGCCTCAGAATCCCACGCCATCAAATGTTCAGGTCTCGAAATAATTCTATATAATATTTAAAAATAAAAAAAAATCTGGGACATTACATTCTCCCCACCTTGGGTCTTTACATCCCCTAAAATCCAAAACAAGGCTACTCAAACATATTTGGGTACTACACATGAATCTAAGCCTCCCGCCCCCACATGCTACCCTGAAGTTTCTTGTGCAGTCACCAGACGCTAAACAAGAAATTGATCACCCACGAAGGATCCTTTACTGCTGATCCTCGATCTCCACTAGGTAATCAGCAAAGTTCGCTCCATCCTCGATGTCCACCTTTCCCCAGTCGATGACGTGAGATGGGTCATGCACACACCTCCTCAGTTGTGACACATGGAAGACATCATGTACCCAATTCAACTATGGCAGTAGAGCCAGGAAGTACGCCAGCTTTCCAACTCTGACTAGTATATGGAAAGGTATGATGAACCTCATAGATATCTTGCCACCCTGTCCAAATATATGTAACCCTCGTTGAGGTGAGACCTGAAGGAAGACTTGGTCTCTTTCCTCGAACTCCATAGGTCTCTGTCACCTATCAGCATATGACTAATGTCGGCATTGTGCAGTCTTCATCTGATCCTAGATGATCTACACCTTCTTGGTGGTAGCTCACACCAACTCTGGACCAATAAGTGTTGACTCTACGGGGTCGGTCCAGCAAAGCAGTGACTATTAGGGTCTCCCATATAAACCCTAGAATGGTGCCATACTAATGGTGGAGTGGTAGTTGTTATTGTATGCACACTCCACCAGTGGATGGTGGTCCTCCAAACTGCGAACAAAGTCCAAGATACAAGCCCATAACATATCCTCCAGAACCTGAGTGGTCCTCTCTGTCTGTCCATCTATCTTGGGATGGAACATTGTACTCAAGCATAGTTGAGTCCTGAAAGTCTCTGATAATGCCTTCCACAATCGGAATGTGAAGCGGGCATCTTGATCTGAGACTGTTGTCGAAAAGACTCCATGAATCCGAATTATCCCCCACACATAGATGAGTCCAAAGCTCTCAACAGAACTCTGCTCCCTGATAGCTAGAAAGTGGGCTGACTTGGTGTGTTGGTCAATGTTGACGCTCCTTTCGTCACAGAATCTAAAAATCGGAAAAGGGGAATATCTGAGTCCAATGTGATTCATCCTTTGAAGAAACATAAAAAATTGACAAAGGGATGAACAAGGAGAACATTGCCCATAGGTCGCGCAAGTTCCCTCATGGTCACGCAAGTATACTTGCGTGCCACCTAGTGGTCGTGCAAGTCTACTTGCGCGACGCCTTATGGTCGTGCAAGTGACTTGCGCGACCTAAAGTGGTAACCGCCCGGTAACCGCCCGGGGTCTTCTCCTGCCTATAAATAGACCCTGTGGGCCCCCCATTCGAGAGGATCTTTTTCCAGAAACTCGGATTGAAGCTCCCGACGCCCAAGTCTCTTCTCAAAGCTTCCGGAACACTTCTAAGGTAATTTCTTACCTAGAATGGAAGATCTAAAGAGAGGGAGGAAGGCCTAAGTGTTGAAACTCATCAACACTTGCGCGCCTGAATGGCCAGCCCTTAAGGGAACTGGTCACACTTGCGCGCCGCCTTATTCCTTCAATAGAATTTGCGCATCCCTTATCTGGAAGAACCTCAAGAGGATTCTAAAGGGTTTAAAAAAGAGTCTCTCAAGTATTTCAATGCTGGTTGAAAATCGCGCAAGTACACCATGTCTCGAGCAGGTATACTTGCGCGACCAATACTTGCGCGCCCACGCAAGACTTGCGCGCCTTTCAAGACTTGCGCACCCCTATATTTTTGGGTGCCCATCTTGCCCATTTTACCCCTCTTAAGCCATTTCACCTTTCCTATTCAAGATTCAGTCTTCAAGATACTCTTCAAAGCCATTTATGGCATGATTTCTTGATTTGACTTCCTTATCTGAAAAGAATTCGGTGGAATATCTCTCAAAACCTAGTGATTTATACATCTTTATGTCACCAAAGATTTAGAGTTAGTTCATTTAACCTCATCCTTTAAGATGAGAGAATCCTTAGCCTGGGTCTCCTTTTCAAGATTAATCCCCAGTTATAAATCCTTTAATCTGGGCATCTTCCTTAGGAGTAAGACCCAAATTCTTAAAGTTCCTAAACTTGGGCATCCTCTTCAGGATTAAGCCCCAATCTCAAATACCAGGCATCCTTCTTAGGAGTAAGCCCGAATCTCAAATGTGGGCATCCTTCTCAGGAGTAAGCCCCAAACCTTAATCCCTAACCTGGATCTCTTTTTCAGGAATAAGACTCAGTCATAATCTTGGGCTTCCTTTTCAGGAGTAAGCCCCAAGTCCCCTAACCTGGGCCTCCTTTTCAGGAATAGGTCCCAGTCATAATTTTGGGCATCCTTCTTAGGAGTAAAACCCAATCATAAGTCCCCTCCTAATTTGGGCATCCTCCTTAGGAGTAAGCCCCAAGATTAGAGTATTCAAATCTCCATAAAGCACATATACCTTTATGGACCCTGTTCCTGGATTTTCTCCCTAAAAGTAAATCCTAAACCTTCATCTATTTTGCAGTCATACATACATAAGCCCCAAACAATTTCTTATGATTGCATCTTTCATGGCACAATTGTCTAATTTTTACCAATACCTCTTGTTTCTCACACCGAGCATGACTCACGTGAGCTTAGAGTGTAAAAGTAATTGTGACATCCTGCTTTGAGCCATCAATCATAAACATCATACCCTTACTCGAACTACGTGGGTTCTGATTCCTTTTCCAAAACAAAGGATACGTAGGTAGCCCATCTATGGGTTCGATCCCAACTTTGAAATAATCCCTGTCCTTCTGAAAGACGATAAACTTCAAGTGCCCCACTGAGTGGCTTTAAAACCAGCCTGGTCATCATAATGACCAAGAGACTTTTATATAAATGTTTTGAAGGATACCATTGACCAAGAATCTCTAAACAGATATAGATGATTCTCTATTGATGAAGAACCTCGAATACATATAAAAGATTCTCTAAATTTCTTGCATATTTAATCATTGATTGTTAAAACTAAAGGAAAGCTCATTTTATACTTGGTAATGTAATAAGGATTCATGAACATAACTTAAATCTATAAAGAGAGTCCCGGAGTAGACAATAATTCCCCTCAAAAAGGTGTGATGAGTCCGACCTCCCATCCTCTCGACCAATGCAAATTCCTAAGCCTCATTAGTCCACAAGATAATGAGCGCCTACCTTTGGAAAGTAGGTCCAAACGGATGTGGAATCATTGGATGTTTCCGGTTCTACGAACAAACCCACTTGAAACCGATTGGAATGTTTGAATCTCCCGTCCAGGAGGTCATCCCTGAAATCCGTGCGAAACCAAAAATGGTGAACCTGACGTGAATCCTTAACCAAGTTAAAGTGATGTTCTTCTTATCTGTTAGGCCCCTTGGGCCAACAAAGCAATCATTGACATGTGCTCATCCAAAAGATGCAGTGGCTGGATTCATCTTGATTATGTCTGTTATATGGAACAGGCACTCTTTTCTCAAGATCTTCTGCAAAATGGATTTCCTTAAATTCACCCCTGTGAATACTGCTGCTGTGAACACCTCTACTGTGAGGTCTGCTGCTGTAAAAAGCAATGCTGCTACTCCTGCTGGAACGTCGTCCGCTCTGAGGATGACATCACCAACTCAGCGTCTTCAACGCTGGGTTTCTAATGCACTGGTTAAGGAGTACCGTCGCAACGGTACTATCCCAACTCTGGAGGCCGCTCGTCAAGCCCTTCAAGTTAACAACTCTACCTGGTTGTCCAGACAACGGCGGCCAGCGATCAAGAAGCAGGCGGTGCTGACTACCGTCTCCAACCGTTTCGGGTCGTTATCCCTAGAACGCAATTTCCATTCACTCCCTTACTCTGAGGAAGTGAATGAGCAGGTCCTGCAGGACCTTAATTCAAAAAGACAGGAGTCCTTCTCAAGGGCTCCCATCAACAATCGCCGCCAGACTCGTGCGGTAGTGCGCCCTCAACATGATGAGGGTACCGACTCCAGGCATTCAGCTCAGGTTCCTCGAACCCGAGCAGGCAAGATGAACCGCCAGAGACGGAATCCGGTGAACAATGGGCAGGTTGTCATCCCTGCCATCTCTGGAGAAGTCCACCAACCTAACTTGGTGGAAAACAACGAGCAGGCACAATCACCTATCCGTTTTAATTCCGCTGTCCAGCAGACTCGTCTGGCAGCATCACGCCAATCCCGCCAAACAATCCTGGCGGAGTACTATAGGTAGGAACATACACCTGCTTATACATCACCAGTTAGTCAGCAGGCTCGTCTGACTACATATGATGGATCTCGTCAACCGCGTTTGGCGAAGTGTAATCAGCAGGCACATACACCTGCTAATACTAATCAAGCCTACCAACAGTCTCGCTTGGTAGCGCACGGAGAAGTCAGTCGGAAAGCCCCGACGACAAATAGGAGGCAGACTCAACTCTCTGCCTCCACACTTGAGTACTGTCAGGATTCACTGACAGGAAAAGGAGGACAGAAGCAGGCACATACGCCTACTCCAAGCCCAGAATGGACGTATATCCCCGTTCCGGCGGCTGAAGTCACCAAACATATTTTGTCAACGGTGAAAGAGCAAAAGCAAATTCCTGCTCATATTCTGGATGCTTGCCAGGATATCATAACAGCTTCAGCATCATCTCAGGGACAGACACACAAATCTATCCCTAGCAGTGGAGTGACACATCAACGATTCACTCCGGAACAGACACACACATCTATTCCAGTCCAAGAGGGTTATGGGGCATACTCCCCCATATCAAACGGACAACCAAGTCAGGCACATACACCTGATTTGAGTGGAGATCGTCAGCTTAACCTGACCATCTTTCCTGATCAGGCACATACACCTGCTCAGAGTAACTACTTTTGTCAACAAGTGGTTTCTAAAGTGAGTAAGAAGGCATCTAAGAAAAAGATACACCCAGCACAGTCAGGAGATCAAAGGCCAATCTTCAACAAGGCCTTGCTCGATGCTGGAGTTCTTGAAGCCCTCAGACATTTATCTGTCGGAATTCAAGATTCTAATCCCTCAGTTCTCAATAACGGGAACATTAATTTTGAAGGTCTTCAACAGACACTTCCTCATGAAGGCTTGCTTCATGAAAGTTCGGTCAATCTTGAAGTTTCTTCTTCAGATGAGAGCCACAGAAACCCTCTGTGTGGTCAGAAGACCAAGGAGCAAGAGATTTCATCTTTTGCTGTAACCCATCATGATGGTCCTCCTCATGGTGATGAACTTCGCTGCGAAAGTCCTCTCCGCATTAGTGATTCATGTTGTCTCGAAAATTCTTCAGAAGGCAATGTAGTGACGAGAAAGCCCTCCTATCTCGAGGCACTTGCAAACGTAAAACCAGTCATGTCTGATGCTTTAGTATCGGCAGGTGAAACTCTTTCTCCATCAGAAGATAGCCTGGGGTTCAGGTTATTCTTCAAACCATCCCTGGGTCATTCATCTTCCAGCATGAATAGTGATATCTCTAGCAATCTTGTTGAATCCGATGAAGCAACAAGGAAACACCAACTCTGGTCCAAACAGGTAGAAGAATCTTCATTTAATGATAAAGAGAAAATGATGAACATGAGGAAAAAACTGGAAAAAGGTGAAGTACCAGTCATGTTTTGGCCTTTGGCTGACTCCCAGTACGACATTCCAAAGATGTTGACGGATGATGGAATCCATGATATTCGTCTCAACATATGGAAGACTCTTTTTCAATTGAAGAAGAAAGTATTATCTTACGGTGATTATGAAAATCATATTAAGATAATAGAAGGGTTACAACGCCAGATTGATTTGGCATCTCTATCAGTCTCTCGGTATCCGAAGGCTGAAAAGCAACAAAGAACCCTTCAACGTTCATGCCTTGGCGCACTAAGAAAATTGCGTCAGTTAATTGCCAATGCTCCATCTGATGTTCATATCAGAGGATGGGGTGTTCACGGAGCACTACATTTCACAGTGCTTTCCAGTCAGCAAAGCCCGCCGAAAATGGTCTCATGCAATGTTATTGCCCATGGCCGGGCAAAGTCAATGGGCTTTGTTCATAATCAAAAGCTTGCTCAAGAACAGGCTTCAACTAGTTCCTCTCAAAATCAAGTATATAGAGAACAAGTTGTTGAATTGCTCCTACATCAAGCAGGCGAGAATATTGCACAAGCCTCTCGTCTGGAGCAAACATGTCATCAAATGACAGAAGTTTCGGAAATCATCCAACGGTCTGTTGAACCCGGTGATAAAAGTGGATACAGGTTAATGCATCCAGCTAATTTCCGAACTAAGATTCGCAAGATCAAGAGAGATTTTAAGAAGATCTCAGACATAGCATGTCAAGAGACACCCTAGCTTGTCAGACTGGGGACTTCTCTAGCCCAACCCTCAGAGTCAACAAATGGGATTCAAGGAGTTGAGCGGAAGCAGCAGGAACATCCCCAGTCCACCGGACTGGGGACTTTTTCAAATCCTCAATCCCTCCCTCAGAGAAAATCAGTATTCTCTTGATTAGGGAATAAGCCTCAAGAGGAACGAAGAGCCAAGCTATCAGGAGATTCTCTCCAAGTGACGGTTCTCCAAGAAGTTCCTGAGGGATCAAGTCAACGGAATTCCATGTCTCATCATGGACATAAAAGAAGACAATATCACAGAAATGCTGATATAAAGGATTCCATGCAATATGCATCCATTAATGTCATCAATGTCGTTGCTGCTGATTCACCAGGTGAGGCTCAATCAGAGGGATTAGACGAAGAGGTTCCAGCTCAAGAAGTTGCGCACACAGACCTAAATGAAGAAGGTGTGCGCACACGTAATCAAAGGCTTACCCAAAATCTGGGTATTCCTTCAAGTAACCCACTTCCCCCTCTCCGAAAAGGATCCAATAAGGGGAAAGGAAAGAATCAGGTTACTTCTCACCCTTCCTCTGAAGGAGGTCAATCGCTCTCATTAGAGAAAAGGTTTGCACAATAGGAGGAAGAAATGAATGAATTAAGAAGGTTGAATGCAGAACTACTTCAGAGTAGTCTTCTTCTTAAGAATGCTGAAGTCCGACAGCCGAAGGAATTTGTTGTAACTACTGAGATGGATCAGGAATATCCTCCTTTATCAGTACACCCTCAGAGGTCTAATCCTACGGATCAAACGCAACAACTGTTGGCAGCACTACCATCAGTTGCAGCACCAACCACCACGTCTGTCCAAGCTCCATTCATTGCACCTACCCAAAACCAAGTTCAACCTGATGTTTCTCAAAAGTTAATAACTACTATTGAGTCATTAACAGCTCGGTTAGAAACTATGGAAGGGAAACGGGCGCAAGTTCAACCTGAAAAGAAAGTTTACCCTGAATGGGTAGATTCAATTTCTCCTCCATCCAGTTTTGGAAACCCTGTTTTCCCTACTTTCAATGGATCAGGCGACCCCGAACAACATTTGACGCATTACGTGTCTTGTTGTGATCCTATGATGGGAACTCCAGAGCAGCAAGAAGCATTGAAACTCAGATGCTTCGTGCGAACCTTGCAAGGACCAGCTTTTGTCTGGTATACAAGCTTGCAATCCCGGTCAATCATCAGATGGGAGGATCTTCGTCAAAAATTCCTTCTTCAGTTTAGCTCAACTTTGCCAAAAACGACAGTTTTCGATCTTACAAACTGCAAGCAAAGGGAGAATGAAAGAGTCTCTGATTTCATTGCTCGTTGAAAGGGATTAACGTATTCCCTGAGTTTAACACTCCCTCAGGAGGAACTGTTGCCAATCTGTGTGGCAAATTTGTGTGACGAATTACGCACACCATTGATCCCTGTGAAATACACAGGAGGGTTTCGAGACCTTACTTCAATCGCTCAACAGATTGAAGATTCCATTATACAGGCTAAGGTTAAATCTCGTATAATTCCATCAGCTCCAGGAAGGAGAATGGGTAAAGTGGAAACTGCTACAGTTATGCTTAAACAAGCACCAGTACCTACTTCTACTTCAAAACCTTCATCTTATCGAAGGGCTCCACCTCCTGAACGCCAACAACAAAGGTTGTTTCTTCCAAATGATCAAAAAGATCAACGACGAAAACAATTTGAGGATATGAAGAGTAAAACATACTCTTTCCGAAGTGAGCAAGTTCCTGGTTACTTCATTTCAGCTCTGGAAAATAATTTGGTTCAATTACCAGTGCCCAAGAGGCCAAACAAGGAAGGGGATTAAGACCATCCCAATTATTGTCCCTTTCATCAAATGTTGGGGCATCCCATCCAGGAGTTTTTTTTCTTTAAAAACCTCCTGGAAAAGATGGTCGACTTGGGACAAGTCAAATTGAAGGGTTCTTCAGCTCATGTAGCATGTATTACCGCTACAGATCCAGAGGAAGGAGGCGAGTGGCAGGAAGTCAAAAGCAAAACTGCGAAAAAATATGATGATTGGATGGTCAGAAAGACAATCAATCGGACCCATTCCATTTTGTGAACACAATTGAAGAAGCCAATTGTGTCTCCTACAAAAGCTGCAGTAAAGCCTCCATCAAAAGATAAATCCTCAAAAGGGCAGCGCAATTCAAAGAAGAAAGAGGAATCAGGAGAAGATGAGTATGTATCAAAGCCTAAATTGTCTTTGACTTTGGCAGATTTCATGCCATCTACTTCAAAGCCACGGGCACCGCCCCATCAAATGGCACAACCTAAACAGGCTAACCAGGCAGAGTCTTTATCAGACGAAGATTTAATCTTTGGTTCTGTTAATATGATTCCAGGGAGAATTGGTATTGGTTCTCAGAGCACCAATGATACCAGGAAAGAAGCCTCCCAAGCTTGAACCAAAATGGGAAGGACCTTATTCAATACATAAGGTCTACTCTAATGGAGTGTATTCTCTAATCTCAATGGATGGAGAACACATCACAACTCCAACTAATGCCAGATTTCTGAAGAAGTATTTTGTATAAACACAAAATATTATTCCCAGAGCCAAAACAGTCACATTGGTTCATATTATTGTCCTACATGACACTAAACTGTATTATGTCCGAGATGACATTAAACTATATTATGTCCTATCTACATGACGTTAAACTGTACAGAAGTTCCTATATTTTGTACGAGATGACATTAAACTATATTGTGTCCTAGCAACATGACATTAAACTGTGTGGCACTTTCATCGTCCAGCATGACGATAAACTGTAAAAAGTCCCCAGAACTGATATCCTCATATTGGTTCACCTTATTCCTAGCTACATGACTTTAAACTGTACAACAATGTTCTATCGTCCAACATGACGTTAAACTATTACAGTTACTTGATTTGTCCTACATGACATTAAACTATTAAAAAGTTTCCTTTTTTTCGTCCAACATGACATTAAACTGTAGAAAAGAAGATGTCCCTGCAACATGACACTAAACTGTGCAGCACCAGTTCGTCCTTGCTATATGATGTTAAAATATACAGCAATGGTCCAGTATGACATTAAACTGCAACTTCGTCCCACACGACATTAAACTGTGAAAAATTTCCCTAAACCGTCTAGCATGACCTTAAACTGCATCATCCCTGGTCCATGTATATGACCATAAACTATTTTCAAATCCCTTACGTCCAGCAAGACGTTAAACTGTGACGTCCTAACTACATGACGCTAAACTGTATAAAAGTCCCTTACGTCCGGAAAGACGTTAAACTATATAATCTCAAAGGTCCAGTATGACATTAAACTGCACCATTCACGGTCCATGCATATGACCTTAAACTATTCGCACTTTCGTCCGACATGACGTTAAAATGGTACACTCTTTTGTCCTTACTACATGACAATAAACTGCACAATCCCCCTTTCATCCAATATGATGTTAAACTGTATTGTCCCCATCGTCCTAACTACATGACGCTAAACTGTACAGAAAGTCCTTGATATGTCCTACATGACATTAAACTGTTATTTTGTCCATGCTACATGACACTAAACTGTGTAGCACCAATAGTCCAAACTGCAAGACTTTAAAATGCATAGTCCCTGAATATGTCCTACATGACATTAAACTGTGCATCGTTAAGGTTGTTATTACCTCTTGTTTCTCACACCGAGTATGACTCACGTGAGCTTAGAGCAAACCTCAACCATAACACTCTCTTTGGGCTCCTAACCATGTGTAAGTCCCAACAACATTTTAATTAGATCGTTGTCCCCAAGAACAACTTGATCATTAATTCATTCTTTAATTGAACTACACAGACTTTGATCCTTGCCCTCCAGGCTGGGTATGTAGGTAGCCTCCCAAGGTTCATGCCCAAAAATAATCTCTTCACATCAGTTCACCACCACCTCATATGATGTTGATTCGTGAAACCGCCCCTAGAATCAATATCTTTACATTGATTCACTTTCGTCCTTGTTATATGACGTTAAACTATACAACACTTTTGTCTGGTACGACAATAAACTACAATATTCTTTGATTTCCTCATTTGAGAAGGAACCATTATTGACATTGATTTTTCAATCATGTTTCATTTCAAAAAGACTACGTGCATACATGGTAATGCCTAAACTTTTTATCTTAGGTTAAACCATCATTGCACTAAAGTCCCCTTTCACCCTTCACATGTACGAACCAAATTTGTACAAAGGGTAATTCTAGAACTACGTGGACTTGATTCCCATCCCTATGGGATACGTAGGAACATTCGAGTATCCCTCGAATCCAGTCCCAAGTCTTTTGGGCCTAACCCCAAATTTCACTTTCAGTCCCTTGGCTGAAAAGTCCTCATGAAAACACACACTGTGTATTCATTATTATGGTCTGAATTCTATGAACCTAAACTAAGATCACTCATACTTTCGTCCTGCACGACGTTAAACTGCATTTCAAGAACTACGTATGGCTTGATTCTCATTCTTATGAGATATGTAGTGAAGTCCAAAATTTCAATTCAGGACCCAGCCACAACATGATTATGGTTTTCATTGACCTATGTATCTCTATATACATTGGACAATACCCATCTTTATGTGTTATAATCCTAACCTTAAATATTTTCAGATCTTCATAACCCTTTTCATGACTTCTAGTCACAAAAATGTCAAACTTCTGAGAATTCTTTTGCTTGACTATGCAGCACATGCCCATAGGTGGCCTTGCATAAAAAGTCCACATAACAGACTTGTCAGCCGAAAGATGCTATTTATTTGACCATGCAGCCAATGCCCTTAGGTGGCCCTGTATATTTCAACCCCCTAACGGGTTTTGTTAAATAATAGTAACTTCATTATTGGGAAGAATGCCTCTTTTTTCCTTATTTGTCTTAAACGACAGTATGTAGGGATCCGCAAAAAATAGCCATCCTTAACATATTTGTCCCATATCCTTTTTCATGATCTGAAAGTATTCAAGTCTATGGTTTATTCTTCTTCCCTACGTTTGGGTCAGACCTTCGTAGGAGTGATATTCATCCAATTCTTCGATATTCTTGTTTGGAAATATCTTCTCCATATTCAAGTACCTCTTTCCATACAAAAAACTCTATACTTTAGAAAATTTGAATCTCCATAAACTTTCACTGGCTTTTAGCACTAGGAAAGTAAATTTCTGGGAGTTCTTTTGCCTGACTATGTAGCACGTGCCCATAGGTGGCCTTACATAAACAGTCTACATAACAGACTTGTCAGCTGAAAGATGCTATTTATTTTGACCATGCAGCCAATGCCCTTAGGTGGCCCTGCATATTTCAACCCTCTAACGGGTTTTTGTCAAATAATAGTAACTTCATTCTTGGAAACTACTTCTTCTAATGCCTTTTAGCTCTTTTTCATATCATTCCTCAGATTCGAATATTCTTAAGCCATAGTTTACATATTTTCTCTCATACTTGAGTATGGTAATATGTTTTCAGATAAATTTTCAAGGAATTGAATCAATTTTAATCCATTTTGGTCAAAGCTATTTCGACCTTTAACATTAGCCCCTTTATGTCCGGAATGCATGACTTTAAACTGCCCACAAAAGACAAAGGAACTCTAAATAAAAGTCAAGTTCCAGCACACTTGTGCACTGCCCTCAGTGCCCTAAAGTCTTGCGCGCCCCCTTTTCCTTAGGATGGATTCAATTTCCTCAGAGTCAAATCCTCATTTCTCTCCGGATCCAACTCTGAGGGGGGACTTTTGTTGACTCTCCTTTCGTCACAGAATATAAAAATCGGAAAAGGGGAATATCTGAGTCCAATGTGATTCATCATTTGAAGAAACATCAAAAATCGACAAAGGGATGAACAAGGAGAACACTGCCCATAGGTTGCGCAAGTTCCCTCATGGTCGCGCAAGTACACTTGCGCGCCGCCTAGTGGTCGTGCAAGTCTACTTGCGCGACACCTTATGGTCGTGCAAGTGACTTGCGCGACCTAAAGTGGTAACCGCCCGGTAACCGCCCGGGGCCTTCTCCTACCTATAAATAGACCCTGTGGGCCCCCCATTCGAGAGGATCTTTTTTCCAGAAACTCAGATTGAAGCTCTCGATGCCCAAGTCTCTTCTCAAAGCTTCCGGAACACTTCTAAGGTAATTTCTTACCTAGAACGGAAGATCTAAAGAGAGGGAGGAAGGCCTAAGTGTTGAAACTCATCAACACTTGCGCGCCTGAATGGCCAGCCCTTAAGGGAACTGGTCACACTTGCGCGCCGCCTTATTCCTTTAATAGAATTTGCGCGTCCCTTATCTGGAAGAACCTCAAGAGGATTCTAAAGGGTTTAAAAAAGAGTCGCTCAAGTATTTCAATGCTGGTTGAAAATCGCGCAAGTACACTATGTCTCGCGCAGGTATACTTGCGCGACCAATACTTGCGCGCCCACGCAAGACTTGCGCGCCTTTCAAGACTTGTGCGCCCCTATCTTTTTGGGTGCCCATCTTGCCCATTTTACCCCTCTTAAGCCATTTCACCTTTCCTATTCAAGATTCAGTCTTCAAGATACTCTTCAAAGCCATTTATGGCATGATTTCTTGATTTGACTTCCTTATATGAAAAGAATTCGGTGGAATATCTCTCAAAGCCTAGTGATTTATACATCTTTATGTCACCAAAGATTGAGAGTTCATTCATTTAACCTCATCCTTTAAGATGAGAGAATCCTTAGCCTGGGTCTCCTTTTCAGGAATAATCCCCAGTTATAAATCCTTTAATCTGGGCATCTTCCTCAGGATTAAGCCCCAAATTCTTAAAGTTCCTAAACTTGGGCATCCTCTTCAGGAGTAAGCCCCAATCTCAAATACCAGGCATCCTTCTTAGGAGTAAGCCCCAATCTCAAATGTGTCCATCCTTCTCATGAGTAAGCCCCAAACCTTAATCCCTAACCTGGATCTCTTTTTCAGGAATAAGACTCAGTCATAATCTTGGGCTTCCTTTTTAGGAGTAAGCCCCAAGTCCCCTAACCTGGGCCTCCTTTTCAGGAATAAGTCCCAGTCATAATTTTGGGCATCCTTCTTAGGAGTAAAACCCAATCATAAGTCCCCTCCTAATTTGGGCATCCTCTTTAGGAGTAAGCCCCAAGATTAGAGTATTCAAATCTCCATAAAGCACATATACCTTTATGGACCCTGTTCCTGGATTTTCTCCCTAAAAGTAAATCCTAAACCTTCATCTATTTGGGCAGTCATACGTACATAAGCCCCAAAAAATTTCTTATGATTGCATCTTTCATGGCACAATTGTCTAATTTTTACCAATACCTCTTGTTTCTCACACCGAGCATGACTCACGTGAGCTTAGAGTGTAAAAGTAATTGTGACATCCTGCTTTGAGCCATCAATCATAAACATCATACCCTTACTCAAACTACGTGGGTTCTGATTCCTTTTCCAAAACAAAGGATACGTAGGTAGCCCATTTATGGGTTCAATCCCAACTTTAAAATAATCCCTGTCCTTCTGAATGATGATAAACTTCAAGTGCCCCACTGAGTGGCTTTAAAACCAGCCTGGTCATCATAATGACCAAGAGACTTTTATATAAATGTTTTGAAGGATACCATTGACCAAGAATCTCTAAACAGATATAGATGATTCTCTATTGATGAAGAACCTCGAATACATATAAAAGATTCTCTAAATTTCTTTCATATTTAATCATTGATTGTTAAAACTAAAGGAAAGCTCATTTTATACTTGGTAATGTAATAAGGATTTACGAACATAACTTAAATCTATAAAGAGAGTCCCGGAGTAGACAATAATTCCCCTCAAAAAGGTGTGATGAGTCCGACCTCCCATCCTCTCGACCAATGAAAATTCCTAAGCCTCATTAGTCCACAAGATAATGAGCGCCTACCTTTGGAAAGTAGGTCCAAATAGATGTGGAATCATTGGATGTTTCCGGTTCTATGAACAAACCCGCTAGAAACCGATTGGAACGTTTGAATCTCCCGTCCAGGAGGTCATCCCTGAAATCCGTGCGAAACAGTCAATGATCCCCCTGATAGAATCATGCCCATTTGACATCTGTGGTAAGCCTGTCATGAAGTCCATCGATATTCCATCGCACTTACACTCTGGAACATCCATGGGGTGAGATAATCTCGATGGAACCTGGTTCTCATTATTCACCTACTGGCACATAAGTCATCGATAAACGAACTCTGTTACAGCCTTATTCATTTTGACCACCGGAACTATCATCAGAGATCCTGGTACATCATCACCACTCTAGAATGTACCGCCAAAGGGGCTATATGAAACTCCCTCCGAACATCCTCCTGCAATGCCACTGGTACAACAATGCATACTCTAAAAATAACTATGTTCTCACCACATTGTGAATATACATCAGGGCATGCCCTGAGGATAACTGATCACGTAAAGCATCATAGTCGACATCCCCAAGCTGTACCTCCCTAACTTGTTGTAAGAGTGGAGGGGTGACAACCATCGACTGAAGGTAAGCTGCATCCTCTCTATCCATGAAGGATAACTATAATGAGGCCAACTATTCCATCACCTCACTCAACAACCATGAGCTCAATCTCACACTAATATCATCTTTCACCATGTTCCCATTCCCATGAATATAGATGATCTCGAAATCATAGTCCTAGAGGAACTCTAGCCAACGCCTATGTCTCATATTCAGATCCTTCTATGAGAAAATGTACTTGAGGCTCTTGTGGTCATAGTAGATGATAAAAATCTTTCCCATAAGGTAGTGTCGCCACATATTCAACATGAAGACTACCACTTCTAAATCGATATCATGGGTCACATAGTTTTTCTCATGTGGCCTAAGTTTCCGCGAACCGTAAGAAATCACTACATGTCTTTGCATCAGGACACAGCCAAGCCTCGTGCCCGATGTGTCGCAGAAAACTACATACTCGATGCCCTCCTCCAGATATCTCAAAATTGGGGCGCTCTTCAAACTCTTCCTCAACTTCTTGAATGCCTACTAGCACTTCTCCGTCCACATTAATGGCTACCCCTTTCTAGTCAAGGCTGTCATCGGTGCTGATATCTGGGAGAAATTATGAATGAATCTCTAGTAATATTCGTCTAACCCATGGAAGCTCCGCACCTCCGTTATGCTCTGAGGTATCTCACATGCTAACACGGTTTCCACATTAGCTAGGTACATAACTACTCCATCTACTGAGATGACATGTCCTAGAAACTGGACCTCTCGAATCCATAACTAGAACATTGAGAGCTTCCCATAATGCTGGTGCTATTTAAGTACTCCTAGAACCATCCGCAGTTGTCTCGCGTTCTCCTATTATGATGCCGAGTACACAAGGATTTCGTCGATGAAAATCACTATGAACTGGTCCAAGTATGGATGAAAGAGTCAGTTCATAAGTCCCATGAACACTAAGAGGGAATTATTCATTTTAAAAGGCATCACCAAGTACTCATAGTGATTGTAGAGGCATCTGAAATCCATCTTCAGTATATCCTCATCTCGTACTCACAATCGGTGGTAACCTGATCGAAGTTCAAACTTCAAGAACCACTATTCCCCTCTCAGATGATTGTTGAGTTCGTCGATCCTTGGTTGTGGATACTTGTTTTTCACCGTCACGTGCCGGTAATCCACGCACAACATCAACTCCCATATGCCTTCTTGGAAAACAAAACTAGGGCCACCCATGGTGAAACTCTAGGTCTCACAATACCCTCTCTCTAAAAATCCTCCAACTTCACCCTCATCTTGCGAAGCTCTGCGAGAGCCATCCGATATGCTGGTAAGGAAATCGGTTCCATCCCAGGGTGTAAGTCGATGAAGAAGTCGAAATCCCAGTGGGGAGTTAATCCTGGAACATTTTTGAGAAATACGTCTTCATACTCTTCCACTAATGCTGGGATCTAGAAGCTCACAACATATACTACTCCAAGAGTAAATATATCCAACTAACGAGTGATCGGCTGCACCCTCCTATGAATGATCACATTATGTGCTTCCTGGGTCTCCTTTTCACCAACAAAGGAAAACCTCGTCCCTTCACTATGGACACACCACACTCTTCGTCTAAAGCAGTCCATATGGGCATGTACCAAAGATAACCAATCCATACAGAGAATGAAGTCATAAGGCCTCGACGCTACCACCAAGATGATCCATCCAAAACTCTCGCCTCCAAGGGTAAGATTACACTATCTGCAAAGGTGTGTGATCATCGAGTCTCCTACTGTAGGTGTATCAAAGCATAAGGGTCGAGTCAATGGCTCTATCGAAATCTCAAGGTTTCGCACAAGACATGTGTTGAGGAAGGAAT
Source organism: Viscum album (assembly GCA_963277665.1). NCBI lineage: Eukaryota > Viridiplantae > Streptophyta > Magnoliopsida > Santalales > Viscaceae > Viscum > Viscum album. The sequence goes on along the minus strand of OY728150.1, from coordinate 929,021,626 downwards.
GATTGGAACCTGTGTCTATAAGTACAGAAGATAAGGTAGATAAGACATAGATTGTACCTCAAATCATCCCTAAAGTCCCTGGGTCACATGCCTTGACCACATGTAGTTGTCCCCACCCCTGTCATCCAACTACCTAAGCCTGGTGCCGACATACTGGGGGTAGTGGTGGAAGTAGATTGAAGCATATTCCACCACATGCATCTCTCCCTTCTCCTTTTCCACATCTGCCACCTGAAAGGTCTATCTTCTCCCTCTCTGCCTCTACCTCGGTGGTCTATCCATCACTTCCCTATCAGCAGCTCGATGGGTTGGAATGTCTCTAGCAGGATTTCCCCATCCATTGCACGAGTAACATTGCATTTCCCTAGGCTGACTGGATCCATCCTGAGAGGCATGGACTGTCGATCCAATGTCTTGGGTCCTCCTGTGACATCTCCCACATCCCGATCCATCTTCCTGACATCGACTCCCTGCTGCCATGGTCTCTACACTTGTCTGCCTGCTGCAGACTGCTATCAGCTATCTCTACTCTGCCAAGAATCTCTCGATCACCAAGGCCCGCTTGAGAACTCTAGCATTAGTCAAAATTCATAGATGCACAACACTAGATCAGATGTCCCATCATAGAACTCACTTGAAGGTCTGAGCTCTGAAGTACTGATCCCTGACCATATCCATCGAGTACCTGAAGATATTGGTGAACCTAGATGAATAGTCAGCTACCGTCAGAATGCCCAACTAGAGCTGAAGAAGCTCTTGGATATTCACTGCTATCAGGTTAATCGGTGAGAACTCCTCCAAAAAGAGTAGTTCGAACTCTATCCATGAAATAGTATCCTCGTCGTTATTCTGTGTGGTCAGACTCCATCATCGTTCCACTGAACCCTGAAAAAGGCTCGCTCCTATGATCACCATCTGGTCCGCTGGTGTCCTCACTAGATGGAAAACTCTGGTCACTACCTCAAGCCAGCCTTCAGCCACCTTAGGTTCAGGCTCACCTCAGAACCTAAGGGGTCTATGTCTCTGGAACTCATGGAGCACGCTCAGCCTGCACCCCTCGCCTGTCGGTACTATAGGTACCACAGGCTGCTCCACTGGTGGTCGTATAGAAGGTGCACCACCTGGAGGCAACACCTGGGGAACTGGTCCCTGTACCAAAGCCTCATCACTAAGGGGGTCATCCTTGTGATCGCACTACTGAATCCTAGAGAGTATGCATTTTAGAGTCATCCTATAAGAAAACTAGATGTACCATGGTCAATGAGTTTATCTTGATAGCTAACACAAAGGACATAGATAACACAACCAATTATTATATGATGCATGTACTAATCTATTATTTCCCTACAACTAGTGTTTTCATGTACTGAATCGAAAAGAAGGTTATCAAAGTCCTGATGTATGGATATGTCAGCCGCCCACACCAACACTGGAGTCTCTGGCCTGAAATCCAAGCTTGAAACACTTAACATTGTTTCCCATAACCAATATCATAGACTCTTGGTCCTATGGTAGAACCAAACACCTCTGATACCACTCTTTCATGACCCATCCCAGTGGGGCCCACCCTGTGACTCCCCAAGCCCACCTCCAATAGGCTAGGGGCTGGTGACTAGCACCGAGTATGCATATAACTAACATTGGAGGGATTGCATATGTACCTATAAACACACACACATCTTCAAGCCCACAAATGATGAAATGAAAAACCAACTAATGAACAAAACGCATGCATACAACTAAACCCGACCAATAGAGTACAACAAATGTAGAGTAAAAAATTTAAACTGGGACAGAATACAATCCCACCAACTACAAGAGTTTTAAAACTAAAAATTCCAATCTGTAAACACAAAGATGTACTGAGACTGTTGGTCATAGGAATAGAAACACCATGGCCTGTAGGGAACTCAGAAATCTCAGTTTGGTCCTAGTCCGCCCGGGAATCCGTCAAAAGGTCGTTCGTCTTTACAAGACACGACAAGTGCAGGAAATGACCGTGCAGTGGTGAGTACAAAAATACTCAGTAGAGGACCCTGAAAACCAAAAACCAAGACAAAAAAGAAAAGGTACAGTCATCTATACATAGCATATGTCTACTGAACATATAATAAGATAAACACAATCCACATATACTCAAAACCTAGACCCGTAGTCTATATAAAAGTCACAAAACCGCATACCATGCTAGGGATTCATTTTGAAGATTCCATGAAGCATTTATCTGGGAGAACTCCCTCCACAAGTTTGATAGCTCTGATAATGTCTGTCCAAGAAGTACTTTTCATCGGTAAAAGTTACGAGAGATAGATACACTCATTCCGAGAGAACACACTCTTGAGTGGGGAAATATTACAATACAAAGATGAGGATAACTTCCATGACCTTGGTGGATACCACGACTCATCTAGATTCACCTGCTAAGTAGAGGATCAACGTTCAGTAAGAGTAGTCATGTCGATACCTGACTCTACCTAGGGTATTTATAGGACAGGTTGAGCTCTATCCTGGGAGGACTCCATGTACACTAGACATGTGCCCATACATGGTCTCATCCCATGTGTTATAACCCATGTAACTGGTACACGGGGTAACCCATGCAGTCGGCCTGGTCTGACCGTGTGGTATAGTACATGACCATGTACTCTACCCCGTGTTCATCTATCTTCCAAGATACACGGTGAGTCCCGCATAAGGACCCACATGTCATGTCCTTAATATAATATTCCTAGTCATCTCTTTGTGCCTCGCGGATCCCTAGTCGCTGCTGAGCGGGTCCCACACGGTGTGTTTTTCGGAGAACACTCTTTGTTCGTCGGGATTTTCCAAAACCAACAGTTCTTCGATCCGTGGCTCCATCAAATCTACAACGTTCTTTTCGGCAGTTTTATTTCCACAAAACTCCATGGTTGAGGTCGCCCCGACATCCCACAGTCGTCTCTGTTGTTTTTGGGCCTCAGATCGGTCCCGAAATCCCGTATTGATCCTCCCACACAAAGAACGCTCGAAGAACAGTCTCTCCCAATCTCAGACAATTCGTATTCCACCTTTTTTGTCACACCTCCGCTGGGTCATCATGATGTAGGATCTCCAAATTTGGATCGTTACATTGTGAAATAGATGGACAACAATCCGTTGTTCTTCTCCCCATGAAGAACGTGAGAAACGTAGGGTGGAGGTGTGAGAAATTGAAAAGAAATTTGAGAAACAAAATTCCACCGTCATTCGTCATGGTGTTGATATGCTTCCATTAGTAAGATCAAAGGGAGAAAAAATAAAAACAACAAAATTGTCTAGCATGGATTAATTCCCCAAATCAAAATCCTCAAAGAAACAGAAAATTAATAACCCTCCCGCAAGAACGTACGATCCATGGATCAACCTATTCGTGGGTTGATCCACATTCATCATTTAATCCAAGAATGGGGAAACGAATAATTGAAATAACAACCCCTATATTGATTTGGTTTAATAACAATCACCAAATCTCGTTTTTTGGCTAGGTTCATTGAATCCGAGATGCGGTGATCGATCGCACTGTCATAGTCTGCCAACGGGTTCCCCTGAAAAGCTCAAATGGAAAATCCTCAATTCAAAGGGTTATGTGGCTAACCTTGGACGATGTTAGGTCCTTACTAAGGTAAAATCACTACTCTGAATGCAATAGTGCCCCCAGATTTATGATCTAGGAACCTATTTAAATTTTATTCCAATTGTTCTAGAAAACCGCTCACGCGTGTTGTTTAAATATTTATATTTATTTCTAACATTTATTCTGAGCACTCTGAGCCTCGGAATTGCACTCTGTCAAATGGTTTGGTCTCAAAATAATTCCATATAATACTTAAAAATAATAAACAGAAAATATAAGACATTACAGTTAGAATCAAATAGTCATTAAATCCAATAGAAACCAATTTGTAAGGTTACATCATGATAATGACTGAATCATCAAAATAATGAATCACATTATACCAAGGATATGTGTAGTAATGGATAAATTGATTCTTATTTTGGATGATCTAAATAGAGTAATATGTAAATATGAGGGATTTTGGTTATGAATTAATTGTGATATTATGTAAGTATTTTTTTTATAATAATTTTAGGGGAGTTCACTAATTAGCATAAATAATTACCCAAAATAAGGTCATCAAACCACTTCATTAATGAATTTAATAAATTCTAATGGTTTGATTCATCTGAGTAAGTGGGTCTCAAAGAAGTGGGGAGAATGGGAGACTCTATTAATAAAGTTAATAATCATCAAAAATTATTTTAGGTGGCTATAAATGGATGTTTCATTATGCTTAGGGATAAGCCGACAACACCTAATGTGATTCCATAGGACACTTCCTCTCTTGGTAAATATATTAAGTACCAAAATTGTTTTTTAGAGGCTCCTAGTACTACTAAATCACGTCAAATTGATGATCTCCAATAAATGGAAATGTTAGAGATCAGTCCAAAATGGATAAAAATGGTGTATATAAAGTGACCAAGAACTATTTTTTCTATAGTTAAAAAGTTATAGATTGATATAGCTCTGAATGATGGGTCCTTTGGTCTGAGTGTTATGGTCTTAGAAAGCATAGAAATTCATTGGGATTAGGTGATTCTGCTATTGGGTATTTTTATACTAACTGAGAACTCTATAGATTAGTACAGAGGAAATTTTTTATTATTGAAGGAGGTAGTTTATAATGATACACATTTTTTTATTTTTCTAAAGGGGGAGGAAATATCATGTAGCTTTATCTTGTTTCTGTAAGAAAAAATAATATATAAGTAGATACTCAAATGGATATGGCTACAATCACACTCTCTGAGGGTATTGTGTCTTTAATATATCTGTAGGGAGTTTCTAATAGATAGATAATGGTTTATTATCCTAATGATTAGTTACCTGATGAGATAATTTTTTCATTAGAGGGTATATTGATGGTCTTTTTATTTCCATAAAGAATAAGAATTTTAGAAAAAGGAAGGGATATTCCCATAATTCGAGAATGATGATTAATAGATCTGTTTCAAATTTAATTCAAAAAGTTTCTACCTAAAAGATTGATTGGGTATATTTGGAGATTTTTATTAACTCTATTTTTATTAAATGAAAATATTTTTCATTATGTTAATTTAAACATGAATGTGGATGAAATTGAGATAATGGTCTGTTGATATTTCCATGTATGGAAAAGAGGTTGAGTTATAAAATTTTATACTAAATTATGTGATGGAAGTGTTCAATTATGATTTATATTGTTATTATAAATAATTAAAAACAATAAATATTAATAATAAGAAATATCTTTGTCTTCAAAAACATTAGTTCATATATAGGATGATAAATTCTATTTATTTGTTAATTTATTAGGTGATGAAGATAATTCTTCTATAAACATTCAAGAAGATGATGGGTGATTGGTGGAAGCTTTTATTTTCTATAATGTTCACCTTTCCTTGTTATTTTGTCTTCTATGTTTTTTTTTGATTGTATGTTCTTTTTTGGGCTATTTATGGAGCTATTGTGGTTTGTTTTTTTCTCACACATAGTCACTTTTTAGGATATTGAATAACTAGAAAATGGGGTCATCACACACATTATACATGATGTTTTCTGGACCATTTTATAGTTAATCCTTTTCATTTTGAGTGTGAGGAGGGTGTTTAGTTATCTTCTTTTTTTGTGTGTGTTGGTTATAGTGTTCAAGAAATCTATTATCACACACTTTGGTTTTTTCATGGGTCCTTGTAATTTTTATAGATAAAAAATAAATTCATTTTGTCTATATATTTATAATATTCTCCTGAAAATTGATCCTCCATTCAAATAATCAATATGTTTAGATGATGAGAATATAATAATAATATAGAGTACTCTAGAGATTAGTTTGCATGAAGAGTGAATATTCACATGTAAAAGTTCATATAGTATTTTAAATGCATCAATGAATAATATCATGAAGATTAAACATTATGTAAGTACGATATAAAGTTATTTGAGACTATGGTAAAATTTTATCATATTTCATATATAATATTTATGCGCATGATATGTATTTGATCTCCAAAAAGATAAATAGGTTACTTTACATCATTCTAACAAGAAATAAAATTTAATGATTTTATGAGAAGGCACTAATCATAAAAAAAATATACTATGAAATTATGGTAAAAATGATTCAAATTTTTTTAAGAAAATTATAAATTTTGTGGAATTGGATGTAATGAGTGAAAAACACATGGTGAGGCATTTAAAAAGTGTAGGAAACAAACATGAGATGGTTTTTTTAGTAATTTAATAAAGTTCAAGGTGTTGATTAAGATTATACAATGAAATAAAAAAATGATAGAAGGCGAAGGGTTTTAAGGGAATAAATATTTTCCAAAAAATGGGAAAATCCACCTATGTTGATTAAACCACTTGATCACTACATTCATCCAAAAAAAAATATTTAAATGAATAATGAAATATTTCTCCCTCTCTAGATATATTTTTATTCAATATATTTTTCATAAACATGATAAAAATCACTTTGAAATGACCAAAAGAATATTTCTTCCTGGGGTATCTATATATTTTATGATTCTCCTGATATTTACGAAGGATATCATCATTTTCCTAGTTTCCTTGAACCATGGAGTTAAATAGAAAAGAATAGTGAGAATTTTTATATGAGGTTGGTAAAAAGGGTTAGTTTTGGCCTTCACAAACATATTTATTGTTGTGTAGTCATATAATCATGATGTTTGGTCCTCAATTCATTAGTATATGGAGACATTTTTATATGATTTTAAAGAATATTTATATTTATAGGATTGGGATAAAATATATTCACTATTAATAGTGGTATTGTAGAAAGGGGTTTTTTGATATTGGTTCCCCATATTTCATTGAAAAAAAAATATATAACACTTTATTGAATATAATAATAAGTATTGGGTTGTATATTTGACTACAATACATTGGAAAAAATCATATTATGTTTCTTAATTCAATACAATTTCTCTTTTTTTATATTTTTTAATTTAATACATAACATTCGTAAAATAAAAAATAAAATAAAAAAATAAAATATATGTTATAAATTAGTATGTTTCATTAATAATTATATATCTAATTATATTTACAATATTCATATATTATAAATATATGTTTTTCTATAATTCCCAGGATGGTTCAGGCGTTGAGTATGCTTCGTCGTAATTTTTTTTAAAGAAAATATAAATATAGAAAAATAGAGACAAAAATAATGTGACATATAAAGTACCAAAAAACACTAAAGTGACAAACTTACACCCTCAAAAGTTAACTAGGGCAATAGATTGATCCAAAAAATTAAAATTATGGAAGACACCGATTATGCCTGCCCACAAAAACCATTGGAAACTAGGCCTAAGACCCACTGTGGATCCCCATGAGACCACTGTTCCCGACATCCCATTGTGGAGTGTAATAAATTCTTACTTATATGGTAATTTCAAGGTATACTAATTATGATCATATGGTTATCAGATCTCTATCCGGATCAAAAATGACTTGTGTCTCATCTAGAATAGAAAAGAAGATGGTCCTTCAAAAAAGGTTTTGGTTGAGGATTTCAGGTTTAATTAAATGTAATTCAAAAAATAATTATCAATACCATAAAACATGGGGTTTGATATATTATCATTAACAGAGGTAATACTATAGAAATTTGTTCTATCAAAGTTTCTATTTTGGATTGATTTAAAAAAAATTATATATTCCGGTGTTGCTTGGATGGATCTGTGTGTCGGAAGGTGAGTATTCTTCTAGTTTCATTGGATTTTAATAATTACAAATGAATTACTTTGGTTTATGGGAATATCAATGTATTTTTCCCCTCTGATAAGAAAAAGGTAAGGAGTCTGGTCCTTGGGTATATTTAATTTAAGATTTTCATTATCATCTTATAGGAATGGGACTATAAATTTAATCCCTTTGATGTTAAGAGTTCTGAGGATCAAATTTGGGTAGGAATTATTATCCTTATATATTATAGGACCCAAATATATTTTTTTGTGGATTTAAAACTTTAAAATTTCCCATCAAAATTGATAGGTAACCCACATGTGCTCATATTACGTATTATGGTAGTGTTCTTGGGGAATTATATTTAACTTATACTCTGATCAAAAAGGTTTTCTTTTCCACATTGGATGAAGTCCTTAGTTTTAAAACTGAATAAGAGAGATTTCATTCATTTTCCATAATCTACCATTTTTTTTGACATGTTGAAGAGTATTGATATTGGGATTTTGTGTGATATTCATGTTCATGGATGGGAAAATATTTAGTACAATTTAGGATGAAAACTTCTGAGAATGTTATTTGATTCTAATGGATAGGGAAATCATGGAAGTATTATTTCCTAGACAAATATTGATAAAAAATATTAAACTTATGGAATGGGGAAACGAGTATCCTTTACAGATAATATAAATGTAGTTTCCTTTGATTTCCATGATAGTCTTGAGTTGGAATAAAGGATAGAGCATTAAGGGGAATGATGTATTTTGGTATATATCGTACCTAGTAGCTTTCATGGGATAGTCTAAGAAAATATACATGGTTTAAAAAATAAAGGGACTCTTATGGATCCCATATATAAGAAAATGAAATTATTTAATGGAGGAAAATAGAATTAATGGTCCATGGTCTGATGTTGAATAAATAGGGGAAACCTTTAGGGAGGTACATACTATGGGAATTGTGATTAAGGACCATGGTGATGATTATGAAAATGGATAGACTGAATATGAGTTATATGTTTTTATGGATGTGTATTATCAATTAATACACAAGAATCTTTTACATTCTTCTAATGTACTCGAAGTGAATAAAATTCTGGAAGGTGACTCCTTAATGAAACCAAAAACCTCAAAAGACTCTTGAAATTGTAGGGTGAGAACGGATGATGATCATATGCATATCGTTGGCAATAATAGAATCTCATATTCAATATATAGTAGAAGTCTCACTGATCTGAAGGCTCAATGAATGGATCATACAGCTCTTGATAATAATGTTGTTGGCTTCGATTTAACTATTTCTATGACAAATAGTAGTAAGGATAGATATTCACCCTTCGCATATGCTAATAAGTATTTGGGTAGTGTCACTTCTATGTGAATTTATTACTTTAATTACATGGATAATAATTAGTGGATTGGATTCCAAAATAATAATTCATGGAGGAACCAAACTGATTCTTTTGTAAGGGGTGATCATAACAAGAATACTTCTGAAAAAGTGGTTGTGTTGGGATATATAGTTGGTTCTAAGGTGGTTCTTACATCCTCACCAACTAAATAATTTTTTACTAATTAAGGTAAGGAAGTAGTTTCTACTACATCTTAGTTATAGAAGGATCATAAGAAATGACCAGTTTAATGCTTTTTATAGACACAACCAATAAGTAGATTGTGGATGAAATTTATCCGGACAAGCTAGTTGCTGAGAATGGTCATGTAAACCATTGCCCTTTTCTTTTCTTTTTTTTTTATTTCATTAAAAATGAATTTTGACCATGATTCGATGCATTTTTTACTCTACATTTATTGATTATATATATAATTCCAGTTTATATAATATAAAATAATAAATTGGTATAACTTAACTTTTCAAAATAGATTTCAATAATTATATAAATATAAAAGATACTCTTAAAATTATAATATATTATACTATGAATTGACACATTATAACATATAGAAATATATTTATATAATTACAAATGTAACTATATATATTCTATTTAATATATAATTACATTCATAAATTAAAACATATAATAACTATAATTATATTTTTTTTAAAAATTATTATATTTATATAATCATATTTTTAAGAAACAAGTAGTTTATACTATAAAAAAATTTAACTACATAAAAATTAAATATTTTATGGATATATATATACATTTACTTGTTTAAAATAAATTAAAAATATATTTTAATATAATTATATTTTATTTTAAATATAACCATATAATATTAATATAATTTTAAAATAATTTGATTACATATTTTAAAAAAATTAAAGAAAATATAATTTTCAAAATAGAAAAGTGTAAATTTTTATATGGTATATTCTTAAAATGGATATTACTAATAATATAAATATATAATTTTTTGAATTCTATAATATTTTTTATACATTATAAATCAATCGATACATTATAATAAATATAAATTTAATTATAAAATCACAACTATATCTTGACATATTATTATATTTATAACATTATAATAATTAAAATATAATTAGTATAATCAATATTCTTATATCTATTAATTTATAAATATATTTTTATTTAATTATATAAATATATATATATAATAATTTTAATTAGAAACAAATTTAAATTTAGTAATTTGGTTATATTGATTATAAATGTAATTATATTTATTGTAATTTTTATATTATATATTCCATTATATTTTAAATGTACTTATATTTTTTAATTATATTTTTAAATATGTCAATACAATTATTTGGATTATAATTATATAAATTGATTCGAAATAGGTAGAGCATAGGGCTCGTAGTCTATTTCCCACTTATTAAAAAGTAGTAAAGACATGACAAAAGAGGATATGAGGTTAGATATATAAAAAACTAACCTCATTATAAAAACAAATAATACATCACAATGATAAAGATGTAGAATGATAATAATATTATTTGAGGAAATATGATCACTCTTCATAGTGCACCCTTAGAAAAATGGGGCGGAAACCCGAACATTGATGTTTGTTCCATTGCAAATATTATCAGAGGGTGAGATCATCATTTTATAGAAGTCTATTGTGGTTCAAAGAATATGACATGAATTTATCCAAAGATATACCATCATATTGGTCTTTTAGTGGTCTCTTTTTTTAATTAATATATAAAACTCCATACAACTGATCTATATATTTTTATTATTGAAAATTTTAGAAATTGTTGATCTAGAATATTTCCTAAGAAAGTCATTGGAATCTATTGGCTTCGATGAATTTCATGTTGGTATGATGAACTCTTTGAATGTTGTTTTCCAAATCTCATATGAAATGGAATACTAACATCTAAGGATGAGAGGTTTTTGGTCCTTTGGTGGTTACTCCATGAATGTTATTAAAAATTATTTGGAATTTCGAACTAATTTTATGCACCCCATCGCTCCCATCTGGTTAAGATTCTATGGAATTACGCTTCATTTTTTTAAACAAGATGGCCTATTTGAGATTTCAATTTTAATTGGGAAACCCTTGAAATTATATTCTTCTACTAAAAATCTCTCATGAGATTTTTTTGCTTCAGTTTGTTTAAAGCTCAATGTATGAACTCAGATCTTAATTTTGGGTATGGATCTTGATTTCAGGTTGTTTTGAGGAAAAAATAATAAAAGGGGTTTTCTTATATACATGTCATGTACTTCTGAGTAGATTCCATGTACCCAGCTACCGCATACAGCCTTTTACAGGCCGTGTAATAGCCAAGTACATGGTTGTGTGATGACCTTGTAGATCTCTTATGTCGAGGCTATTTAAGGCTACTATATGGAGTGTAAATCTAATAAACATGTTGTGTATTTTGATTTTTATTTGACATATCAGAGAGGGTCATGTATCATGTCCAGAACCGAATTACTCTTCCCGTGTTTCATACTTGAGCACCCAGGAACAACGAATGAAGATCGAACCCATGGTTATCCATCTGAGCTCTGATTGATATTTCTTCAGGTGCGTTGGAATCCCACCATTGAGTTTTCAATTCTTCTAGAGCCTTTCTTCTGGATTCTTTATCTCTTGTAAGTTATTCAAGGTTGAGTGTTTTTCACCTTTTTGGAGATCTATGCTGATTTAGAATGATTCAAGGGCCAACGTTAAAGGTTATCGATTGTGAGGAATCATGGTAAGTTTTTTGTGTCATTCGTTGTTCGTATTTGGATTATATGTGCTAAAAGTGACACATACCCACATTTGGGGTATTGTGTGTTTTGGAATTGAACCCTATTTATTACCTATTAGGGTTTGGTTGATTTTTAAAGGGGAATTGCATATGCTTAAGGTTAAGTACCTTGTTTATGGGACACATTGTGGGTGAATTTCCCTTGACTGGTTGTTATGGATGTTTGGTTTGGAATTCTTGTTAGTCATGCCTTTTTGTGTTAATATGGAGTTACTGTTTATATGAGATGCATGTGATACGCATTTTTTATGTTTGACCAAGGGGAATTTGATTTTGTGATCTTCCTATGGTATGGTCATTTATGTATGTTTTACTGTTATGTTGACTCAAGGGTATTGATTGTGAGAGCTTCTAGGTGGTTCTTGGCCCAAGGGTTTCAACTGTGAGAGCAGCCCAGATGGTCATTTATAATTCATTTATGCTATATTGACCAAGGGGTTTTGACTGTGAGAGCTTCCCAGGTTGTCGTTTATAAATAATTAGTGCTAAGATAGACCAAATGGGTTAGACTATGAAAGGATCACACAGGTTCGTTATTAAATGATTTTTTTTATGTTAGAACAGGGGGGTTAGACTGTGAGAACTTTCCCAAGGGGTTGTGATTGAATAATTGAATGATTGTGATGAGTATTCCAAGCGAAAGCATAAGCCTGGACTCATTCTTACGTGAATTCTTAGATGGTCTTCTAAGAAATCTATTTTGTTACGTACATAGTGGATACATAGCTTAGGCTAGATCCCAAGTTTTAAATGATTCAACAGATTGGATAATAAATGTGAATGAATGTAATTGAAAACTCTATGATTCTTTACTTTTGAGTACTTCCAAGTTTATTGCTTAAATAGTTTATATTCTCTGATATATATATATATATTCACTGACAGATAGGCACAGATCATCTGGTGTTTTCCTATTGGGATTCTTCTCAAACCGTATTTGGGTCATGCTTTTGGACCCAAACAGATTATATGGTTGCTGTTACAGATTAGGGAAAGTGTAATTCCTCGTCAGGTACTTGATTTTTGTTGGATCTGGAGAGCATGGAACCACACAAAGGCCTGTGATGCTGCAAGAGTTCAGTTTTTTCTTTTGTACCTTGGTTTCTCTATTGTATTTCTATCATTGTGACTTGTTTGGATAATTTCCTAGACACATGTGACATGCATCATTTACATATATTCTCCAGTTGTTTTAATACAATCAGTCTTCCGCTATTTACTTCTGTAATTTGGTATTACTGCTTCCGTTATTTTTTCTATTTTTTTACACTGTGTTTAGTTATAAAATGAGGGAATAGTTTCCCAGCTATCACACCTTATCCCCTCACTAATATTCTTCTTCTTCGAGAATTTGGGGAAATTTGATTGAGGCCATGTGGCCAACTAGATACGGGGCACCTTTTGGGGGAACCCAGATATGGGACATTACAAAGTGGTATCAAACCAGTTTTCTTTTCTACTTTGCATTACTATTTAGATCCAATATACTGGGATATGATGGAATAGTTATTTGGTAATAATTTTAGTTTGGGAGAAGCTACCCTGTGTATAGGGAAAATTCAAGTTACCTCGAATATTGCAATTTTTATGGGTTTGCAATCATTACAGTTGATTTGATTTCACTGTTGGGTGATTCACTTGTTTTTGTGCTGTTATGATTTATATTAATGTGGTCATATTTCTATTTAAACCTAATGAGATCGGGTTATTCCGTCTCATGCATCATATAGGAACTTTCTAGAGATCACGTTTCAAGCACTTTTGTCATTCCATTTATGGTGCATTATTGATTGCATGCTATTGTGATATATGTTCGGTTAGATATGTTTACTTTTGAGGTAGATTCCGTGATATAAATACCTACTATTTTGAGAGGGTATTGGTATATGTAATGTATCATTTGGATGGATTCCATGCTTTGGTCCCTGAGGTTTTATGGTCCCTCTTAGATCAGAATTTGTTGGATCATGTTTGAACTTTAACTTAAATTCTGTTAAGATATGATATGAATAAGGATGTAAAACTGTTGTTCGTAGGGAGTATGGTATCTCACATATCGTAACATGGAATTCCTTGGAAAAATTTTAAACTTTTAAGGGTTTAAGAGAAGTTTCAGAGGCTTACTTTCCAAAAACCCATACAATACGACATGTGATATTAAGAACACATTCCATGCATTCTTCTTTTCAAGAAAAAAAATGACTTTTCTTATATACACACCATGTACCATATGTACACTTCCTATAGTTGTTGACCATGTGACCGAATATGTTAGCTAAGACATAGGGTTGATAAACATTGGTAGAATATGCCATGTACGGGGATTACATGTTGTTCTATAAAAGACCATGTATCCAGCCATGTGACTAAGGAAACTGGTGGATGAAACTTAGGCCTTACATGCCGTGTCTAGTTTATACACGCTGTGTAGTAATCAACCGCGTATCCATATGTGTGACTAATGAAATGGGTGGATCTAACTTATGTGGTACACACCATGTCTAGAGTGTTCACACCATGTAGCATTACGTTAGGAGAACCGTGTGGTACGAGTTGTGTAGAAGTACTTGGGAAGTAGGGAATATTCATGTACATGTTGTGTCTCATGAGGAACATGTTTTGTGTATAGGGTGTTACACGACCAGGTTGAAAGGGGTATATGACAATGTTAAATATTAAGGGAACATGTTGTGTAGTGGTTCTACACGCCGTGTAACCCTATTTTTTAAAACATGAATGTTTTTTTCTCCTGTTCTATTTTTTCACATCTAATTGCCTTAGTTTTAGCTTCTCCTATTTTTGATATAGGATCTTCCAAATATTTTATATTTGTTTCCATTGTGGAGATCCTTGGGATTTGTATATTTATAGTTGGTGTTGTTATGAGGCAAGAAACTATGTTGGGGATTATAACAGATAGTGTACGTCAGGGCAAGGAGTTCCCACTTGAGGTTTTGTGTGTCACTTATTTTGATATCTCTTTGTCTTAGACATAACAGACTATTATTCCATTATCATAATGGACTAGTTGGTCTCATTTAATGACTCTATTGAGTACTATCACCATAGGGTGAGTTTCACATCAACAGAGGGTGGGTATTTTTTACGCTAGGGAGAATGGTATGTCCAGGTGAGAAGAGAGGGACCCGGGAATCAAGGGAAGGGAGGAATTAAATCTCAGATTTCTAGTTTGTATATGGATGACCAGTGGACATCACAGATGGAATTTTATCCAATGGTGTATTATTTCCGATATGTCTTTTTCAAAATAATTTTCAGGTTTATATCCAGAGAGGGGTAAATTTCTTTATTGAGCTTGTGCCAAGAGTGGCACTGGTGTCCATTCCTCCTTATAGGATGGCTACACCAGAGTTAAAGGAGCTTAAGAAGTAGTTATAGGATTTGTAGGAAAAGGGTTTCAACTAACCCAATACCTCTTTTTGGGGTTCACCATCCCTTTTTACAAAGAAGGCAGACAATAACCTCATACTTTTTGTGGATAATCGGAAGCTAGACCAGTTGTCAGTCAAGAACTGATATCCCTCGCCGAGGATTAATGATCTATTTTATTAGCTTCAGGGAGCCAAGGTGTTCTCAAAGATAAACATGATATCTGGTTACCATAAACTTTGTGTTAGACCAGCAGATATACATCTTATAAACTTTTGGAGCAAGTATGGTCTAAATGAGTATTTGGTTATGTCATTCAGTCTCACGAATGCACCGAAAGTTTTCATGGAACTGATGAACCGAGTGATCCATCCTACCTTGTATTATTTTGTTTTAGTCTTCATGGACAATATCTTAGTATATTCTCACACTTTACAAGACTATTCTATCCATATTTAGATCATATTGACTACACTAATAGAGCATTAGTTATATAATAAGATCTCAAAAATACCACTTTTGGATGGGATAGATTCACTTATTAGGTCATGTCATCTCAGAGGCAAGAGTATGAGTAGACCCAGAGGAAGTGTTAGAAGTAGTTCCCCTATAGTAGCCGAAGAACGTCTTTGAGGTACAAAGTTTTTTGGGGCTGGATGGTTACTACAAAGACTTTATATAGGACTTTTCAGGATTAGAAGTTACACTGGTGGGCCTGACTATAAAAGGGGTTAAGTACATGTGGATAGAATCCTACGATTCATCCTCTCAAGAGAAAAATGGGATATTGTCTTCAGTACCAATACTGCTTTTTCCAGAGTTAGGAAAGAGTAGCACCATTTACTGTGATGCATCAGGTATTGGGCTGGGGGGAAGTGCTCATGTAGGGGGAAGGATTCATTGCATATGGTGATTATCAGTTGAGTCCAAATGAGAGGAATTACCAGATGCACAATCTCGAGTTAGATACAATTGTGCATGCTTTGCACTATTGGAGACAATATCTTTTGGGAGATCATTTTTTGGTATACACTGACCAAAAAATCATAAATTATATCTTTACTCATCATTATCTAAATTTGAGATTGTGAAGGTGGGTTGAGTACCTTTAGTTTTTGACTTTGAGCTTTTCTACACACATGGGAAAGGCAATGAAGTGGCTGATGCATTGAGCAGGATGACTCAGATATAGGTAGTTCATGAGCCCAGCAGTGAGTGGCAGCTAATGGATTTTTTCTCTAAGATGCATTTGGAGGTGCGAAACAAAAAGGGGCAGACATTAATTTTGTATAGTTGTTAACTATGATCTATTGAATCATGTGATAATGAGGAATCAATCATATTTTGAAGGCTTAGTCCTAAGGTAGAGTGTTTTATGGGAGTTCCCTACTCCTAGATGGATCATAGGCAAGGATGAGATTTTTCATTTTCATGGGCATGTATGGGTGTTAACAGACATACATGAGGATCTGTTGAGAGATTTTCATTCCTCAATATGGGAAGTTCATCTAGGTGTCACTAAGATGTATCAAGATTTACATCATCGGTATTATAGGCCAGGAATGAAGAGGGATATAGCTAGGTTTGTTATGAGATGTTCCATCTGTCAATAGGTGAAGGTGGAGAACCAGTGACCAGAAAGGATATTACAGTAGTTACCCATTCCTCAGTGGAAGTGGAATGATGTCACAAATAATTTTTTGATGGGTTTACCTAGGTTTCCTAAAAGAAATGATGTAGTTTGGGTTGTTATCGAAATTCTCATGATGTTTTCACATTTCCTATCGATTAAGGAAACCTTCAGTATTGTTGAGTTTAGATGGTAGTACATCTAATAGATTATACATTTATATGGGGTTCTTCACTGTATCCTTTAAATCATGGACCCCCCCCCCATTTACTTCTCAGGTCTGACAAGGACTACAGAGGGCATTGGGTACATAGGTACTTCTGAGTACAGCTTACCATCCCCAGACAGATGGACACTCCGAGCGCATGATTCAAGTTGTGGAGGATATTATTCGAGCATGCATCATGGATTTCAGGGGAACTTTGGAGAGACACAAACCCCTTGTAGAGATTTCAACCAATAATAGTTTTTAGGAAATGATTCGTATGGAACCATATGAGGATTTGTACATTAGGACATATTGATCACCCCTATGTTGGATAGAGGTAGAAGAGGTAGCTATGATGGTCATTGTCATTTCCAGGAGACCACTGAGCAGGTGGAATTGATTCTTAAGAGGATGGATTCTTCACAATATCACCATAAATTTTATTATTATCAACGGAGATGACATTTTGAGTTTCATGTTAGAGATCATATTTTCTTATGTGTCACACCGAGGTTGGGATACAGAAGTATTATGAGTCTTTCACTGAGATACTATGGGCTGTTTGAGGTTATAGAGAGAGTCGGTATGGTTGCCTATTGGTTGCAGTTACCTCATAGTTATCGGGCTATGAACGATGTATTTCATGTTTCTTAGCTACGTTGTTTCTTTTTGGATCTGTATCATGTTTTCCAACCTGAGTAGGTTGACTTGTAGGTGCATGCATCCTTAGAGGAGCACCCTATTCGAATTGTGGATCGTTGCAAGATGGTTCTATGTGGTTGATCTGCTAGTCTAGTTTGGGTGTTATAACAGCACGGGTGAGTATAGGACAAGACATGGTAGAGGGAGGTCGGTGTATGATCACAGTGGCCGAAGTTATTTTAAGTTTCTACTTAACCTCCCATGGAAAGGGAAATTTGAGGATGAATTTCCTTAAGAAGGGAAGTTTGTAAGAACTCGAATCTCATTACAAGTATGGATCATGATTTTAGGTTGTTTTTTAGGAAAAGGAATAAAATGGGTTTTTCAAAGTACATGTTGTGTACTTATGAGTACATGTTGTGTACCAGGCTACCGTGTATAGCTATGTACTGGCTGTGTAATGGCCAAGTACATGGCCATGTGATGACTTGGAATATCGCTTAATTTAAGGGCTAGTTTAGGCCACTGCATAGTGGGTACATTTAATGAGCACATCGTGTAGTTTTATTTTTAATTTATATATCAAAGAAGGGTTGTGTCTCATTTCCATAACTGAATTATTCTTACTGTGATTCGTACAGAAGTCCCCAGGAATAATGAATGAAGATTGAACCCCCTATTCTTCATCTGACCTCTTATTGAGACGTCGTTGGGTGCGTTGGAATACCACCAGTGAGTTATCAATTCCTCTAGAGCCTTTTTCCCGATTCTTCCTCTCTCGTTAGTTTTTCAAGGTCGATCATTTTTCACCTTTTTGTAGATCTACGTTGATTCAAGGGACAACGTTAAATGATATCGATCGTGAGACATAAAGGTAGGTGATTTGTGCCTTTCGTTGTTCGTCTTTGGATTGTATGTGCTAAAAGTGCCGCATACCCATGTTTGGGGTATTTCGTGTTTAGGATTTGAACACTGTTTACTAACTATTATGGTTTGGTTGATTGATAAAGGGTAATTGAATATGCGTAAGGTTAGATACCTTTTTTATGGGACACATTGTTGGTGATTTTCCCTTGATTTATTGTTATGGTCATTTGGTCTAGAATGCCCGTTATTCTTGCCTTGTCTTCCAAGCCTTGTTTTGTTACGATGGATTTACTGTATATATGAGATGATTGTGATATGCATTGTAGAATTTTGACTAAGTATAATTTGAATATTAGAGATTCATGAGGTAGTCTAATTTATTTATTTTTTATTGTTATGTCGACCCATGGGTATTAACTATGAGAGCTTCCAGGTGGTCATCGACCTGGGGGGTTTAGACCATGAGAGATGCCCAGGTGGTCATGTATAATTCATTGATGCTATGTTGACCAAGTGGTATTGACTGTGAGAGCTGCTCAGGTGGTTGTTTGTAAATGATTAGTGATAAGATAGAACAAATGGTTTAGAACATGAGAGATTCCCAAAGGGTCATTATTAAATTATTATTATTTTGTTATTCTAGGGGGTTAGACTGTGAGAATATTCCTAAGGGGTCACGATTTAATAATTGAATGATTGTGATGAGTCTGCCAAGCCAAACCACAAGCTTGGAATAGGTCTTACTTAAATTCCTAGATAGTGTTCCGAGACATATGTTTTGTCACATATATAGGGGATACCGAGATTATGATATATCACAAGGTTTACATGATTCAAGGGATTGAATAATAAATGTGAATTAATTTAATTAAAAATTGTAGGATTGTTTACTTTTGATTACTTCCTAGTATATTGATTCATTACTGCATATTTCCCGATATATATTCACTAACAGTTAGGCATATATCTTTAGTGGTTTCTTACTGGGATTTTTCTGAAACCCTATTTGGGTCATGCTTTTGGTCCCAAACAGATTATATGGTTTCCAGTACAGATAAGGTCAAGCACCCATCCTAATCAGGTACTTTATTTTTCATGGAGTTGTAGATAATGGGACCAAGATTACGCTTGCGATGCTTCTGAGGTTTACTTGTTTATTTTGTACATTTGTTTTTGTATTGTATTTCAAGAATTGTGATTTGTTTGGATACATTCCTAGACACATGTTATATGCCTGATTTATATATATGCTCCAGTTGTTTTATTATCATATGTATTCTACTATTTACTTCTATTATATTGTATTAGTGCTTCCACTATTGTTACTATTTGTTTATTCTATGTTTACTCTTACAATGAGGGTATAGTTTCCCAACTATCACACCCTAGGACCTTGTTTCTTGTTGCCAGGCTCAGGCATTTGGGGAAAAGCGATTGAGGCCATGTGGACAACTACATACGGGGCACCTTTTGGTGTCACCTTGATATGGGACATTACCATAAATATATCTTTACCTATGTCATCCCTCATATGGATATAGAATGGAAAAATTGGATTTCTTCTGGAGGATGTGTTCAAAAGCCTACCTATTTTTTAAATAAATGTTTTAAAATTAGTCACTCTGAAAAGTGGTTTGTAAGAAGACCTTACCTTTCATTCCCCCATTCATGAAATAAATCTAATTGGGTTGATAAATGAGTGCATAATGGTAATTCTTCTATTCCCTTTGGTTACCTTACCGATAAATATGGAAAATCTAATCTCGTGATGCATTCTAATTCATAGCTCGCTTATGAATAATTCATTATAATTTTGGAAGATGTTCTTGATGCTTGACCTATAAATGTGTATAAGGAGGGTCTTAACAAGAGTTAGCAATCAGACCGTGATACCCCAGGAGTTTTTTAACTATCATAGGAGGAGGAAAATTATGAATACTATGATTGATGTCAATCTAACTATGATTCTTATGGAAAATCATTTCAATTTTAGGATCCTTTCTTGATGCCAAAATCAATAAAAGGTGAAAAATTAAGGATTGATTCTAATGGTTTCATTAATACACATCTTGTGAAAAATAAGAAATGTATATATTATTCTAATATTGAGATAACAACTGTTATTATATCCTTAGAAGACTCTATGAAGTGAAAAACAGATATTCAACTATAGCTTGTGCTTAGTGAGTACTTTACATCATCTCATGTTTAAGATGATATTGAAGTCATTAAAAATATTACTAATTCCCCCATGCTTTGTAGGAAGGTCGTAAGGAATTAATGAACCTGAATGCTTCGGTTCTTATGGCATGGATAAGTTTGAATCATTTTCTATTTTCAGTGATAATGATGTTGAAGATGTTGACCTAGTAGTGAGGGATGTATACCTAGTTGAGGATAACATAGAAGAAAAACACAACTCTGGGATTAATAAACATGATGCAATAATATTCCATAAATACAGTTAAAGTGAACTCACTATGGTGGTTTACCTTATAATCATAAAATGAATGCTCACTAATATGTGGTAGGAATTTAAATGAAATCCCTATTTTTTAGGTATTTTCCATGGAAATAATTATTTTCTGGTGTTCCCATATTTAAATTTGGATTGCTTGGATATGGTTTTTAATCCATTCTTAATGTCTTTTCAATAGACACTAATTATTTGTGTGGTTTTCTATATAATCTATGTGGAATATTTTTCTACTATTTTGAAGTTCTCTATGGAACTTTAGAGTTAGACCTTGGAAACATGTAAGTTCAATAGATTTCTATTTTTGGGCTTCTTCACTATTTTTTTTATTCTAGAAGTTTTTATTACGTGATGTTTACCTGAATGTTCCAATGGGAAGCATATCCAAATGTGTTTCAATAACATATGTAAAGGGTATATTTATTGATACTTGGAAATGGTTGGATCAATACATTAAGTTAAAACTAGATTCTCTATACAATATTTTATCTTAGCCACTACATATAATCCAATTGATCCAAATCAATAATTTTGGTGTTGTATCGAATAGAGGTTTCAGTTTCATGTTGAGAAAGATTGGAATGGGTTCCTTCAATATTTTTGATATTTTATAGGCTAAGGGATTGATGTATTCAAAAATATTTTTATATTATCTTCTTTATTCTATAAAGATCAATGGTTATACTTGGATGATGGTTAGGTGGTGGGGCATCTGCTGGTTACTTCATGAAGATAAAGTAATTCCTTTTTCGAAAATCATTTGTTTTCTTGGTTGTACTAAATATTTTCCTTCTGATGTGTAATCATTATATATCTGGTTGGTGTGAGAATATTTCACCTCATGCATTCACATTGTAGTTTTATTTTATAAAAACATTGGTGGTGTGGGTTGGGTCATCAAATCATGCTCAAACTTATTTTAAAAAGGATAATAATATTGTTCAAATAGTCAACATGAGAACAAAGGATCATATTATAACGAACCTCTAACCTCCTCGACATTAGAGGTAAAATATGCTTCCTTATTTATGATTTATTCATGAATTATTTCATTACTCTAAATTTTTAGGTGCAACAACCCCTCACATAAGAGTGACTCCAGCCCGAGTAGTAGGATAAGGCCTATTCCCACTACCACTCTAATCATCCTTGTTAATAACAACATCAATTATCTATCTAAAAGTAGAAAATATGGAATCCTTAGTATACTAATATAGATATAATTACTCTTTTTTATTACAATTATAAATATATTTTATTTTATTTATTTTAATAATATAATACATATAATGATAAAAATAAAAAATTTAGTAATATTTAAATATAATAAATATATATATTATAAATGTAATTATCTATATAATTATTAATGTTACTTTTTTATTTTTAATATACAATTATATTTGGGAATATTTTTTGAATTTATTAAAATCATCCATTGAATTACATAATGATTTTTAAGTATGGGGAATTGTAATGAGTAAAGCATCACAATACAGTTTTCGTAATCCATTAATCAAATAAAAACTAATGTTTCACCCTACATTGAGATCAATGGGACCCACTATTCAAAAAACCCTAACCAATGGAGATGTCATGAATTGTCCCCACTATAAACAATCATAGGTTGGTAGTAAATAACATAATGAGTGACAGCAAAAGTAATCCTACAATGATCCTTGGATTGGTAACTGATGACACGGATATCAAAAAAAATCTTTTATGACATTATCCACTTTTAACCCATAAAAATAAACCACCAATCAAAATGAACCACATATAAATATGAAAAAAACAAAATACCAAAAAATGATAGCAAAATTAATGTAAGGATAGAAAGAAAAAAATAACTGCAAAGTAAAATACTAAGATTGATAGCTCTTATGGAAAAATCTCTTTCTCCAAAAAATCACATCAGCATGAGTTAGTAGTGTCTGGATCAGTCAAATACCCTTCCATGAAAATCTATAAATAGAATAAATAGATGTTTCACTGAGCACACAAGTATTCTTAGTAGGTTCCTCCCTATAAACTCTCATTCTAACATGGATCATTAAAACTGAAGTCTCAATGAATAAACAAAAAAACTAACTTGTTACCTATATCAAGGTAAACTTAATCTCATCTCACTAAGGCTCACTCATCAAATTCACATTCAAATATAGTACAGTGAACCATGAAAATATACCTTAGAGGAACATCACACTTTCTTGCTCAGTGATATAGTCATCCCACATTCCAATGGTAACATTCCGAAACATTCATTTGTTCTAATATTCTTATACCAGAACCACATATTACATCTGCATAACACAACCACATATTGAATCTTCATACCAAAACTGTAATCTTTCACACATCAATTATTTTCAATTCCATCACCACATAATAAAAATATTTTACAATGGAAGATAGAGAGAGAGAGAGAGAGAGAGAAAGGGGGGAGAGTAGCTAGGCATTTATATCTCCCACATCCTAGATGTTGGGGGTTCATCGAGTACCCAAAGCCTCATAAGTGCATTAGTCATGTTACTTGACTTTGGTGGTGGTGTGTAAGAAATATAAAAACATTAAATAGATATATATAGAAGAACACAATACCATCCCATGGTTTACTTCATAAAAACCACCAGTATATGAATATCCTATGATCATACCATTACCACATCCCTATAAAGATAACCACTACCACTATAAAATACACATCATGTTAATGAAATAACCACAAAAAAATCACACTACATCTTCCCATTTCATTTTCCATTACCAATTCCACCACAATCATTTACCAAGAATAATATTTTCATCAGCAATATTAATTCTGGAACTTCTCTTCGTATATGAACCACTAGTCACTAAAAAAAATAATTTAACCAATTATTGTTTTACCATATATTTAGTCAACCAATTTATTTAAAAATTTCATCATTGTATTAATTCAATATATTCCATTACCATTTTACATTATTCAATTCATTTATTAATTTGACAGAACTTTGTATTCCAGGAAACTCTAACAAACCAAACATATAAATTCCATATAAACACCCCATCAACAAAAAGACCATCACTTCTTCCACATCATCATCATTCACAACACACTAAAATCGCCTATACTTCCACAAATAATTCAATGATAAGAGTCCACCACAATATAATTCTGTCCATTTGATTTATTCATAATCCCTATGTCAAATTTTCATTTCATTATCCACAAAAAAAACAATATATATATTAGTTATATATTTTTACTTCTTAGTTAGGTTACCATATTTTAACATATTTATAATATAATTCTATAACAATAACATTAAATTTCAGTCATAATAAAATTATTATAAGAAAATCTATGGAATAATATAAACAGTAACAAAAGAAAACCTATAATTTTTTTGAATAGCTTTTTTCTTGATTCAAATATATTATTTATCTTCATAAGGACAATCTCATATTCTTAACGATAAAACTAAATCATTATTTAACCACATAAACATAGTGAAATAAGATGTAGAGAATATGAATCACGTAACATGAATCATAGCTCAAATAAAAGAAAAATGTTAATGGGAATAAACTATGGATCAACCTCCCATGATCATTTAACAATTTTAAAAAAAACATATAACACATGATTTAACAATGATTTTCTATCATTTACTGGTGGTTTGAACTATTTTAAAATGAAGTTCAAAATTTTCAAAGAACCATCACAGACTTTTGTATCGTGAGTCATTTTTGGGTGGTTTTTTTATTTCATATTATTTTTAGTGGTAGTTTAAACCACTGTTATTTGATTAGTGATGTTTTTTATTTAAATATTTATTTCCAAATTTTTTATACCCAAGCTCACTACATCTTGGCCCGAACCACCTTGAACAAATCATTATATTTAAGAGAGGGGTAGGATTTGAACTTCTAATAACATTTTTATTCTTAAAAACCTTTATCACTCCACTAAGTGTGTGATATTTTTATAAAACAAAGTATAATATACTCATATATGCATAAAAAATAAAAATCCACACACACACACATATATATGTGTGGAAAATATTTATTTATATTTTATTATATATATATATATATTCTTTAAAAATTTTATAATATTAATTAAAGATTTATACTAGCTAATTACAAATATATATAATTATAATTATATATAAATAAATATAAATATATAGAGATATATATACATAAATATATATAAATACATATACATAAATATTTATATACATCTACATATATACCTAGACATATATAGACACACACACACAAATATATATATATATAATAGGCTGGGGTCGAAGCCCCTTTTTATTCAAGAAATAAAACTCTCTTTTAAATTGGTTGAGAGGTAACCCTTACATGACCTGAAGTCATAATAACTCATCAACCATAAAATTTTATTTGTTCGGAAGAATCATGATCATGATGGCTTAATAGCCTAGTAATGTATATATGTGGCCAATAAGGCCCTTGAAGGAGATGTCTTGATGGCCCAAGAGGTAGCATGCATCAAATTAACAAATTAAGTTTATTTAGCACTAGTAAAAAGCACTAATAAAGGATATCTTTATCAACACTAAAAATAATCTGAAAAGGGAACATTTTGTTAGTATTAAAAAAAAGTGCTGATAAAATAACACCTTTATAAACATATTTTTTAGCATTGATAATGGGCGTATTTATTAGTGCTAATTAAAGTTCTGATAAAAATAATGTGATCATGCACACTAGTACCACCTCGAACATGAAGACGTTCAACCACTTCTTTTTATTTTATAATGCAATATGAAAAGACAAGAATCATGCTACAGGGATGAGTTCTTGCATACACCCTTCAAACAACAAACTGTACATGTGCCTACATGCATGAGATCATATGGGCCTTATCCCACCCTATGATCACCGCAAGCCTTTTCTTACTCATGAGCCCATGTAGGCCTTAGCCCAGCCTATTCTATCCTTGGTCCACACTCTACTCAGTAAGACTTCCCTATTAAGTTTCCCAAATGGCTAGATCTTTAGGTTGAGGGCTAGTTGACATAAAAAAAAATTTATAATTAAATTGTTATTTCATATAAAAATATATATATATTGATATATATGAATATATTGAAAAATAATTTATATATATAAATAATTTTTAATTTTTAATTTTTTTTCCAATTTATTCTTATTTATTATTTATTTATATTTAGTTATTTTTTATAATTAAATTAATATTTAATGTATGAAAATATATACGGTTATATTTAAAAATATAATGATATATATTTTTTAATATTGATATATATTAATATATATTAATATATATATATATATATATATTAAAATACATTGATGTGTATTAGTAAATAATATATTAAAAATTTAACAATACATAAATATAAATTATTAGATTATATATATAATAATAATAAATGGTATTTTAAATATTTAATTATAAAATTAATAAATGATAAAAATATTATACATGTAATTAAATAAATAATACACTATTTATAATTAATAAAAATGAGTTAATTTATTAACCAATTGATATACTATTTATTACTATATATATTATGTTTATTAATTTTTATTAATACAAATCTCAATAATAATTGTTTATCATTTAATGTTTTTAATAAAATTTTCACTTACATATTTAATATATATTCATTTTTATTTAAACATATATTCATGTCGGTTCACGAGCTGGACCAGACTGACCACAAAATATTTTGTAATTAATTTTTTAAAATTTAACATATAGATTACAATAAATAACATATTAATTATATATATAATTAAATAATTAATATATTTTTTACAATTAATAAAAATGAATAAATACATAATATACTAATTAAATAATTAATATACTATATTCTTGAATTTAAAAATTAAATACTTCACATAATAATTAAATTCTAAATATAGAAATTAAATAACCGATGTAATTATATATATATATATATATTACATTAATTTATTTTAAAACAAATTATTAATTATAAATAGTATATTAATTATTTAATTACATATATAATAAAATTTCACTCATTTTAAACTATAATTCATCTAATATAATTTATTTATAGAAAATGTTAAGTGTGTTCTTAATGTTGTTACAATTTTTAGATTTTAAATATTTATTCATTTCATATATTTTTTAATTTATTCATTTTTAATGTCTTTCATACATAAATCATTATTAATATTATTAATATTATTGTAATTTATTAGTTTTTAGATTTTCATTGATCAATATTTTTGTAATTTTAAACATTTTATAATATTTATTTACACATGTTTGTTCATTAACATTTAATGTTTTTAATATGGTTGTAGTTTATATAATTAATTTTTATTCATTTCAATTTTAAAATATATAAATATTAATTTTTTTTTAATTATCTATATACTAATAATAGTTAATCATTGAGCATGGTGAAGAGAGATCCTCTCTCTAGAACTTGATGGTAACTTGGTTAAATCCTTCTTCACGATATGATTTTCCCTTTCAATGGATGGAATATTTCTTCATTGTGCGCATTTTGACTTATATAAGAATGCCGCACTTAGGGTAGCTCTATTCCAATAGCATCAAACCCTAGTAGGGACAATGTACACTCTTTCTATCTCTACAATGAAGTAGTTCCTAGTTTGATTTAGTGTAGGGGTAGTGTATCCCATGTCAGATATGATTTAGATATGATTACAGAATAGATGAAACTAGGTAAGCACTCCATGATTTCTCTTATTATTTTACCTAACTGTTCCAAGCCCCGGAAATCGGATGACCTATTTTCAAGAAGAACTGAAATTCGATGTTTTAAAAAAATGAAGTGTGTTTTGATGGGACAAGGATTATATCATCTTATCTTCCCCCACTGAATACCTGAAGATAAATTTTTGGGTGTATGGATTAGTCCCCCTTATGAAAGGAATGATTCACATGAGATAGTGGGACACGTAATTCAATCCGATGGATATTACAAAATCCTCTATGAAATTATGTCTTAAATTTTATAGCTTGACCGGGATCTTACGACATCCAAGAATTCAATTCGATATTATGATTGCAATCATTGTACCTATTATACTAGACAAATAAATATAATTTATTCTATATGGAAATTTCTCCCACTTTCTGTTGGATGTGGAACTTAGTTTCATGCTTGTTGACTTGATTTACATTTCTATTAATTCTGATGAATTTACCATGAAATTGAATATGATTGAATGCCAAAAAAATTATGGAATACAAGATGATTGGATATGATGATTCACCCTATAAAAGAGCCTTGATTTTTTTTGTTCAGAACATGGGCATGATGAATCTACATGCTACAAGAAGGCGGAAATTAATAAATTATGGCATGGTAGGAATCCTATAAATGTGCATATACAGGGAAAATCCTTAAACCAACATGGATTTTATAGGATGTCAATTTATGGTGATCCCTTGTGTGGAGCTGAAACTGGGCAAGGGATTGTTGGGGGATCTCTCGAGCATGCTGCACAGTCTTCAAGTGCAACTAGGGATGATACACAACATTTTATTACTATTTAATCTATATATGGTAGGTTGGAATGAGGAAAAAATGATTACTTGAATAAGTCTGTACAATCTCACACTGATGGTGCCTCAACTACCACTGTTTATAGGCTTTCAACTCCCAAGGATGAAAGTGATAACTTGAAGGTGTATGATTTCGTTCATGGTGATACTATTTTTCCCAAACGGTCATGGGATGATGTAGTAGTAGAATATAAGGTGAGAATTTATTATATTGATGATTATTTAAATGATACTGAGACTCAAATTTAAAGATAGGTGGATGATGAATTATTTATGGAAGTATCTCTATGAAACTCAAATAGGAAAGGAAAGGGTAAGATGGTGGCTACCTCTCCATTGTTGATGAAGCAGGCTGGTTCTGCAGCTATATATGACTCTGCATACATGGTGAGTGATAAAAAATCCATGTTCATAGGAAATATTTCTATAGTGAATATAGAGGTATTCCAAATGGTACTTCCTTGGAAATAAAATAGTTTTGAACTCTTACAGGCTTAAGATGTGATTCCAATTATGACATCGGATGACTGTAAGCATCTGAATTAGATTTATACTTCCATTTTATGCAACTAATAAACTCTTATATAGAAACACACACACCAAAAATTTATGTAATTTATTAAAACATTATTATTCATTTTATAATTTCATTTAGTAACATAATATATGTAATATATTATGTTTTTAATCATAAAATCTTATTTATTTATTTTTAATATTATTTTAGTTAGTATTATTAAATCATTTTTAATATTTTTTACCTTTTATTTTATTGTAATTTAATCACTATCTATTATTTATTTATAAATAATTGTTTACTGTGTTTTGATATTTTTAATTTGTATACATATTCATTTCAATATATATCTATATTGTGTTTGTTAATAATTTTTCTAATTAATAAAACTTATCAAATTTTACAATATTTTTAAAGTCTGCTAATTTTTATTTATTATATTTAACCCATTTCTAAAATCCATGCATTTATTATTATATATTCATTAATAATTTTGAAAATATATTTTTGAATAAATATTTATAAATAAATATATTTATAAGTTAATATTTATTAAATTTATAAAATTCTATATTTATAATTATATATTTATATTATTATAAAATTATTATAAATATATTTATATAATGAATATATTTACTACATATATAATATATATATAGATATATAGATATATATAAATATATAAATATTTTTAATTATAAAAATATACTAGGAATGTCTAGCCATAAGCCAAAGCTCATTACAATTTATTAAAATTAAAAGTAAAAGTAAACAACCACAATGATAGATGGATGGGGTCTAATAGATATAAAAACCCTCATCCATAGTGATAAACAACATAACAAAATACACGATATACATGATCAAAATCATATTCACATTCGTCATCCAATTACCACTATGACTGAGAATTCCTTTGATTGAAGAGTGTAATATACATCAACTTAATCTTATACTGCATTGGGGTGAGATGAGTCTTAGAATACATGCTTCGACCATGCTCTATTGTTGCATTCAAGTACTCCCAACAACATTCTCAGCCATGATTTTTTCGGTGATGACCCCACTTCCAAATTATGGATTGCTTCCAAGCCCCTCCTGACTCATCCCTATGCAATTTATAACATATATCCAAGAGATCCATCTTAATAGGAAGTGTGTAAAACACCTTTCCCTTATTCTTGGAAACAATAAAATCTTGTTATTGTAACAAATCATTGTCTGTTATTGTTTGAATATGAGTTTCAAACTACAGTAGATTATTGGGGTCAGTAATAGGATTATTATCTCTTATGTCATCCTTTTATAGAGGGATAACACCCTCCTCCATAGTGATTAAAGCCCATGATTCCATCCCGAAGGAGGACCTGGAATCCTCGTCATTGGCAGAGCCATATTTAGAATGTACCTATGTTACTATAAGTTCAGCTCCTCCAGACAACCCCGTAGGATTGGCGTCTATAATCCCACTGGCTATTTTGCAGGTAGGCTCAAAATCATTTTGCTCCACCTAGCCCATGGATGAGAATCAATGGAAGAGGCACCCACCTCCACATGATTCCCCAGCATTCCCCAACATGAATCGGCCAAGGTAGTACTACAATAATACATACATTTCTCCAAAAGATGCCAGTATTTACTACATTTCAAATATTTAATAGTGTCCTGCATTATGGAAGCATCATAAGATACTGCACCAGGCCTTCCATATCTATCCTAAGGGTCCACCACTGGTTCACCCTAAGGAGGGAGAACACCCTCCATTATATTCATCCTACAAACATCATCCAGATGTCTGAGATTCTTACAAAAAAAACACAATAGATTCTTATGACAACTAACTGCAACATGACCAATAAATTTTCATTTAAGGTATAAATATGAAACCCTCTTATAATCTATTTTCATTTTGATCGTGAATTGAGAATCAAAAAGCATGAATGTTTTGATCAATGGAGTAGAAATATCAACTTCAACCAATACTCTGGAAAATTGACCAAACCATGAATTTCTGGTCTCTCTATCAAACATGATAGGGATGCCAACCACCAATTATACATCCCACAGTATCTTTGGATTATAGAAGAACCACTTGAGGCCATGAATGTGAATCCATATTTTATTCACTAACTTTATAGCTAATATTGTATCAAAAATAGGATCTGAGTCAATAATTTTTAGAAAACCTGGTTTGATAGAAACATTTTCGAATCCCCTTTCTTTAGCCTTGGATTTATGTGATGAAAAATGATATGAAAAAACCCTTCAAAATTAAAATGATTCTCCAACCTCAGAATCCCCAAATATGTAGGTGTAAATTCTTTAGGGCCTCAAGATTATAAGGGTTCTCATTCCACTGGATAATCAGCTGCACAATGATTGAATATTTACGTTCCTCTAGATGATCTTCAAGGAATTTAGAACTCGTGTCAATGAACTCCAAGCCTCCATTTCACATGATTTGTTTGGATGATATAGCGATATCATTCATATGAAAAGAGAAAAAAAGATAACACTCATGATTTAAAACCCTCTACTTTCTAGGTGTAGACTTCTCCATCGCTGCTGAGAAATCTCTTCCAGCAATTGGGTCACCCTTCTTCGATGGGCTGATGAAGACCACCTTGGGGTCGAAATACCACACAGGATCGAAGGATTTGGCCATGGAAACCCCTAAGAGCCATGGATTTCTAGAGATAGAGATAGCCACCGTGATCCATCCATCTATTTATATATAATTATATAAATATATATTATAAAAATATATTTGATTCTATAAATATATTTATAACTAAATTAAAAACATTATAAATACATTAATTTATATTTATAATTATAAATATATATTTACAATTAAATTTATAAATACATATTTACCATTATTTTAATATTATTGTAATTTTATGCATTTATATTTATTTAATTATTTATAATTATATATATTTTAGGTTTTTAATTATATTAACTATATAATCAAAATTATATATATTGGTATTTCTTTAACTCTGGTTTAGTACTGAAAGAAACCCTCTTTATGAGAGATTTTTTGAAGTGCTATTAAAATCGTTCTTGGTTTTTAAAATATAATTCTAACCAAACCGATATCTCTCACACTGTTAAAACTCTCATGGAATTTCATCTCTATTTTCGTTCCCTCTCGACTTTCTCTCAAATGATTCAACTCTCCCAAATATATGGTATGTTACTATATCTACTCCTCTCTCATTTATTATTATCATACATCAACTATTTATCTCAAACCTAATCCAAACCGCATTATTATTTCTCTTTTATTTGTTGATTTCTCTCACCTTACCTCCCTACAACCACTGTATTTAGTCTGGTCCAATCGCCACTACTGTGATGCCGCCATCTAGAGACCACCCTTTACCTGTCATCCACTCCCTCCGATGACTAACATGATAAGCCTTCCCACTATTCTTTTAGGACCACCTCTCCTATGAAATATTTAATATATATTTTTTCATACATTCTAATTCTAAGTTTTTAATATCTTTCATGATGGATTTAAGTACTTCTTTTCATATTTTATGTTAACACTAATTTTTTTAAATTTCATTATTTTTTTCCATAGTACTATTTTAATTAAAATATATTCATATTCAACTTTAATTATGTGATTTCCCATGAGAAATGAAATATTTTTTTAGAATGGAATGAGAATTAAAATGAATAATATGCGAAGAAAACTAATGTGATTTCATTAATAATTATTTATGCGTTATTTCATGATTTGATTATATTATGAATAATATTTTTATATATTTTCAATTTTGTTACACTAATAATAACATGTTGGAAATCAAATGTGTATTTGTAAGTAAATTAATTTTTAAAAGTTGTAAGAAATATTAATTCTTAATGTGAAATTATGAATGGAAAGATAATGAAATATAAGTATAATGGATGTCTAGAATTTGAAATTGTAGTGGATAATGGAAAAAATGGACATGTTTATTTAATCCCCTTTTATTCGACCACTTGTTGATTACGTTTTTAATATAAGTTTAAAAATTATGTTATAATGTGTATATGTAAAATGATTTAATGATTCTAATAATATAATAATTAAATGAAACAATGAAATTAAAGGTTGATCATCTATTTAGTGTAATTTGGGTTGATTAATTCATATTGAGAAATTATGTTTAGCGTTAGATTATGATTGTTATGTGATAGGATGTAATATAAGGTTTTTTGTAGCAATTTGTAGTTGTGTTTAATTTAGAGGTGATATTAAAAAATAATAACGAATAAAATAATTTATTGTTGGGTTTTGTATAATCATGATATTCTATTAAAATATTGTATTGATATATTTTATGATTTTGAGATATTTATTAGATCATTAATTGATAAGAATGAATTTTCAATTGTTGCTTTATTTTTATATATGGTTATTCACTATGATCATTTAGTTACTTTTATTGCATGATAATGTCTGCCTGATTGATTTCATGTGTGATTGTTTTATTTCTTGACGGACCAATCAATTACTAGTGAGGTTTAAAGTGTTTTTAGAATGTTATATTTTTTGTATTAGAATAGAACTCCTAGGTACGGTGCTGTGACTTTTCCTTGGTTAATATAGATATTGAAAAAAATGACTTTTTAGATTCATTTTATTATCAAGGTACCTTAAATATATGCAGTGGAAAATGAAAAAAATTATTCTTAGTTTGAAGTGTGTGGATATGTATAAATTTAATCTTATTATTTAGAAAATTATTTATTTTGGTTAATACATGTTTACAATAATATTATTATTCTAATCAATTATTTACCATTGGGAATATTATTATTATCACTCATAAAATGTTATACTTTAAAACTCATTTATCTCAGACATATACTTGATTAGAAGATATTGGATGATTTTAATAAAGTTTATTATAATCTCCCATAACCATACATGTGGTATAGATTTTAGAAACAATAAATATGCTCTTTTGGATATACTGATGATGTTTTTGACTACTAGATGCGAGAGATAGATTATAGTGATTTGTGCCGCTATTAGAGGTAGAATCTGAATCTTTTCAATCTCAATGACTGGAAATCCATGCTATGTAATTTATTATAATGTTTATTAATGGAATGTATTTGTGATCTTTTTAAGGAAATTTAATAGAGGTTTTGGATATTGTAAAATATGTGAAATATACCTTAGATTGATAACTCTACCATCTATGAAATAGGGTTTCGTTAGTTGGTCATAGTATAAATATATTTGATGGTATTCTTATAATACATGATCTTTAATAATCTACAGAAAAATATAATAACATGGAATCCAACTTCAATTCTATCATCAAAAATAGTTTTATCAATTTGTTTCATAAAATTCCAAGATCCTTGATGTTGTGTCAAAATCCGATGATTATGTTACCTTGTATGTTCCATGGAATGATATTGTTATATAAATTTAGAAATCCCATTCACCATTAAATGAAAAGAATGAAAAATAATTTCCAAAGGATTTCAACCAACCAATAATAAATACATTTTATTTTCTGACATATTTATTATGTCACGAACCAACCTAGGTCAACCCTGAACCGGTCACCCCAAGCCAGTCCACGACATGGCCCGAAGGGCATTCCTAATCCCCATGGGTTGGAAACTAGTGTTGTGCATCAATTTTTAATCGTTGAGAATGATTTGGCCCATGAACAAAAGAAAAATAGATAAATAAAGACTGATGATAAAAGTAAAACTAGCAGCAGAACGAAAGTAAAAATGAACATACCTCCATGTGACCTTCTAGGTCACCTCCCAACCAAAGGCCGACCTTTTTCAAATAATGAGAATCTCATCCAAAAAAATCTAATAAAGGAAACCTGCAACTGAAATGATAAATAGGCATGAGTATTAAAAATGCTCAATAGGGTTCCCAAGGTAAACCACAGAATTCGATGTCTCCTTTCCCGAAATAATCCATTAACACAAGTTAGAAACACAATTATGAAATCATGTTTTCCATAATTTAATAAAACAATTTCATTTACCACTTTAAAAACTCAACGCACACCATGTGCCATTTCAGAAACAAATTATAATTTTTCAAAAAAAAAAGCCAAATAAGGAAACAAGGCAGTGATAAAAGAAACATGTGACAGTATAAGCTGGAAACAAAACAAGCCAAGAAAAGACAAACCATGGGTGATCCTAAAAATATCTAGAAGACACCTGGATGTACTCGGTTTCAGAACCACCTACCGGTGTATGGTGAAGCTCCTATGTCTATAACCAAATGGCTGCCCTATAACTGACCAATCGAGTGGAAAATCCCTCCTGTCCTAACAACCAATCCAAGGGGTGCCAACCGATCTAATCGGGGCTGATCAGCAACTGTCACTTGATCATCTAAAAGACTCCCAATAACCCATGGTGGTTATAATAATATTGTGTAAGTAGGAAGGCCCTCACACGCATGACTCAACTCACCGCACTTGCCTACCCCAAACACGGATGCTTCCTATGCGTTCACCCATAAAGGGTTACCCTAGATAGGAGCACCCCATATAATTATATATATGCATGCATGTCAACCACACAAAGTTCCAACTGGGCCATCACATCATTCGGTTATCAAAACCACTTTATTAAACACTCAGAGTTGTAAATTGAGCCTCTAGATTTACATAATCAAATGCCTTTATGAAAACATTTCACAAGATCTTCTCAAACGACTCTAGACACCACTTTTGTAATTAAAAATCCAAACATTCCCTTAGGTTCCAAAACTGACCCCAAATCATTTTAATGCTTCCAAATGAGCCTTTCCCATTTAACATTTAAACCAATTCACAAAATTCTCAAAGTTTCCAAAACATTTTTAAAATGTTCAAAGAGGTATCACATCGAGCACCTAGCGTGCAAAACTTTTTGAAAACACCATCATCATTTTTTTATTGCACGGGAATTTCAATCAATAAAATCAAAACATAGTTCCAAATATCCTAAATCATAAACAAGATTTAACCGGGAAACTCACCCAAATTTTGGTGTGGAAAACCCAAAAGAAGCGCATGACACATCAGAACCTTTATTTAAAACCCTACACACCCAAAACATCCTTCAAACTTGTTTCGCACCCATCATACAGTTTATAAAAACCATTAAAGACTTTACAAAACTACTCTAAGTAACACTTCAAGCTTCAATGTTGACGAACACCCCATAACCCTATTGAAAAACCCAACACACGTTGGAACACCTTTCACCCGATATTTGAATTTCAAGAATCATAAAATAAATTAGTTATTCATTTGGTAAATCCTTTCAAAGGAAAAAAGAAATGTCTTACATCTCAATTTCACCAACTCACAAGCGAACACCAATTTATAAATCATTGAATAACCAAAACCTTCGAGAAACTACTCTCGTGCCTTTTAAAACATGACCCACACCACAAACATAACCAAAAACACTTTTCAAGACCAAAGGATCAAGACCTAAAGGAAAACAGTTAAACTCATCCTTTGAAAACTTACGATGAACCAAAAAATTAATTATAAATATTAATGAACAGTCGAAACAATTCACAAACAATCTAATTAATAGACTGAACAATTTATAAACAATTATACAAACAACTCAACCAGCTTACAAACACTTTTATAAACAAGTAACCCATTTCTAACAATCTTCATAAACAGGACAAAAAAGGTATAAATGATTTCATAATCAAATCAATTATTTTTCAAAGGTGAAAATAAAGTAAAAGAATCCATTAAAACACACATTCATTAAATGAATTTATTCGAAAATGAAAAATGTGGATTCGCCTACCTCAAATCAATGTCAGGCATGGCGAAACATCAATGGAATGAGAAGAAATGCCCTGTGGACCAAGCATGCACCTAAAAACAAGATAAAAATTCATGGAATTTAAACCGAACATAAGAGTTTGCAAAATTTGAAGGAAGGACACAAAACTAGAAGAAGAACACACCGGAAAAGTGGAATCTGTATGCCAGAGAGGAGGCGAAGGCGCTGTGACCACGATGGAAGACCACCGGAAACTACGCGCACAGGGGGGATTCAGAGAAGCGGGTCGGAGCAATGGTAGTCAAAAAAAGGGGTTGGATGGTGCGCAAGAGATCGGAGCAGTAGGATGCAGGAAGCCGGGAGCCAGAGTGGCAGTCCGTAGGTGGTCGGAGCGGAAGTAGGAGGGTGCGGGGGTCTCGTGAGGCTGGGAGAGGGTGGCCGGGTCATGGCATGACAAGGCGGATGGGAGGCCGAGATCCAATTGGAGGGTGGTGGTCTGGTGCAATGAGGAGGCGAAGCTGGAGGGCTAGGCAGCCTGCAGGGGGCATATCGGTGCAAGAGGTGGTGTGGGGTCAGCTAGAGGCCGGACGGGCGGCTGGGGGCCGGATCATGGCAGGGGGAGGTGCAGGACATGGGGGCCGGTGCAAAGGTTGGTCGGGCATCGATAGTAGGAGGGGTGAGTGTGGAGGCCTGGGATCGGATGGGCGGTGGGATCGCGCAGGTAGGTGTGGGGTTCTGGGCGAGCACGGAAGGATAAATATGGAGGGCTGTGAAGGGGGGCGAGGGGCATGGGAGATGGGGAGCGGCCAGAGGGTCGAAGCGGCTGAGCATGGGGTTCACGCAGAGGGGGAGTGTTGTGGGTAAGAGGAGAGGGGGAAAGGGGGTGACCGGAAATTAATGTTTTTTTCCATTTTAATATATAAATAATAATAATAATAATAATAATAATAATAACTATAATTATGATAATATAAACAATAATAATAATAATAACACAATAATATTAGAAATAATAATATATATAATAATGATAATAAAAATAATAATAATAAAAATTATGATAATAATAATAATATTGAGAAACTCCATGACACTAGGGCA
Organism: Viscum album; assembly: GCA_963277665.1. NCBI lineage: Eukaryota > Viridiplantae > Streptophyta > Magnoliopsida > Santalales > Viscaceae > Viscum > Viscum album. Next base: position 928,983,448 of record OY728150.1, on the reverse strand, counting down.
GGTTGTGCGGCTACCGCCAACCGCGCGGTGACCATGAATGGGTCTGAAACCCAGCAAAAACATTAAACGTCAAAAATTTTGATCAGGGAACCACCTGAGACCTTGGCAAGAGAACCGAGGGCCAAGAATTAAATAAATAATAATGAATTTAAGAAGGTGGGTGTGACAATTCTCCCCACCACAGACACTTTCTGCCCCCTGAAAGTCACCCAGCCGAATGACGAACCAAACAAGAATCCATGCCCAATTGAAAATGAAAGAAACCACTACACAAGAGAACGAGAGAACACAAGAGGGTTCACCCCACCACAAGAACTCATCTAGTGTAGAAATTTAACACTCAACCATAGAGCCCTTGGAAGGGGGGATACACTGGAACTCTCAACCGATCCAAACTAACTTCTATAACACGAGTGAAACAACACCTCCTCTATAACTTGGAACTCTTGACCCATACCAAAAAACCCGAACACTAGAGAAAAACCTCTGAGAAAACCCTAATCCCTGTCGTAAACCCAATAATAACTACAAGCATTGAATCCCTCGTTGGCACTTACATCTCAAAAAAACACCGATAAACCAAGATCAACCCATGAAGGGTCCAAACACACTTTTAAGAAAAGCGCATGATTTAGAAAACCTTGATCAGACACACAAAACAGTTTGGATTACAATAGAACATTTCCGTCATAACCCCACGATAAAACAATGAACTTACGATGATGTAAAAACTTTAATAGCAGAAAAATGAGAACGAAAAGACTTTAAATGTCCTACTGCCAACATGGAACAAGAAATACGAATTGAGGATTCACACATCTGGTAACTCCTGACTACGCGCAAGCATCACCCCGAGACCTGTGGCTGGTGTTCTGATGGATGAAGCATATCTTTCCTCACTGTACGGCACTGAAATCCATTAGTCATAGCATCTTCTTCGGGCGAAGCTTCCTAAAAAACTTCTCTAGATGACCCATACATCTGTAACAATGGCACATCTTCAGAGGGATGCGACATGACGGCTTCATGTGCCCGAACCGGCCACGCTGGGGGCACACCACTGAACGGTCCGATTAACTGGAAGCTAGAACCACTACCGAGGACTCTTTAAGAACTGGTCCCTCTGGCATACCCTACTCGCCAGATGGGGAACCTTCACAAGAAACTGGATATGTTGTATTTCTGACGATCTGCGGTCCGAAAACCAAATCAGCTAAGAACGCCTCATCCACCAGCTTCTCAAAATAATGGTCCTTAAAATGGATGAATTTCTCCTTGATCTTTGGACGAAGACCCCCGATGAAGAGAGAATAACTCATCAAATTCTGTGATGCTTCCTCCTGATAAAAGGACACAAGCTCCTTGAAATGGTCAATATATGCCTTCACCATCCACTGGCCTTATTGAATACGCATGAGATCTTCCCTTTTCTTCGTCTTCACCTCTTTAGGTATAAACCATCGGATAAAGAAGGATTCAAAGACATCAAACTTCATCCCAACTTGCATTGATGGAGGAGAGAACAACTCTCATTCATCCAGAGTCGGGCCTTCAAACAGACCCAAAACAGCACGCACTCTGACAGCTTCGGGAGTTCCCAATTCCCTAAAGACGCGTTTGACCTCTTCAAGACACTCTACTACTTTATCATGAAGGATAGACAATATCTGAGAGGGAAAAAATATTGGGTAGGACTTATCAAAAAATTTGGGGACCTTTCTGGGTGTCATTTTTCTGAACTACATATAAAACACCAAACTGAAACCGATATCAAGTCGAAGCAACATCATTGAAAGAACCATCATCCAAAAATAGTCAGTTCATCAATATGGACCAACATGCACTTCTCATGAATTACCTCACATGTGAAAACGTTCATAAAGAGTACCTGAGGTTTCACCCAAACCATTTCTCTACCAATTCCAGAAAAACATTAGATTTTTTTTGACCAAAAGCTTTCGATTTTAAAATCCATTTCATAAATTTAAATCCATTTAAAATAAATAATTATCATTTCAAAAACCCTTTTTAATTTTCAAAAGTTCACTCACACCCACCAAAACAAATATGACACTCAAGTTGCATCAAACTACCAAAGTGAGAAACTAGTAGTCATGCTTACCTTGGCAACATGGTAGTAAGTCATGCCCCATATAAGTGTCAACAACTTGGAGGAAATTAAACTTTGTACTTGGAATCCACATGGGTCACTAGTCCATGTGAAATCATGATGTAACATCGGCTTGCCTCCATTGTAATACCTCAATCTAAACAAACCAGAATGAGATAATGACTCAATTCCCAGAATACCCCTAGATACTCGAGGTTCAGAACGAGCGAGGGTTCATTACTTTCTTCTCATATATATATCATGAGTCCCAAAAGTTTTAATATCCATCCACTAAACACCCCAAATAACAAGAACCAAGCTCTGATACCATTTTATCACGAACCAACCGATGTTGACCCTGAACCGGTCAACCGAGCCGGTCGGCAACATGGCCTGAAGGGCTTTCTCGATCCCCATGGGTGGGAAACCAGTGCCGGGCATCAAAGTTTAATCATTGGGAATGATTTGGCCCATGAAAAAAAGACATAAAGATAAATAAATACTGACGATAAAAGTAAAACTAGTAGTGGAACGAAATTAAAATCGAACATACCTCCACGTGACCTTTCAGGTCACCTCCCAACCAAAGGCAAAACTTGTTCCAATAATGAGAAACTCATCTAAGAAAACCTAAGCAAGGAAACCTGCAATTGAAAAGATAAATAGGCATAAGCATTAAAAATGCTCAGTAGGGTTTCCAAGGTAAACCACAGAATACGATGTCTCCTTTCCTGAAACCATCCATTAACACAAGTTTGAAATAAAATTATGAATTTAGGTTTTCCTTAATTTAATAAAACAATATCATTTACCCACTTTAAAAACTCAACATGAACCACGTGGAACAAATTATAATTTTGCAAACAAAATCCAAAGAAGGAAAATAAGGAAGTTCTAAAAGAAATAGGTGATAGTATAATCTGGAAACAAAACAAGCAAATAAAAGACAAACCATGGGTGATTCTAAACATCTCTAGAAGACCCCTAGACATACTCAGTTTTGGAACCACCTGTCGGCGTATGGTAAAGCTCTTATGTCTATAACCAACTGGGCTCCCTATAACTGACCAATCAAGTGGTAAAGCCCACCTGGCCTAATATCCAATCCAGGGGTACCAACCCATCTAATTAGGGTTGATCAACAACCATCACTCGATCATCTAAAAGACTCTCAGGAACTCATGGGGGTTATAATAATACCGTGTAAGTATGAAGTCCCTCGCACTCGTGACTCAACTCACTACACTTTCCTACCCCAAACACGGACGCTTCCTATGTGTTCATCCATAAATGGTTACCCTATATAGAAGCACCTTATATACTTATATATATGCATTCATGTCAAAAACACAAAGTGTCTACCAGGTTGTCACATCATTCGGTTATCAAAACCACATTATTAAACACTCGGAGTTGTAAATCGAGCCTCTATTTTTACATAATCAAATGCCTTTACGAAAACATTTCACAAGTTGTTCTCAAACAACTCTAGACACCACTTTTGTAATTAAAAAGCCAAATGGACCCTTAGGTTACAAAACAGACACCAAATCATATTAACATTACCAAATGGGCCTTTAACATTTCACATTTAAACCATTTCACAAAAAGCTCAAATTTTCCAAAACATTTTTACAACGGTCAAAGAGGCATAACATCGAGCACCTAGCATGAAAAACTATTTGAAAACACCATCATCATTTTTTTTCTTTCATGGGAATTTCACTCAATAAAATCAAGACATAGTTCCAAAGATCCTAAATCATAAAAAAGAGACAACCAGGAAACTCAACCAAATTTTGGTGCGCAAAACCCTAAAAACATGACATATCAATTCCCAAATTTAAAACTATACGCACCCCAAAACATCCTTCAAACCTATTTTGTACCCATCATACAGTTTAGAAAAACCATTAAACAATTTACAAAACCACTCTATGTGACACTTCAAGCTTCAATGTTGACACACACCCCATAACCCTCTTGAAAAACCAAACAACCACTGCAACACCTTTCACCCATGATTTGAATTTCATGTATTATTAAATAAATCAGTTATTCATTTGGTAAAAAATTTCAAAGGAAAAAATAGAGGCTTGTATCTCAATTTCTCCATCTCATAAGAGAACTCTATTTTATAAATCATTACATAACCAAACCCTTTGATAAAATACTCTCACACCTTTTAAAACTTAACCCACACCACACACAAAACCAAAATCACTTTTTAAGACCAAAGGATCAAGACCTCAAAGAAAACATTTAAACTTGTACTTTGAGAAATTACATTGAACCAAAAAAATAATTAAAAATATTAATGAACACTCAAAAAAATCATAAAAAATCTAATTAACATACCAAAAAAAATTTAAAAAATTATACAAACAACACAACCACCTTAAAAACCCTTTTATAAACAAGTAACATGTATCTAACAATCTTCATAAATAGGAAAAACAATGTATAAATTATTTCATAAACAAATCAATTATTTTGAAAAGTTGAAAATCAATTAAAAGAATCAATTAAAACACGCAAGCATTAAATGAATTTATTCGGAAAGGAAAAATTCAAATTTTCCTACCTCAAAGCAAGAGAGGGTGCAACAGAACATCAATAGAATGAGGAGCAACACCCTGTGGACCGAGCGTGCACCTAAAACCGAGATAAAAAAGCATAGATTTTAAACTGAATAATATATTTTTCTAAATTTGAAGTAAGGACACTGTTTCCAACGCTTTCAACGGGGCGCGCGCGTCTGTCTATTTTGGGGATGACGATGCTGTTTTTTGCCCCGAATTCCTGCTTTCCAAAGGCTGGAGATATCCATTCTTTGTTCAGGGATGTTTTCTCCTTGATCAAAATAGGATGATGGGATGTCGGTTCTTACTTCTGTGGATTCCTCCTCGAAACTCATCACCTAGTCCGGGTCTCCCTTATAGATTTAATACATTGTTCATAAAACTTTTCCCAGTGTCATATCTTCATGGGTGATGGTTAATTACACTACTTTTGTCGGGACATTCCAAGGGGTCCATCCAGGGTAGCAACCTTTGGTCGGGGGAGTAGTCACGTTGTACATCACTGGTGTGTCTAGACGCTGGAACACTGAAGCATCTGATTTTCTTCCCTTTAATATTGGGCTTCTCGAGGGTGTGGAAGCCAGAGGCATCCCACGTCGCATGTGGGGAATTATATTCCATAAGCATATTTTTGAGGTTTTCCTCGGCTTCTTATGTTTAACACAGGGTACGCCGCGAGTTTAACATCTATCGGAGATGGATCGGACTGATCAGAACACTAACTAGAGTGGATCAAATATGTGTAACCCCTTGGGAAAAAAATGATGTCATGGATAACATGTGGTTAGTTACCCAGTTACCACTAGGAGCAATGGAGAGGTGAATTGGCATGATATCACCGGAATGTGGTAGCCCAGGTAAGAATCAGGATGGGTGATGGGTGATTAAATGAAGTAGATGGATAATGAGATGGAGCCATCGTGAGGATGATGGTGATGTTGGGCTTGAGCCTCGAAGAGAATTCCTACCTATCTCTATGGTTGGGAATCAAAGTCCATGTAGTTCAACTTGACAATGGCTTACCGCTGACTGGGGTTCCAATGACTTACCGATGAAATGGGATGAACCTCATGGAGGCTTCCTACATACCCTGTCTAAGATACATGGATCAAAGTTGACGTAGTTCATCTGACGACGACTTACCATCGATTGGGGACTTCAATGGATTATCGAAGAATGAGGTTGACAACGGGTTACCGCTGAGTGAAGTTGACAACGACTTACTGTTGAATGAAGTTGACAACGGCTTACCGCTGAATAGGGATCACAACGGCTTACCGCTATATGGGAACATAAGGGACATACAATTTAACGTCATGCAGGATAGGGGTGGACCGACGTGAAGTGGTATGGGCCAGTGGTTGTCAGGCTTGAACCTCAGGGAGCATTCCTATGTAACTTGCCTTGACAAAGATCAAAGTCCACGTAATTCGGGGATTGGAAGTCAGTGAACCCACGTGAATGAGGACATGGGGTCTAGATGGATGGTGGGATGGAACCTCATGGAGGCTTCCTACGTACCTTGTCTTGGAAAGGATCAAAGTCCACATAGTTCAGGATGGTGTGGGAGAACCGACGTGAAGGGGGTCGGAACGACTGGGTGTAGGGCATGAACCTCAGGGAGGCTTCCTACGTACCTTTCCATAGCAAGGATCAAATTCCACATAGTTCAGAATGGTGTGGGTGAACCAACATGAAAGGGGTCTGAACGACCGGGTGTTTGGCTTTAACCTCGGGGAGGATTCCTACGTACCTTGCCTTGGAAAGGATTAAAGTCCATGTAATTCAGAATGGTCTGGGGCTTACACTCTAGGATTCCCAAGTATATTTTCATGATCAATGTTTACTCTAAGCCCATGTGAGTCATGCTAGGTGTGATAAACAAGACGCAGCAAAGACCTGACGATCACGCCATGAAAGGTGCATCTGTGGGAAGTAGAGTAGGGCTTACACATGGTTAACAGCCTGAAGAGGAAACATGGGATTGTGTGTGGTTAGCATCCTAGGGATATGGAGATTGGGACTTACTTCATGATGGAGGCCCAGGTGGCGATAAAGCCCAATGAGAGTGGGATTTGTCACGGAAGAGAGGAGGGTTCCCGTTCCCATCCCCCATCCCCTCTGGTCTTTGGCCAGGAAGAAGATAAGAGGAGCAGGGATACTGCCTCCCGCAATAAAGGCCCTGGGATTACACCAAGGTGGTTTCCCTTTCCCCAGGGATAGACGCCACTCTGATTAGGAGGATGTCATTCCTTGTGAGGAATCACCACACTCCTGTGGAGACCAGTGGGCATGCAGAATGTCCAAGGTGGGAACCCTGCGTTCGACACAAGGGGTGTAGTCACAGTTTAACGTCATGTGCTGAGGACGAAGGTGCTTGGCAGTTTAATGTCATGTGGCTTGGACGAGGTGGGTTCACTCCACACCCCTAAGATATACATGACTGGTACCCCCTCCCCCACCCCTTGGTAAGGGAAGGCATCAGAAATGTCATGGTGAGGGGGTGTTGTGGAGTGATCCACTGTGGGGTCCACGTTAGCGTGGCTATGCGAAGAATCCATAGCCATTAGTGTTCCTAGGTGCTGTTAAGGATTGAAAATGATGGATGGGGATTACACATGATAGTTTCCCAGGTGACTTCCTCCTATCTGGCCATGAGGTCATCCCAACTCACAGGGGGGGTTGAGGTATATAATTGGGGTCAACACCTATGTGCTAGTGCACAAGCGGGACAACACCAAGGGTGTTGGAATCAGTCCGAACAAAGGGAGACGAAAAGTGTGAATCACATGCCCGGAATTCGGAACGCTGGGATGGTGGAGTGGCGATGGAGGATTACTATTGATCGTGTTCGAAACACAGCATCCATATCGTGTTAGCCTGAAATGGGGACAAAGGAGGGTCGACTATTGACCATGTTCGAAACACATGACATGACTCAAAGTGTTTTTCGAAGTCTTCTAGGGAATTGGACCAAAATGGTAGGTGGGCCAATGCGACATGGGACCAGGCTTCCAGGGAGTCCCTTCAGACATGAAAGAGGATGAAGATCAGAATGTATGACACACGGAGCATGAGGTGGAGTGATATAATGTTATAATGGATTCCAGTGCTCTTGAAATTATTCCACTGTGATCATGGCATGAGATATCTGATGATTAACACATAAGCCATCTCTTATTTGGAACAAGAGGTATACTATGTTTGTGACATAGGACATACTACAGTTTAGAGTCATGTAGAGAGGAAAATTGGCATCTTATGCTTGGCACATAAGGCATCCCTTTTTTGGAACAAGAGACATCCTATTATTGAATGATAGGGAATACTACAGTTTGTAGTCATGTATATAAGAATATTGGCATCTTATGTTGGGAGCATAAGGAATAACTTGTTTGGAGTAGGAGGCATCCTATATTTGTCACATAGAGAGTACTAAATTTTATAGTCGTGTAGAGAGTACTATTGGCATCTTATGATTGGAGCATAAGGCATATCTTTTTTGGAGTAAAAGGCATCCTATATTTGTCACATAGGGAGTACTACAGTTTATAGTCATATAGATAAGACTATTGAAATCTTATGCTTGGTGTATAAGGTATCTCTTTTTTGGAGAAAGAGGCATCCTATGTGTTTCAAATAGGGAGTACTATAGTTTAAAGTCATATAAATATGACTATTAGGTATAAGGCGCCTAACAATGTTTGGTGTTGGGACTTACGTAAGGGCGGACCTTTCTGGTTCAACCTGGCATAGAATTCAGGTGATGGGGTTTGGATTAGATGCTTTAGGAATGGTTCGACTCAAGTTACTCGGGGAATTTATGATTAGAGTCTCAACTCATGACATTGGAAACAAATTAAGAAAAGAATATCCACTCAATGTGTTTCATGGTGTTTGGAGGAGTATCTCCAATCATGGTAATCCATAGGTGGAAGATAGATGCGCATAAGGGCGCAATGGAAAATGTCGGCATCCCTGACCAAAACGTTCGCGGTGAGACTGTCCATTTTTCATGGGGGTCAGTGACGATAGCTAAGGGTTGGGACTGCAACCCGACACTTACCCCAACCGGGGGTGTGGGGGCGCAGCCCCCGCGGTATGGATCAGCAGGCGCAGGCCTGTATACTGTTGTGATTAAAAATTCTCTTCATGCAGGATAAGCTGCGCACAATATTGCACTATGAGGCACATGTGCGCGAAATATTGGGCAATGTGGCACTTTTGTGCATAATAGGGAATGTTGGGGTGCAATAGGAATGGATTTTCACGCAAGAGGGAAGGATAGCGCGCAATAGGGGAGGTGTGCACGCAATATGGGAGATGCGCATGCAATAGTGGGTCGTGCGTGCAATAGGGGATGAATTGCACGCAATATGGGAGGATGGCATGCAATAGGGGATCTTTGCATGCAATAAGGAATTTTTGCATGCAATTGGACAGGTGCGGCATTGTCGCACGGAAAATTGGGCATAGTGTCACTGTTGCGTGAAAAAAATAATTTTTTTCACACACAACTAGGCATGTTGGTGCTTTTGGATGCAAAAGTGTTGTTTTACATGCAAGAGGGGGGGTTTTACATGTAAGCATGGAAAAGGAGGACGTACACGCATTAGAGCGGCGGCTGACCTCAATGGGGACTCCCAGGAAGAAGGGGGTGCACTTGTATTTTTAGGTGAATCCTTGAATGTAGGTGCACATAAAATTCCATTCCAATTTTCTGTGAAAATCCATTTTATGCGTAAGATTACATTTTATGTGCAATATTCCCTTTTTACGTGCAATATTACTTTCTTACATGCAAATCCATACTTTTCCCCTAAAGCGTCCTTGATGGCCATTTCCAGTGGCCCAACTTCGAACAGCCATAACTTTGATCCGTAACTCCATTTGGGATCCACGACTAGTAAAATCGAAGCTTGCAGAATGAGCTATGCTCTGGGATCATATATGGAAGCATTCTATGAATTACATGGATTCATTTTCCAGTTCCAACATACACAAAACTAGAGAGAGAACACACCGGAAAAGTGGAATCCACAAGCTGGAAGGGAGGCGGAGGCTCTGCGATCACGCCCTAAGACCGCTAAAAATAGCATGCATAGGGGGGATTCAGAGTAGCGGGTTGGACCGTCGGTATCCAGATAAAGGGGGGGGGGGTGGCTGGAGTGCAAGAGACTACAGCAGTACGATGTAGGAAGCCCAGAGCTGGAGCGGCAGTCCGCGGGTGGTCAGAGCACGAGCAAGAGGGTGCGGGGGTCTCGTGAGGCTAGGCGAGCATGGCCGGGACGCGGCAGGGAAAGGAGAAAGGGAGGCTGGGATGCAGTCGGAGGGTGATGGTTGTCACACCCTGACCACAGATGTCATTATTTTACTTCTTTCTTGGTCTCGATTTAAAATTTTCGAGGTTTGATTGTGTTGGCGGTTTCGCGTCGGTGCGCGGTCATCGCATTGTTAGCGGTGACCGTGCGTTCGGCTCGGGTGACTATGTGTACACCCGGTGTTTTAAATATTGAAATTTTTATGTTAACATTTATTATTATTACCATTTAAATTGTGTTATCATTATTGTGGTATTCTTATATATGTTTATATATGTGTATAGTAATGTATATATATATATATATATGTATATATATGTATATATATATGCTTATATAAGTTTATGTCTATATATGTTTATATATAAATGTTTATTGTATTTATGTTTATATATATATAGATATCTATATATGTATAAATATATATATGTGTGTTATTTTTAAATGATTTTATTATTTTAAATATTTGATCAGAATAATTATTATTATAATTAACTAATTTTTACTTATTATTATTATTATAATTATTATTAGTATTATTATTATTATTTGTTTAGATATATATATATTAACTTAACCCTAACCCCTACCCCTCTCTTCTCTCCCGCAGCCGCCACCCCCCTCTCTCTCTCCCCTTTCTCCCCTTTCTTCTTCCCCGCACCAGCACTCTCCCGCTCACCCCATCTCTATGCGGCTCTCTGCAGCGCCCGCAACCCCTGCACCCTGCTGCTCCCGGCTTCCGAGCAGCACCCGGCTTCGCCCCGCTCCGCCCTAACGTCCGGCGCTCCGCCTACCGACCTCCCGTCCCCGTACGGCGACCTCCCTGACCGTCGTTCCTGCCGACCTCCCCCGGCCTGCCTGTGCTCATCTCGGCCCCTCCTGCACGCTCCTTTCCCAGTCTCCTCCGCCAGCCCGACCGCCAGCCTCCTCCCCCTCCGGTTTCTACGGCTCCCTCCGGCACCCCCTACTTCGCCCGACCAGCCTTCGGCAAGCCTCCCCCCATTTTTCTTCCCCCCTTGCCGGTTTGGCCGGCCCGTGCCGCCTCTTGCGCGCTCCCCTCCACCTCGGGTCGTCGTCCCGCCTCGCCCAAGGCGGCACCCCCGCACCCCCCTGTACCAGCGCCTGCTGCTCGCACCCCCCTCTTCGGCGGGCCGCACCGCCGGCCTCCGCCCCTACTTCCCATCACTGACACCCCCCCTGTCCGGCGACTCCCCTCCCTCCGGCGCCTTTCCCTCGCACGGCACCCCCCCCCCCTGGACTCCCGCAACCCGGCCTCCCGAACTCCGGCGCTCCGCCTCGCCGCTCCACTCCAGCCAGCCCCTTCCAGCCAGCCGCCCTCGGCCGCGCCACACCCGACCTACCCTGCTCGGCCGCCCCCTCACTTTCCCCCTCTGCTCCTTCTCTGTGAGTTTTATTTTCTTATGTTAATCTTATTTACGTTTTATTTTTATAACGTTTTAATATTATTATCATGTTGATAATAATATTATTATTATATTATTATTATTGTGATTATATTATTGTTGTCATTATTATTATGTTCATATTATTCTATTATTATTATTATTATTATTATTATTATTATTGTTATATTATTATTATGCTTATTATATTATTATTGTTATTATTATTATTACATTATGTTATTATTATTATTATATTATTATTATTATTAATATATTAATAATAATAATAATATTATTATTATTATGTTGTAATTATTAATACTACATTATTATTATTAATATTATCATTATTAAGTTATTATTTTTTTTATTATTATTGTTATGTTATTATCATTATTATATTATGGGTATGCTATTATTATTATTATATTATATTGTTATTGCTATTATTATTATGTTAATATTATAATTATGCCATATTATGATTGTTATTATTATTATATCATTATTATTATTATTATATTATGTTATTATTATTATTATGTTATTGTTATCACTATTATTATTATTTTTACATTATTGTTATTACTGTTATTACTATTAAGTTATTATTATTGTTGAACCTGTTTAACGGCCTTTTGTTTTAGGACCTGTTTGACGGCGCAATACGGTGCGACCATTATGCAACGGGAGTTTTGTGCCGTGTCGTTTTTCGTTCCGATTCGAGGTAGGTCTCCCATTGCACTCACCTTTAAATTTAGAATTTATTTATTCCTTGTCTTTTCATTGAGTTTCAGTAAATTTAAAAGTATTATTAAGTAGTTATTTATAGTGTGGTGATCTGCTGATAAAAGCTATTTAAATTCTAGCGTTTCATTGAAAATGCTTTCTTGGTTTCAATTGTGTGCTTCCATGGTAATATTTATAAATGGTTCTTTATGAAATGTGAAATTGTGTTTTGAAATTTTTTTGGTGTGTATAAATTAGTGGGTGTATTGTTTATGGAAAATGGTGTTTTTCTTAGAACCTTGATTAGAGGAAACGTCGTATGACCTTTAAACTTGTTTTTGGAAACTTTATGTGTGGTTCTTGGTTGATGAAAAATGTTTTCCTTTGTCGCGTGAACAAAAGTTTGGATTTCATTTGAGAAATGGTGTTCCTTCAAAAAGTGATTAAAGGCCCGTTTGGCTCTTGATAAAAGTGGGGTGCATTTGGAAATTGGAAAATGATTTTTACTTGTGATACCAACGTTTTTCAAGTTTAATATGCTGATTTGAGTGTCTTAAATGAAGTTCTAAGTGTGTTCCTAGTTTTTAACGAAATGACGTGTGTCATATACTTTAGAAATGCTTTGATATTAAATGGTTTAAATGTAAATGATGTGGCGGCCCGGTTGGCACTTTGTTAATTGTGAACTGACTACTTATATATATACATACTTATAGGGCATCTCTACAGAGGGACTTCCCTTCGAGGGTTGTCGTGTAGCAGTGTCCGTGTAAGGGGTTGGCAAGTGCGGTGAGATGAGTCACGCGTGCGAGGGCCTCCCACTTACGCAGTATCATTAAAACTACCGTGGGTTCCTGAGCGTCTTTTAGAAAATCGAGTGACGGTTGCTGGCTAACCCCGATTAGACAGGTTAGTCCCCCCTTGGTAGGTAAGGCCTTGTGGGGCGTGCCACTGGTTGGCTGTTAGGGTGGCCAGTTTGTTATTGACTATAGAGTACCATGCCGGCAGGTAGTCTGAACCCGAGTACGTCCAGGGGTTTTCTAGGGATGTTTAGGATCGCCCATGGTTATTGCTGATAACTTCTGGTTTATTTTTACTTGCACTTTTTTTCCCTGCTTGTTTACTTTCAGTCATCCTTCACAGCCTATACTGTTAGACTTTGGGAAAATGGTTTTCAAATGAAAATACTTTATTCTCTTTGTGTAAGATTTGAAAATGTAACACTTTGCTTTTTAGAATGAGCTTAAAACTAATAAAAGGGAACCAAATTTCGAAAAAGAATAATAGAAATGTCTCGTGTTTTGATTTTCAAGTGAAACATTATGAAAGCTTACTTTTATACATTGTAGTTCAAACCTGGAATATGTAGATTCTTTATTTACTGGCAGTGTTTTGGGATTTGTTGTGGGGCTCACCTACTGAGTACTTTTGTGCTCACGCCTATCTTTTACCATTTCAGTTGCAGGTTCCTTGTGTTCAGGTTTTTCTGGCTTGAATCGCTCAGTGTGGGAGCGACGTTGGTTGTAGTTGGGTGGTGACCCGTGAGGTCACGTGGAGGTATGTCATGGAGTAGTTTGGTTTAAGTCTTTAGTGTTTGTCTGTTTGTTTAGTTTATATTCGTTCTTTTGATCCTGTTTTTAGTTTGGGCTGAAATCGTTCCCAACGATTGAATTTTTTTTAATGCCTGGCACTTTTTGCCATCCTGGGGGGATCGGGAACACTCCTCGGGACTTGCTGTGGACCAACTCGGGTGACCGGTTCAGGGTTGACCCGGGCAGGTTCGTGACAAAATGGTATCAAAGGAGGTTCTTGTTATTTTGGGTTGTCTGGTAGAAGGATATTAGGACAGTCAGAACTCGAGGGGTAGGTGCGGGAAGAGCGTCGCGAACTCTTGCTCGCACTAATCCTCGAGTTACCAGGGGTAGTTCGTGAATTTTTTCCTTGTCTCTTTCGGGTTTGTCTTGGACTAAGAGATGACAATGGAGGCAAGCCGACGTTACATCGTGATTTCACATGGAGTAGTGACCCATGTTGAGTCTGAGTACATGGTTTGAATTCCTCCTAGTGGTCGACGCTGACTTGGGACATGGCCCACTACCATGTCGCCAGGTTGAGCGTGACTACTAGTCCCTCACTCCAGTGGTGGATGCAATTTTGGTTGCCGCTTTCGTTTTGGTCAGTGTAAGTGCGTTGTTGGAAATGAAAAAAAGGGTTTTTGAAAAATTGGACTGGTTTCTTTTAAAAGACATTAAATGTATGAAATGAGTTTTAAAAACTGAAATCTCTTGATTTGGAAATCTGTTATTTTCTTGGAATTGGTCGATAATGGATTGGTTTGAAACCTCAGGTCCTCTTTATGAACATTTTCACATGTGTGAGAATGCATGGAAAGTGTGTGTTGGTGCGAGTATGAATGGAAAGTGGGTGAAGACATGTGCAATGGTTCATAGGACTACCTGGGTGTGTATTGGAAATTTAAGGCATGAACTTGTTTTATAAATTGGTTTTTAAGGGGGAAATGGTTTTCGAAAGTGGTCTTGAAAAAGGAGGTTTTGAAATTTAAAATAAAAAGGGGGATTTTTATTTTGGGTTGTGTTTTTATTTGTTTGGTCCTTGTGCTGACTGTTTTTTGATGAAGGCGCTTTTATTGATGTTGCTTCGGTTTGATGTTGGTTTTGGCTTTGTGTTTTACATCTCGCTCAGGAAATGCCACCCAGAAAGGTCTTCAAGGATTCTGATAATTCATGCCCAGTTTTTGGTCCTCCATAGACTTTGCCTATTCTCCATGGTGACCAGGGTCCGTTAGAGGCTGTGGAATGGCTCGAAGAAGTGGAGCGTGTCTTTAGAACGTTGGGAACTCCCGATAGTGTTAAGGTTCGTGCAATTATGGAATTGTTCGAGGGTCCAGCTCTGGACCAGTGGAAGATGGTTACCCCACCATCAATGCAAGTTGAAATGACGTGGGATGTATTTAAAATTGTTTTCATCCAATGGTTTGTGCCTGAGGAAGTAAAGCTGGAGAAAAAGGGAGAGCTTGTGCATATTCAACAAGGCCAACGGACGGTGAAGGCGTATGTTGACCATTTCAAGGAACTGATATCCTTTTCTCCAGAGGTAGCGTCTCATGAACTCATGAAGGCCTCTCTTTTCACCGGGGGTCTTTGTCCAGAGATCAAGGAGCGAGTCCTCCCTTCTAAAGACCAACGTTTCGAGAAGTTGGTGGAGGAATAATTTTTGGTTGAGTTGGTTTCCGGAACACAGTTGGTTAGTACTCCAGCACCCCCGGTTGTTCGTAAGAGTTCCCCCTCTGGTGAGGAAAAGGCGCTAGAGATACCTGTTTCTAAGGAGTTATCCCCTTTGGTCCCAGCTTCCAGTTCATCAGATCGTTCGATGGTATGCTTTCAGTGTGGTCGTTTCGGGCATTTAAAGCCGTCTTGTCGCAACCCTCCGAAGACGTGTCATCGATGCGGTTGTCTGGGTCATCTGGAGAAGTTTTGAAGGAAGCGTCGCTTGAAGAGGACGCTGTGATGGGAGAATGTCAGTACCTAACTGTGAGGCAGAAGATGCTTCAACCATCAGAGCCTCAACCACAGGTCTTGGGGTGAAGCTCACGCACAGTCAGGAGTTCCCAGGGCTGTGAAGCTCTGGTCCATGTTTTGTGTTCCGTGTTGGCGGTGGAACAATTAGAAATCTTTTCATGTTTGTCTATCTGCTAATAAAGTTTCAAAGTCCTTGTAAGTACATTGTTTCACTATGAAGTAATGATGAACTTGTTCAATTATAGTCCAAGCAATTTTGTCTGTGTGGATGTGATCTTGTAAATCATGTGTCTTTCGTAAAGTGTGTTAGACCTTGTGTGGGTTTACCTCGGTTGAGTTATGCTTGTCGGATATTGTTATGATTCGTGGACTTCAATGGATCATGCCTCCAGTTGGATGTCTGGTTAAGTATTTTTTTCTGTGGGTTATCCCTGGTGTTGAAGTTTGTTGACTATAGTCGAGGATTCAATGTTTCGACGAAGGTGCTGTTTTTTTTACTCGTGCTATAAGAGTTGGTTTCAACCGGTTGGGAGTTCCCACATCGACCCCCCCCTTCCTAGGTTTTTCTATTTAGATGGTCAACTTTTCTGCAAAAGTTGAGCTCTTGTGGTGGGGAGAACCCCTTTGTGTTCTCCCATCAACCTTGGATCTCAGTTTTTTCTTCAATCGGTCGGGTGTGACCTGTGTGGAGTAAGGTCATCCTGAGAATCTCAGTTCTCTTCAGTTCCTTTAGTTCTGTTTGGGCATAGACTTGAATTTTGGCTAACTTTTGGCTTGGTGACTTTCTGGGGGCAGAAAGTGTCTGTGGTGGGGAGAATTGTCACACCCCGACCGCAGATGTCAGTATTTTACTTCTTTCTTGGTGTCGATTTAAAATTTTCGAGGTTTGATTGTGTTGGCGGTTTCACACCGGTGCACGGTCATCGCATCGTTAGCGGTGACCGTGCGTTCGGCCCGGGTGACTATGTGTTCACCCGGCGTTTTAAATATTGAAATTTTTATGTTAGCATTTATTATTATTACCATTTAAATTGTGTTATCATTATTGTGGTATTCTTATATATATTTATATATGTGTATAGTAATGTATATATATATATGTGTCTATATATGTATATATATATATGCTTATATAAGTTTATGTCTATATATGTATATATATATGCTTATATAAGTTTATGTCTATATATGTTTATATATAAATGTTTATTGTATTTATGTATATATATATATATATATATATATATGTATAAATATATATATGTGTGTTATTTTTAAATGATTTTATTATTCTAAATATTTGATCAGAATAATTATTATTATAATTAACTAATTTTTACTTATTATTATTATTATTATTATTATTAGTATTATTATTATTATTTGTTTAGATATATATATATATATATATATTAACTTAACCCTAACCCCTACCCATCTCTTCTCTCCCGCAGCCGCCACCCCCCTCTCTCTCTCCCCTTTCTCCTCTTTCTTCTTCCCCGCACCAGCACTCTCCCGCTCACCCCATCTCCGCGCGGCTCTCTGCAGCGCCTGCAACCCCTGCACCCTACTGCTCCCGGCTTCCGAGCAGCACCCAGCTCCGCCCCGCTCCGCCCTGACGTCCGGCGCTCTGCCTGCCGACCTCCCATCCCCGTCCGGCGACCTCCCTGACCGCCGTTCCTGCCGACCTCCCCCGGCCTGCCTGCGGTCATCCCGGCCCCTCCTGCGCGCTCCTTTCCCAGTCTCCTCCGCCAGCCCGACCGCCAACCTCCTCCCCCTCCGGCTGCTGCGGATCCCTCCGGCACCCCCCTACTTCGCCCGACCGGCCTTCGGCAAGCCTCCCCCTGTTTTTCTTCCCCCCTTGCCGGTTTGGCCAACCCGCGCCGCCTCCTGCGCGCTCCCCTCCACCTCCGGCCGTCGTCCCGCCTCGCCCAAGGCGGCACCCGCGCCCCCTGTACCAGCGCCTGCTGCCCGCACCCCCCTCTCCGGCGGGCCGCACCGTCGGCCTCCGCCTCTACTTCCCATCGCCGGCACACCCCCTGTCTGGCGACTCCCCTCCCTCCGGCGCCTTTCCCTCGCCCGACACCCCCCCCCCCCGGACTCCCGCAACCCGGCCTCCCGAACTCCGGCGCTCCGCCTCACCGCTCCGCTCCAGCCAGCCCCTTCCGGCCAGCCGCCCTCGGCCGCGCCGCACCCGACCTACCCTGCTCGGCCGCCCCCTCACTTTCCCCCTCCGCTCCTTCTCTGTGAGTTTTATTTTCTTATGTTAATCTTATTTACGTTTTATTTTTATAAGATTTTAATATTATTATCATGTTAATAATATTATTATTATATTATTATTATTGTGATTATATTATTGTTGTCATTATTATTATGTTAATATTATTCTATTATTATTATTATTATATTATTATTATTATTGTTATTGTTATATTATTATTATGATTATTATATTATTATTGTTATTATTATTATTACATTATGTTATTATTATTATATTATTATTATTATTAATATATTATTAATAATAATATTATTATTATTATTATGTTGTTGTTGTTATTATTAATACTACATTATTATTATTATTATTATCATTATTAAGTTATTATTATTTTTTTATTGTTATGTTATTATCATTATTATATTATGGGTATGCTATTATTATTATATTATATTATTATTGCTATTATGATTATGTTAATATTATAATTATGCCATATTATGATTGTTATTATTATTATATCATTATTATTATTATTATATTATGTTATTATTATTATTATGTTATTGTTATCACTATTATTATTATTTTTACATTATTGTTATTACTGTTATTACTATTAAGTTATTATTATTGTTGAACCTGTTTAACGGCCTTTTGTTTTAGGACCTGTTTGACGGCGCAATACGGTGCGACCATTACGCAACGGGAGTTTTGCGCCGTGTCGTTTTTCGTTCCGATTCGAAATGAAATGTTTCATATACTTTAGAAATGCTTTGATATTAAATGGTTTAAATGTAAATGATGTGGCGGCCCAGTTGACACTTTGTTAATTTTGAACTGACTACTTATATATATACATACTTATGGGGCATCTCTACAGAGGGACTTCCCTTCAAGGGTTGTCGTGTAGCAGTGTTCGTGTAAGGGGTTGGCAAGTGCGGTGAGATGAGTCACGCGTGTGAGGGCCTCCCACTTACACAATATCATTAAAACTATCGTGGGTTCCTGAGCTTCTTTTAGAGAATCGAGTGACGGTTGCTGGATAACCCCGATTAGACGGGTTAGTCCCCCCTTGGTAGGTAAGGCCTTGTGGGGCGTGCCACTGGTTGGCTGTTAGGGCGGCCTGTTGGTTATTGACTATAGAGTACCATGTCGGCAGGTAGTCTGAACCCGAGTACGTCCAGGGGTTTTCTAGGGATGTTTAGGATCGCCCATGGTTATTGCTGATAACTTCTGGTTTATTTTTACTTGCACTTGTTTTCCCTGCTTGTTTACTTTCAGTCATCCTTCACAGCCTATACTGTTAGACTTTGGTAAAATGGTTTTCAAATGAAAATACTTTATTCTCTTTGTGTAAGATTTGAAAATGTAACACTTTGCTTTTTAGAATGAGCTTAAAACTAATGAAAGGGAACCAACTTTCGAAAAAGAATAAGAGAAATTTCTTGTGTTTTGATTTTCAAGTGAAACATTATGAAAGCTTACTTTTATACATTGTAGTTCAATCCTGGAATATGTAGATTCTTTATTTACTGTCACTGTTTTGGGATTTGTTGTGGGGCTCACCTACTGAGTACTTTTGTGCTCACACCTATCTTTTACCATTTCAGTTGCAGGTTCCTTGTGTTCAGGTTTTCCTGGCTTGAGTCGCTCAGTGTGGGAGCGACGTTGGTTGTAGTTGGGTGGTGATCCGCGAGGTCACGTGGAGGTATGTCGTGGAGTATTTTGGTTTATGTCTTTAGTGTTTTTCTTTTTGTTTAGTTTATATTCGTTCTTTTGATCCTGTTTTTAGTTTGGGCTGAAATCGTTCCCAACAATTGAATTTTTTTTAATGCCCGGCACTTGTTGCCATCTCGGGGGGATCGGGAACGCTCCTCGGGACTTGCCGCGGACCAACTCGGGTGACCGGTTCAGGGTCGACCCGGGCTGGTTCGTGACAATGGTCCGGTGCGCTGAGGATGTGAAGCCGGAGGGTAGGGCGGCCTGTAGGGGGGGATCGGTGCAAGAGGCGGCTCGGGGTCTGATGGAGGCCGGATGGGTGCCTGGGGGCCAGATCGTTGTAGAGGGAGGCACAGAATGTGGGGGTTGGTGCAGAGGTTGGTCGGGCGCCGAGAGAAGGAGGGGCGAGTGCAGAGGCCTAGGATTGGCTTGGCGGCGGGATCGCACAGGGAGGTGTGGGGTTCTGGGCGAGCAGAGAAGGGAAAGTAGGGAGGGCAGTGAAGGGGGCGAGGGGCAAGGGAGATGGGGAGCGGCCAGAGGGCCAAAGCGGCTGGGCATGGAATTCACGCAGAGGTTCCACGTGTAAGAGGGGAGGGGAAAGGGGGTGATGAGAAATTAGGGTTTTTTTTCATTTTATAATAATAATAACAATAATAATAATAATAATAACGATTATAATTATGATAATATAAACAATAATAATAATAATAATAGAAATAACAATATATAGAATAATGATCATAAAAATAATAATAATATTGAGCAACTGCACGACACAAGGGCCGGTTGCGCGACAACCACCAACTGCGCGGTGACCGTGCATAGGTCTGAAACCCATTAAAAACATTAAACGTCAACAATTTTGATCCGGGACCTAGCTGGGACCATGGCATGAGAACCCGGAGCAAAGAATTAAATAAATATAAATTAATTTAAGAAGGCGGGTGTGACATATTACCACCTTTTTATCCCACACAACATCAAATCTAGAACATGGACCAACATACACTTGTTTAAACTAGGTTTATTCCTTTTCAAGTGACCCATGTGTAAAATGATAAATTTTCAAGAATCATAATAGATAACATTCAAATTTTGGGTCCCCCTTATAAGAATCATATACAACATTATCCTTTTATTATAAATATCTTTTGTGTATTAACTTATTTATTACACAAAATGAATTTTTTATGAATCTAATATGATGAATATGAATTGATAATGGATTCGTGCTAATCACATGATAAAAGTGTATAAATATGGAGTTAAATAGGTCATCATGTTTTCAATAAAGAATATTTATAACTCTTCAAAAATTAATTATATGTGTTTACATTATTGTTATTCATGAAATTTTATTCCACAAGTGTTGGAAGAACATTATATATGTCATATAATTTATTAAATCTATAAACATTGGACTAAACATGGGGAAAAACTACACATGGAAACTGATTGGGATAATATTATGGTTTATGAATTATTTGATACAAATACGAGAGTAAATGATGACAGAGATTGTATGGAAGAAATGAAAATGGAAATTAAAAATGTACTTCATAATTGTATAAAGGTTTTGGAGAAGTTAAATAGTTTTTCTAATGAACCATTGTATACTAGTTGTAATACATGCAAAATATTTTCAACTATATTTATGTTGTATTATTTGAAAGCTGGAAGTGGATGGAGAAGCGCCAACTATATATAACTACATGGTATCCTAACTTATATGATACCATAAAAAATGAAATTCTTTTTTCAAACATATGATGCTAAATAAATTCTATTTTCAATGAGAAGGATCTCTAAAAAAATACATTCTGGTCTCTATGACTTTGTATTGTTTCTCAAGGACCATGAATCTCTCATAAAATACCCTAATTTTTGTGAGAATCAATACATGAAAGATGAATCAATTCATTAAAATGATGAATAGTAATTTACTATCATTCCAAAGTTGAGAAGGTGGAATATATATTAGGAATCCCGTAGAAATTGATGTGGTACCTAGAAACAATAATTATAGATGGGAAACAACATCATCCAACAGAATCTCCTCAATAGAAGAAAATTTATTGAGTATCCTAAATTTGGAAACACGAAAAGAAAATTCCATCCTTCATTATCTACAGATGGAATAAATCCTTTTGGTGTAAAAAGTATTACTCATAGTAATGGCCAGTTATGTTGGTAAATTATAACTTTCCTCTATGGTCATGCGTGAATAACAAATAAATTATGTCGACTCTTCTTATATATAGACCAAAAAAACCTGGTAATGATATTTATGTATGTTTGGATCCATTGATTGAAGATATGAAATTGATGTGGGATATTGGTGTTATAATGT
Organism: Viscum album; assembly: GCA_963277665.1. NCBI lineage: Eukaryota > Viridiplantae > Streptophyta > Magnoliopsida > Santalales > Viscaceae > Viscum > Viscum album. Next base: position 928,961,462 of record OY728150.1, on the reverse strand, counting down.
ATGAATATCATAGAAGTGAATAATTCAAATTGAAGGACATATTGTATAGGATGATAAATTACTTTTCTTCTTATGTAAAATTTTCAGGCTATAGAATTATAGGAATTTTGGGGTCTCCCATTTTTCAATAATACACACAAAGTTCATTTGAAACATTCTTCTAAGCTTGTGTTTTTTGGAAATCAGAAATTTTTTACTCAATTACAATAATACTGATCCTTAAAGATAAAAATATATTGGAATACCAAACAAGTTACAACACTATCTTCACTAATGAATGATAAAATATTTGATAAAGTAAAAGATATTGACACTTTTATTGGTAAACCATTTAAAAAAACATATAAAATCATGTTGGAAAAGAGAACAATTTTCTTTGAATGAAAATATAGATATTATATGTACATGAAACATTGTCTTTATGTCATGTATATAAAAAATTATTTTATACTGTTATTGAAACGCTATTAAATGTTCCTAAAAAATGATGGCCACAAGGATAGGTTGAACATGATTGACATGGTGATAAGGTAATAATTAGCACTAATTACTAGTAAAAGATATATGTTTCTTCCTCCATCATCTTACACTCTATGCATAAAATAAAAAATGGATTTTTTTCATTTTTTTAATGGTGTAAAAGTTTTATTTGGGTATTCATCAAATATCATGAATGTACTGTAAATGAATAATTTGAAGTTGTATAGAATAAAATCAAACGAATGACATGTATTAATGAAATATTTGATGCTTGTAACTTTATATAGAATTCTTTCTAAAAATGTACAATATAAATTAACAATAATATTCTTTTATAAATCCATATACAATAATTTTATATACCCAATGAATATTCTAATCATAAATAATAATGTTTTTTCCATATTATTTGAATTAGGGATGTTGTTCCCACCATAATTATTTGATATAATGGTCCACCTGGTTTCAGAGATTCAACTATGTAGTCCTATCCATTATAAATGGATGTAATCCATTGAACTATATGTAATTATTTTGAAATCATACATCAATAATTTAATTCAACCAGAAGGATGCATTGTAGAATGATTTATTTTTGATGAAGCTATTGAATTCTGTACTGATTACCTATAGGATTTTGATATCATCTATCTTCGAAAGTCTCGTCATAGAAGATGCCTTATGGGTGAAGGGATTTTCTAAAGAGATTTTTTAATAATTACCATCACCTAGTGATATAATTTTCACCTTCAGATTTGGTATAGTTGTGAAGATTTTGATCCATAAGTTGAATCCCACCATGTGATTATTATACATTTAAATCCATTAAGGGCTAAATAATGGATATCAAATACACATAATCAAAAGCGTTTAGTATGGTTTGGAGATCATATTTACCTGGAGTCATCTGAAAACATGAATTCAATAGTCGAAGGATGTCGATGGCTAGCCAAGGGACTGAGTGAAGATGTTATATTTTACACAAATTTTGTATTTAATGATGATATGTTTTATGCAAAAAACATGATAACAAAATTAAAATGAAAATAAGTGGAGTTACACTTATGGAGGAAGTGATTCATATATCTGGTTCTAAGGATAGAAATACTATTTATGAGAATATGTTATATTTTAGCATCATAAAATAGATATAATAGTTTTAATATACAATATTTTGGGTGCCAGCTTTTTGTTTCAAATGGTTTGGCAATAAGAGTGTAGTGAAAGTTGATAAAATTGGATTCAGGAAGGGTATAAGGATGAGTTTTCCATAATAGGAGGACATGAAATTAAGGTATTTTATATCCCAAATATAGAAAAATATATCTGGTTAATTTTCTACTAGAGACTAAAAAAACTACATGGTCAGATAAAAACTCAATCGATGATGACCATTTTGTTGGGAGTTAATAATAATTTCATGGTGGTCCCTATGATGATAATGCCTTGTATATTATAGGGGACCATAAAGAGGGGATTAATATTCATGATAGATGATTGAAATCCATTCAAAATTAAAATAAAATAAAGAGTGTTCAATGAGGAGGTAAATGTGTTTTTTAATATTCTTATTTTCCTCATAAAACCACTTTTTCTCTACTGTATTAACATAATCTAAATTAAATTTTTGACTAATCATGTTGAAAATGACTTGTTCATAGGATGATTTTACCAATATCATGGAATAATAGATAGTTGATTCTAAATTGAAGAATTATTAGGTGATCAACAACATGTTTATGAAATAACCAAGAATGATATAGCTTCACTATGTTGGCTAAATTTATAATGGCATGAGGCATGGTAAAAAATATTTGGTTGTCTATAATAAAGAAACCCAACCTATTGACCCTAACAAGTCAATTTCCATTAGCTATGTGGGTGTTGCAACGAGAATTAATGGCCCAACTGATATATATTAATGGTTCCATGTCCATTCTATAGTAAAGGAATCCCATTGAAATGTTACTAATGTAATGTTATAATATAATTTCTATATTTGAACAAAAAATAATATAATGAAACATGTATTTACTTTTAATTATCCCTTATAGTGGGTATTTATTTTATATGATTTTTATAATACATGTGTATTAATGGCCACTAGAAAATCCCTTAGAGTCTTTCATAAACTTCTTACCATGTTTCATCTTAGGGATGTTGATGGGGAAGTAAATCCCCACCCTCCAGTTACTTATGAAAACATTATAAAGTGGGAAAAATGGAATCATTTTGTCAATAATTGATATGAGAACCCATTTTAGGTTTAATTTAGTCGATAATATATTATTTTAAATTATTTATTTTACCCAATGTGATTCAAAATTGTTAATTTCTAAAATTTAAAAGGAGTGATGAAAATAAATAATGTTCATAAAAAAATTATACCCCTATTGAAAATCTAGGATTGGTAGGATTCACTTGAGAAGAAAATGTTATGTATTTTAAATTTAAAATAAATGTTTTATGTGATATAAAAAAAATATATTTTCCAATTTTTAAAAGTATATTGGTGAATCCAAATCCAAATCCACTTCTATACCATGTCACATGATATGGATGGAGGCCCATTTTAGTAAAGTGGGTAAACTAGTTAATGAAAAAAAATGAGTTTCATAAAAATGTTTATGTATGACATAATAGTACATCAATAAGATTTATAATAATATTATATAAAAATATTTATTAACTTTCATATTTTATATATAGTTTAAAAACATTAATCACCCACCCCTTTAACTGAAGAAAATAATACTTTTAGTAGAATTGAAGTGATTGGAAGAATATGGATGTGTTAGATTTATAGATTATAGAGTGTCACCATGAAAATGTTTCAAATGTAAAAAACTACATGAAGATATATATAAAATTATGTAATTATTGAATGTACAAATAGATTCTTTGTATGTTAGTATTGTTTTTTCTATTTTGAAAGTCCAATATATGTGAAAGGATCAAAGAGAACCGGTAGTGGAACAATGATTAGCACATGAACAACTATGTGAAACCACTATCTTTGAGTCCAGTCATCCCCCTCATCAACATGCCTTATATGAGGTAATCAATTTTTTAATTATTATTTCTCCAAAATGTGAGTCAAAAAAATTCAATAAATCTATATTACTAAAATTATACAATGTAAATTTTTATGTGATTTGTATATCTCAACACCAACACAACACCTTGTTTTGAGGGTATGGTGTATAATATCCTAATATACATGCTACACGACAAAAAACCCCCAACTATCATCTAAGAGTGTGGATTGAATTAGACCATGAACTGAACACATAGTTTCATATTCCACTTGATGATCTAGATATTACAATGTTTTATAATGCTATTGTGAAATTCATATAATGATTGTAAATTATTATAAAGATACATGAGGTGTGTAAATAAACCAAATTTCAAATGAAAAACATGTAATAGTTGGTGAAAAAAATGGATTAATGTGAGTGATGTTATGACATATTTATAAAATGATAGGTAAATAAAATGTGTCATCAAGACAATCTAGTGAATCAACCAAGAAAAAAAAGGACCTTCTAGGAGCACCTTCTCCCTGCCATTACCGCTGGACTATATATTAAAATTACATGTTCATGGAAACACCACATTAAAATATAGATATATTCTATATATTCAATAGGAAGAATATATATTTAGAAATTTTATTACAAATGAGGTGGTCCTCATTATTATAAACTAAATTATCATATTTTATTGGTTGTGAGTATCATTTTTTAAGGCATACATGAGGTACATTTCCATAATCTGTCTAAAAAAAGATCTAATATGTTCATTAATTTTAGTAACTATTCTTATTTTATATTGGGGTTTATATCACTACTATATAACGGGAAAACAATGAGAATCATGATTTAGTTTCATTAATCCCTATATCATTTCTATTCAATAAATTTATTTTGAAGTGAAATAAATTGATAAGAATAATGTTGAACTAAGGGAGGAGTTTAAGAAAGAAACAACAGATGATAGACTCCTCCTAATTCTTAAAATGTAGGGGTAAAACTCTATAATCTAATTAAATAAACAATATTTTACTTTTTTCATTACTTGTTTTATTTTATTCTTTAGGATGTACTAGATATTGACTGTAATCAATTTGGATACATTAAATATTTTTTTTTGGATCAAATGCTTGGATTTCCATCAAAATGACACACATGATGTGTATTGTGAATTTTTAATACATTGTAATCAATATTTTATAAATAAAATTAAAATTATTTTTTTTAGTTTGTTTTTTAATGGTATATTTTTTTATGACAGTGTGATCTATATATATTGGGTAAATCATGGAACGAGGTGGTCCATGAACATTATAAACCTATGAATTTCTTAAAATTGAAATATAATAAGGTATATATAGAAATAATAACCATCAAAACATATTTCAAAACAATTTAAATATTTTCTCCAGTGATTTTATAGTGACTGAAGAAATATAACAACAAGGAATGTGGATAAGATATTTCCAAATTTATGAATGATATCATATACCATCAAAAGACTAGAATCCTCAAACATTTATTTACCAAAGTTAAATACAATTCCATTAAAATTATTTCTTAAAAACTTGTGTTGCGATATATTCTCAATACTACCAATATTCCCAAAAATATAAATACTCAATAGAAGAAGTAAATTTCTATAGAGATGAGTGGGAAGAGTACATGGCCTCAGAATGTTATGTGAAATTAAATTTTGGAGATTAACTGTTTTTTGTGATTTAGTATGAGATATGACCTTATAAATATGTTTTGGATGTAAATACATAGTATCCGAATTATTATATATTCTTTTTGATATGTTTCTTTATGGGGGTATGTTGGAGGAAATCATTTTTTTTAGAAATAAATGGGATTAATACATGGTATTTGAATATTTATAGTGAAAGTACCATAGTGCATAGTAGAGGCCAGTGGTATGGGGATTTAAAATTTTATCACTGAAGCAATGTAACATTTAATATCCGGTAATACAAGATTTGGTATGGTCCAAGGATCTCACATGAATTAAAGAGAGCACAAAAATTAAAACTGAATGTGTACCTCATTCAAATTAAAGATCACTCATCCTTCAGTCATCATTGATGATCATTGCTCGAAGAATCCAAATTAGAATCCCTCTAGATTAAACACACCAAATTTAAAAATCCATAGGAGCATGGATTGATGAATATGAAGTACTTCCATTGGGATCTGATGATAGCTTCGATGTCTCATTGATCACCACAGTAATGTTCCTTCAATTCAAGGATATGAGCTCAATCTTATCACTAAAATCAAGAGAACCTCTCTCTAAAAATATAGAGAAGACATCGAGTCTCTTAGGAAAACATAGTGATTTGTAGTCATGTGAGAGCCTCTCTCATATTATATATAGTAGATTCACAAATACCCAAAAAGGTTTCACCATCCCATGTATATTTAACATCAAATATATTTATAATAAATAAATAATTACGAAAAACTAAACTATGTGATAAATATTATTAATATTTTATCACATACCTATAATAGATTTTAAATATATTATGTGATAAAACCAAGTCATTTAACTCGACCTGTAATTCCCACTAATATTAAACGAACCTGGAATATTAAAATAATAATCATTCATATGATATTATTACTTGTAATTACTTAAACACTTGTAAATATATTGAATATATAAATTCATCCCAATTATTATTTACTTTAATAATAATTAATTTAATTTTTTTATCGATAAAAATTATACAACTCTCGGACACCATGGTGGGGTACACCATGTCCTATATACCCATTCACTAGAATAATGCAGATTCATGAATGAACTATTGTGTGTGACCCTTTAGGACCATATCTCAAGAGTAGTGAATACATTTCATAGACTAATACTGTGGTCTAGAAACCCATCAAGGCACATAAATAGATAATGAATAGTGATAGAAATGATGACCAACCTATGAACATGTACCATGTAATATAATCTCATTGTCTATAGATATCTCATAGAAATCAACACACACTTGTGTTGTCGTCCTTTATTACATTAGTATTTGTTAATATGGCTATACACATTTACCTATGACTACCTCGACCAAGGATTTATGATGGTACTACCATCCAGATAAATCAGGATCATGATATATTAATTTCTCAATTCGGATGTGATAAATTCTATCTTGATCATTCAATCAATGCCATAGCACCAATGAAACACCAAACACATGTTACTACTGCATGATTTTATTATCATGGGGTTTTCCTTGCATTAATTTATGTGATCATATGACACAAATTGATAATGATCTCTTGTCTGGAGACCAATATACATGTACATTTATAGGAACAACCAATGACACCCAAGAAATGTGGTATTCCTATTAGTGGGTATGTCCTCATCATCTCATCTACCAGAGATCACCAAATAAAAACTTCATGAGAATATGTCTCAATTATTATGAGCTCATAGTACTATGTCCAATAAATTTGATGTATCTATACCATATGACATATATTTAAGAATAATGTCATAAAATTTCATGGTTCACATTATAGCATGGGATCTATTATAAAAACATTTATACAAAAATGAATCTATGTAAATTACCATTTAAATAGTGGAAATAGAAATATCTAAAATCTAATGGTAAGTATACATCAACCATATCTCACTTTATACATGAAATGGTATGAAATAAGTATAGATAAATTTTCATCGAGGAAACCCTATTTTACAACACTCCAAATTGAACTAGTTCCAACTTTTTAACCATACTTGTTATCTCTGACATGATGAAGATCATTTTTATAATGAGTCACGAATTTTGTTTTTTGGATCTTCCACATTTTTTTTGCATGGTTATTCTACTATATGGGACCTCGTCTCCATGATTAAAACTTATCAACATATAAAAACCCCAAATATATTCCATTTTGTACATGATCAAACATAACATCTTTGCTATTACCAGTAATAGAATTATCAGAATGATACAAGTTTAATTAATAGGTGTGATTTCAAGAAAAAGCACAAAAAATATTTCATTTTAATATACTACTTCTTATCCACCTTAGAAGTACAATATACTCAGTATTTGCAGCTTTGGAAACCACTAGATTGTATGATTTATTCTTTCTCATTACCATATCCTAACTGCATTATTGGATCACAATGATCAAAGGAAGACCATTTTGTAACCCCTCAAAACTAGTATCCCTTTATCTCCACATATCAGGAATACATTCTTTATACTTTATCAAGTATAATTTGATTGTTCTAATTACATCCCATTTAGTTCTCTTGGATGTAAAAGATATTTTCCAATTATAAAGTATATGTTGGCATTATCATGTATTGTACATATCATGGCATATGAGATAGATCCATTATAGAATCTTATGGAATTAAAATAATTTCATTCTCCTCTTCCTTTATCTCACAAATTTATACATGGAGATATGTATTCCATTTTCTATTAGTAACAATTCCCCCACAAATTTTTCCATCTAATAATTTTTAATAACTTTTAAGTGTATTTTTGATTGACTATGTTCATGAAGCCATGAGATTTACCTCAGTAGATCATATTTCTGAAAACATAGGTTATTACACTAATTAAATCTATAGATTTTTTCTTTCCTCATAGTATTAACTAACTATAAGATGAAAACATATTTCTTATATGTTATTAAACAAATTTTACATTAAGAACCATGGAGATACCACTAACCTCTGGTAGACACATGGAAAAGATTCATTACAAATTAATTCTATAAGATCTTATTGCTTACTTTTAATCCTAAATTGGATCTCAGTAACTAGCAACACTTACATGAATTTTATGATGTAACCATCCCTTTTTGTTGGGATCATATATACACCTTCCATGATTTGTGGTCTTAGAATCCAATGATCAATAAAAAGATCATATAAAGTATCTATGAAAAGTAATGTTCTGATGGATTTTACCCTAATTACTTTCCATAACCAATCATGTATTGTTGGTAACATTATTATACAATTCATTATTTATTTTTAATTGATCTTGTTAATTTTAAGTAATTTCCTTATACTTAATACTTGATGGAATTATTATTCTTAATGAATAACATCACCATGGTTTTATTTTTCTCACAAGGTATGTGTCTCTAGAATATTCCTTTTTACCTCTCTTGTGGAACTTTTTCCTATACCAACTACTTTTGAATCATCATCATTGACTAAAACCACGTTAATATTTCTCATACTATATGAAGAAGAGAGGTTCACTCTATTATATAAAGGTATACTATCACTTGAGTAAAAAATTTCTATCATATAGAATTCATTAATTTCTTAAGAAACATTAGGATTATTACTATAGATGTACTTTGTGTTTTACTTGATGAAATTATGTTTATATTCTAACAAACACCATGCATCTAAAAAAATTTTATCACAGAATAATATGTTTTCATCATACTGTAACTCATATGATATCCAGTTGTCATTATAGTTTGAAATTGGTTATGTGATATCATTGTTATTTATGAATAACATCATGGAATATAATGTAATTTTTTACCATTCATATATATCCCAAAATTTATGGTCCTTATACATATATCATAATTATGATTTGTATAAGGAAATTTATGTTTAGGAATTTCTCCACGCTAAATTTGTTTGATCAATGTTAACATGTAATAATCTTCATCGATCCTCTTTAATAACATCATAGCTCTGATGTGGATAAGGCAATGTGTGTTTAAGAATTACTCTAGGATACATTTTATTGATCGATGAATTATTGGATAATATTTTCTTCGACATACTAGCCCAAGGAAACTCATATATTCTGACCATATATATATATATATCAAACTTCAATTTCAAATTACAAAAACACTTAATGGAATCTTATGAAGTATATTTACCACTATCCTAACCTTTTAATTGTCCATGCTCTTTAGTTGAACTAATTTTCGAATGCTTTGTGGTGTACCATTATCTCTAAAGGTTTATTTTTTCAAACTAAATATGTATATATGTCAATAACACTATAGGTGTTTAGCTCCACTAAGTATAAATACCATACTGGGTATATTATTGATTTCCACATTCAGTTTTAATTGACTAATAATTATCTCACCATAAATGGACAAACAAGCCTTACCTTTATATGTACAATGTATTTCCAATGATTTGTATATTACAAAAATTATTGTTTAAAAACCACAAAAATATTCATTTTGAATCCCGAATAATGTTTCCTTATGTCTAAATGACATGTTAAATAAATTATTTGGTGAAACTTAATAAATGTTTGACTATAATCATTTAATTGGAAATATATATGTTGTGTACTTCTTACCCCTAACATTGGAACCACCATTTCTCATCCACATGCAGAAAACACATTACATCTTGTAATGTTTCTATACGTACTTGGTTATTGTATTTGAAGTTTCCAGGTGTAGCGGAAGCGCGTGGGTGGATGTGACCACTTGGATTTTTGTCATTAACAATAATCAATCCAGGATCAATACGATGATAAACGCCAGTCTCCATGGATCGAATCACAGAAATGGACAAAGAAAAGGAAAGTCCCGGAACCACAAAGTATAATCATTATAGGTTGATTATAATTAATTTAATCAATTTAAAAGAAATACCTTTTGGGTGTTCTTTCTTCATTGATGTTCTTGATCACGTTTCAGTGTGATTCTTCATTGCGTCGCAGAAGCCAAGTGTAGACTTCCTCTAGCGGTGATCCACACATGTACCATGTATCTCGGGACATCGCCAAAGGAGTCTCCGGGTGCTAGCGTAGAGAATCCTTTACTTGCATTGTCCGCCTTAGATCGTCTTGATCTGATGGAAGAGGATCTCTCTCGGTCTTGAGAGTGTTCTTGGAGGAAGAGGTTCTTTCAGCCTTGAAAGAATTATCCAGAGGTGTTGGGCACAATAATTCTCTTGTGTGTAGGAAATGAGTTGGGTTGTGAGGATATTTATAATCAGGTTTGAGGTTGTAGAGTTATGATAATAAATAATCACGTTATGAATTTTATTTATTTCATTAACTCTTATTTAAAACCCCCATGTAGAATAATTAATTCCTTGACATGCGCCCACGCTGATTATAATAAATATCATTTAAAAAAATATTATATCCTTAAAATCCCGACTATAAAAACTACACGGCGTGTATTAATAAATACATGGAGTGTACTTGTTTTTCATTGAAAACTACACGGTGTGTACATTCAATTTACACGGCGTGTATATCTTGTTTTCATTTATTCATTTCCTTTCCATAAATAAAACTACATGGCGTGTAATAATTAATACTCGGCGTGTACTTGTTTTCTATGAAAAACTACACGGTGTGTAATCTTTAATACACGGCGTGTATATCCTGTTTTTTCATTTACTTCTTCCTTCATCATTAAAACTATTTGGGCTTACTTGAATAATTATTAAACCACATACGGGAATAATCTTTATTCTACTTCAGATACTTGAATACACTTAGTGTGTGACCCTCTAGGCCTCTTTCTTGTTGGCATTAGGCGAACGCACCTAAAGTCCAAGATTACTGTGTAGAAACGGGTCAAGGCACCCAAGAGAAAGAAGTTGACGCCGCATTGACGTATCACCTTATACGAATGCTTACCGTGTAATTTAATCCCTTTGTCTCGATATCTCATCAAGAAGGTTTCATGGTAGTGTCATAAACCTATATGCTTGATCCGTCGTTCTTTGACTTCCTAAAATAAACTCGTCGTTTACACCATGGCCATGGAATTTCATGTGACAGTCCTATTTCAATCAAAGGGCCGAGATATCAACTTCCATAAATGGAAGGGACAAATCCTTCCTCGACTTATCCATTAACAACATGTCACTCGTGACGCACCCAACCTACCCTACTTACCGCCAACTGTCTGTGTGATGATTTTGGTCAGTAAATCTTAGTGCGCGAGTCGTGACATGAGTTAATGATAATCTTCCAGTCTAAGGACCATTATCCACGCTCGTAGATAGCAATGTACGATGACACCAATACATGCAGAATTGCTACTAGCGGGTCTGTTCTCATAATTTCCCATCTTGGAGATTACCAAGTGCAAACTCTATGAGAGGGAGTCTCGTCTTCTTACGAGTACTCGCACATGACGGTCTATATACTATGTGTCCTATCATAGTATGTCATCCAACTGTAGAACTTTATTTTAGAATATTGGTATAGAATTTGATGGTTCTCATCATAGCGGAGATCTTCCATAACCTTATCAATGCAACAAATATTCCAGGACATTATTATATTATAGTCATGCAGAACAATGAACAATATATAATAAGTGAACATTCATGTAATCAAAGTAAAAAACAGTTGGTTCTCAGGACACCAATCCTTACAAACTCCCACTTGGACTAGATCCAACTGCATATGACTTTTAGTCTGCTAGACCTCACATGATGATCATGTTTCTACTTAGTCAAGTCTTTAGTCAAGGGGTCTGCCACGTTGTCTTCCGTGGTAATACTGCTCACTACAACTTCACCTCTCTGAGAAAAATCCCTCAAGAGATGATACTTCCGAAGTATGTGCTTTGTCCGCTGATGTGACCTTGGATCTTTTGCAAGTGTCACTGCTGCAGTTTTATCACAATAGAGTGTGATAGGATCATTACTGCTCAGTACTACATCAATCTCTTGGATGAAGCTTCGCATCCATACTGCTTCTTTAGTTGCCTCAGAAGCTACGATATACTCGGACTCCGCTGTAGAATCTGCCACCACACTTTGCTTTGAGGTCTTCTAGCTCACTGCACCTCCATTCAAACTGAATATGTATCCAGTCTGTGACTTCATGTCATCTTGATCATTCTAGAAACTAGCATCTACATGTCCTCTGATGACTAGTTCATCATCTCCTCCATAAACCAGGAACATATCCTTAGTACGCCTTAGATACTTAAGGATAGTCTTGACTTCCATCCAATGGCGGTCTCCTAGATAAGCTTGATATCTGCCTACTGCACTTAATGCGTAAGCAACATCTATCCTCATATATAGCATAACATACATGACTGACCCAATCGCGGATGCATAAGGGATACTTGATATTCTCTTTCTTTCCTCAGGTGTCTGAGGACACATTTTCTTGGAAAGATGAATGCCATGTGACACTGGCAACAATCCCCTCTTGGATTGTTTTATACTGAATCTCTTTAATATCATGTCAATGTATGTACTTTGACTTAGGCCCAACATTCTCTTGGATATATCACGATGGATCTTGATCCCAAGAATATATGCTGCCTCGCCCAAGTCTTTCATAGAGAATCATTTATGCAACCATGCCTTAACTGACTGTAAGACAGGTACTTCGTTTCCAATTAGTAATATGTCATCAACATATACTATTATGAAAACGACTGCACTTCCACTAAACCACTTGTAGATACAAGGCTCACATTCATTCTTAACAAATCCAAATTCCGTTACAGCTTCATCAAAATGAATGTTCCATGACCTTGATGCTTGCTTTAATCCATAAATGGATTTCTGCAACTTGCATACCTTGTTGGCATCCTTTGGAGTCACAAAACCTTCTGGTTGTGTCATGTAGACATCTTCCTGGAGGTTCCCATTAAGGAAATCTGTTTTGACATCCATTTTCCAAATTTCATAGTCATGGTAAGCAGCAATGGCCAACAACATTCTGATGGATTTCAACATCGCAACCGGTGAAAAGTTTTCATCATAGTCAATTCCTTGACGCTGTCTAAAAACTTTTGTAACCAGTCGTGCCTTGTAGGTGCTGACTTTCCCCTCCATGTACAGTTTATTCTTGAATACCCATTTATTACCAATATGCTTTGCATCAACTGGAGGATCTACCAAAATCCAGACTTGGTTTTGGTACATGGAATCCATTTCAGAATTCATGGCTTCTTTCCACTTGGCTACATCTGTGCCTTCAACTGCTTCCTTGTAGGTAAGAGGATCATCATTGTCAACCAATAATGAGTCACCATCCTCGGTGACAAGAAAACCATATCGTTCTGGTTCTCTCACCTCTCTCGTGCTCCTACGCAGTTCTTGTGTCTCTAGAACAGATTGTTCTTCCACGGGGCTTTGTGGAATCTATTCTTGTACCAACTCATGTGTATCTTGAGCCTCGACTTCATCAAAGTCTATCTCACTCCCACTATCTCTTTTGGAGATGTGCTCCCTCTCAAGGAATATGGCATGTCTTTCCACTGTAACCTTTTTGTCTGAGGGGTTGTATAGGTAATATCCCCTTGTTTCCTTGGGATATCCTATAAAGATACACTTTGTGCCTTGGGGTGAAAGTTTGTTACCTGAAGAGGCCTTAACAAATGCTTCGCTACCCCACACATGTAAATTCGATAAAATGGATTTGCGTCCACTCCATAACTCGTATGGAATACCATTTATCGATTTATTTGGTACTTGGTTTAGTATGTGCGCTGTTGTTTGTAATGCATATCCCCAAAAGGATAATGGAAGACTCGCATGACTCATCATTGATCTCACCATGTCCAACAGGGGTGGTTCCTCCTTTCGCTTACACCATTCCACTGTGGCATGTAAGGAGGAGGGAGTTGAGATAGAATCCCAAACTCCCGTAAGAAATCAATGAAGTCCTGATTAATATATTCTCCTCCTCTGTCTAAGAGTTGTTTCTTAATCTTATTAACAAGCTGGTTCTAAACTTCATTCTTGTATTCTTTGAACCGATCAAAAGAATCTGACTTATACCTCATTAAGTAGATATATCCCTATCTACTAAAATCATCAGTAAAAGTTATGAAGTATGAAAACCCACCCCTTGCTTCAACTGGAAATGGCCCACACACATCTGTGTGAACTAATTCTAGAAGCTCTTTAGCTCTTTCACCTTTCTCACTAAATGGGGCTTTGGTCATTCTATCTTGTAGACACGCATGACATACACCAAGTGGTTTTAGTTCGAAAGAATCTAAATACCCATCTTGATGTAATTTTGTCAAACGTTTCTCATTGACATGACCTAGCCGGTGATGCCAGAGTTGGGTGTGGTATGAGTCATGTGAATTTACTTTGTCATCGATTTCCATTACTTGGTTTGTGTAGTCTAACACATAAAGGTCGTTATATAAATGTGCCCTACCAAAAAAATGTTATCTTTATAAAAGTGGCAACATTCATTTCCAAACCAGAATATGAATCCATCAGTATCTAATCTGGATACTGAAATAATGTTTTTAGTAACAGAAGGAACATAATAACAACCCTTTTACACCAAGATCATCCCAGTAGGCAATGTGAGGTGGTAGTATCCGACAGCTATAGCAGCGAGTCTGGCTCCATTGGCTGCTCGTAGATCCACCTCACCTCGGTCAATCTTTCTGAATCTACTTGGTTCATGTATTTGGATACATATGTGAGCACCACAAGCAGTATCTAATACCCAATTAGTAGAAACAGATAGATTGCATTCGATAACAAACGCACCTGAAGCTTCCCCTTGCTTCCTTGGCTGGGTGCAATTTTTCTTCCAGTGGCCCTTCTTGCCACATGTGAAACAAACAACATCATGTTCCTTTGCCTCCCCTTTGATCTTCCTTTTCATGGAAGGCCTTGAAGAAGCTTTGGGCTTAAATCTCTTCGCCTTCCCTTTCCTTTTATTCACCATAAGGACAGAAGGCTTTTCACGCTTCATGTCATTATCTACTTGGTGAATAAGGATAAGAAGATCAGATAGAGACTTCTCAATGTTGTTCATGTTGAAATTAACAACAAAGTTTGAGAAGCTCCGGGGGAGTGATGCAAGAATTAGATCGGTGCCCAGTTCATTGGGGAGTTTAAACCCTAGAACCTCCAAGCGCTCAATATAGACAATGAGCTTGACTACATGAGGCCTAGCTAGGGCACCCTCTCCAAGCTTGCTCTGAAATAGATCCTTAGAGATCTCAAACCTTTCCTGTCTTGTTCTCTCCTGGTATAGACCATAGAGGTGCTCGAGCATGCTATAGGCATCCATGTCCTCATGAGACTTCATGAGTTCACTTGACATTGATGATAGCATCAAACATTGAACGTCGAGTGCATCGCTCAAATGTTGATCATAAATAAGGAAATCTTCATCACATGCCCCTTGGGAAGGAGGATTAGGAAGTGAGGACTCCAACACGTAATACTTTCGTTCATGGCATAGGACAACCCGAAGGTGCCTAAACCATTACTGAAAGTTACTGCCGGTGAGGATATTGTCTTTGTCCAGAATTGATCGCAGAGAAAATGTGGTTTACGAGTTTTTCATTTCGATTCAACAATTAAAAGAGCAGATTTATTAGTACTTTCTTGATTGCATTTTATGAGAAATAATGAATTTATTAATTCTCCAACTATTTTATCAAGTCCCAATGTCCCTCACCATTGAACTTGGAATGTCCAGTTGCTTTTACATTCTAGTGACAAGGATCCATATTCCCCTTCGCATAACCCCAACAAGGGTTGGTCAAGCTCTTTGAAGGTATTTAGGTAGGCAGGTCCTTTCCAACTGTAAGCTTACAGTTCCTTGATCTGTTGAGTGGACTCCCCAATCCAGAAATCCTGACTTGGATTTCCTCAACTCTTGCCTCCAATATTACATAAAGTCTAGCAAGGGCTACTCCTCTTGATGTAATATGGTTAAGTCTACCCGAAACCTTTCATAAGGGCTTCCTTTATAAAAGTAAGTGTCCCAACAAGGGTTGGTCAAACACATAGTTTTATTGAGTCTTTCCCTTAATCAGGTAACGGAAGGTTAAGTCTGACTTAATATGGTATTAAGGGATTTTATTATTTATGTATATTTTTTCATTATCACATCCTTTTTAATATTAAGTGATGCTTGCTTAAGTGATTAACCACGTTCTGATGATGTTTACGCATATTCCAGTTTTTATTTTATTCCATCTTTGCATGCTTGTTCATTTTATTAACTATGTGATCGTGACAACACATACATAATAAATAAACCATGCAATTTAGACATAAATAAAATAATATGGCATGATCATGAGCTTCTATTGGTTAGCTTATCTAGTGGTTTTGATAAGCTAACCCTGACCTAGGGAAAACACCTTGAACCCGATGGTTCGTGTTTTGCATCTCCCACCTGTCCACCTTTGTATCTTCTTGTGTCAGTTTCGCCTCGGCATTGGGATTTGAACCGTCTCCTCTGTCTTGGGAGATCCTCCATTACATGGGTTTACATTAAAGAAACCATGGGCACGCAGGCCCTACATTTTATTGGAAGAAGGCTCACAGGCCAACAAATTTAAATTAAACAAATTTAAATGAAACCATACACACATACAAAGGGTCTTTGGTCTAGATCATGATCATCCATAGCATGAAAAGACATTTACGCATATTTGGAATTCAAATTCTTTTAATCGTTCTTTCATTTAAGATAAGTCGTGCTCGAATTCAATTAATTATGATCTTATAATTAATCAATTCTTTATCTTAAATTCCTTTCGGAATTTCGTTGAGATTCTTCTCATCCATATTCCTTGTACATGTCTTTGTACTTTTGGAGGAAACCTGGTGAAATTTATGGAAAGTACATGGCGTGTATTTTATATTTACACGACATGTTTTTCTTTTCACCTTTTATCCAAAGTACACGCCGGGGGCTTTGGCGTGTTTTTCTGTACTTTGGAAATTTTGGAGTACACGGCGTGTAGATAAATCATACACGGTGTGTACTTCCTTGTTACGTGGTAACCGGCCTGGCGATCCCATGTACGCGGTACGCGGCTTATCCTTGTACACGGTTTCACCTAGGCCGGAATAGACTACACGGCGTGTTTCTCCAACATACATGCCGCGTATTCAGATTCCATGCACCATTCAATTCTGGTCAACACATCTTGATTAATACTTAGGAATATTCAATTCACACGGCGTGGTTTGGCAGACCTGTGTCGGTTCATTGAACCTAAGTACACGGCGTGTAGTTTTAATTACACGTTGTGTGATCCCGTCTTATATAGAAAAAAAGAGCAGCTCCTTCGGATGAGTTCCTCGTTTTTATTTTAATGAAAAATTAAAATTAAAAGGTCATTTTTGTGATATGAATCGAGAAACGAAGGAGGAAGAATAGATCTCATTTATTCAGATTAATAGAATGATCTATTTCTAATTGAATCAAATATAAATGTGTAAATTATCAATGAAAATTAAGTAACTATAATCAATGTTGTAACCTCTCTCTGATACCATTTGAAGGTTCTGGGTGCAGCGGAAGTGCATGGGTGGATGTTCCCACTTGGATTTTTGTCATTAAAAGTGATCAATCCGGGATCAATACGATGATAAATTCCAGTCTCCAAGGATCGAATCACAGAAATGGAAAAAGAAAAGGAAAGTCCTGGAACCACAAAGTAGGATCGTTACAGGTTGATTATAATTAATTTAATCAATTTAAAAGAAATACATTTTGGGTGTTCTTTCTTCATTGATGTTCTTGATCACATTCTGGTGTGGTTCGTTGTTGCGTCGCAGAAGCCAAGTGTAGACTTCCTCTAGCGGTGATCCACACGTGTACCACGTATCTCGAGACGTCGCCAAAGGAGTCTCTGGGTGCTAGCGTGGAGAAGCCTTTGCTTACGTCATCCGCCTTAGATCATCTTGATCCGATGGAAGAGGGTGCCTCTAGGACTGGAGAGCATTCTTGGAGGAAGAGGTTCTTTCAGCCTTGAACGAATTTTCCAGAGGTGTTGTGCACAACAATTCTATTGTGTGTAGGAAATGAGTTTGGTTGTGAGAATATCTATAATCAGGTTTGAGGTTGTAGAGTTTTGACAATAAATAAACGTCCTACGAGTTTTATTTATTTCATTAACTCTTATTTAAAACCCCCATGTCTAATAATTAATTCCTTGACATGCGCCCACACTGATTATAATAAATATCATTTAAAACAATATTATATCCTTAAAATCCCGACTGGAAAAACTACACGGTGTGTATTAATAAATACACGGTGTGTACTTATTTTTCATTGAAAACTACACGGCGTGTACCTTCAATGTACACGGCGTGTATATCTTGTTTTCATTTATTCATTTCCTTTCCATAAAGGAAACTACATGGCATGCAATAATTAATACTCGGAGTGTACTTGTTTTCCATGAAAAACTACACAACGTGTAATCTTTAATACACGGCGTGTATATCTTGTTTTTTCATTTCCTTCTTCCTTCATCATTAAAACGATTTAGGCTTACTAGAATAATTATTAAACCACGTACGAGAATAATCTTTATTCTACTTGAGATACTTGAATACACTTAGTGTGTGACCCTCTAGGCCTCTTTCTCATTGGCATTAGGCGAGCTTGCCTAAAGTCCAATATTACTGTCTAGCAACGGGTCAAGGCACCCAAGAGAAAGAAGTTGACGCCACATTGACGTATCACCTCATATGAACGCTTACCGTTTAATTTAATCCCTTTGTCTTGATATCTCATCAAGCAGGTTTCATGGCAGTGTCATAAACCTATATGCTTGATTCGTCGTTCTTTGAATTACAGAAATAAACTCGTCATTTACACCCTGGACATGGAATTTCATGCGACAGTTCTATTTCAATCAAAGGGTCAAGATATCAACTTCCATAAATGGAAGGGACAAACCCTTCCTCGACTTATCCATTAACAACATCTCACTCGTGACGCACCCAACGTACCCTACTTCCCGCCAACTGTCTGCGTGACGGTTTTCGTCAGTAAATCTAAGTGTGCGAGTCATGACATTAGTTAATGATAATCTTCCAGTCTAAGGACTATTACACACACTCGTAGATATCAATGTCCGATGACACCAAGACATGCAGAATTGCTACTGGCGGGTCTGTTCTCATAATCTCTCATCTTGGAGATTACCAAGTGAAAACTCTATGAGAGGGAGTCTCTTCTTCTTACGAGTACTCGCACATGACGGTCTGTATACCATGTGTCCTATCATAGTATGTCATCCAACCGTAGAACTTTATTTAAGAATATTGTTATAGCATTTCAAGGTTCTCATCATAGCGGGGATCTTCCATGACCTTATCAATGCAACAAATATTCCAAGACATTATTATATATAGTCATGCAGAACAATGAACAATATATAATAAGTGAACATTCATGTAATCAAAGTACAAAATAGTTGGTTCTCAGGACACCAACCCTTACAGTATTTCAATACACATGTGATTGAAATATTTTATTTTAATACCCATGAATTATAAAAGAATCAATACCTATAATTGATTAATATACGTGAAGAACAAGTGATTACTTAATTCTTTACTATTGTTCATTATGTTTACACGTTCATCGATTTATCCAATCATATGTGAAGAAAATGACATCATGTTTGATAACCGACATATTTTATTTGAAAGAAATAGTGAAGGTATATTTTGTATATCTCTTTCTATTAGCCTTTTTTCCCTTTCATCCTACTTTTTTACAATAAGAATTAAGGTTTAATCTTTCTTTAATGTCATATTTGTTTGGTGAAACTCACTCAAAAAGTAATAAATAATTTCTCTCCAAACTTTTCTTTTTGTAATCTTAATGGAACAGATGTAACTAGGTGAAAAAATATGTTAAGGGTTCCATTAAAAGATCATGATCCATATTTAATATTTACATGTAACTAATGTAATTAATAGATATTCATATATCGCTTCACTTTCTCCATGCGAGCTTCTCAAAGATGAGACAACATGTAAAAATAATCCACATCCTTATGTTATATCAACAACTCACATAGGGCGTTGATGAAAGAATTATGATATAACTCTTATATTCATCATACACGAGTCTCCTGCTATTATTTTTACACCTCTTATTCTTGAGGTGGCTTAACAGATATGGGGGACATCGACACCAAGAATTTCTTATATCGTTGTATTATGCGCAAGCGCCTATCCCACTCTTTTGAAATTCATGCTGGATAGGAAAATGAATTCATATAATAATCATCAAAGTATATAATGTGATATTACTTTCCATTTTCTGTAAAAAAAATCTTGAAGATTAGTACCTTTTTATTGACTAACGATTTTGACATTATTGCTTAATTAATTATATCATTAAATATATCACACTATTTTGTCAAACATTAGAAAACCTCTAGAATGTAATTGGAATACTCTGTCACTTGAGTAATCTTGTCAAAATGATCCTTGATCCTCTCTCCATATTCTACAAGATTTGGCTATGCCACTACTTAAAGAGTTCAAGGTAGGCATTTGACTAGCCGACCACATTAAGTCATGGCTCCTTGATCTGTAGAGTGATGTCTCGTCTTCTAAAATAATAAATATGATTTACTCAATGGTGGAATCTGATATTTTAGTGATCTAAATTTAGCTACTTTTCTACAAAATTCTATTAATTCAACTCATCACTCTCATAAAACTCCTTGGTAGTAAGAGGTGCCCTCAAATTTGGATGATAAGCACCCTGAACACCCGACTTTGTTCAAATTTGAATGATGGAAGACATTTTGTAACTCAATGTTTCTTTGAGGTTTTTTATATTTTTCTTGAATAATTTAGTCTTTTTCTATTATTCTTGTTCATTCTATGTTTTCGTGCTCACAATTGAACATTAATAGAAATAAACATCCACCACTTCATTATGAATTTTTTGTTGTTTATTATTTTATGTGTTTCTCAATGTCATGAAAATACATAAAATAATAAGCAAATTCATATAGTAAAAAAATACCCAACTAGTATTGAGCATATAATATTGATTGATCCATTTAAACTTAATGGATCAACAATGACCTAGGAGAATTTTATATGAGTTGTCTCTTGACTCATGATGTAGCTCTCCCCCATCTAGTGTGTCCACTTCTCATTTGGATTTCACCTCAACATGGCATGGTATGTGACATTCAACGTCCTTTAGACAGTACAAAAATATTCGCATGTAGGCGAGGGGGTATTAGGTGTTAAAAATACAGATAGATAAATTAGACATGCAGACCATTATACATATTGATTGAAAATAAGGAAATGCAAAAACCTTCAATAAAACTAATTAAATTTTTACAATCATCACACAGAGATGATAATTAATAAATTAAATAAACCAGACATACCTAGATTGGTAAATTCCCAAGACTGGTCAATAGGTAAAGTAAAAAATGTGATAAAAATTAAATTACAATAAGGGCATTATTAAATTAAATTAATTATTTAAATTATATTAATTTAATTCTATTCACCCCTCTATTTATTTAATTTTAATTTCTAAAATTAAATAAAGTAAATAATTAGTTGAATACGAAATTTAAATTAATATCATTGGGGTATTAAAATATTAGTTTTTAATCCAAAAAAATAATTTAATTAATTTAATTTAATAAAAAAAATTAATTATCTAATAAATTTTGAATAAAAAATTACTCATGAGTCCCTAAACCCCTGGCAGCGCTAATGCAGGTAGTGGTGAACCTATGCAAGGCTATTATGGAGAATAGACTAGTTGATGGGGGTATTCTAGGACATAAAAACATGACATGACCGGTTCCAGATCGGTCAATTTTTTTCCAGTCCCGCAGAAAACCATACAGGGTGGGCTGAACCTGATCTAACATGCGACAGTGATCTCGAAGGCCGAAATAGGGGAAATGGAAAGCATTAAGGGTTACGGGGAGGCCGTAACTGGCTAGAACCACTGAGTAAGGGGTCCTATTGATGATATGAATACGCATAACAAACAGATCTTGTTGGGGAAATAACCTGGCTGATGGGAGGGGGTCATCTAGGTCATTTCCACTCATCGGGATGAGGTCCGACAACTGAATATTGTAGGGCGATGGTCTGGGATAAGGCCCCGGTTGGGGTATCCAAGGACAACCCCGGGGTCTCCCAGGGGTGCGACCTCACACTTTCTTCGGTTAGTGGTGAAGATGTGTAGGGGGGTGTGAAACGGTTGTGTGGAGGCATGATCTAGATTCGCGGAGGGATCCGCTCAACAGTTTTGGATCTCCGGCCGCTACAAGGAAGGCGGCCAGCAACTAGTTTGCACTTTGGAGGTACCATCGTGCGATGATGGATCAGTTCTTGGGATATTGTGGCAATCGAGACAGGGGGAGGTGACCAAGGTGAGAGAGGAACACTGAGTCTGGTGACCCACAACGGCGTCTGGCTTCACACTGAGTCTGGTGACCCACAATGGCGTATGGTGACCCACATCGCCTACTCGGCTGTGTTGGAAATTGCAAACCAAAATAAAAGCTGTCCGTTGAGTTCTGGATCTTCCCCATGCAACCCCTATTTTCTATGTGCCTCTTCATTTATCCATGCATTTGTTTAATTCCAAGAAACCATTAATTATTGCCTTGTTTTTTGTTCCTTTTATTAAATGCATGGGGTGTCCATTTTAGTGTATTTTTCATACTCTATAAATATGGGTGCATATGTAATCCGTTGGTTGAGTTGTGTGCAATACAAAAAGGTTGCTCCTTTGTGTGAAGTTTTCCTCCTCCGCTTCTTTTTTTTCTCCCGTGAATTATTTGTTTCGGCTTTGTAAAGCCATCTCCCACCAACAAACTGGTATCAGAGGCCGGTTCGAAGGCATCCTCCAAATTCCGAAGATGGCCACCGCGATCCAGCCGCAAGTTCCGACCTTGTCTAAGGACAACTATGAGAGGTGGTGCATTCAAATGAAGGCATTGTTCGGGTCACAAGAATTATGGGAGATCATCACCGACGGGTATGTAGTACCCACTGCGGAGGAAGAAGCGGTCTTCACGAATGAAGAAAAGACGACCGTCAAAAATCAAAGGAAGAAAGACAACAAGGCGTTGTTCCTTCTCTATCAAGGGTTGGATGAATCGACGTTCGAAAAAATTGCCGAAGCAACATCGAGCAAGCAAGCTTGGGATACACTTGCCACCATTTTCAAAGGAGTTGATCGTGTGAAGCGGGTTCGTCTTCAAACATTATGAGCGGAGTTCGAAGCGGCGCGAATGAAGGAAGGTGAAAGTATCTCAGATTACTTCTCACGCCTAATTCTCATTATTAACAATTTGAAAAGAAATGATGAAAAAATGGAGGATATTCGAGTTATTGAGAAAGCACTTCGATCGCTCACAACCAAGTTCGAGCATGTGGTTGTGGCAATCGAAGAATCGAAAGATTTGGAAAAATTATCTATTGAAGAGTTGATGGGGTCGTTGCAAGTACATGAGCAGCGAATGCAGAAAAATGCGGGTTCAACAATAGAGCATGCGTTAGAGGGGCGGTTATCGTGCAAGAGGTAGAGGACGTGGATACCATCCAATCTATCAGCAAAAGCAACAAAACTTCAGTAGCTTCCGTGGAAGAGGATACGGTGGAGGCCGATTCACGCGTGGTCGTGGAAATGCAAAAAATGTTCAATGCCATAACTGTAAAAAATTTGGCCACTATGCCTCTAATTGTTGGAGCAAAGTGGATCATGATAAGCGATCCAACTACGCTGAAGCATCTCATCATGAAGAAGAAGGTACGACACTCCTCCTCGCACAAGAAAAGGCATATGAACGCCCCGATGTATGGTATCTTGACACGGGTGCGAACAACCACATGAGTGGTAACAAAGAACCTTTTGAAGAACTCACTGAAGAAGTTCGTGGCGACGTGACCTTCGGCGACTCATCGAAGGTACCCGTGATTGGCAAAGGTAAAATCAAAATCTAGCTGAAGAATGGTGAGTCGAATTACATTTCCAATGTGTATTACGTACCAAGTATGAAAAATAACATCATAAGTCTCGGCCAACTCCTTGAAAAGGGGTATGTTATACACTTGGAGAATTCTTCTTTGTCAGTAAGAGATGCTCACAGGAGGTTGATTGCTCAAGTCCAAATGGCGAAGAATCGCATGTTTCCACTGCACATCAAAACAATGGCCGAGGAGTGCCTATTTGGGCTCATGAAGAATGATTCGTGGAGATGGCATCTGCGTTTTGGGCATCTCCATTTTAGCGGGCTTAAACTTCTATCCTCCTCAAGAATGGTGCGTGGCTTGCTGACGATTGAATCAACAAATCATGTGTGTGAGGCATGTACACTCGGCAAACAACAAAGGAACTCCTTCCCAAGTGGAGTGTCCAGAAGAGCAACAGAACCACTTCAGTTGGTTCACACTGACATCTGCGGACCACTGGAAACACCATCACTTGGAGGTAATAGGTATTTCATTACCCTTATTGATGATTTCAGTAGAAGACTGTGGGTGTATTGCATCAAGGAGAAATCTTCGGCCTTTTCTATCTTTAAAATTTTCAAAGCTCGTGTTGAAGCTGAGAGTGGTCACAAAATCAAAGTGCTGAGATCTGACAGAGGTGGAGAATACACCTCAAATGCATTTCAAGACTTTTGCAGGGAGCATGGCATCAAGCAGCAATACACTACTGCTTACACCCCACAGCAGAACGGCATTGCAGAAAGGAAGAACCGCACCATCCTCGACATGACGAGGACCATGCTGAAGGAGAAAGGGCTGCCAAAGTGTTTTTGGGCAGAGGCAGTGGTGTGTACTGCCTACTTTCTCAATCGGTGTCCAACAAAGAGCGTCAGGAACTTTACACCACAAGAGGCGTGGAGCGGCTACAAACCGAGCGTGGCACACCTAAGAATCTTCGAGTGTGTCGCCTATGCTCAAGTTCCAGAAGCAAGAAAAAGGAAGCTGGATGATCGTGGCGAGAAATGCATTTTCATGGGCTATTGTGAAGCCTCTAAAGCCTACAAGCTTTACAATCCACTAACCAATAAATTAGTGGTTAGTAGAGATGTGGTCTTTAGTGAGGAAGAAGCGTGGAAATGGGATGATGAAGAACCAAACAAGGATGTTGTCGTCGAAACTGAAGATTTTGAAGAAAGACATGATCATCAGAAGCAGACGCCCACAACACCTTCCTCGGGTGCATCATCAGTTGGAAGAAGTCCAGGAGTACATTTTCTCACTCCGCAAAGCACTCCATCAAATCAAAATTTGGCAAGCTCATCCTCGCCTATGGCTCCTATGAAGATGAAAAATTTGAGTGACATTTATGAGCAGACTGAAGAGGTAAATCTTTTTTTCTTGTATGCAGATCATGAGCCTTGGACCTTTCAGGAAGCCATGAGGGAAGAAAGCTGGAGAATGGCTATGGAAGAAGAAATTCGTGCCATAGAGAGAAATGACACGTGGGAGTTTACTACACTCCCAAAAAGCCAGAAGAGCATTAGTGTCAAATGGGTGTACAAAATAAAGAGAAATGCTGATGGTGAGATCGATCGATACAAGGCAAGGCTCCTAGAAAAGGGGTACAAACAGAAATACGGGGTGGACTACGAAGAAGTCTTTGCTCCTGTTGCTCTCCCTGACACTGTAAGAATGATTATATCCCTTGCTGTCCATCACAGTTGGATGATCTACCAACTGGATGTGAAGTCTGCGTTCCTAAATGGATTTTTGGAAGAAGAGGTCTATGTTGACCAGCCTGAAGGCTTTGTCATGCAAGGGGAGGAAGACAAAGTGTATCGATTGAAGAAAGCACTTTATGGGTTGAAGTAGGCTCCTCGCGCATGGAATGCACACATCGACAGTTATCTCTGAGAGAATGGATTCGCCCAATGTCCATATGAGCATGAGGTTTACATCAAGCAGAATAATCATGGCGATATTCTTATTGCATGCTTGTATGTTGATGATTTGTTGTTTACAGGGAATTGTCGACCAATGTTCGATGATTTCAAGGAGGCCATGTTCAAAGAGTTCGAGATGACCGATGGGGGTCTAATGTCCTTCTTTCTAGGCATTGAAGTGAAGCAACAACATGGCGGCATTTATATATCTCAGAAGAGGTATGCTAAGGAGTTGCTTGAAAAATTCAAGATGGCCGATTGTAATGCT
Source organism: Viscum album (assembly GCA_963277665.1). Lineage (NCBI taxonomy): Eukaryota > Viridiplantae > Streptophyta > Magnoliopsida > Santalales > Viscaceae > Viscum > Viscum album. Next base: position 928,935,023 of record OY728150.1, on the reverse strand, counting down.
GTAAACACACCGGTTGCAACGAGCTTGAAACTGACAAAAGATGGAGAAGGAAGAAGCGTTGACTCGACTCTGTTCAAGAGTCTGATTGGAAGCCTAAGGTATCTCACAATCACAAGGCCAGATATTGTCTATTGTGTTGGACTTCTAAGCTGGTATATGGAGACACCGAAAGAGTCACACTGACTAGCTGCAAAACGTATCCTCAGGTACGTTAAAGGAACGGTAGATTTTGGTCTCTTTTATCCATACAACGAAGAAGCAGAGTTGTATGGATACTCAGACAGTGATTGGGGAGGTGACCAAGATGAAAGAAAAAAGCACTACTGGGTACATATTTTTTCTTGGATCAACTGCTTTTACATGGAATTCAAGAAAGCAAAGTGTGGTTGCTTTATCCACATGTGAAGCAGAGTATGTGGAAGAATCCTCTACTGTTTGTGAGGGAATATGGCTGAGAAATTTGTTGAAGGAGATGAAGCATCCACAGGATGGATCCACGGTGATATACGTGGATAACAAGTCGGTTATTGAACTAGCCAAAAATCCGGTGCAACATGGGAGAAGCAAACACATTGATACTCATTTTCATTTCCTCAGGGATCATGTGAACCAAAAAATGATTAAATTGGAATATTGCCATACTACGGAACAGGTGGCAGATATTTTCACAAAGGCACTACCAACAGATGTATTCAAACGACTTAGAATGATGCTCGGAATGAAGTCGGTTTTGGTTTCAAGGGGAGTGTTGGAAATTGCAAACAAAAATAAAAGCTGCCCGTTGAGTTCCGGATCTTCCCCATGCAACCCCTATTTTCTATGTGCCTCTTCATTTATCCATGCATTTGTTTAATTCCAAGAAAGCATTAATTATTGCCTTGTTTTTTGTTCCTTTTATTAAATGCATGGGCTGTCCATTTTAGTGTATTTTTCATACCCTATAAATATGGGTGCATATGTAATCCGTTGGTTGAGTTGTGTGCAATACAAAAAGGTTGCTCCTTTGTGTGAAGTTTTCCTCCTCCGCTTATTTTTTTTCTCCCGTGAATTATTTGTTTCGGCTTTGTAAAGCCATCTCCCACCAACAGGCTGGACGACAGCTAGATGGATCGACACCAGAGGAAGCATCGGGTGCATTAGGCGGGACATGTAGGAAGTGATGCATGAGGGGAGGAGGATGGGATCTGGCTGGTGAGCCAGGTAGGAAGAGGAGTTGGATGAGATTATTTCTTTGGATGTCTCAGGCGGGCCCCTTTCAACATTTTTTAAATGGTATTTTTTGTATTTAGTAGGAAAATTCCAACTGCCCCTAACCATTTTTTATTTGTTGTCATAATGATTATAATCATCAAACTAGTTCCCCATTATTTATTTTGGTCGATCAATGACCCACTCACCATATTTTTAAAAATAATTTTTATAAAGTGTAATTCCAGAAATATGTAGAAAAATATCCCACCAGCCCAAGATTATTTATGATGACCAGAATTCAATCAGATCTCAATCAGATATTTGGGGTGACCAGAAACGATAGGTAAAAAAAATAGCGATATCACACACAAATATATATATATATATATATACATAGAACATTATTGAATTTTTAAACACACACACCATAAATGATAACAATCCGTATTAAAAACATAATATGACCATAACATGGTAGTATGAAATCGGATCAACACATGATCTATTTTATTGGGACCAAATCTATATGCGATAGCCTCTCCCCTCCTATATATAATGGATGCTCAAATAACTAGAAAGGGTTCCCCATTCTCCGTATATTTAACTTTCACAAGATAAATAAAAAATAAAAAATTATAAAAAACTAAATTGCATCATAAATATTATTTATATTTTATAACATAAATGAAAAATATATTAAATATATTACATGATTAAACTGGGTTATTTTACTCATCTTGAAATTCCTGCTAATATTAATGAAATGTGGAATATTAAAATAATATTTGTTCGTATAATATTATTTCGTCCATCTCTTAAAAATTTGTAAATACTTTTAATAAATAAATTCAATCCAATTATTCATTACTTGAATAGTAATGAATTTATTTATTTATCGATGATCGATAAAACATGGACAACTCTTAGACCTCGTGGTGTGGTCTAGCTTTTCCTATATACCTATTCATCAGAATATGGATGTTTCTTGAATGCTCTATTTTATGTGAACCTATAGTCCCTTATCTAGATAGTAGCGAGTAATATTCATAGGCCAAGAGAAGGGTCTAACAACTCATCAAGGCCCATAAATACATATGTTATAGTCATAACGATGACAACCAACCCACGAACACATACTATGTAATATAGTTTCATTGTATTTTAATATCTCATAAAGAAAGATGCACATTTCAACCATCATCCATTGTTTCTTTATTATCTGTTGATCTAACTGGACAGATTTAACTATGACTACATTGGCCAAGGATTAATGAAGGCATTACCATCCTCATAAACTAGGCCTGAGATATATTACTTCCTTAAATTGTAAGCGACAAATTATCTATAGATCATTCACAGAATGTCACACCACCAATGACGCATCCAACACAAGCTACCTCACAATGATTTTGTTATCATGGTTTTTCTTTTCATCAATGTACATGTCCAATTGGCACACATCGATAATGATATCATGTCTAGATACCAATACACATGTTCATAGATAGGAATGACCAAGGACTCACAAAACACGTGGTGTTCCTATTGGGGGGTTTTCCTCCTGATCTCATCCACTAGAGATCACCATGTTTGAACATCATGTGATGAAGTAACACTACTTATGATTCGTCATCACCTAATAGTTAGACAACAATTAGGTCATGTTTTTATGATGTATCTAGACCATAAGATATTTTTTTAATATGATGATCATATTATCTCAATATTCTCATTATAGAATGGGATCTAGTATAAACATTGGATATAAAAATTAATCTATGGACATTACCATTTAAATAGTCGATGAAGAAATTTCTACACTAAAATGGTAAGTATACATCATGCATATCTCACTATATACATGAAATGGAAATTGAAAAGTATTGATAATGTTGGGTTTAGGGCACCAAATTTTAGAACATACAGACATCATGGTGATGGGACTTCCTTAAACTTATTTAGTTAATTTTATCATGGTTTTATATACCTTTTTACTTAATATTCATTAATTTTTTTTCAGATACTTATTTTTCTTTCAAATATACACTTCAGTTGAAAACATACCTCACTAGTTCAAAACCAATAAAAAAAATCCATTTTGATTTTATACATTAGGATAATTATTAATATGTCATTTTTGATTTTTAGGAATTGAGCACACATCAACATAATCCATGATGTGGCCGGTTGGACTCAAAGTGCACGTTTTTAATAAAAATGTTCCATTTTAGTTTGAAACATGTATCATTTAGAAAAAACATAGAAAATGAGACCATATTGTTTTTAAAATTAAAAAAATGATTGATAATTCCTTTTTAATACGTTGGAACAGACCACACATAAATTCGACACATCTTGTCGTCAATATGACTCTAAGTCTTTGTTATTAATATAATTTTTTAGATTATAATCCAAATAAAATTTATAAAATAGATAAAACTAGATCATATTTTTTTTGAATAGTAGAAAAAAATCCATAATTCAATTTTCACATATAGTAATCAACCGCACATCAATCTGACACCCGATGTGGTTGTTGTGACTCTAAGTGCATGTTTTCAATACAAAAGAGTCATTTAAAAAAAACATATTATATGTAATGAAATAAGAAAATGATTTCGGATTATTTTAATTCATTATGAAAATTATGGATAATTATTTGTGGTGTGTATGAATCGAACGTCTACGAATCTGACACTCGATGTGGTCGGTATGACTCGAAGTGTGTGTTTTCAATAGATTATTGCCATTTTATTTTAAAATATGTTGAATATCACAAAAAAACTGAGCTAATGATCTGATATTGTTTTCAATCTTTAGGAAAATTATCAATAATTCATTTTTCATGTGTATGAATTAACCGTAAGGAAAATTCACCATGATGTGGTCAGTATGACTCAAAGTACGTGTTTTCAATATAGAAGTGTCATTTTTGTTTAGAACACATCACATTGTAAAAACTAAGAAAACAACATCGAATTGTTTTCCAACAAAATGAAAATGAATGAAAATAAATATTTGATATATAGGAATCGACCAAACATCAATATAACCTCTCATGTGGTTGGTATGACTTGATGTGTGTGTTTTCAATACAAAAGTTTCATTTTTTGTGTAAAACACACATTAAATAGAAAAAATCATGGAACTGAGCTTGATTGTTTATCAAAATTTAGGAAAATTATTAATAATTCATTTTTGATGTGCCAAAATCGACCTCAAATCAATCCGACACATGATGTGGTAGGTATGACTCACAATGAATCTTTTCAATATCAAAGTGCAATTTTAGTTTAAAACATCCGTCACATCACCAAAATCAATCAAAAAAGATTAGATTATTTTAAAACATTAGGAAAAAAACTATAATTTAGTTTTGTTCTATATGAATCGACCGCACATCAACCTGACACTCGATGTGATTGGTATGACTCAAGGTGCATGCTTTTAAAATAAAAGAGCCATTTTAGATTAAAACAAGTGTCAAATCACCAAAATTTTGAAGAAAGCTTGGATTTTTTTACAAAATTAGAATATTATCCATGAGTTATTTTTCAAATGTAGAAATTTACCGTATACCAATCCAATACAAAATGTGTTCAGTATGACTCAAAGTATGTGTTTTCATTATAAAAGGCCATTTTAGATTAAAAGGCATGTCACATCATCAAAACTGATAAATAAATCTTGAATTTTATTCAATTATTTTTGAACATTATCCATAATTAATTGTTCATATGAAGAAATTCAATTCACTCAAATCCGACACATGATGTGTTACGTATGAATCAAAGTATGTTTTTTCAATATAAAAGTGTAATTTTAGTTTAAAAGGCCTCACATATCCAAAACCAAGAAAATGATCTTTTATTATATCCTAAATTAATGACAATGATCGGTTATTCATTTTTGACATCTAGGAATCATCTATGCATCTATATGACATTTGATGTGGTCAGTATGACTGAAAGTGCATGTTTTCAATACTACTATGTCATTTTAGTTTTAATCATGCATCAAATAGACAAAACCACAAAAGAGCTTCTATTTTTATTTTCAAATTTATGTAAAATTATAAATAATTACAGTTTTATGTACAAGAATTTACCGCACATCAATCTGGAACCCTATTTAGTCAGTAAGACTCTAGGTGGATGTTTTCAATTGAAAAGATCCATTTTAGTTTAAAACGAATGTCACATCACTAAAATAGAGAAACATAGAACAAATTGTTTAAAAAAATTTATATAATGATCGATAATTCATTTTTGATGTGTAAGAATTTACTTCACATAATTTTGACACATGATGATGTTGATATGAATCAAAGTGCATGTTTTCAATATAAAAGCTTAATTTTAGTTTTAAATAAAGATCACATTGGAAAATATGAGAAAAAAAGCTCAAATCATTTTTCAATCATTACAAAAATGATTAATAATTAATTTTTGATGTGTATGAATCAATTTCATATCAATATGACCACGATGTGGATTATATGAATCAAATTGTGTGTTTTCAATATAATGGTGTCATTTTAGTTTAAAACAAGCATCAAATATCCAAAACTGAGAAAAAAATATTAAAGTGTTTTAAAACATTTGGAAAACTATCAATAGTCTATTTTTTGTTTAGAAATTGACTACACGTCTATCTGACATACGATGTGGTAGGTTTGACTCAAGTTACCTGTTGACAATAAAAAAGTGGAATTTTAGTTTAAAATGTGAAACATATAAGAAAAACAGAGCATTACAAGATGAGATGTTTTTCTCATCATTTATCTTATATTACATAATTATGTTCCTTATAATTTTTTATAGTTATTTATTTAATTTTTTTACATAGATAATTCATTAATATGGAATCAAAACATTGGGAAACTTGAAGCCATATTCTCAAAAATCAATTCATCTTGAATCAGAACACATCCTTGTAGGGTTTTAGTCACCACAAATGTGAACCAATTTAGAAGAACTTGGTTTTGATAACAAAATGAAATAGTGTGATCTATAATAGTTAACCACAACTCAATATGATACATGGTGTGTCTGGTATGACTCAAAGAATATGTTTTTAGTTTAAAATTGGAACTTTGTGTTTAATTTATTTCATTATATTATTACTAACATATTTTTTTTGTTATTTAGGCACAATCTTTTTTTCGATATGGGGTGGTTTTTTGGCATCTCATAGCACTAACAGGGGTTAGGGGACAAAGAAAAAAAAACATTGATGTTTTTGAATGTCTGATAATTTTTATGTACCATTGTAATTGTACAAACCAAGGGATGAAATATCGGTAATATAGTTATTTTTCTAGTATTTGTTTTGTAAATTTTATTTCAATTTAATTATGTATTTTTTTATTTTCTCCCTATTTTTTCAATAGTAGTGTGTTGTAATTTTAGTAGAACATTGTAGCCATATGCCCTTTTATCAACACTAGAAAAATAACTAATAAAGGGGTCCTTTATCAATTCTAAACTTGAAATGATAATGTACCCCCTTGATCAAATCTACTTTTAGTGTTGGTAAAATATTCCTTCATCTATTCTTTTTTATTTTTGATAAAGGGCCCATTTATCAATGCCTTTCTAGCATTGATAAAGCCCTAGGTCTTTTAACGGTGATCTTATTGTCAGTGACCTTTTTCAAAAAAAAATATTATAACACTATTAAAGTATTTATGAGTTGTTGTACATCAGGATAAAGAACCCTCCAAACATCATGCCACTATGCCAAAGTCGTTACACCTGTTCTAGCAGTTAAGGATTCTACGTCACCCCCTTGAAGAGTTGTTTTCTTGTGCTGGTCTGACACACCAAGGAAAGGAACCCCTCTATCCCACATTATTGCATGGGATGTGACAGTTGACAGGTGTCATCACATTCATCTCTCATTTCAGTCTCCTACCTGTTGATTTTTTTACATCCCCTCGCAACACCATCAATCTGATACTCCACACAATATAACTGATTACATTGTGCAGAAAAATCATATGGAGGGAACCCATCTGTCCCACATTGATATGAATAAAGATGGATAAATATAGAGTGTCAACACACCCACCCCTTTTCAAAGCCGTCCACTTGGAGACACCTTCATGTCATCATGTTTTACCCCCTTCCAAATGCATTGTGTCATCGGTTTGGTTCAATGATTTCACCTTTATACCATTAGTGGATAGCTCAGAGGCTATTCATGCATTTCCTTAAGGCACAGTGGAATGAAGGCCCAATAAATGGCCTGAAATCCCATCGGTTAATGGTACAAAAATGTACTAATGCAAGACTACATCACCACTATAGTAATCCTCTGCCACCGAGGCTTGAACCCCCATCCACTAGGATTCTAAGAAAGGCTCTCTAAAAGTTGGTTACTTTCTTATTGGCTATACACATATATTTTTACATAAATATATTAGAATATAACTTTAAATAAATAAATATAAATATATAGGAATTTATGGAAATATAAAGGATTATAAATATATTATTGTAAACATACAAAAAGATATAAATATTTAATGAAAAAATATATAAATATTTAATTTTAATTACATATATGTCTATATTAACACATAAAAAATTATAAAAAAAATAAATATACATAAATATAATTAATTATATTTAATAATATACAATTAAACGTAAATATATATAAATATATTTATATATATTTTATATAGTGTTTATTATTATTAATTATTAATTTTTATTCATAATTTTAAAATTAATTAACAATAACCTCTAATTATACATTTCTTATATGTTTACATATTTATGTTTTTATATTTTTAAATTTGTATAAATTTATAAATATTTACATATTTGTAGCTAATTTTATATATTTTCATAAATTTATTTATATTTAAATAAATAAATAAATATATATATATTTACACATATTTTCCAACAAATACACAACTAATTGTTACTAATGAGTATATAACAACAAATAGTAAACATTAATTACTTAAAAATATGTGTGTGTGTGCATAATTATATAATTTTAAGTATTTATATGTCATTAAATATGTTTCTATTTAAAAAAAATTATATAGATTCATATAAAATTGAATATATCAATATATATTTGTACATAATTATATATATATATATATATATTTATATATTTACACACACAAATATATCTACACATATTTATGATTTTATATATCCACACATATATATATATATATATATTTCTATTTACATATAATTACGTATACATAGTTACACACATACATACATATATATATATATATGGTGCTCAGGGATACAATTACATCTAATCACACGCACACACAAAGACACACACACACACACACATACTGCACACATGAGTTGGAAAGGGAAGTCATAGCCCCACATGTGATAACCCACCCATCTATCCTTATTTATTCATATATTAAAGGCTCAAAGGTCAAACATTGGATGACATAAAGGCCCCTTAATTTGATGGAACAAAGGCCCTACATGGATTAAAATTTTTATGGGTCTCTTATCCTTACATGCATCATGCCTACGTCATTGCCACCTATGTTAGCCCCTTCGTTAGCACCTGCATTATAAATCACCCAAGGGACTTGTTTGGATTCGAACTATGATCTTTTGGATGCCATATTATAGTGTTTACCACTCATGAACCACCCCAACAACTAGTCAAATATATAATTACATATATATAATTATGTATAATTATATTTATATTTTTAAAATTGTAAATATATATATATACATTTAGTTATATGAATAGTTCTTTAGGTATTTATATATTTTTATATTTACACCCATTTATATGTATATATATTTTTATAACTATATGTTTATATGTGTATATTTATATATTAATTACATATTTGATATTATTAATTATAATTGTCAAATAGTCATTACTATATCACTAATTACTAATTAATATTTTCAATCATATTTAATTACTAATTAATATGACATATTTAATAGTCAATAACTCTTAATTATTAATTAAAAATTAATAAAACATAATATCTAATGCATAATTTTTTTTGTTGATTATAAAATATCAAATAATAATTATTTTTTTATATTTAATTATTTATAAAAATATGTTTATAAATTATAAATTTTAAATAAATTTTAAATAATTATATTAAATTTTAATATATTTCCTAAGACTTTTTAAAAACTATAGGTAATATTAAATAAGAAATTATAATATTTAGTATTTAGTGATTCCTTAAATGGTCGCTAAAAACCAATATGAAATTTCTGTACCTTTCTAAAATTGTCCTTAAAAAATTAAAATTATATTTAATAGTAGTTATGAATGATAGGAATAAAGGCATATAAATTATATTAAAATCACTTGGGGTCTAAACAACAACATGGTTTATATTGATCAACATTGAACAAAAAACCATGATTCCTTATAACACCCCAACCCTTAAATCTCTCTAGTCATTTTAGTTTACAAATGTGAGCTGACCATCCAAACCACATCATTTTCCACCATGATGATTGTGACAGATGTTTCCCCTTCCTTTTGAAAAAAATGGATTCCATTCCAAAAATAAAACCAAGAAAATGGTGAAAGTAAACCTAAGCATGATGTGTTTAACAACCAGAATGTAGACATATCCAAAAATGACAAGAATCATCCCAAATTAATTATCTAAAAAAAATCCACACTAGCATGACCAAGGTCGCCACCACATGGAAGCCAAATGACCAATGATGTTTTTGGGTTAATAGAATGATGTATCTTCCTATAAATTTAAAAAAATAAGTTCATCACCCCCAAAGATCTTCAAAACTCACTTATGTTTTCATCAAAACCTACATAATGAAGTGTTGAGGACCATGAAAATCCATGACTCTTTATAGTAGATCTCAAAAATTATTCTCATCCTTAAGGAATAAAATCAATCCTGATAAAAACAATAAATTCATAAAAAATCCAACTCCCTGCAATTTACCTCTGAAAAATGAACCCCTCTATAAAAAATTTAAATGTAGTATGAAAGAGAAAATAATTATTCTATCATTTCCTCAAAAAATAAAAATTCAAATAATATAAATGAATAAAAATCCAAAAACAACTTTTGATATTGAACACTCATCTATGACTCTCACTATCGCATATATTCCTCTTTGCCACCATACCCCCACAAGACATAAACTAGTATAATAACACATTATCACATTACCTTATCCTAATTATCCTAAATATATATTGGTAAATCCATGAATGTTTTATCCTCTTAAATATCTAAATCGGTGGACACAGTGAAATGAGAGTCATCATGAAGATATTATTAAAGCTGAAACACGAGGAAAACATCATGAATCCAATAAATATTATAAGTAATAATTGAATGATAAACCTATATTCCAAATAATACAACACATCAAAAGGTTCACCAAATTAAAGATAAATCTCATTAGCTCTATCAAACCTACACTACCTAAGATGAGGGTAAAATTTTAAAATTAAATGATCACTAACCTCAAACCACATCGGTCTCCTTTTGTGATATATATATATATATATATTGAGGGACATGATCAATTTTCATCTACTCCCAAATAACATAATATTTCACTATCATGCACTACATAAAATCTATTCAAAGAATTACCAATTCATTAATCTTGTTCAGGCATAATAGAGATAAATTCATAGGAGGTTATTGAGTTCCTTTTTCCTTACCCATTTTCTTCTATTATCTAATACATCATCTAGAAGAAAGCAATGTTTAGAAAAATAACTGATAAATTAAAATAATAATTTATAAATATATCAATTAAAAAATAAAGAAATTATTATGAAGAAAAAGTATGATTAAATTGAAATTGTGTTAAACCTGTAATATAATTTATAAGATAAAATTCCATTGATGTTAAAAAATTATTGATTCAAGTATTAATTTATTTTTTATTTAGAATTTTTTTATAAAATATATTAGAACTTCTCATGTATACCTTGTAAAAACAATGAATTTGGGTTCTTAAAAATGGTTAATTTATTAAAATAAATAAACATTTACTCACTTTGTAAATATCTATTAATAACTTATTAATAATCACTAGATCATATAAATATTAAATTAATTTAAAATTACTAAAATAGAAAGGCCACTAAACTATAGAATACATGAAAATTGTTCAACATCTTTACATATTATAATTATTCATATTTTAGAATCTTGAACTAGTAACATATTCTTTATTTCTCCATGATATTTCATTTGATTTTTCTAAATTATATTTCCATGGTTGCAATTAAAATAAATAATCAACTGAATATTATCACATTGATTAGAAAATTATTCACCTTAGATGTAATAATTAATTGAGTTTTGTTTATTTAAATCTATTAAATTTGATTGTAATTTTATCTTCATAATATAAAAAATTCAATATATTGTTTATTGATCGATCACTATTATAAAAAATAATTTATTTAAGAAGTTAATGGAATTTCTAAGCCCCAAAAGTAAATTGTTCCCCTAAACTAAGGTACAAATATATTTGAAAAAAGTGTTATGATTTTTTTCCACGGTCACCATGAATATGGTTCATTTTGTTGGGGTGGTATGTTTTTTATAACATCAAGTTTCAACATTTATTTGTAACATTGATTATTCTATATCGAATCTTATTTTTAAAATTAGTTTTTACACCTTATGATCGTAGTTTAAAACTTATGAAAGAATATACATATTATTGTTTATACTATACATGATTTAGACCAAGAAGTCAGTTATAGTCCTTCCTCTTATGATACATTGACAAATGTTTAGGTGAATAAGGTTGCTCCAATCCATATTCAGATATTATTATAAAAATAAAAAATTTTAACCATTATTTTTTTACATTTATTATCACTTCAAAATCATTGAATAACAGTATGTTAACAAAATATGTGGAATTTTATAATGTAAAAATATAAGGTACAAAAATTTAATATTTATATAAAATAATTATCAATGATAAATAAAACTAAAAAATAAATATTATTATTTATTATCATTTTTATAAAAACATATTACAAATAATAACTTTTATAAACACTTCAAAAATTTCTAAAAAATCATTTTCTTGTAATTAATATGTACATTATGGTAAGATTATACTTAGGAACATATAATAAAATAATTTTTTAAATAAGGTATTTATTATTAAACAAAATGTTTTATAATAATATTTTTAATGTATAGGATAATAACACATAAAAACATTGTTCTTTTTAAAAATTAATTTCTATAAAACTAGATGATTTCTCAATATCAACCATCCAAATCACATATGGATACCATGAAACATGACCATTATATTGTTATTAAAAAGTGAGATCCTTTAATATTTCTGAAATATTTCTCATAGTTATGTTATCCCACAAGCTATAAATCAAAATCATCAATCATAAGAATTTTTAGAAAATATAGGTTGTTCTGTATAAAAATTTCTACTTTGGTAAAACATCATTATCTTTTTTAATGGAATAAAAATAAGCATGAAAAATGGATCAATACATATGTATCATGTATTATTCTATAAGTATGGTTTGTGAGAAAATTATAATATTATGTTAAAATTAATATTTTGAATCCTTTATTAAACAAATATTTTCCCATTGACTATGTGATGTACATAATTAATTATTAACACTGGTAATTTTATTTTGTGTGTGTTATAGAGTTAATGATTTAGTTTATATCCACTTTCACCTAGAGTGAGAGAGTTTGGGGAATTTGAGTTTCTAGATTGTTACCTACCAATTTAATCTATTCAAATATACATTTAATGACATGTCCTTGATTGATTAATAATGGATAGAAAATAATTTATTAATTTCATTATTTTAATTCAATGGATATATTCCCACAATTATATCTTTACCTCAGTAAACATCATGTTTATAATATATTAGGATATTATGGAATTGTAATGAAAACTATTCTAATTTATTGATTATATTGATAATTGATCATTCTAATATTTTATTTTAATTATCTAACAATGATTATGTGAAATTTAGGATGAATATGTGGAAAATGGATGAGGTAATCCATGGAAATGATTAAAATTGAGGGCTATAATATAGAAAATTCACATTGTATTAGGTGACATGGGAGAAGTTGTATACCTTGATACCAAAATCATGAAGGCAACATGATACCATAATAAGTTAAAATTAAAATTTTATACTTTTATTACTAATGTATTTTATAATAAAAAGGAATAAATAGAAATTATACAAATAATCTCCTACGACTGATAGATATTGATAGCCATGATGGAATAAATGTGTTAATGATGATTATGTTGTATTTGTGACATTCACTGGTCACTTCCTGTGACCCAATCACACCCTAAAAAATTCATATATCAATTTAGTTATATAAAAAAATGTTTTTGGGGTGTTTGTTAACTATATACATATAGGCAATATTCTCACATAATACGACATGTTGGTACTAGTTATTAGACAAGAAATACATATACGGAATTTCAATTTCCTATAGACCATATCATATAATGGGCTTGGATTGATATGTATTTGGAGGGGAGCTAGTTGTGGTTGGTGATAATATTATATTAGATATATAGGTATAAAAATATGAGGTATTATAACTTATATTTGGGGTATATCAAATAAGTTGATTAGCTAGTTGAACCACAACACTATATATTTTTAAATAGTATAGTCAATATCACACACTACTGGAAAATGGACCTATCCCCACGGTTTTCCCCAAAACCGTGGGGATAGACCCCCCTATACCCATGGTTTTGGAAAACCGTGGGTATAGGTGACTTTTCATGACCTATACCCACGGTTTTCCAAAACCGTGGGGATAGGTCCTGAAAAGTGACCTATACGGTAAACCGTGGTATAGGGGTACCTATCCCCACGGTTTTGGGGAAAACCGTGGGGATAGGTCTGGGCTAAAATACCTATACCCACGGTTATGAAAAACCATGGGTATAGGTCACTTTTGTGTGCACGGGAATTTTTTTTTTCCATGGGAAGGAAATTTTTTTTGGCGGGAACCCTATACCCACGGTTCTTCCCTCTATACCAACGGTTTTATAACTATATTTAACTATATATATATATACATATAGGTTATGTTAGGGTAGTGGTTAGACACGGTGTTTGCAGTGAAGAGGTTGCGAGATCGAAACTCGACGGCTACATTATTTTAGGACCTATACCCACAGTTTTGAAGCCGTCGGTAAAAGCTGTTGACACCGTGGAAATTGGCTATGTTTCAGTGACACGGTGGCAAGACACCTATACCCACGGTTTTGGAAAACCGTGGGTATAGGCTGGGGACCTATACCGACACCGTTCCAGCCCACGGTTCCTAAAACCGTGGGTATAGGCTATACCCACAGTTTTGGGGGCTATACCCACGGTTTTGAACCGTGGGTATATGCCATTTTTCCAATAGTGACAAAACCAAATAATTCCTTCACATACCACAAACTCATTAGACAATATGATGAATATTGATCCATATAACCTCATCCACATGTTATTAGTATTTTCAAAGAATAAATAAAATATAATGAATATGGGAATGCCCATGATTTTTGATAAATATAGTGATCAATGTGGAATATATGCAAGCCTGAGGGGACTATAAAGGATCTTCATAGGTACTTCTGTAACAAAATTGAGGAATAAATAAAGAACATGTCCATAATGAACCTGATAAAAGAGTTATAATAAGGTGGATATTGTCAAATAAAAATGTTTTTTTTGAATCCTAATATTGAAGTAATGAAGAATATGGGGATCAAGATGCCTAAAAATACAGGTCAAAGCCAATATAAAAAGTGTTTCCTCTTAGGGGACTAAAACCATGATTAGATTAATTTTTATTTGGTTTTATTAATTATCTATTACTATTTTATATATTTATAAATTTATAAAACAATATTTTTGATTAAAAATGATTATAGTTTCTATGATCTTCATATACCTATTTGTTAATGATATTTATTTTGTTATATTTTTCATAATTTTAATAAAAAATGAGTTGAGGAGAATTATTTATAGGAAATTTTCATGCTCTTATTTTTTACTTAACTCGACTTTTCTTTTAAAATTATTTAAATCTTAGGTAATAAAATCTAAATGACTATATATTTGATAGAATTTGATGATTTGGACATTAAAGTGTTATTCTGTTGTTGGAATGCAAGTGAAAATCAATTCTCAAGGTATTCACTATTTTGGATTCAATTCTACAGCGTTGGAGTTTCTTATAACGTGATACCCAATTATATGTTATTTCCTAGGAGATTTATTTGTATCTACAATATTTTTTAATGAAATTAGGATCAATTAACTATAGTCCATATGTTTTTAGAATCAATCATCAATTATTTTCAAGGGTGAGTGATAAATGATTATTTATGAGATAATATGTGTTTACCATTTGTGGTTAGTTATGGGATGAAGTGGGAATATAAAAAATGACCACAAAATTTTCCCACTAATATCTTACATCATTAATTAAATTTTTGTATTCATTATATAAAATAATCCCAAATGGTTTTACTAGTTTCCTTACAAAATTAAGATAATAAATATATATTAATAGGAGATAAGAAAATAATGATGAATATTTTTCTATGTTATATGATATGGCCCTAGTTTGAACTATAATACACTATAATAGATTATAAATGTTATTTTGAAAATTTAATGACCTTTATATGTCAAAACCTAACACATTTTATAATGATCCAAGCTAAAGTGTTAGTTTTCTTTACATAATTTATATAAATTTAAATTTTTCATAAAAACAAAAAAATGGAATCTATTTTTAACACACTCACTAATTTTAGTGGTTCAATATTAGTTCTTGCAATAAATTTCAGTGTGATTTCAAGTCTAGAAGTAAAGATGAGGAAATCTAAGAAATCATTAAAGAAATAAAAGAAAATATTGAACATGAATTCCTTAAAGATTTAGTGAGGTAAAATAGTGAACCCCTTGAGTATGTTCCATAATATTAATAAAAAAAGGTAAATAAATGTAAATATTAACTATAATTCATTTACATTACTGATGATTAGATCATAGATGTTGAATATGAACTTGAATCTTATCCACTAACTAGCTATTTCAGTTAGCTTCCATACGAACATAAAAAAGAACCAAAACTACTAATTGAAACAATATAAAAATATCATAATCATTTGGATTCATATATGATTATTTTTTTTCTCAAATTCAATTGAAAATAATAATACATGTTATGGAAAAAAATATTATACATAATTTTTTCAGGCCCTGTACGAGAATTTTATATCCAGAGGAGTGGTGGATAAATTAGATGAAAGGATAAATGATCTGGAATTTTAGACTACTAAAAAATATGAGGATAACATTACCAAGATTTACATTTTTATATAATAATTTTATAATATTAAACTAGTATAAAATAAGATTCTTTATTCACCCAAGCTATACACTATGGATAATAAATCAATTTGGTATATTAAATAGGAGGAGTCATAAATTATTAAAACCTTACCTTGTATTTTATTTTTCACTAAATAGGTTGTGCATATAAATTATAATTACCCATGGATACTATATATCCATTATGAGTAGAAAATAATTAGAGATAAATTAGTTTTTTGGTTCTTACTAAGGTACTTGCATGGGAGGGATTGATAGGTGGTTAGGTCAGGATTGTTTACATTAATTTTTTGGTGAGTATTGGGGATAATTGGAAACCATTTAGGACATAAAACTTGAATAATTTTAGTTGTTTATCTCATTATTATTATTATGTTCATAATATTTTTTATATATTCAATTACAATAAAAATGATTTGATAATATAAGAAGTATTAATCAAATGTGTTGATCATGTTTAAGATCATTTTTCTACACCAAATCCACATAACTAAGCATAAATTAAACGTTTTCTTTGAATCCATTATGATTATATTTTGTGTAAGGGAATATCTTAATATGTATTACAATTTAAAACTTTTTTTAGTGACTATAGGACTTTATAATGTGTTAAAATTTCAATGTAAATCATTTTTTATCAAAATACATTTTGACACAAATTACTCCCACACTATTATTTGATACCTCATTATCCTTAAATACCATTAATGGTCCATTTAGGATCCACATTAACTTATTAATCTCACCACAATATTGTCTTTTATAAAATTCTTCTTGAAAATAAAACAACAGTGTGTGGTGTAGAGAGTTCATTTTTAATAGAATTTTAGAAGTAAAAAAATTTAAGGGAAGAATATGTTGATGAATTATTTTTAAGGGAGGAAGTTGAGTAATCACTAATTGATAAAATATATTATTTAATAAATGTATCTAACAAATCATAATGGAAACGATGAAGAAATTAATGATAATTTACTTGATAATGATTCTATTGATCGTAAAAAAATTCTATGAAATAAAATAAATGATACGAGAAAAGTTTTAGATATTTATAAAGGTAGATTAAAGAAGGAATTATAAGAAGGCTAAATTATTATAAATGTATTTTTATTTAAGAATATAGAATTATCTTTAAAGAATTTTTTTCAAATGTTATCCTACAATCCTTAAGCACCGAAGTAATTGATGAAAATAATTTTTTATTCTTATTATTCGATTCTTATGTGAGTGGAAGAATGAGGTTTATAATATTATTATAAAGACAATAATTATAAATTGAACTATATCCATGATCCTATATACATTACTAAGATTTAATGTGTCTATAAGTAGCATATAGGCATAATTATATAATGATCATGGTTATATATTTATACACACTACTATGGGAAAACGTTTTCCATGTAGGAAGGGCATGGAAGGAACCAATAGCCATGGGAAAACCATGTCCACGGATAAAGGGTCTAAGATAAAACCCTCTAACAATGGGTATGGGTGACTGTGAATTTATAAGAGGCAATTTGGATGAGTTCTCCATGCTCGTAGAAATAGTCTATGGTGTAGAAACCTATTTTCATGAGAAAACATTTACCATGGCTATATGAATAATCATTTCAATTAATTTAATAATAATAATAAAATATATTTAAGTATATATATATATATATATGTTAATATAAATAATATATGTGTGTTTTAGTGTAATGGTAAAGTGACTTATATAACCAGTGATAGATTTAGGTTTCAAACCCACTGGTAGATTTTATTTCTTGGAAATCCTATAGTAATAGAAACGTGATAATATATATAGGTGGATCCAGGTTGAGAAGACTATAATAATGAGTCATATCCACAATAATGGTACATGTTTATAGAACGCGAGGTTATATAAATTCTAATAGCACCCGTAGGCAGAATGGACGATTATAATCTTAAAATATGGTCTTCTAGGATATATTCATGGAAATGACCAATGGATATCAACTATTTTTCTTTTAATGAGAAGTTACATTTTTTAAAGAATGTATATAACATTAAAAAAATAATTTCCAATGAGTTTGAGGCATACAGATCCAAAATGGTTAGTTTGAAACACTAATTAGTATAATGGGATATCGAAATAAATTGCAATTAATAAAAGGAGTAATGTTAATGAATCATATGTTAGGAATGATGTATTAGATTAGGATATGAAAAATGAACTTCAACTCTTGATTTTAAGAATTTAATATTACTATGGTTTGGATTTCTTTAGGAGAGAATACAATATGTGTGTGGAGAGTGAAAAACACATATGTTCAATAGTTTTATTCTATATTCCAATGGAAATAACCCCACTATAATTTCTTTTGATGGTTAAAAATTAAATTTTCAATATATTCAGATATTTTAGAATCGAATAAAAACAATCTTAATTTGTTGATTTAATTAATTATTCACCATAATATGATTTTATTATGATGGATAAACTTTTTTGTGTTTTTTTATGATTAATAGGATGAAGAGTGCTATAAAAATAAAATAAACCAATGAAAAACAATGAATTTGGAAAAAGAAAAAATGACGTCATGTTTAATGAAATAGAGAAATTCCCATGTTTAGACACACATATTACGAAATAATTATGACATCATGGGAAGTTAAATTTTTCCCCCATTTCAAGTAGATTTTATGATGAAGACGTGTTACTAGTTTTGATACATATTATCTATTAACAAGTATATATTAGAGACTTTGAAGGAAAAATGAATGTAGGGTAGTTCTATCATAGCCAAAGGCATCATCAAATCACTACATTTGAACTAATTCCACCTATGAGTGGAGGAAAAAAAGCATGCCTAATAGTTAACTATAATTAATATAAAAAAATTTAAATGAATTAAAAAAATAGATATAATTTTTTTTATTATAGTTGTAAATATGATTATTTAAGTACCCATATGTATTTGTTAAGATGTGTTGTATTTTTTTTTCAGAATAATTTTTTATAATGTAAATTTATAGGGATAAAGTTTCTTTCATTATAAATATAAAAGGAAGTTTATATTAAACTATTATAATTTTGAGTTAACATGTTTCAATAAAAAAATTGAAATGTTTTTTTTGATACAATATTATTAATGAATATGTAGCTAGATAGAATCTATAGAATTCATCCATGTAGACGTAGACATGAAAAAAATTACAATAGGTAAAAGAAAACCTTTGGATGATATTGTGAGTTGATGTAAATAATCAAACAATTTTCTAAGAAGATTTCATCTAAACTAGAGTTATTAGAGGATATCCTATATATATTTGTTTAATGGTTCAAACAGATAAATATCACTTCATAAGACATTGAATGAATTTTTTAGTACATTTGTCTTCTAAGTCCAGAATATTTTCTATCTATCAGTTCATAAGAATTGACTTTTTCAATAATTTGACATAGAGATGATCTTAAAGAGACTTTATAAGTCCTAATATGTACTATAAAATATCATTTATTGATTGAAAATCTATAAAAATAAGGAAATAATTAATTAAGTTATCAGAATTATTAATACATTTGAGAAACTTTACAGGTACCCAAAATATCAAAAAATTACAAAATAAAAATATTCTAAAGAAAAAATATTTAATACATACAATGCTTTAATATATTTAAACTCTTGAAAAATCATAGTATATACTCAAATATATGATTCTAGCCATATATTATGGGAGATATAATAGTGACTTAATGAGATGGGTTTCAGTATACATTTATTTATATTTGAAATTTAAAATTTGAAGTCTTATATTCTTGATAAAATTGAATTTTTTAATTTTTTTGAGCTATTTGGAAATGTATTTAAGGAAATTATAAAGGTTATATGATTAAATTTTGAAATAAATAATTTTGATATTGATTTTGGGAAATTAATTTTCATGAATTCATAAGAGTCACACAATGTGTTGAATAATAACCTCTAAATTAAAAATATTTATCTGTAACATTAGAAGAATAATACACAACAATATAAGAGTAATAAATACATAAAAATGGAGTTCTAGGTTTGGAAGAGTAAGTCCAACTTTTTAAGAGTTATTAGGTACCTTTAATGATTAACTATCAAATTTTAATTAACCATTATGAATATTTATAATTCATTTTTGGATACATCATAATAAAGTTTAAATAACATTTAAAAAGTAGTTTATCTATTTGATAAGAGTGTTATAGTCTTCAAATAATTATCTATGGGATTCAAAATTTTACCACAATATTTCATAAGAGAATGTTATTTTGTGAATTTATAGTATATCTAAGTCAAAAAAATAAAGGTTTGTAAAAAATAAATAATTTTAATGAAAATATAAAATTAGATGTTTTTTGTGATTTGTTATCCATGGATCTAAAAATAATGATTATTCAAGTTTACTATGAGTCAATAAGATAAGTTTTGAGAATGGATTTCTACCACAAACCGTAGTTCCATGTCGCAATTCATGTTTACTTTCACAGTTGAATGATGAATTTATAATAAATTAATGTTTTTGATTTTGTGAGAATAATATTGTTAAATTTCAATATTATAAGAAGGGGAAAATACCAATCCTTATAGAATATTTTAAATAATTCCTAGACATGCATTAAATAAATTTTTAATAAAATTATCTTTTTGTAAAACATTAATGGATATTTTTACACTAAAATATGAAAATAATATTCACGTGATAATTTAGTGAATATAAAAATCATATATGATAAAGAAAAAGAAAAATAATGAGATCGGAGTTAAAAAAGAAGTAGATACACTATTCTTAAAAGATAACAGTAGGTGGAATCTAAGGATAATCTAATTTTATCTAGAAATTAGTTTCCTTACACACCAATTAATAATAAAATAGAATGAGTTGAAATAATTTCTACTATTTATCATTATTATGTTGAGACTCGTGGGGATTTAAGTATCCTAATGATTTAAGATCAAAGTAAGATTGACTAATGGAATAAGACCAACATGGATGTAGAATTTCTAATCACACTATTGGTGGTTAAAACCCTATAAATTAAGGAATAAAATCTTTCTATATTTATTTTGTGACATCCTACATAGAAATAAGTATATATGGTACACTTAGTTTCAGAAAGAACTTTTATGAATGGTGGTTCTAGTATAAACAATGACGCTATTCCAGTTTAGAGTATTGATGTACTATAATGGATATCTTATGTTACTAAAATCGATGAAAAACAATTCCATTATTCTTCATGTCACTTCTATAATATATTGAAGAAATAATTTTAGAATTATAGGATGAAAACTTCCCTCATTATTTTGAAATGGCTCTCACATTTTATGGATTACTCTAGGTCTCAAATATTAACTTAATCATAGAGAACATTAGGCTCTCACATTATGTATGATCCTTATAAATCCATATTTATTGATGTTATTATTTTATAATTAATTTCATGTAGTAATATGTGGTGAGGGAAAATTCATTGATATATACTTCTTAATAGAGATAAAGGATTTAGGGTTATTATGAGAAAATTAAAAGAGAAAAATAAACCTGGTAAAACTTGATTCAAACCCATCTTAGTGTTATTAAATGATTTACTATGAACTACACATCGTTTCAATATTAATATAGGTCTCCTTTTTTAGATTTTATATTCTAACCATGATGTTTTAATAGGTTATTTAAAGTGAATATTTAATTATATTTTTTAGTTTCCTTAGAAAGAGAAATGAACATCATTTTATTGATCATAATATGGGTATTTCAACCAAAACCTTAATAAATATAAAGAAAATAGAATAGAAGAAGAAGAAAAGTATTTAATATGATAATAAGAAGCATCTATTACATGAAACTTGTTATAGTGGTAAGAATGCATCTATGAAATATATTGAATGTGATCCTTTTGAAGAAACTCTATGAAGCTAACCGAAGTATGAGCAAGATGAGTATATTCAAATAGATAGAGATTATAATATAAATTTGAAAGATATTTGATTAATTTTTTTATTAAAATAGTAACTTATATAATTGGTTGTATCAATAAAATTCATGATGAAAAAGAAAAACTTGAAGATTAAATTAATAAATATACAATACAATAGGTAAGGGGTTCTGAAAGTGGTTTTTTCTTACAGAACTTGTGGAATCAAAGTACTAATCAATATAAATTTTCAATAAATATATTTCATTAATTGGATTTTTTAAAATAAGTGGTTGTGAAAATATTGTAATAGATTATTGATCCAGGCATTAAAAAATTGAAAATAACCAACATAAATGTGATGTAATAATATATGGAGTTCAATGAAAAAGTTTTAAAACAAATTTATAAATCGTTATATTAATATTGAAAAATGAATAAATATAAAATCTAGAATATGGACAATTAATTGGAATATTTTTTTAAATAAATTAGGGATGAGAAGAAATCCCCAAAGACTAATTTTCTTTAACTAGAAGCAAAATATAAAATTTTTTAGTTAACACAAACTAGATCATACAAATCAGTTTAAAAGAGAGATATTAGATTGCAAGTTTTTAGTGAGAGTAATGGCTTCAATGAGACTCACATCAGTGGAAATAATAGAATGAAACCATCCCCTTATCAGGCTACAATTAGATTATTGGGAATGTTAAACAAAACTCTAGATAAATAAATTTTTACAACTTTTTTTCTTCTAGTATAGGACTTAAATAAAAATCCATATAGGTTTCATTGTATATGAATTCCAAGAAATCCACCACTACCTTAGAGTCGTATTTCATTATATCAAATAGAATCCACCCCCTATAAAGTATCCAAAAGTGAATTGAATCTACCTAATGAGAATGTGGTTTCATTTCAAGATGGGTTATGTTGAAAAAAAAATAAGAAAGTTCATTAAAAACTACTATTTATTATAGAAGACTGAGAATTAAGAAATTGATTGTTTTCACAATATGTAAACCTATGGAAGCTATAAGGGGACTGGAGTAATTTAGAGCAGATATGATGGATGAATGAAAATACATTATTTTTATAATAATATATCATTAAGGAAAACAATTGTTAGTTAAAAATGGGATTAAACACTTGAAAAATATAAGTGATTACCGTAACATCAGTGTGCAGATCCCCGGTTTAGATATATCACTGATAGGGGTAGGAGGTGAATCAAGGATTTTATTTTTACAATTTATTATTTTCAGATCAATATATTAAATCATTTAATATCTCGATCGCTCATTCATAGTGCATTACCTCTACCATAAAAAAATGAAATCATTTAAAATAACACAAATATTTTTACATTGTTCAACACCAACATGGGTGAATATGTCCTTTCTATGTTTGGGATGATCAGAGACACATATTATCCTCTAGTAAAGAAAAGTTATTACAAGTAAAAATAATCTTATGAAATTATTGAAAAACAAACTCTCATAATACATGATCACTAATTAATATATAGCTCCATATCCAAATAATATATTTAGATTGGAATCCCACTAGTGTTCTCTATACTAACTCCCACCAGCTGATCTCTCTCCCAAAAATATTTTGTTTTTTATACTGGCATCCCTCTAGTTCTTTAATAATCATAAAAACCCCATGTGAATAATTCATCAAATGATTCTTCTTATTGATGTAGTGTGAACATTATCCTTATTATTATTTAATTATTAACTCAATGTTCCTCAATAATATCAGTATAGTTAGTCTTTCCACCAACAATAATCATAACTTATCATATTTTGATATTCACTGATATTTTTCAAAAACAATATCATAAATATTATTTAATTTTCTTTACATATCTTACTACCCACCTCAATTTACAGTATTTAACTAACGATTCTGATTATTTTCAATTTATTACTTCACATCTCAGGCATATATTTTATATCATATTCATCAAATTATATATTTTCAAAATTTTACAACATAAACATGTCCACATTACTTTTTCTAAATATGAAAATACCTTTTCATGTATTTCAAATCTGTTCTCATGAAAAATCATAAAAAATGTTGTGCAAGGGATTTCCAAGTACTCACTATATGTAACTCATATATGCATATTTCATGAATTTTATACACATATAATTTTCTCAACATCCTATATATAAATCTCATACACAACACTATTTACTCCTCATTTACATAATAAAATTACAGGGTAATCATCTTCTACTCACTACATCACGTCATCATAGCCTCAAGCTTGGGGTATATAATCACCCTTCTTTAAGAAATACAATAGTTCTCAATACTTATTTATCGAATAAGGTTTATTCATTAATAAAATTTATTGAAATAACATAGTGATATTGCATTGTAAAATCACTATCTTATAGAATCATTTTATTCATGTAACTATTGTGTGTGAGATTCATAAGTCAAGAGGTCACATGAACCCCTTCTATTTGAAATGAAAATGATTCGGGTTACTTTATTTCTCTTATGAAAAGAAATAGAATCTATCAAATAGAATCCATGCACTCGGGCCATAGTTAATCAATTTTTTTAGGTGTGTTCTTTCTACCTTGCTTCCATATTTCATTCCACATCAAAGATATCATTAAATATCTCATAAAATATAACATGTCCGACATATTTCAAATCACCCAAATTGTTCTATGTTCCCCAAATAATATTACCCCAAAAATCATGGAGTCTTCCTGACACTATCTTCTCTTATGATACTTTAATCATACACATTAAATAATTATGTGATCTATCATTTTTAGATCCATGGACTCATGTATTCTATGATATTGATGCTTTATGGCATGGTATACTTATTCGTGGATTATTTTTGAATAAGTGTTGGTAGTTATGGTGTTTCATATATTACTGGAGTCACCAGGATACCCTGATAAGAAGTTATTTGTTATGGAAATATTCGTGATGTTTGAGGCTAGCTTGATCGAGAATGGATATGTCTATTCATTTGTTAAAATCACAGTGTTAATTTGAATAGTGAAGTCTTGAGGAAGACGATGATGTCAAGGTTGGTCAAATGGTCCAGTTTAATTAGCCACAAAGAATCATCTTATTTCTATATGTTCATAAGAAGATAAGAAGTATCCCCTATATAGTAATCCAACTTCTAACTACTACTTATTTGTTATCATCTTAATAAATCAATCCATGTAATCAACCCTTTGAGCTAGAACTAGGTATGTAACCTAGAACACTATACACATGCACCTAAAGGGACATGACACACTCGCACGGTCCACCATGGAACCACCATGCATGATTTTAAGGCACCACTCACACCTTTTTTGAATAGACTATGGGTAGTTTGAAATCCAAATAACACTCACCTAGAACAAGACTGGATGGACTCACTAGCTCTCAAATAGGGTTGATTTTTCTTCATTATGAGTGGGATTGAGCTGGCCAAGCTGGTTGGCTCTGGCTTGCCAATTTGTTTGACTAAATATCATTATATATATATATAGTATAATTATTATGTATATAAAATCCAAGAAAAACCATCTTGAAAATATTCTCATGCTAAATAGAAATATATTTTTCATGGGATTCCATTAAAAAATCATCAAATAATTCTTCAAGTCTTCCCATGAAATAATTGGTACATTGTTTGGCCACCATTGATAACTTCTAAAATACTAATTCAAATGACAATAAATCATCCTAGAACATAAAATTATGATCCATATCAAACTCTTCATTTATTAAAACTAATGATGAGTGATAATCATCATCACAAGATCTTCTTCCAATGTTATAAAAAATGTTCATTCTGCTAATGCAGTTTGAATAATTATTGGAAATTAAGAATAAATTTGAAACAATCACATTAAGAAGGATAATTTATAAAGCATGGAATTTAATTCCATGAGATGAATCCATAATAATTCCCCAATAATCACCACTAGATCTTCACTCCCCAACACATATTTATTAATCAGCAAAAAATAATACACTTGGGGCCAACATTGTTGATAACTCTTCACTTATTTCGAAAGTTAGTCTATGTGTGCGATACTTGTTCCCCTTGTTAACTATAAATTATAAATGATATGTGGGTGTCTTATCACCACATTTTTACTTCTCAAAAAATGTAATCCTCCCTTATAAAATTATTTTTTGAACACTTAGAGAGGTATGAAATTACATGATTCTCCTTGGAGATATCCTTTTGTTAATCAATTATATGTGTATGTTCTCTAAACCGATGTAGAAAACAATATATATATATATAACAAAGGTTTTCTATTTTTTTCTAAAATTATCATACTTGTTATATCATGGTTATAATTATATAATTATAAAATTGTAAATATAAAAATATATTTATCAAGAAACATTTAATCCTACACACACTAGAAAACACATTAGAAGCTTCAAGTGTAAGAAATGAAAACACCCCCTTTTCCTCCTATTTTATAACCTACACTTCCCATTAATAAGTTAATTTAATAATAACATGAAAAAATCTCTCTAAATGTGATTATTATACCTCAAAATGCATGTTTGAAATATATCTAGAATTTATAGATTCAATGCAATTTAGTATAATGATAGATTCTTCTCAAAGTTGTTTCCCTTTAAGGGATTCACTTCTCTTATTCTATTTTCAAGGTAGTCGGTAGAAATTATAAGGAAAATCTCTTCATGTTGTCCATAAATGTAAAATTTCAAATTACTCCTTTAATTAATAGAATGTTAGCTCAGAAAATATAAAATAATAGAGAATAAGGAGGTTATTAAATGATTTATTGATAGAGCAATAGGGTGGGTATTTTTATAACCTTGAAACTATATTCATTCTAGCTCTAGTTATTTTCATGCTAAAAACTCCTTTGACATTCCAGTGTTGAGAATTTTCTATTAGAAATGTTATCCTTTTATTCCCAATATGATTTGTAAAAGTACATGTATCATCAAAAGATTTCTTTTTCTTTTTTTTGTTTTTCATTCTTGTATAGGTAGAAAAATAACAATGTTCCTTGAAATATGGAAAATTTTATTACACCCTCTAAGAAATATAACTGTATTTATAGATTTGATCCTTCTAAAATTCATACAGGTTTCATCCTATTATGGTGAATACTTTGGTTTTCCTTTTTTATAAACAATTTCTTCTATTTCATATAATTTCCCCTTATGGAAATTTTTTATTTATAAAAATGGTCTAATATCTTTTTTGTTCGTAGATCATTCCATGCATTAGAATATTTATGTAACTTACCTATATGTATTATCATGAATATTTTAGTATAATGACCTTGTATGTCACATATTTCTTATATTTTATTCAAACAATCAAATTTATTATCAGTAGAAAAACATGTTGATTTTTCAGAAACAAATTTATTTACTATAAGACTATTCCTCCATATCAAATAGATACTTATTCTCTTTCAATAATTTCCCCCCTTAGCATATTCAAATTTCACGGAAGTGAAATATTATACCTGAAGTTATATAATTTATGTCCATATTTACCACAACACCACTAGTAACTTATGCAACTATTTGATCTATAATGTTGACTTTTCTGTTAGTGATAAACTACTTTCTTCCTAGATTCACTCTTGATATGATTTTGCCTTAGTTGTTGGGAAAATTATTTTTCTATCTTATTTATTTTTTCAATATCATCATAAGAATACATTATTCTAGTTTTTGTTTTAGAAACTTTACCACTTGATGAAATAGATTTAGTATGACTGAAATAACTATAAATCACATGTATCTTCATCTTTGAACTGATATTCACAATAGCTTTTAATGATTCATATCAAACATCCATTTATTTTTCAAAAAAATCTCTCATAACATTCAAGGTATTTTATACATTAATAAACCTGCACTATGTATCATTCAATTATTCTTATTTTTTAACCAGTTTTGTGTTGAAACCTTTCAATATCTTTTCTTATTCTTAAAATTTCACCATTGATGATTTGATCTCCTCAATAAGATTATTTTCTTTTTTTTCATTTATTTTCTCTTTCTCCATTAATTTGATACTTTTCATGAGTTGAGCCATTTGTTTAAGACACACTACCTATTTAGATCTTAGTATACACATAGGGTGGCTCTATTTTTATTTCTCATCATTTCTTGAAGAATATACATGTATATTAACATGTTCTTTGAAGGTATTATGTTTTTTAGTTCAAATTTTTTCTTTTTATTCAATCCATAATGAAGAATAATCCTAAATTTTTCTACACAATATATTTTTATTGTACTTCCTTTAAAACTTCATCTTATATTTACTATCACATTTTCTAGTTTTCTAGACTTTATTTTAGTGAATTTCTCTTCTTCTTCACCACTCTCAGAATCATAGGATTCATTATTTAGAAAATAAAGTGTAAAATGTCTAATTTTACCACATATAAAGCATATTAAAGGAATAAAAACATTAAATGTTTCATTTACCCTTCCAAACATTGAAAAATTAGAAGAAATGAATCTTTTATAATATGTATCACTTTATTTATCCACATTAGAATATGAGAACGGTTTTTCTTATCTTTATTTCTTCTTGAGTCATTAAATTGTATTGAAATTTGTTTTCACTTTGGAATTATTTTTAAACAAATGAGTTTTTCTCATCTTATAATTGAGGAGTTTATTATTAAACTCAATAAGTGATTGGTACCCAATCTCTTCCAAGGAAGAAATATTTGTTTCTAATAGATCAGGATATTTATGCATTAGTTTCTTGAAAAAATATGAATCTCTAAAACTATCACTAAATTCCTTGATTTTACTCACTATATCATTTACCATGGTAAAATATTCAAATTCATCCTCAACACTAGCTAATAAAATATCATAAAACTTATCATTCAAGTTTTTTTATTTTGGAATATTTTGTCTTTACATTCCCTTCATACATAGTCACATGTTTATCATATATGTCCTTGACTATTTTTACTTATATGACCTTATTTTATACTTTATCTAACAAGGATTAGAAAATAAAAATTTCAATATTTCCCTTATACTTAAAAAAATTTCTTATGAGTATGTTTCCTGGGAACATATATTTAAGGTAGGATAATACCAAAAGTTATATAATCACATACTCAAGGAATTATATATGTAAATACAAAAGCATTTAGTTCCTCTATCCATAAAATTAATTTCCATCAAAGGAAGGAACTCGACTACTATTGAATGAATTAAAAAACCCACCATTAGTCTTTAATAAAGGTTGGATATTTTTAGATAGAAACTCATATTCAGATACCACTTGTAAATCTCAGGTTTGGATATATCACCATAAGGGGGATGAGTGAATTAGTTATTTGATTTTTGGAAATTATTATTTTTGAATCATTATCTATGATTGATTAGGATCTTGAACCCTCATTAATAATGGCTTACCTCTCCCATATACAATCAAATGAAATCCCTGAAAACTACATTAGGGTTTTCAAAAGGTTCTCCCACAATATGGGTGACTACATTATTGATGTTTCATGGATGATCTGAGACATAAATTCTCCATTAGTAAAGAAAAGTCTTCGCTAGTATAGGAAATCTCATGAAATGACTGACATAAAAACTCCTACAATTCATAATCACTAATTATTATAATGGGACATATTGTAGTGGGGTTTTTAGATTATAATAACATGAATTCTCCTAACACTGAATCCAAAAAGTTGAGTTATCTCCATAAAATATGTGTTTTTTATATATTCATCCTTTTGATTCGTTAATAATATTTCTAACCTCTTGAGAAATGGTCTTCCACTATTTTTATCTACTAATATAGTGTGAATATTGTAATTATTAATTTTCATGTTCTTAATCACTAATCATATATTATATCATTTCAATAATCCTTAATCACCATCAATTATTTTAACATTCCATCTTCATATACACATTAATACTTTTAAGAATCACTGAAATCAATCTTATCAGATTTTATTTGCAAAGATGACTTCCCAAATTTCTTCACACTACCTCACTAATTATTTTTATTATTTTCAACATGTCACTTCAAATATCTTTTATTTATTTTATATCTATGCATGGTAATTTATATTTTCATCTTTCATAAAAAAAGAAGTTCACCTCATTCTTTTTGATTATATGAATATTATTGAATGTATTTCTCAACTATTCTCATAAAACATCATGAAAAATGAATGTTGTGTATGATCTTCACAAGAAATCACTGCATTTAATTCATACATTCATATTTCATGTATACACTTCATTTAAAATGTTCTAAAATTCCTTTTTAAAAAAATTTCTCACAAAAAACTGCCTCTTACATCATGAAATACAGGTGTTGGAGCTAACAATATACTCACTACTTATCTATTATGAAGCCTTAAGCCTGCAGTACTCAGTTAACCTTATTCATGAAACACAATATTTATGAATAATTCTTTTTAATATAAGGTTGTATACATTAATACTTTTTTCATGTAGAATAGTGAGATTATACCACATAATCACTAGCATGAAGAATCAGTTTCATCATGTAACTATTTAGTATGATATTTTCAAGTCAATAAGTCTTGTGATTTACTTCATTGAAAAAGAAAATTTCCTCATCGTGATATTTTATCTTCTATAAAAAGTAAGTCTCTCTCAAACGGAACATGTAAAATCAGTCCCCAGTTGCTCTATATTTATAGGCGAGGTTTAACTACCCTGCCTCTATGTTTTATTCTATGCCACAGATATCTCTTAATCTCTTGAAAAATATTCCAAGGAAAGTGTATTTAAAATCACCTAAATTTTTTGACATTTATAAAATAATAAATCATGGAATATTCATGATAATATCTTATTCTATGATATTTTAATCATATGCGTTATTTTACGGAATGTTCCACCATTTTTATATGCATAAAACCATGCATTACACTATGTTAATAGTGTATGGTGTGGGATACTCAATTGTTTCTTATTTTCATATTGGTTTTCACATTAATGTTGTTTCATATATTCTAGAAGTCATCATGATTCCTATATAATAATTTTTATATTATGGAAATCATCATGTAATTTGAGGTTGACATGATAATTAATGTATATAGTTTTTCATCTTTATTGTTCTCGGTATTACATCAAAAAACAAAGAATTAATGAAAAATACAATAACAATGTATATTGAATAGTCTGGTTTAATTATATTCAATGACTCATTTAATTTCCAAATGTTCATAGGCATAAGGATAGTATCCTCTAAAAAGTAATACCACATTGGACTAGTGATTAGTCTACCTTCTATAAATAAATAAATCCATGGATTCCACACTTTTATCCAACACTTTGGTCAACACTCGGAACACTACACACACACAATTCATGTGAAATTTCAGACTTGCGTAGTCCACTTAAACACCCCCATCCATGCTCAAAGAATTCTATATGTTGATTTTTCATGCTTCAAGTGCGAAATTTTTAATCCTAGTATCAATCACTTATTTCCATTCTAGATGGAATGGACGACTCTCTATTATGGTTGGTCTTTCACCCAAATATGGGGGATTGAGCTGTCCTAGCTATGTAGCTATATATTGAATATTTTTTCGATTAAATCCCATCAAATATATAGTTAATATAATTATTAAGTATATAATTTATAATACAACCCTTATTTTAAATATTCCCTATTAAAAAAAATTTATTTTTCACACACATCCATTAAAAACTCCTCAAATAATTCTCCAAGTACCCTTTGAAATAATAGGTTTATTTTATAGTCATCTTTGAAAAATCACAAATATTTAATTGAAATATGGATTAACATTCCATTATCATTACAATACGATCTATATTCAAATATTCATTTCACCAAACTAATAATGATAGATAATCATTGTAAAAATAAATTCTTAAATTATTGTAAATAATGTGCATCATAATAAAACAATTGGATCATGTTTTTGACTTTTAGAAAAATTCCATAAACATACCATTTACAGGTAAAATTTCTCAAACATGAATATAATTCCATCATATGAATCCATAATAATTATACAAGAATAAATATTTGATCTTCACATAACAAAAAATTTTGAATCATTAAAATTTATTGAAACACATTGGCTAAATATAGTGGAAACAATTGGGATGAGTACTAGTATGTATTAGACAAGAAAAAAAATCATTCTTTGATATGAATAATAAGATACGACAAAAAACAAACCATGTAACCAAATGGGAACAATTTTCATTGGGAGAAAATAAGGAAAATAATACTACTAAAAAAATAATATATTTTAGAAAATTACTCTTAAGAAGCCTGAAATAAATTCATTGAAATATGTAAAACCCAAATAGAGGTTTATCTATTGTTTCAAAAATTGCCACACCATTGATCAATTCAAACTGGCTATGAATATTGGTATCAAATTAAGAAAGATTAATTTTAAGAGGTAATAAATCGAGAAGAAAAATAATAATAATAGATTGATTGAGTATATTATAGAAAATTATATGGATTATTTTCATAAATATGAAAAAACAAAATATATGGAGAGACCATGTAAATGATCCAATAAATATAGTTATATTATGATAGAGTTCCTTCCTATTTTACCAGACAAATTAAAAATGTTTAAAATTATAGAGAATAAAAAATAATGTTCTGAATCTTAAAAGGTTTATTAACACAAAGATGAATTCAAATTGTAAGAGTGGTTTTCTAGGACTAGTGACCCCATACATCTAGAAGATATATATATAATTTGAAAATAAAGAGATTATACTTATAAAAACTATATGACTATTCTTCTATCTCAAGTGTAAATTCGTAATAAGGTTTAAAAAAAGTTCAAAACCGTTATTTCAAATTTATTTATTAGAAAAGTAAAAACATCCTGTTCTAATGAAGAAAAAAATATGAAGAAAAAAGGAAGTCCATTTTAACCAAGATAGTTTATAATTTTAAAAGAAAAATTGGAACAAATATAAATAGTTTTAATAAATCATGAAATCATTTTAATAGATATTCTGGGATGAGATCGACATCTCATCCTTACATCCTCTATTGAGTAACTAACTAATAATTCAATTTATTTACCCATATTTTTTAGACAGAGGAATTGACGATCATATCTGAAGAAAGATAACAAAATTAATGGTTTAATTATTAGAGACCAAAAGAAGCATCCCATCTAAGAGAATTCAATCTTTCATGATGACGATGATAAGAATTCATCCCTTGATTGGGGAGAAAACCTGAATATTATATATCAATACATCATTATGTAATTAATTTGTAATTTATAGGAAAATCATTAATATTGAAATTAGGGTTATATTCCTTGTTAAATCCATTTGAAAATCCCCAAACATGAGAAAGTTAAAGTAGCATCACCTGTTAAATGTATTTAGGGATACCTTATAATTTTTTTTGTTTGATATTTTTTCTACATTGGGTTTGACTAAATAGTCCTTGATTTTACTAAAAAAATTTATTATTACTAAGGAGTGTGTAGTCCCATACTTCTCTCAAAATATTCGACTAGGTTAAAATTTAGATTAAAAGTGGGAGAACAATTTATTTCATAAATGATGGAATCGAGTTTAATAAGAGTTTGATCCAATCCTTTTATTCCATTTCATTTATTATAAATAAGTTGTAGAAGGTAACATTAACTTTGGATGAAAAGTTGGCATAAAAAAGAGGGATATTTAAGTATCCAAATGCAATTGTGAGTTTATATTGTATTTTTTTCTCAATTTTTTTGTATAATCAATGATAATAATGTATTTTCTTTCATTATAAATTAAAAAGGGAGATAAAGTGATGTGGTTACTATTTTGAGTATAATGGTTTCAATGTATCATCCTGATGTATGATGGTTTTTTATTGTTCATCAAATTTAAGATAAGTACTGGATGAAGATACACTATCTACAATAATATTTATTGAGTTTAGAAGTTTCAAGAAAATAGAGATATTGTTGAACTGTTATTAATTAAGAAATATCTATATGAAATTTGAAAAATCCATCCTTAGAGTCATGCACATGAAAACTACTGTACTAGGTACTAGAAGACATTAGGATTATTTTGTGAGTTTAAGTGATGTGTTGAAAGAAAATATAAGAAATTTTTTGTTGAGATATACTCATTTTAAAAAAATCTATAAGATTATGTGTAAAGGTGAAAAATGAAGAATTATAACTCTATAAGACTCTTCTAGGATTTCAAAGGATTTTCCCTTTTTATTCATGAAAATTTTCTAAATATTAGTTTATAAAACATTGAGTGTTCTAAAAATTTCACAAGGGGATAGACTATTAGATAATGTTTAGGACTCACTACATCTTAAAAAATTTCAACCATTTTCTGAAAACATTGAAAATGAATGAACATATCATGGAAATTAAAATATTTAATATCTTTAATGATAAAATCAGTAGGTACCCAACATATTTGATAATTAAATAATTAATATATTATAAAGAAAATAGATTTAATTAAGATGATGTTTTATTGTACCTAAACTATTGAATAATCACAACATGTGGTCAAAGTCATTAATCTAGCATTGTGAGAGTTTTATTAGTGTATTAAAGATAGTGATTTTAGATTATAGTTATATAGATATCAAATTCTAAATTTGGAATCATTTACTCTAAAAAATAACAAATTTTCAAGTGTATTAAGGAATTTAAAAATTACTAAGATTGAATTCAGAAGGTTTTGTGATTATTTGGTAAAATATTGTATTATAAAATTTAGATTTGTAAAAAGGATATGTATAATATTGTAAGAGTTATATTTATTTTAGAATATTAACAATTGGATTAAAAAGAGTCATCTCCAACTTCAAAAGAGTAATTCACAACATGAGAAGAGTAATAAAAGATATTAGAAGGGTGAGAACCATGTTTGGTAGAGTAAGTAACACTTCAAAAGAGTTATAAAAGACCTCATAAGAGTAAATATTACATCATAAGAGTCATTGTGTAGAATTTATAAAACTATATGATGGCTTCATATAAAATTTTATTAACTTTGGAAGAGTAGTTTTTAGATTTCATAATATTATTAAGGATATCAGATGAGTAGTCATTCTCTTCAGAAGATTGCTATAAGAGTTTTTAAAAGTAACGTCCATTATGAATATTAGAGATTTATGAGACATGGAAATATAGATTTTTATATAAATTAGTGTTCTATAAAAAGGAATAAATCATACTAATCTTTTAGATACATACTTTGGGGATCTAAACATTATGACAATTCATGTGGATTGTTTTTTTGGTTTCTAAGTCATAATATGTAGTTACACATAAAAATATATCATTCCATGGAAATATAGATGATTAATTCAAAATTAAATAAAGATGTATATTTCATATAGAAGAATATGTTGATATTTCATTATCACATGAAACATAAAACCTCAATTCTTAAGGGTCACTTTAATTAACAACTTGTATTAGATTTAATTAATTTTGAATAAAAGGACCCCACTATAAAAAATAATCAAAATTTTATATATAAAAATATAGTTAGAATATTCATGTGATAAATGTGTTAATATAGAAAGAGTAAATTAAAGATAAGATAAAAATACCAACATTAGTGATAAAAAGAATCTGATACACTATTCCAAAAGGAAACACATGTTGTTATCAAAGGTTTATATGAATGTATCTAGGAATCAATGTCCTTTTCAACCGAGGATGAAGAAAATAGAATGATTTATCTCTTATACTTTTTTATAATCACATTTCCATGCCTCGTGGATATTAAAGAACCACTATGATTTAAGATCATAGTGATATTAAGTGAAGGCACAAGGTTAAATTTCATAGAGCATTTTTGATCACACTCTTGGGAATTAAAGACGTATTTATTAAAAAAGACATTAGTATGGTGAATATATGACATCCAGATTATAATTGTACATATTTTAATAACCTATATTGAGAATAACCAATAAATATTTATGGTTCCAATATAAAAACCCACTATTTTTGTCATGCATACTGAAGAGAAACAATTTTTTAGTTACTATCACTAAAATAAATAAAGAACAGTACATATATCTAGCATGTTACTTATATAATATGCTGAAGAAAATATTCATAATTAAAGGATAAATAATTCCATAATTTTTTGTAATCATTATGTGACTATTAGTCATTACTCCAGGTCTTGTATCTAATCAATAACCTATTAAAGAGTAAGCTCTCATATTGTGGTTGAACCGTGTAAATCTAGATGTGTTGATGTGATTGTTTGATTATTCATTTCATGTGATGATATGTAGTGAAGTATTATTCATTTATTCATTCCTTTTAATTTGGAAAATGATCCTCATTTAAAATGGGATTATTAAAAAAGAAACCTAATATCAATAAAATTTGGATACACTAAATCATCAACTATAATTCCCTAATAATGTACACCTAAATCTGGTGCTAAAAACAAACTCTTTATAATTATATCTTTGATAAAAAAATATGTGAATCATTTTTAACCATCCAAAATTAAAATATTAAAAGGAAATATTATGTCACTAACATACCCAAGAACATTTAGGTTTAGTGTCTTAGAAAATTAGGAAAACAATTTACATAACTAAACCCTCATTTTCCATCCAAATGGCAATTATTTCCATTATACCCAACATTTTATTCCATGAAGAGTTTTGAAAATATCCCATAAAATTATTTATACATAATGTAATTTTAGAAAAAATTTAAATAGCATCATTATTTATAACCCAAGAAATATAAACATAATAAGTGTGAGATTAATCATTTATTAAGGGTGAACATAGACATGATTTTAATATGACTAGTGTGCATAAAATGATCACAAGGGTATGATAAAATAATAATAGTGAATTAGAACAACATAAGAGACTTCAGTCCCCTCAAAAGTTGGATCATAAAAAATGTGTCATTTCATAACACTAGATTCATAGGAGTTAAGAATCGTGAACCATGTGAAATCAACATTATTCAAAAGAACCATTAAAACTAATAGCTATCATAGGGAAAAAATATTGGTATCTTGTGAAATATAACATTCATTATGGAATATCCTAAAAAGAAATAATTCAAATATTCTAATAGGAGAAACTTCTATCCAGTTATCTCTACCATCTCTTAGGTGTTACTTATATTCAGTAAAATTTGTGGTATCTTAGGAGTAACATCCATTTAGTCAACTCTGTCACGTTACAAAATGCACTAGATTTCTATATCATGATCACCCATAATCATGATCTATATTAGAATAACCAATAATCATAAGCTATATCAATCTCACCTATAATAATAAAACATTACTAAGAATAAAAACATGAGTAAAGTATATTGATATTTCATATCATCATAATACTCATAGAAATAACTGTAATTCCCTTCATAACTCGATTAATCCATTGAAGAGGTTTCTTGATAATTTTCTTCAAAACAACATCTTAATTCATATAGATAAATTTTATTGATGGAATCTTTATATAAAATTACCAATGAATAGTTAGGAACATCATGGATGTTGAAAACTATTAAAAATACTTTTAAAAGTGTATTTGAATATATCTTTGAAAATAGGGAAACATCCTTTTATTTTGGTATCTTTAAAAAACAAATAAAAATCCCAGAGTATTGTTAAAAACATTTCATTTGAAAATAACCCTTGAAACCTGTAATGGATGTTTCCAAAAAAAATAATGGTCCTAATTATGGGATAATACATTTTTTCGGTTAACATTTTTTCAAAACATCCTTTCAATTTTTTTCTAAAAAATTAATAAATAACCTATTTAGAAAGAAATAAAAAAATTCCATTTTAAATAAATGAAATTAAATTAAAATATGTGTTTAAAAAAATTTAAAAAATAATTTTATAATATAAAAGAATATTTTTGAAAAAATTTCCATGGAAATTAACATTGAAACGAAATTTGATAAATCAAAGTGGAAATCATGTCATATTTTCTAAAAAACATTTTAATTAAATTTTTAATTACCAAATAGAGAAAAATGAAATGATAAAAATTAAAAAACTCATAAATAAATAGAGTATAAGAAAATATATTTTTTCTAAGTGATATAGAGCATATAATTCCTTCAAATGATATTCAATTATAAATGATCCTGATTCAAAATGAGATTACAACATGGACCCTTACATGTTTTGTAACCTCAAAATCATAACCACATTAAAAGATAATACTTTATATTGATTTATATATATATATAATATTTATTAAAATAATCATTAATCACATTAATTGGAATTATATACACCACAAAATATAAAAAATGGTGAATATGGCATATATCTTGCAGAAATAAAAGTTATATGAGAAACCCTTACCAAAATCATAACATTTAAAGTCTGATTAAATCAACTAATTGATTATGTGAAATAAATTTAAATACATATAAATCAATGAATATACATAATAAAAAATAATAGGTAATCTCACTCAAATATCTATCATAACATAGTCTGGAAATAAGTGATATAACCCAATGATAGGAAATTGAGTCAAGGAACCCCTTACCTCGAGTCCCGATGTGTCATGTATATTCTCTATCTTAAATTAAAATAAACATATATTAATTATATAAAATATAAATATTGTTTTTAGTTTTATTAACTTATGATAATACTTTATATTTCCTCTATTACCATTTATTATATAGTTTATAAATAAATTATATTCATTTGAGAAATTTTGGGGACGTTCAGATCATCAGCATAAAAACATTGGTAAGTTGAACATGGTCAAGGGTCATGGTTAAACAATATTTAAAAAAGTTATAATGACATAATAATCATTTTTATTCATTAAGTAAAATTGTATAACCAATCATTAAATATGGACATCAAAAATAAATCACATCACACTTAAGATGTGTTATTCCACATGTACGGATGTGGGACGTTTCATTTTCCCAAAGACTTCAAGGTATGAAATTAAAAAATATATTATCTTTAGAAATCCAAAATTATGTCATAAATATCATATATATTCATTTTATCAATAATTTCAACCATTACTATGAGGTGGTGTTGAAAAATTAAATAAACCGCTTCATGGAGGTGGTTGTCCATACGTACGTCTAAATACTGTTTTCACTTCTTAAATGATGGAAAATGAGATGAAAAGAATTATTTTACATCAACATAATAAAATATACATTTATATATGATACCAATGTTATTATATGATCATGGTTTTATATTATTGGAATGATATGTAAAAATAAATAAACATGAAAACACTCGGTTAAGAGTTATACCTCTTATATGAGAAACATAATTTGGATTACACATCAAGACTTATAGGTTGGCCTTTTGATTAGATCCCAACCTCTACAAAATATATAGTAATGTTGGTAAGGTATTTGGGTACATCATGGTAATGATAAAGGGATAAATATCTATGAGTAATGGAGTATAACCGTTTCTATTTTATAAGTGACTTGGGAGAAACTATTTTATATACATAAAATATTTATATGTAATATGTGTCTAAATCATTTAAAATGGAACAAAAGGTCTATAGATTTGTAGATAAGAAGTAAAAGGTCTAAATAAATTCTAAAAATTAAATTTATACAATTTTATGTGGAATTTATAACATTATTTATTAGATTAACTTCTTCACTGACCCTTTTAACATTAACCTTGGTAAAACAAATTATTTTCTATGGGTCTTGAATGTAATATAAAAAAATAAGTGGAAAATACATGAAACATTAATTAAATCATTGAAAATTTCCATTATATTTTAGTTATTATAGGGCTTTTATGATTTTATAATGATTTATTCATAATTTGTAAACATTAAATACCATTTAATGTCATTTTTGTGAATATTAACATTATTTAACATTAACGGAGTCATGATGCATTTTTTAAAAGAAATGATATTTGAAATAAAAATATTTGTTTTCACCATTGACCCAAAAATCTATTTATTAGAAAAATAATAAAAAAATCATCTTATGATATATTTGATATGATGATATCAAAAATGATGTCTATTTTATAAATTATAATTTTGTAAATTGGTCTAAATTAATTTTAATATCAACTCACAAAATGGAATCAAATTGATTTTGAAGAAAATGTAATTTTGAAGCATAAAGTGACTTCATTATCATTCCATTTATTCTAAATAGAATTAAATTAATTTTAATTAATTTTATTGGATATAAAATATACATATTGTATAAAAATTATTAATCAATAGAGATTAATTAATTTATTAAAATACATGCACACATTAGAAATCCATTCTTTACATTCAATTAATTTTATATTCATTTATAATCAATTGATAATAATATTATAAATGATTATTCATTATTTTACATAAAAAATTTAAAATATATTTCATATTGTGGCTACTTTTATTCACACTCTCAAATTCAATGACTTGGCCATAATAGTCATATTTAAATCATATTTTTATACTATATCACAGTTTTTAGATCAGTATTGCATGTGACACATGATATTGAAAATATTGTCCTTTTAAGGGATATAAATAAAAATATCAATGTGTCTAATTATACCCTATTAAATAAAAAGAATCCTCACAATTTTGTCTCATTTCTAGTGAAAACTGGATTTAAAACATTTCAAAAATCAATTACCTAAAGTTGAATAAAATCTATAAGACCATAAAAGGAAAAACGTCACTAAAATTTAAAAATAAATTTTTTGAAACCACACATCCTACAATTGGATAATGAAATATCCTTTTGAAAATTAGAAAAATGGATGCATAAAAGTCACTTGGAACCATCATAATTAGATTCCAAAATAAGGATAATATTGAAAGGAATTAAAAATATGGACTTGTAAAGAACATTCATTATTGAGATAATGATATAATTTTAATTTAAAAAAATATGTCATTTTGAATACAAAGAGAAGATACAATCAATTCCAAATAAATGTTCGAAAAATGATAAAATCTTCATTTTCCTGATTATTTTTCTACAGTTGTGAGATTTTTCTACCATAAATATGGAGAGAAAAATAATATATACATAAATGTTTTATTAAAATAAATAAATGAAATTTTATTCTTTGGTTGGGTACATATATTATTCTCTACATCATCCCATTTTACAAATGATAAATATCCAAAATTAATCCTTCTTATGATTAATTAATGATAATCAATTTATAATAAATCCTGATATCCATAAAAGGATGAAAATGTATTTATCTTCTATTTATTAAAACCAAAAATGGTCAGACTAAGGTAAAAATATTCCAAAATATCACATAAATATTTCCAAAAACAACTAACCTTATATCCAAATTAAAAAAAATTATAAAAATATCAATGAATATATTAACTATAAGGGTAATTTTATACCTTTCATCTTATATAAAAAAGATAATAACATTCTTCCCAAACAACCTTCATGTTAAATAACTTATTAAACAAAAGTGTTACATATATCTTCACCATTTATTAATACCCAATAAAAACACTTACACAATATTGTTAACCACCATAGAATCCCTTTACATAAAATCTCAAAAGAGTATCTATGCACTTAAGATTATGATAAATATTAAACTCATTAACCCATAAGGATATACATAGTTCTTAAATTATCATCAAATAATAATTTAATGACCTAAAGAGTAATCTAAATCCTTTCCATGATAACAATTATAACATACTTGATCTGTAAAACATAATATGATTCTAAAAACATATTTTTTTACAATTATAGATTGGATACCAATTGACATGAATCAAATTTTACTATCAATAATTACGACATCAAAAGGAAATATTGAGCCATTAAAATTCCTAAAACCTTATAGGTTTAGTTTTTTGGATAATGTAGAAAGATATTTACATAAAAAAACTCATATACTTCCATAATAATGGGAATATATCACACTGTATCCATATTATAGATTCCATGATGAGTCTTCAATATCTCTTATAAAATTCTCAAAACATGAAACATTTATAGACATAACACACACAACATCATTCTTAATAACCTGGGGATATTAAAACATTAAAATGGTTAGATCAAAAGCTTATTAAGGGTTAACATAAGAATAAATAAAATATCATCAGTGGGAATAATATGATGATAAGGTTATGAGAACATAATCGAATCACATGAGCATAACATAAAAGAATTATCACCCATAAAAACTCAAATAATAAAACTTGTGTAATGGACTTACAGAAGTCTTAAAGGAGTATTAAATAATTATCCATTTAAAATCATTTTTTATATGAGAAATTAAAAATCATATATATCATATAGAATATCTATTGGTATCTTGGGACATCATACTTTTATTATGGAATCTCCTAAATCAGATAAAACCAAAATTCTATTAGAAGTAACTTCAATCTAGTTATATTAATCTTTTATTAGGATTTACTTACATTTAGTAAACTCTATATTCTCTTAGGTGTAACTTCTATCCAATTAACTCCATCACATTACCCAATACATTAAAAAGATATATCTATCTCAGGTTTCATTATAAGTTATGTCGGTCCCACCCATCATCATCTAAAATGTCCAAAAACCATAACACAAATAAAGTACATAGACCTTGCATTTCTTCATCAAAATCATAGAAAAGATCATGATTTTCTTAATAAATTGATTAAAACATAAAAACGTATTACTAAAAATTTTATATAAAACATTATGTTATTTCATTTATAGAAAAAATTTGGATTGTATAATTAGATAAAATCCCTAGTGTATCACTAGAAACATCATGAATTCTGAAACCGAAGTAAAATATTTTTAAAATAATATATGGATATTTCTTTAAAAATTCTAAAAATATAATTTATTTTGGTTTCTTTAAAAACCAAAAAATTTAAAAAATATTTACTAAAAATATTTTCTCTAAAAATAACCATGCAATATTTTATAGGTATATTCCAATAAAATATCGTTCACGGGAATGGTTGTCACACTCGATGATTATTTGTGGTTTGTACAACTCTTGAATTTGAGTCTCTATCTAATCTTCATTATCACTATTTTTTTGATTGAGGGGTTAATGTTAGGAATGAGAGTTGGTTTTATATGAGGACATGAACCTATGGTTTAAATAGATATAGGAGGTCCATCATCCAACCATTTAGATATATCATCCAACCAATCGACTAACATAGAATAATCCATGATATAGGATTTCCACTATCTTGAATGTGACTGGCCACCTGCTAGCCCATGGAATTAATATATTTAAATAATTATACCTGAATCCACTAGAAAACCGGTG
This sequence comes from Viscum album, assembly GCA_963277665.1. Taxonomy (NCBI): domain Eukaryota; kingdom Viridiplantae; phylum Streptophyta; class Magnoliopsida; order Santalales; family Viscaceae; genus Viscum; species Viscum album. Next base: position 928,891,165 of record OY728150.1, on the reverse strand, counting down.
GATTCTAGTGTATCATTGGTCACATGTCTAGTTTAAAATTTATTAAGGGATATTTTGTAGCTATTCAGAAAAACCCTAGTTTTATTACTTATTTATCCTCAACAGACCTATGGTGGATACATATAAATTTTGGGGATATCTGTGAGAAATATGGTATCCTATTATATATCCTAGGTTAGTTGAAGTGTTTATCAACTATGTAACCTATACTTGGTATGTTTTTCTCTATTTTGGTAATGGATTCACAATTTCTTAGTGTTCCACTTCCAAAAATGATATATTTGCATGAGGAGTATATTGGATTCGTGTTTTTGATTTGAGAATTATTTTCTTAGGATCCCCCTTACTATATCATTCCTATAACTTTTATAATAAATTTTTATCTTATGGTGATTGATAATCCATGTGTTTAGGTAGTTGGTATCATATGTTGTCCTTATTAATTGAAACCCTTATTTATTAATAATATTGGGAAGTGTTTCTGTGTTTTTGAAACATGATTTATGGTGACATGGAAAAAGGTTTTCCAATGGAATTATTAATTTTGAAACCTTCATTGATAATGGTTTTTAAAACAAAGTGCATCAATTTCTAAGAAAAATCGGTTTTCTTTGAAATGATTGATTTAAAGAACTTGTCTTGACCTCAATTCTATAAGAAAAATACATGCTTTGTTTTGATCATTGAATTGGGGATACATGTATGATATGTGTACAAATTGATTTCTGGTGAATTTTTATCCTTTGGTTTTATTTTTAAATGAATCCCATTTTATCATGGTTATTTAGGTGGGTGGTCCATGATAAGAATGTTATACGTGTTTAATTATAATTATAAATAGAAATAAATATTATAACACTAAAAATGTCAGTAAGGAGAGGAGTCACCTGTAGGGGTATACTCATACACCTTAGACCAATTTTCCAAGGTTAATGTTCTTCCTTATAACCAAGAATAATAGGGAGTGTGAGGATTATTGAAATATGAGAAAGCCTAATGAGGACTCATTTACCATGGTGATAGTTTTTTAATTGCTCTATTTTAACCCATTTTCTAGAAAATGATTTATTCATGCATGCTTTATAAAATGCCTATAAAATGATTTATGTTTATATTTAGTTATAAAATATGAAAATAATATTTATGTCATGATTAAATTTTATGTGATAATATTGGTTTTTTTGATATGGATAATTTTTTGAACACTTGGTGGGATGAAATTGGAAATTATTTATCACCAATTGAATATGAATTTGGGTGTGTGTTGAAATTTTTCTCTAGGTTGAGTTAATTGAAAGGCACCACTCAGGAGAATTAGGTACTCAAAATTAGTAGATAAGGGTTGTTGTATATGAAAAATTTATTGTGAAAATAACATGTTTCATGGTTATGGATTTTCATTGGTTTCATTTTCTCGTTCATCTATTTCATTGGAATTATCGATACTCTTATGGATTTCTACTTCAGTTGAAATTTTTTTGTAGGTGACTCTATTTATCAAGTGAAATGATTGAATTTTAAATATATTTTTTTGGTGAACCATTTATGAAATTTGTTCTTTAATCCCATGTAGTTTTTTGCAGTTTGTAAGGACTAGAAATGCCATATGGACCATGTTGCGAGCCACCCTTGGTTTAGTGAATATGTATATTATTGGTGCAGTTAAAGAGACAATTTATCATAGAAAACTCTTATTTTTTAATATTAATTTAAAAATAATATGATCTATGAATAAAAAAAATACATCATGACCAGTGGATTTTGTAGATTACATGACTTGCTCAATTTCCAGAACATGAAGAGGAGGAACTTAGAATGAAATTTATAATTAATTTATAAGAATATAGTGAATTACCTGAACATATAACTACTTAGTCATTGTAAATTAGTTTGACTAGATCTCATTATAATAACATTTAGGTATAGGATCTAAGTATATAATTCATCAAGCGGTGATCCACACATGCACCACAATATCCGAACATCATCATAAAATCAACGGGTTTTAGAATGGATTATCATGATTGTTTGTATCATTTGGGTTGATCATAATAGAATTATATTTGAGGATTAAGAAGTTTTTTTCTTCTATTTATATATTGAGATAAGAGTAGGGGATATCAAACTCTAGAACTATAGAAATCTATTTACATCTTGAGAGAGCTTCTCTCTATTCCATATACAAAATAAGACTGTATATTGAAAGTGATATAAAATATATTTTTTTCTGAAGGTTTATGGTTATAAAGTACCACATAGGTCCCTTTCTAATTATATAAATCTTAGTTGTCCCCTTTCATAACAATAATACAAATATTATTATCATTCACTGGATATGTGCATATATTATGAATATATAAATAAATACTGTTTATATCATTTCCCACAAAACTAATATAACCAGTGTTCTTCCCTCGTCTACATCAACCAAATCTTGAATAATGACTATTTATTTAATATATAAATATACCTCTATTATTTTTAAATAAATATAATAAATATTATATTTAACAAACCTTGATTATAAATATTTATTATCATTATTTATATCATTTATTATTTCTAATAATTTTTGATTTTATCATTCCAATCAACAAAACCCCAATAAATATTAAATAATATATTATTAAAATTTATTATATCATGCTAAATTAAACATTGAATTTAACATAGATGATAGATACACTTATTTTGTAACCCTCTAGGACAATTTCTTAATGGAAACAAGTGAATATTCCTAATGTTCATGGTTAGCATCTATAAATATTCTTAGGAAACTACAGATAATGGAGTAAATGTCACAATGATAGACAACCTCAGATTATTGGCTACTGTGTAATATAGTCCATTTACCATGATATATCTAATGAAGTAGGTTGTATACTCATGTCATTAAGCCATGTTCTCAATGTATCTTTTGTTAACCTTTCAGAAATCAACTTATCACTAAAAACCATGGCCATTTATTTATGTAGTGAGTTCCATTATCATGAATGGTCCAAAGATATAAACTTCAAACAAGGTTCTAAAGGGACAAATCCTTTCCCATATTATTCATTGATGCAACATCACATATCATGTACCCAATGTATCCTACATTGTCAGGATTATTTTTCATCATGGTTTTCATCAATACCATAACTTAGGATATTAATTAAAAAAATATTAACATCCAAGGAATAATAGCAATTTTAATATATATGAACATCCAATGAAACAAAAAATTTGGATTTCCCACTTCGGGGTCTATTCTCATAAACTCTCTTCATGGAGATTACTAAGGGAGAACATCATGATATTGTGTATTAACAACTTATGACCCTCCAACCCATAATATCCTATATTCTCTATTACCCTTTAGAAAATATAATCCTCCTTTAGTATGTTGATTCAAGAATCTTATCATCACACCTCATGATTATCATCTTGGTGGGGAACTTCTATGAAATTTTAGTACAATGTATATTTTTTAGAAATTTTCACATACCATTTAATTTAGATGAAAAATCATTATTTGATAAGAAAATTAATTAATATTAAAAAAATAAAAATATATGATCATCAATTAATTATAAGTAAATGCTAAGAAACAACTCTAATAAACTCCCACTTTCATTAGCGCTAACTATTAGCAACCTTCAGTCCAATATCCCACCCATGGTACTAAAGCCTTTGTTGACATAGAAACTTCAATAAGGGATCTTCCATGTATTACTATGTGGATACTCCTATCATAAAAAAATCACCTTGTCAGAGAAAATACATCAAGAGATAAAACATTCAAAGTATGTTTTTTCACTTTATGTGACCATGACTCTTAGAAAAGATCCACCGCTGCATTGTTATCAGAGTAAACAATGATAGGGTTTCTGAATCTCATAACCACATTATGTTCTTGGAAAAATTATTTTAGTAAAAAATAATTCATTTCCTACACCATGATCCAAAATATACTGATAATTGACTGTAGAATCAGTGAAAACTAGATACTTTGAACTCTTTCGGATCACAACTCCTATACTGTTACAAAAGTCATATCTGGACTATGATGTCAAATAATTATAGATTTTACTGAAATATAAAATCTATATAACCTTTTATGACTAGATATTAATCTTCTCCTTACAATGAGAACATATCATTATATCATCTCACATACTAAAGGATAACCTTAATAATAGTGCATTGTTTTTCAGTTGAGTCCTCTTGATATCTTACTACTATGATCAAATAATAATGTTCATAAATCCTTATACATTAAATGAAATGAAAAATTTATACTATTGTGTAAATTGATGACATCTTACCGATTATCTATCTTTAAATTGTGTTTGCAGACCCATATTCTGGGAAATATGAATACCATGTGCCATTGGAACTAATTCCCTCATATATTATTCCATACTTAACCTCTTCAGTATAATTTCAATATAAGTAGATTGTAATTGTAAAATAATCCTCTTTGATATATCTTTCATGATATTGATCCCAAAAATTTTCTCTGCTTCACCAAAGTCGTTCATAGAGAACCACTTTCTCTACATGCCTTAGCTATAAAAAAGGTTGGATTCTAAATTAGTAACATCTCATCAATATATTCTACTATGAAAATGACCTTACTCCCACTAAACCAATTACAATCACATGGCTCATATTAATTCTTAACACACCAAATTTTTTAACAGATTCATAAAGTTTAATATTCAATGACTTAGATGATTTCTTTAATCTATATGTGGATCTTTGCAAACTTGCATACCTTTTTGAAATTTCCATGAGTATAAAAAATTTAATTGGGCCATAAACTCATATTTTTAATGGTTCTAATTGGGTAAATTATTTTTTTCATCTACCTAACAATTTTCCTATTCATGGAAGAATACAATAACAAGTATAACTTTGATGATTTAAAAATGGATGGTGGAGATTTTTTTAATCTGAGTCAAATCCATGAAATTTCCTAAACTCTTAATCTCCTAACCATGCTTTATATGTACTAACCTGAACATCCATAAAAATATTTATATTAAATACTTAATTAAAAAAATATTCTTCACATCTATTAGATAATCAAACAGAACTCACACATGGTTCTGGTACATGGAATCCATCTTTGAATTCATGTATTCATTCTATTTTGTAGCTTAGAAGATCTCTACCACCTCCATGAAGGAATGTGTCTCATTATTTTCAACCAATAACGAGAACCATATTTTGTGACAAGATATATATATCTCTTTGGTTCTCTAACCTCTATGGTTCTCCTACGAAGTACTTGTGTTTTAGGGTCAACTTCTTCCACATGCCCCTGATGAATCTATTATTCTACCAACTCTTATTTATATTAAGAATCAAATTCTTTTAATATGATATTTATCTTACTATCATACTTGATGATGTTTTCCCACTCATTTAATACATATTTCCTTGAAACTATAAAATTTTTCTCTGAGGGATCATATAGATAGTGTAACCTAATTTCATTAGGGTAACCTATAAAGAAACAAATCATTCCCTAAGGTCAATGTTTATTTATTTAGATAGATTTAAAAAAAGCCCACATTCTCATGTATGAGTATCTGAGAAAAAAATATTCTTTTTAATCAATAAATCCAAGGGAATACTGTTATCCACTTTATTTTCTACTCAGTTTATTATGTATGCTTCAATGTCTAATGCATACCCTAAAAAGGATAATAGGAGGATTTCATGACTCATCATCGACCATACTGTCTCCAGAGAGTTATTATTCCTCCTTTCATAGACACCATTCCACTACAACATATAATGACAAGTGAGTTAAGATAAAATCCCATAATCACAGATAATTTTGATAAACTCATGAATATGTAATTCCCCGTATAAATACATCAATTTTATTTATGTTATTACTAATAGGATTTTCAAAATAATTATTAAACTATTTGAACTACTAAAAGTATTAATAATTATACATCATCAAATATATGTAACCATAGATAATCATTTTACTGGTAAAATATATAAAGTATGGGAATCCACCTATATATTTTACTTTAATAGGTATACACATCTGTGTGTACCATTTCTAGAAGCATTTAGAACCTATCACCTTGAAAAAAATTGGTGGTTTGGTCATATTTAATCATAAAAAATCATGATATATTTTAATAGGTTTAAGCTCAAAATATCCTAAGTTACCATCATCATAGAAAATTATGAAATACTTCTCATTTATATTATTAAGTCAGTGATTATATAACTGGGTTTGAAATGAGTCATGTGGATATTATTTCTTATCAATTACTGATATTTTATTTTAACACTTAAATACATAAATACCATTATTCAATTGTGGAAAACAATAACATATTCTATATTTATAAATGTAGAGACTCTTATTTCCAATGTTGAAAATAAATTGATCCATTTCTAAATACGAAATTTAAATTAAGCTCTTAGTATCACTAAAAAATTAATAACATTTCATCAAAACCAAAACCATTTCTACGGTAAACATGAGGTGGTGGTATATAATATCTAGACTAGAGATCCTTACTCCATTAGAAACCTGTAGATCCATGTCACCTTTTCAAACATTCTAAAATCTACTTGGATTCTATATTTGGATAAAAATGTGAGCACCACATGTATTATTCAATACCCAACTTGAATATATGAGAATATTTGAGTCGATAAAAACTACAACTAATGATTACCCATGATTATTTGTTAGGGTGTAGTTCCTATTCCAGTGACCTTTATTTTCAATTGAGAAACAAATTATATTGTTATCCTTTTCATTCAACCAGATCATCTTCTTCATGGTAGAAGGGTTTGTTGAATCCTTATAATTATAATGTGTACTTTGACCATTTTACTTATTTATACTTTTATTATTCACCATATAGACCATGGGTTTTTCATTCCCCATGTGTTTATCAACATAGTGAATTATAGTAATAAGTTTCAAAATATTCTTCTTTCTACTACTCAAATTATAATTCATCATAAAACCAGAGGTGGTTTGGCTAGTGAGGATAAAATGATATTACACACAAATAGTCAAAGATCATAAACACTAAGATATATATGAATTCTATATATCCGATCATATTAACCACATTATTCCCAAATAGTGCTAATACTCCATGTTTGGACATGAATAGTGAATTTGAGATATCATATCTCTTATATCACGACTTCTCGTGATAAAGCTCACAATGATGAGAAATGATTTTATATGAATCTATATCCTAAAATTTCTTTATTATACAAGGAGTATATCATGAATAATTGGATGTACTTTGCTTCATAAAAATATTTTAAGTAGAGTGATACTTCTTCCTCAATAGCTTCTTTCACAAGTAACTTATGAAGTGATATTTCTAGCACACATAATTTTTGTTCATGGAATACTGTAATGGTTCAATTCCAATAAAATTACTACAAATTAATTATTTTTAGAAGGTTATCTTTTGATATTGTGGATCATAGTGATATTTTAGATGTCATGTGATTTTCCATTTCAATAGAAAATAATAACAAATAATTAGTACATCCTTAATTACCAAGTCATATTTAATTATTTTATTAAATATTATTAATCTGCCAATATTTTTTTGAAACATAATCTCCCTTACCATTAGTTTCATAATATCCTATATTAGAGATATTATAGCGGCAAGGACCCATATTCCACTTCTAATGAGCTAGACTTGAGTTCGATAAGTTAATTGGAGGGGTTTGGGTAGGTGTAACTTACCAAATGTAATAAATCACCATTCCATGATATTTTTAGTGGGATCAATAATACTAAAATCTTGGATATATATATTTCCTCAACCATACAATCTAAATTACACCATGTATTATTTCGGAAGTTAACCACTAATGTGAACCATGTTAAGGAAATGCAAAACATCATGCTAAAGATCCTCGATAATTAAAATCCCTGTGACCTAGGTTGGTTAAGAACTTTGAACTATGGGTTTTACTCTGACTCAATTAATGGAAGTTTATACCAATAAAATATTTTATTTGATGATTTTTTTAACTTATGTGTAAAAACCTTGTTTTATCTAACCACATTCCTTATTATTGTTAAGGGGATTTTACTTATGTGATTTTATATTATCTAGTTTTATGTCATTATATCTTTAATTATTAATAATCCATTTATTAAGTGATTTGATAGTGTCAATATATATAATTAATAATCCATGAAACTGAAAGAAATAAAATATATGGGGCATGATCATGAGATTATTCAACGGTTTTTAATCAAGAGGGTGATACACTAACCCTAAAACCTAGGCAAAAACACATTGAACCATATCTTGGTTTTGGTTACAATTTTCCCCCTTCCGTCATATATATCACATTTATTGATTTTCCCTCGGCACTGGGATGAATACTTTACCCTCTTACCCATGGGACTTATCCTCTTATATTCTTTTACATGCATATAGGTGAAGGGATCTAATGGATTGGATAAAAGGGGTTTATATAAAATAAATTATAGGAATTGAAGCCCTTACATAGTAAGGAGGAGGGGATGAAATGTATGAAATCATTTTAATTTAAATAAAATAATAAATTAAAATGAAACCAATAACATGGATAGGTATTGTCTATTCACATGAACATCCAAACAATATGAAAAAAACATAAATTTTTACTCTACTTATCAATTAAATCAATTAATTATTTCATTAAGTGAAAATCTAAAAATTAATATAGTTAATTAAATGTATCTTAATTATATACAAGATTCATTTATTTACCATTATCTATAAGTTTAAAAAATAAAATAAATTATTTTTTTAAAAAATTAATAAAGTAAAAAAGTGTAATTGAAGGAAGAAACATGTACCAGTCCAAAATATATGAAATTATCCATGGGCTTGTGAATTACATTAGCATCTAGTAGACATGAGTGGTATATAATTAAATAGCACATACAGTCAAAAAATTAAAAACAAAACACATATTAATTCTATTTCACATGATGATCCTGGTGTTTGTGGAGTACACTATAAACAAGGACCATGCATAACTTTTATATTTTTAATTTAACATAGAAATTAATTTAAGAGATAATTAATAATTCAATTACATGGAAGTTACTATAAAATAACAGAAATATGGGACACATGTGAATATTATTAATTATATAATTAATTATACTCTCTATGTCAAATTAAGAAAACTATTTACATAAGACAACATGAGGTGTATTGGGTTACATGAAGTGTAATTTCTTTTTCATGGTTCGTGACACAAGACAAGGGACTAGGTGTGTCTCTTGTTGTGCGTTTGTAGGAGGTACATGGTGTGTATCCATCTTATATGATGTGGGGCCTCATATGATTCATAGTATTTCCTTATCCATGTCATGTAGAGGATAAACCACATGCTTAGACAACCAAATTCTCAATTATGATGACAATTGGACTACATACCATTTATTAATTTTACATGGTGTTTTGTTCTTCAAACTATATTCCATATTGTGAAGATATACACACTGATATTCTTTTATCATACCAATTATCTATTTTTTTATACTGATATAATATTGATGTGAGATATAAACAATATAAACAGGTACACAATGTACTGATTGGGGTGCACGCAATGTAATATTGTGTTATCTAGGAAGAACTTTGGCTTATCAAGATGGTGTTTTTGGATATATCAACATTTTATATTAACTCAATTATTGGTTATGTTAGTGAGAATGAAGAAATAGAAGAGAAAACAATGTTAATACTTCAGAAATGAATAAATATGAAGTAAAATAAAAATCAAATTCATGAGATTCAGTTAATGATTAATAAATAATTATAAATTAACCATGTTATTTCTCTAATAACACTTGTATATTCTAGGAATAATATAAGTTCCTACTAGAATGACGAACATATATTTTTAATTTTATTTCTCCAATAATTCAATATTTACATAACAAATGGATTCATGATCAAAATAATTTGTAGATAACATTATATGATTAAATTCCATAATTAGAAGTATAAGATCTTCATATATAATTTATAATTATTTTATAAGAAGATATAGAATTACATGAACATGTAATTATTTCTTTAATATTGATTTGGTTTCCACAATGTCATCATGCCATCATTTGTTTTAAAAGATCCATATGTATAATCCTAGTAGCGGTGATAGAAATGTCCACCAAAACATAAATATGTCACTACAAGAACCCCTAAGTGCATGCATGAATTATCTTGATCACTTTCATCATTCGGGGTTGATGAAAACATAATCCTCTTTAAGGAAAAATAAGTCTCAGTTTTCTATTGGTGGTTTGAAAGATGTGGTGGATAGAAAAAAATCTATAACTCCAGAACTCTACAACTATATCCAGATCTTGAAAGAGATTATCTCTATCCGTTGTCCGCAAAAAAATATTTAATATATAAAGTTCTATAATTATATTTTTATTTTGGATGGTTTTGGCTTATCAATTGGCACTTATGTCCCTTACAAATTCAACAGCTCTTAGTTGACACCATGTGTAATAAGAAAAATAAAAATATTATTATCATTCACTTGACATGTGCATATATTAACAATATTTAAAGAAATATCACAAATACCATTTCTAGAAAAACCATTATGCTCAATATATTTACGCTTCTTAGAATGTACAAAACATTGAATAATAACTATTTATTTAACAAATAAATATCAGAACATTATCCATCAATAAATATAATAAAAAATATATTTTAACCGAACCTTAAAAATAGATATTTATTATTATTATTTCACACGCTTATTATTTTTAATAACTTATTATTAAATTCAAGTGATCAATGAAACTAGAATAAATATAAAACCATAAAGAAAAAATAATATATATTCAAAACTATTAAATTTATCATTGAATTTAAAATAGATTATAGACACACTTTGTTTGTGACCCTCTACTCTTCATTATTTTTGTAAATAGGTGGAGATACCTAATGTACATGGTTATCATCTTGAAATATTCACAAGAACCCATAGAGAAATTAGTAAATATCAAAAATGAAATAAAACTTTACACAAATTATTAGTACGTAATATATTTCTTTTATCATTATATCTCTAACCTAAAAGTTTCTATATTGGTGTGAGAAACCCATGTGTTTGATTTCACTTTATTTGAATTTCTAGAAATAAACTATCACACCGAACACAATGGAAATCGATTTATCTAGATTGTTTATTTCAATAAAAGGGCCTGAGATATCAACGTTTTTCAAGGGTATAATGTGATAAATTAATTTTTCCATTATTCATTAATGCAATATCACTCATTAATAAACGAACATGCCCATCATTTATATGAGAATATTTCTTCAATGTTTTCATCAATATTTCATTGTACATGACTTATGTTATTTATAAATTATAATACTAAAGTCTAAGGACCAATACACATGTTTGTTGATAGAAAAATCCAATGAAATATAAAATTTTCATTTTTTTATGACAGGTCTATTACCATAACCTCCCTTCTTGGACATTACTAAGGAATAACACCACGGGAAGTGGTATCATTGTCTTATGTGCCTCCTTCACCTGATATCCTGTATCATAACATCCTATTAGACAATATCATCTGACTATTAAATATTCATTCCAAAATACTATTGTGGAACCTCCATATTCTAATCATAGCTAAGAACATACATGAACATACAGTTCAATATATATTCTTTTAAAATTATCAAATTCTATGTCATACATAGGATTATTCATGATGTGAAAATAATCATCATTAATATTATGGAAAATTAATACATGTAATAATCAAGTGCTTAAAGGTTGGTTCTAGGGAGACAACTCCAACAAAATGGGAGGTCATCTAGGTTAGTGCATGAAAAATTAGTATTAAAGGAGGTAATTTTTATTCAATTTATGATATATTATTTTGGGATGTACTATTAGACAAAATATAGGATTATTTAGACTTAAGAGGTATTTCATGATCATGTTCTTGACCAAGACTCATCATTTAGAGACTCAACATAACTTGGATGGTTGGGAAATTATTTTTTATTTTATTTTTTGATTTAATTCTATTTTATTTCAAAACTTTTAGGAAATATATGATATTTATAATTTGGTATGTTTTTTTTATGTTTTATTAGTTGATGATGGCAATTACCATGCCCCCTAGAAAACTATTGATTAGACCATTGAAGGGAGATGCTGATGAACCATAGTAAGGTAACACTTCAGGTGACAAGAACTTCATTTCTTCTATAGTACATGCAGTTTGAGCCTTGTCCTGATGGGCCACACAATTTCCTAACATGGAGGTGGAGTCATATCCTTAAAAATAAAGGGAATGAGATTCATCCAAATAGTTTTCATAAAAGAAAACACTATCCTTAAAAGGTAAAAATGATCCTTATGAGGTAGGAAAATGGATTGGAAATATTGAAATTGTAATGAATCGAAATTTTGAATAAATCTTGTTTCCTAATTTTGTGTGTTATTTTATACTCAACAAAACTGTTTCATTTGATAACATGAGTATAATTAAAATGAGACCATTGGGTTTTGACTGTTATATGACCATTGGTCAATATGACCACTATAAACTAAACATTTCGATTGTTGTCTCTAAATAAAAGTAATCTTGGTTAATTATTATAGAAAGAAGATTTGATTGCCTCACCCAGTAGTCTTGGACCGATCGAAGCCCATCTAACAGAACTTAGGAAGGAGGTAGCACCATTGGGCTTTTCTCTGGACCAAACCCAAGACGAACTTCATCGTGTGAAGCTAGAACAGAATCACCTTTGCGAGAAGTTCAAACTGATAGAAATTACTACTCGTGCGATGTTGGCCGAGCCTCCCTCAGATTCTCTCACCTTAGCACACCTTACACTTAGGTCCTATGCTGGTGTGATAAGGGGCTATGTAAGGAGACCGTAACTGTCTTGTGTAATCCTTTATTTTAAATAAAAATTGGCATTTCTTCTTATAATGAAGTTTATGAATTTTCAAATGACTGGATAAATATAGTATGCATATTTTTTATGAATTTTAGAAAAAGGATATTTTAAAAATGTTTATGAAAACCTTAAATAATTAAAAATGTGTTATGATATTCAAAAAATGGTCTTCTAAAATTATGTTCAGTACGAAATTTAGAGTCTAATAAGATCAACTTGATTTTTGATGAATAGTAAATTATGAATAGTGATTTTATGCTTAGGATTAGTAATGTGACCAAATGTATTATTAATCACACTTAAAGAAAGTATTAATATAATCTAGGCACCTTGATTAAGTAATGTGATTCAATAAAATGGTTAAATAATGGTTTCATAAATTATTATTCAAGTATAAGTTTTTTCGGGTGAATAGTGTTTTTAATTAAAAATTAAATTAAAAATATTTAGAAGATTATTTTTATAAAATGGATTTCATTTTTGAACTCAAAGCATCGATATTATGTTAAGGTAATTTTTGGGGTTTTTTCTGAAAAAATGAATTTTCGGTGAATAGTGTATTTATTTAAAAATTAAATTAAAAATATTTAGAAAATTAATTTTATAAAATGGAGTTAATTTTTGAAATCAGAGCATTGATATTTGGTTAATGTGAAATTTTGGGATTTTTTCTGAGAAAGTTGAATTTTAAGTGAATAGTAAAAATACAGTTTTTGGGTTTTAGTATGTTTAATGACATCATAACTGTGTCATGATGATTCCATGAGATATTTTAAGGGATGGTCGACCAAAGGTGATTAATTATTGTATGGGGGCCCCATTTGGCTTAACTCCATGGGAAATACCATGAGAGGGCCCATGCTTTTGAGAAAACCACTTGTGAGGTGTCCCTTGGCCATTAATGCCTTGTCCCCTCAATTTCCCTATAAATTCCAAGCCATCTACTCATCCATTTCGACTCCCAACTCTCCCCCAATGAAGTTCTGGTCTCAGTACCTCCCAAGGAGTCCTCCCAAGGTGCCCCCAAGCCCTCAAGGTCCCAACCTTTGAGTTTTAAGAGTTATGTTTTAAGGTAAGGGATCCGACCCCTCTCTTTCTTTTCAAGTGATCTCTTTTATGTCATTTCTTTTATGCTCCATGTTCTTATATTGGAAGAGGTTATTTTATATTCCCCTTAATTCCCTTTTTTACGTTCATATAATGAGATATCCGCTCTTACTCTCATTATTTTGTTTTATGAATGTTTAAGTGGCGCCGTTAGGCTGCCGAAATTTTTGTAACAGATTCTTTCTCCCTTCTCATTTTTCAAGATCTATTTTCATGTGAAGTCTTTCAAGTTACTTTTTATTATGTTGGGGCATGATCTATATATTTATCATACTGATCTTTTATGATCATATGATGGGAGACCCCATTTGATCTCTTCAATTCAGTATTTTGATGTTTTAAGTGGCGCCGTTAGGCTGCCGAATTTTTAAGTGGTTCTTTCACCCTTATCATTTTTCAAAGTTCTATTTTCTTGTCAAGTATTTCAAGTTACTTTTAATTATGATGTGTTATGATCTCTATATCTATCATACTGATCTTTTATGTTCATATGATGTGAGACCCTATTTGATCTCATCAATTCATTTTTTTGAAGTTTAAGTGACGTCGTTAGGCTGCCGAATTTTTAAGGGATTCGTTCAACCTTCTCTTTTTCAAGTTATATTTTCTGGTCAAGTATAACGACCCATACTTTACATACATTGTTAATACATCGAAATTGAAGCACACTTATTACAACATATGACAAAACCACAAAGGACCGTATAGGTATAGTGTCTTTAGAAACTGGGAAACATAAACAACTGGTTCATAAATCTTCTACAGTGTCTCCCATTTATTTCATCATATCTAGGGTCCCTTTTAGCATATTCTACTTAATATCCATCTTCCTGACCTGGGGAAAAGAAAACATAAAAGGGTGAGCTCAAATGCTCAGCAAGGGCAAATAAAGGAAATAAAAATCATATCATATCTTTATGAAAATCAAAACCTGCAAAAGAGATCATAATATCTTAACATGGAATAAATCATAGAAGTGAAAATGAGATCCCCATAATCATAACATAAAACTTGAAACTTTGTGGCATGCACACATAATCATGGAAAATCATTTCTTGTTAGTCATGACTCATTGCCAAGACTATCTTAGTGGACAAAGTCCCTTTCTGAACCGAGTTCACTCCTCGTTTCAGTCCTGTTTCACTGAACCGAAATAACCTTCCGTTCCAGCCATGTCTATCTCATGAGATATAAATCTTTACCCAATGCATTGGAGGGAGATATAGGTCCCACCCATCTTATAATGAATCCTTTCTTATGTGTGCCACATAATCATAAAACATACATCATCACATAACACATGTAACAAAAATGGGATTCTTGAAACATCATGACATCATAAATAAATTCATATAAGATAAAGGAATTCATAAAAAATAATTCCATCACAACATGATCAAGTCAATGTAATAATAGGGATAAAAACAGAACCCTTTATTATCTTAGATGGAAAATAATTTTGATAAAACACTTGAACTCCATTCTTGAGGAAAATATCCTTTCTTCGTCAAAAACATTTTTCCTTTCATAACATTTCATAAAACTTTAAAATAAAAGAAGTTGATTAAAAATAAACTTGAAAACTTGTAAAGGAAGCTTCTTGGAAATAATGTTTTAAAAATCCATTCATGCCGTATAAGTTAAAAAAAAACATTCTTCGTACTTTTGTCGGAAAAGTCAAAAAGTACCTCGTACGAAAAACGACAAAAGATTCCTTTCATACATATTACTAACAACTCACCTAAGGGTAAAAATGGTTTTAAACAATTGTAGGTGGATGGAAATAATATTACATATTGATGAAACATGGATGTGGATGATAAAATACATCCCAGTAAGTACTTACGAATAAACAATCTCGGATAAAAAAATGAGATTGTGATATTTTCCCTTACCTTAGGTCTGATTTGCTTTGTTCGTGTCCGAAGCTTTTGTATAATGGTTTAAATAATGTTATTGATATGATATCATATATGGTCATATTATTAGCTTCTTGTTAGTAATATTTCATTGTTACTTGTTACTCGGGTCTTTATAACTTTTTGTTCTTATGCGTGTTTTGTTGAATAAATTCTTATTCTTATCTTTAGGTTATAGAAAATTCATTTCCAGAATGGTATTAGTGTAGTATATACCATATTCATTCATTCAATTTATATAATCATTATGAAATGAAGATCATGTAGAACGAGTCGCATCACATCGTGGAGACGGTATTCCGTACGTACGCACGAGTGATGATATCATTCCTATGATCATGGAATTGTATTGGAGTATATGTATATTATTTCAGTATCAATATTACTTTATAATAATCATAAATATTTACTCATTACACCATTATACCCATCCTTGTAAGGTGATGGTGGAAAATAGATTACACCACGGCGTGGAGACGGTATTCCGTACGTACGCACGCGCGGTGATTTCATTTTTCCGTAGGATGGATAGAAGGTGAATTAGGGTTGTTTCATATTTATAATAACATATCAGTATGTAAGTAATACTGATGTTATTACTTTATCATGAAACAACTAAAGAAGAAGAAGTTGAAGAAGAATGAAATTGAAAAGATCGGTAATGGATATTACCTTTTCTTTGGTAAGCCTCTTTGAATCCTCTACTTAAGGAACTAAGATTGGTCTTTGGAGAAGACCAGGACCTCTAGGATTATTCTAGGGAAGTGGAGAGGAGAAAATGACAGGGGTTGGCCGAGCTTGAGTGCTCAATTTGGTGTGAGGAGGAGGGGGAGGAGGTGCCCTTTTATAAGGGAGGAGAGGGGCACCTTAGGAATATCTCAAAATATTATTTTATATTAAAGTCAAAATCTGTTTATAATGGTTCCAAAGGGTCTTATTTCGAAGCTAAAGTGGGGATGGGTCGAAATCCTATCAACCAATAGAATTTAGACAAGTTTAGGATATTATTTTAACCTTATCAATTAGATTTAACTCTAAGTTAAATAATTTAACTTTTACCATGTCTTTTTGTTTTCTTTTACTATATGGTTAATACACTTACTATAACATGCCAAACGAACCCCAAATTGTTTATTATTAATATATATATCCTTATCTAAGTCATTTGGCCGAACCTTAGATTTTTAGGAATAAAATAACAATTAATAATATAATATTTGATTTAAAAACTATTTTGTGTCAATGTTGACACTATTTGATATATGATTTTTTTTAAAAGTCATAACAGAATTATATGTTCGAACCAAGTTGATTAAAGAAACACTAATATATCATAGTAACCTAGAAAATTAGTGTAATTCATAAAAAGTCTCAAATTACATTTATTTGGGTATTTATAACATCAATTATGTCAATATTTCATTAATAAGATAATTACTGCATCATCTTTGTATCATATTAAATGATAATTATTTAATCCCTAAAAATTCTAAATAAATTCCTATGATTTAGATAATTGTATTAGCTTTCTGGAGACTATTCATGTTCGAAGTTTCATGAAGTTTATCACTATATTAAAATTATTATACTTATATAATTTAAGAAAGTGACATGTTGTCACATTCTTTGGTTTTAATAATAATTAAATTATTTTCATTGAACAAATTTAATTAAATGAATCTAATCCGACCCTTAGGTGATATGGGTCGACTTTTAGTCATCCAATAGTATTTTGACATTTGTTAGGTTAATTTTAAAATATTATATTTCCCCTTAATTACCCGATTTACCTTTAACTATGGTAAATAAAATTTACCATAATTACTATTCATAATTCCCAAAAATAAAAAGTAGCTTATTAACATAATTTGGACCCACTGATTCCAAATATTTAATCCATTTTTCCAAATTCAATACACAAAAGATGCAGAAATTAAATTAAAAATAATCCCGTTGTCGAAGGAAAACGAGTTTTTCTTTAAAACATTGCAAAAGATTGAATTGATTTAACCTACAAATTCAAGGTAAAATCAATGCTAATGACATACATTATATTAAATGGTAAAAATATATTCTATTTATACTTTAAAACCATTCAATATTATAATTTAACCACATAAGATATTATGATGAAAAAAGTTGTTTTTAATTAAAATATAGCGTGTTTTTACTATTCATTAAAATATGAAAGTTATCGGAAAAATATCAAAACTTTATCTAATGTAAATTTTTATATCCTGATTCAAATGAAGAATTTTATTTTGTCAAATTGAACATATAAACATGTCAAAAACTAGATTTAATGTGGGTGCGCCATCAAAAGGCGGCAAAACTGCATTTTTTGAAAAATACTTATTTTACCCGAAAAAATTATTTTGTTCTTATAACATGTTCTAGAAATGCGTAAGATGAATAATAATGTTATAATATTCAAAATTTAGTTAACACTATTCATAACAGCTAGTTTTAATAATATTTTAATAGCATATCATTGTTTAGTGAAACTCGGTATTGCGTACAACGCAAGCTATCGAGGAAGGTCGCGATTGCGTGTAAAGCAAGCCAAGTAAGTGTTGTGTAGAAAAAGATTCCTGTGATGATTTATATAACATAAAAGTCTCGGGTGTTACATTCTACCCCCCTTAAAAAGAATTTCGCCCTCGAAATTCATCACTTTGTAACAAACAGATGAGGATACTTCTCCCTCATCATATCCTCAAGCTCCCATGTAGCTTCTTCAAGTTGGTGGTTCCTCCATAAAACTTTCACCAAGCGAGTGGTCTTGTTTCGTAAGACTTTTTCGCTACGATCCAGAATCTCTATCGGCTGTTCTTCATAAGAAAGATCTTGCTCCAGCGGTACAACTTCTGAGCTGAGTACATGTGAAGGATCTGGTATGTACTTTCTCAGGAGAGATACATGGAACACATCGTGAACTTGAGAGAGATTCGGTGGAAGCGCCAATCGATAAGCTACCTTCCCAACACGATCCAGTATTTCGAAAGGACCGATATACCTAGGGCTCAACTTCCCCTTCTTTCCAAATCTCATAACCCTCTTCCAGGGAGATATTCGTAAGAACACTTTATCGCCCACTTCAAACTCTAGGTCTTTTCTTCGGTTGTCGGCATAACTTTTCTGTCGACTCTGAGCTGCTCTTATGTGTTGTTGAATAGTTCTGACCTTTTCTGCCATTTCATCAACGAGATCAGGTCCTAACAGCTTTCTTTCCCCAACTTCATCCCAGCATGTTGGAGTCCTGCATTTCTTTCCATAGAGAGCTTCATAAGGAGCCATCTGAATACTGGAGTGAAAGCTATTATTATAAGAAAATTCCACCAAAGGTAGGTGTTGATCCCAACCTCCTTTGAAATCCATAGAGCAAGCTCTCAACATATCTTCTAGGGTTTGAATTGTTCTCTCAGACTGACCGTCTGTCTGGGGATGATAAGCAGTGCTGAAACTCAACTCTGTATCCAGAGTATGCTGAAGACTTCGCCAGAACTTCGAGGTAAATCTCGGATCTCGATCAGATATAATAGAAAGTGGTACTCCATGAAATCTTACCACTTCCTTTACATATATCCTGACAAGCTGATCTAGAGAGAAATCCTCTCTAATAGCAATGAAGTGTGCAGACTTTGTAAGACGATCAACTATGACCCAGATAGCATTATTGCCTTTGGACGTTTTAGGAAGTCCTGTGACAAAGTCCATAGTGATGTTTTCCCATTTCCATTCGGGTATGGGTAATGGTTGTAACATCCCCTTAGACTTCTGTCTCTCAGCTTTATCTTGTTGACAAACCAAGCATCGAGATACATATTCAGCAACATCTCTTTTCATGCCATCCCACCAGAAGTACTCTTTCAGGTCCCTATACATCTTCGTGCTTCCAGGATGAATAGAGAATGATGAACTATGAGCCTCATCCAGCAGCTCATTTTTTAATTCGGGGATGGGAGGAACGCAAACCCGATTCCTGAACTTTATTATCCCATCACAATCAAGGTTGAATTCAGGAACATTTCTCACCTTCTTTTATAACTCGACATCTTCTTTCTGTGCCTCTTTAATCTTCACATGTATAGATGGTTGAACATTCATTTGAGAAAGATAAGATTTTTCCCCTTCCATTATAATTCCAAGATCCATCCTTTGTAAATCCATAAATATTGGATCTTTTGTGATCCTCATCATGGATAAACTAGCATGGTCTTGTCGACTTAATGCATCTGCCACCTTGTTTGCTTTCCCAAGGTGGTAATGGATTGAGCAGTCATAATCCTTAATCAGCTCCAACCATCTTCTTTGACGCATATTCAGCTCCTTTTGTGTGAAAATATACTTTAAACTTTTATGATCAGTATAAATATCACACCTTTCACCATAAAGGTAATGCCTCCAAATCTTTAATGCAAATATTACCGCAGCCAACTCCAAATCATGTGTTGGGTAATTTTGCTCATGGATTTTCAACTGTCGTGAGGCATAAGCTATCACCATATCATTTTGCATAAGAACACACCCCAATCCCTTCTTGGATGCATCACTGTAGATCACAAACCTTTCTCCACTACAAGGCAGTGTGAGCACAGGTGCACTGGATAACCTTCTTTTCAACTCCTTGAAATTCTCTTCACATTCCTCTGTCCAGACAAATTTAACTCCCTTCCGAGTCAACTTGGTGATTGGATTAGATAATCGTGAAAAATCTTTTACAAAACGTCGATAATATCCAGCCAAACCAAGAAAACTTCGGATCTCAGTTACTGTTGTTGGTCTTGACCATCTTTCGATAACCTCTGTTTTTGCTGGATCCACAGATATCCCCTCTTTTGAGATTATGTGACCCAAAAATGCAACTTTTTGAAGCCAAAATTCACACTTGGTAAATTTGGCATAAAGCTTCTCCTTTCTCAGGGTCTTCAATATAATTCTCAAGTGATCTTCATGCTCTTCCTTGCTCTTTGAATAGACAAGAATATCGTCTATAAAGACTACCACAAATTGATCAAGATAGTCTCTAAAGACTCTATTCATTAGATCCATGAAGATAACAGGGGCATTAGTAAGACCAAATGGCATCACTATAAATTCATAGTGTCCATACCTTGTACGGAAAGCCGTCTTTGGTATATCCTCCCTTTTGACCCTTAATTGATGATACCCTGAACGAAGATCAATCTTGGAAAAGTATTGAGCTCCGCGTAGTTGGTCAAATAAGTCATCAATGCGTGGGAGAGGATATTTGTTCTTGATAGTGATCTTGTTAAGTTCTCTATAATCAATGCAGAGTCTCATTGATCCATCTTTCTTCTTAACAAATAGAACAGGTGCTCCCCAAGGTGACGCACTAGGGCGTATGAATCCCTTATCAAGATTCTCTTGGAGTTGCTTCTTCAATTCCTGCAACTCAATTGGGGCCATTCTATAAGGTGTCTTTGAAATAGGCAAAGCACCCGGTACGAGTTCTATTGAAAACTCAACTTCACGATTTGGTGGAAGACCCGGCAATTCCTCCAGAAAGACATCATCAAACTCCCGTACAATGGGCATATTCTTAATCGTGAGTTTCTCACCAACCATTTGAGATAAATAACCTTCATTTAGTAGAATCAATACCCATAAGATGGAAGAAATTTCCACTGGAAGGTTATGTTCATCCTTGCATTGATAGACGATCGTAGATTGATCTGGAATATGAAATGTGACTTCCCTTCTTTGGCAATCGATATGAGCTCCATGTAGAGAAAGCCAATCCATACCAAGAATCACATCAAATTCCACTAAAGGAAGGATCACAAGATTTGCAGGAAGCACTTTCCCACAAACATCGATCGGAGAAGAATTATAAACTTTTGATGCGATTGATGTGCCATTAGGTGTTGTCACAGCTAACTCAACATCTAATTGTTGAGGTAATACGGTGATACCCTTAGAAAAGTCTTTAGAAATAAAAGAGTGGGTGGATCCAGAATCAAATAAAACATTTGCTACTTTAGAGTGGATGGTAAGTGTACCTTTCACCACATCGTTATCGTACTCCACATCGCTGATAGAAATTGCATGTGACTTTCCTTTGTCTTTAGCCTTAAGAGTTTGTTGACGTCGACCATCATCATCAACCCTTGGATTTGGGCATTGATTGGCATAATGCCCCATCTCCTTGCACTTGAAACATTGAAGTGTAGTAGGATCATTCTGTGTATCCCTTCCTTTGTTTGCATCATTAGACATCTTCTTCCCATTATCACGGCATTCAAATGCCCGATGACCTTCTTTTCCACATTTAAAACATTTACTTGTCCCTTTAAGACAACTCCCTCCATGTTTCTTTCCACACTTTGAGCATAAGGAAAAGCTCATCTTCTTTTCCGTGTGTTCTTTAGATTTTTCTTTGAATTCCATCTTCCTCTTCTTATCAAACCCATGTGACTGATGGGTTACTCCAATCTCCATCTCGACTTTGAGAGCACATCGAACGATTTCCTCGTAGCTATTGAAGTCCCTTATGGCTAACGCCCTTCGAAGACTTGGTTTTAAGCCACTAAAGAATCGATCGATCTTACTCTCAGGTTGGATAATAATACCAGAAGCGTACCTTGCAAGTCTTGTAAAATTTGCTTCATAGGTACTAACAGATTCATCATCCCTTTGCTTCAGTTCAAGGAACTCTTTCTCCATCTTTGTTCGGAGAATACGAGGGAAGTACTTATTGAAAAATAAGTTCTTGAACTCGTCCCATTCCATAGACTCAATTTCATCCCTTTGCCTCGTATTCTTAACAAGATTCCACCATTGATCAGCATCTCCTTCCAAACGATACACTGCTAGGATGACTTTATCATGTTCAGAACATTGAAGAACTGAAAATATCTTTTCAGTAGTACTAATCCATTGTTCAGCAACTAATGGATCAGTAGACCCGCTGAAAGAAGGTGGACGCTGCCTCATGAAGGATTCAACAGAATGTTGCTCCCTCATTTGCTCGTTTGGAAATCCTGCATGATTCATAGCTTGAGAAAGTTGTGTGAGCTTGGCTACAAGATTTTGCATTCCAGCTCCCATATCGTTTGGTTGCTCAGGGGGACAATCATTGCATTGCCCATCGCATTCCGCATTAACACGGTTCCTTCGGGTTCCAGCCATTGACTAAAACCAAGAAGAATAGTGTGAGAAACACTAATTATAATAGGAAACCACATAATTCAAGAATAAGATTTTCATGCTTAAGGTCTTATCCTAGGTTATTCAAGGCCATTTCTAAAACACTAAGATTGTGTTCTATGCTTAGACTTATCCTTAGGGTTCTTACTAAGGCTTTCACATCCTAGTTTCCAAAGGTTGACTATACCTTTCCTCTGATACCAACTATAACGACCCATACTTTACATACATTGTTAATACATCGAAATTGAAGCACACTTATTAAAACATATGACAAAACCACAAAGGACCGTATAGGTATAGTGTCTTTAGAAACTGGGAAACATAAACAACTGGTTCATAAATCTTCTACAGTGTCTCCCATTTATTTCATCATATCTAGGGTCCCTTTTAGCATATTCTACTTAATATCCATCTTCCTGACCTGGGGAAAAGAAAACATAAAAGGGTGAGCTCAAATGCTCAGCAAGGGAAAATAAAGGAAATAAAAATCATATCATATATTTATGAAAATCAAAACCTGCAAAAGAGATCATAATATCTTAACATGGAATAAATCATAGAAGTGAAAATGAGATCCCCATAATCATAACATAAAACTTGAAACTTTGTGGCATGCACACATAATCATGGAAAATCATTTCTTGTTAGTCATGACTCATTGCCAAGACTATCTTAGTGGACAAAGTCCCTTTCTGAACCGAGTTCACTCCTCATTTCAGTCCTGTTTCACTGAACCAAAATAACCTTCCGTTCCAGCCATGTCTATCTCATGAGATATAAATCTTTACCCAATGCATTGGAGGGAGATATAGGTCCCACCCATCTTATAATGAATCCTTTCTTATGTGTGCCACATAATCATAAAACATACATCATCACATAACACATGTAACAAAAATGGGATTCTTGAAACATCATGACATCATAAATAAATTCATATAAGATAAAGGAATTCATAAAAAATAATTCCATCACAACATGATCAATTCAATGTAATAATAGGGATAAAAACAGAACCCTTTATTATCTTAGATGGAAAATAATTTTGATAAAACACTTGAACTCCATTCTTGAGGAAAATATCCTTTCTTTGTCAAAAACATTTTTCCTTTCATAACATGTCATACAACTTTAAAATAAAAGAATTTGATTAAAAATAAACTTGAAAACTTGTAAAGGAAGCTTCTTGGAAATAATGTTTTAAAAATCCATTCATGCCGTATAAGTTAAAAAAACATTCTTCGTACTTTTGTCGGAAAAGTCAAAAAGTACCTCGTACGAAAAACGACAAAAGATTCCTTTCATACATATTACTAACAACTCACCTAAGGGTAAAAATGGTTTTAAACAATTGTAGGTGGATGGAAATAATATTACATATTGATGAAATATGGATGTGGATGATAAAATACATCCCAGTAAGTACTTACGAATAAACAATCTCGGATAAAAAAATGAGATTGTGATATTTTCCCTTACCTTAGGTCCGATTTGCTTTGTTCGTGTCCGAAGCTCCTGTATAATGGTTTAAATAATGTTATTGATATGATATCATATATGGTCATATTATTAGCTTCTTGTTAGTAATATTTCATTGTTACTTGTTACTCGGGTCTTTATAACTTTTTGTTCTTATGCGTGTTTTGTTGAATAAATTCTTATTCTTATCTTTAGGTTATAGATAATTCATTTCCAGAATGGTATTAGTGTAGTATATACCATATTCATTCATTCAATTTATATAATCATTATGAAATTAAGATCATGTAGAACGAGTCGCATCACATCGTGGAGACGGTATTCCGTACGTACGCACGAGTGATGATATCATTCCTATGATCATGGAATTGTATTGGAGTATATGTATATTATTTCAGTATCAATATTACTTTATAATAATCATAAATAGTTACTCATTACACCATTATACCCATCCTTGTAAGGTGATGGTGGAAAATAGATTACACCACGGCGTGGAGACGGTATTCCGTACGTACACACGCGCGGTGATTTCATTTTTCCGTAGGATGGATAGAAGGTGAATTAGGGTTGTTTCATATTTATAATAACATATCAGTATGTAAGTAATACTGATGTTATTACTTTATCATGAAACAACTAAAGAAGAAGAAGTTGAAGAAGAATGAAATTGAAAAGATCGGTAATGGATATTACCTTTTCTTTGGTACGCCTCTTTGAATCCTCTACTTAAGGAACTAAGATTGGTCTTTGGAGAAGACCAGGACCTCTAGGATTATTCTAGGGAAGTGGAGAGGAGAAAATGGCAGGGTTTGGCCGATCTTGAGTGCTCAATTTGGTGTGAGGAGGAGGGGGAGGAGGTGCCCTTTTATAAGGGAGGAGAGGGGCACCTTAGGAATATCTCAAAATATTATTTTATATTAAAGTCAAAATCGGTTTATAATGGTTCCAAAGGGTCTTATTTCGAAGCTAAAGTGGGGATGGGTCGAAATCCTATCAACCAATAGAATTTAGACAAGTTTAGGATATTATTTTAACCTTATCAATTAGATTTAACTCTAAGTTAAATAATTTAACTTTTACCATGTCTTTTTGTTTTCTTTTACTATATGGTTAATACACTTACTATAACATGCCAAACGAACCCCAAATTGTTTATTATTAATATATATATCCTTATCTAAGTCATTTGGCCGAACCTTAGATTTTTAGGAATAAAATAACAATTAATAATATAATATTTGATTTAAAAACTATTTTGTGTCAATGTTGACACTATTTGATATATGATTTTTTGTAAAAGTCATAACAGAATTATATGTTCGAACCAAGTTGATTAAAGCAACACTAATATATCATAGTAACCTAGAAAATTAGTGGAATTCATAAAAAGTCTCAAATTACATTTATTTGGGTATTTATAACATCAATTATGTCAATATTTCATTAATAAGATAATTACTGCATCATCTTTGTATCATAATAAATGATAATTATATAATCCCTAAAAATTCTAAATAAATTCCTATGATTTAGATAATTGTATTAGCTTTCTGGAGACTATTCATGTTCGAAGTTTTATGAAGTTTATCACTATATTAAAATTATTATACTTATATAATTTAAGAAAGTGACATGTTGTCACATTCTTTGGTTTTAATAATAATTAAATTATTTTCATTGAACAAATTTAATTAAATGAATCTAATCCGACCCTTAGGTGATATGGGTCGACTTTTAGTCATCCAATAGGATTTTGACATTTGTTAGGTTAATTTTAAAATATTATATTTACCCTTAATTACCCGATTTACCTTTAACTATGGTAAATAAAATTTACCATAATTACTATTCATAATTCCCAAAAATAAAAAGTAGCTTATTAACATAATTTGGACCCACTGATTCCAAATATGTAATCCATTTTTCCAAATTCAATACACAAAAGATTCAGAAATTAAATTAAAAATAATCCCGTTGTCGAAGGAAAACAGGTTTTTCTTTAAAACATTGCAAAAGATTGAATTGATTTAACCTACAAATTCAAGGTAAAATCAATGCTAATGACATAAATTATATTAAATGGTAAAAATATATTCTATTTATACTTTAAAACCATTCAATATTATAATTTAACCACATAAGATATTATGATGAAAAAAGTTGTTTTTAATTAAAATATAGCGTGTTTTTACTATTCATTAAAATATGAAAGTTATCGGAAAAATATCAAAACTTTATCTAATGTAAATTTTTATATCCTGATTCAAATGAAGAATTTTATTTTGTCAAATTGAACATATAAACATGTCAAAAACTAGATTTAATGTGGGTGCGCCATCAAAAGGCGGCAAAACTGCATTTTTTGAAAAATACTTATTTTACCCGAAAAAATTATTTTGTTCTTATAACATGTTCTAGAAATGCGTAAGATGAATAATAATGTTATAAAATTCAAAATTTAGTTAACACTATTCATAACGGATAGTTTTAATAATATTTTAATAGCATATCATTGTTTAGTGAAACTCGGTATTGCGTACAACGCAAGCTATCGAGGAAGGTCGCGATTGCGTGTAAAGCAAGCCAAGTAAGTGTTGTGTAGAAAAAGATTCCTGTGATGATTTATATTACATAAAAGTCTCGGGTGTTACATCAAGTATTTCAAGTTCCTTTTAATTATGTTGTGGTATGATCTCAATATCTATCATACTGATATTTTATGTTCATATTATGAGAGACCCTATTTGATCTCGTCAATTCATTTTTTTGATGTTTAAGTGACGCCGTTAGGCTGCGGAATTTTTAAGGGATTCGTTCACCCTTCTCTTTTTCAAGTTATATTTTATGATCAAGTATTTCAAGTTCCTTATCATTATATTGGGGTATTATCTCTATATATATCATACTGATCATTTATGTTCATATGACGAGAGACCCTATTTGATCTCATCAATCCATTTTTGGAAGTTTTAAGTGACGTCGTTAGGCTGCTGAATTCTCATAAGAGAAATCTTATTTTTTTGTCTTCCTTTCAAGTTCTTTGTTTCATATGGTATATCAATTCAAATTTCATTAACATGTTCTTAAATACTTTATATTATGTTACCCTACTGTTTTATTTATCATTTTTGTGTGGGTGACCCATGTCCACTCTCTTTTCAATGTTTTCTAAAACTATGTATCATAGCCGTTATGCTGCATAATTTTCGTCTCAAAATGCCTCCCTCTTTATCTCAAAATTATTTTATGTTATTAAGTGAATACTCAAAGATCTTATTTATACAAGGGTATTCACATATATATCAAAATTTTCTATTTTAAATTCTGGGATTTACATACATGAAACCAACTTTCCCTTTTCCGTGGGTTTAAAGTGACATAAAGATCATGTCTTTAAAGCAGTTTTTAAAACGTTATGATTATGAAATGAAACCCATTTCTTTTATGCTATATGGGTTTTTTATGAATTTATTGATGATGATATATATGGCTCACATGATAATAAATACATGTCAAGGGTGCACCCAGATAGCACTTCAATTCATTGGGTAAAGACTTAATCTCTAGAGATGACCTTTTAGACTGATACCTTGGTGGATAACCTTGGTAATTTTTAATGACACCTTGGGTATGGACCTTGGTGAAACCAAATGATTGTCAATATTAAATGTTTTAGCCACATCTTCAAGTTATTAAAAATGTTATTTTTATTATGATATATCTCATTATTTCTTTCTCATGCCTTAAAGTTCTTTTCATGACCTTATTGAAGTGTCTCAAGTTCACTTGTAAAATGTTTCTCTTGTTTCCCTTACTGGGCCTTCTTCTCACCCTTTCTTTTGATGTATGTCCCCAGGTTATGAGATGTAGTAATGAACCTAGGATGAACATGAGGAGAATCCTTTCAAGTGTTTAAGAAGAATGTTTTATGTTTTCATGTTTTAAGTTCCCGGTTTCCAAGACACTAAACCTTAAAGATCCTCGGTTTTGTAAAATGTTACAAAACTTTATGTGATAAAAAGGCGGGATGCTATAGTTGGTATCAAATTAAGGTTTAGTTATTTTTGGAAATTTGGATATGAAAACATTAGGAAGAAGCCTATAAAAACATTTATATATAGGAAATCTTCCTGGTATTTTGGTGAGTATTGAGTAATGGGTTTCCAAGCAAGTACATCTCTATCTGGATACGAGCAGGTAGAGGTGGCTCTGGCACAGATGTACATAGGGGTAAAACCTGAAAACACCACTTTGAGCTAGACTCAAACAGGAACTGGTACACGACAACGGGCCTTGCTGCACTCTTGGTTATGACACTCCCGGGGGACATTCTTCGGTAAATTCATAAGTTTAGTATGAACCATTATTAAAGGAACAAAGATAAAATAAAATAAATATTCACATAAGAATATATGATCATGGATAACCTAGATTGGAACCTAGGGGATCACAATTTAGGATATACTTTTATTCTACAATTTTATCCTTTTATTCTTAAAGTTTCCTTTTCATGATTATTGGCTAAGTATTTAAGCCCCTAATTATAGTTTCTTTTCTTAGTTAATGGTGGGAAATAGAAGAACATGCCCCAACAACCAATGTGATTGGAAATGCGACGATTTCTGTATTAATATGAGAGAGATGATTAGGGGATTAAAAGATGATTATTATTTTGTAAGACGTTCACTATTTTGGGGAATCTATATGATCAACGTAAATATATTACTACGGTATTTTCATTAAGGAGAAAGGTTGACTTATATTTAGAAGAATCAATGAATTTAAGGTGGACTTATAGTAATTTAGGTTACTTTTGGGAATGATTAACCTATCTTGGGTAAAATATGTTTAGGTTAGCTAATTTTTTTATAAGATGTTAGGTGTGGTTGATGTTGTTTGGAGATGAACAATGAAGTTTATTTTGGAAGACTATGTTATCAAATCATTCTTGTATTTGGGTTTCAATCTTAGTTTGGTTTATTTTGTGGAATTTTAAGGACCGTTATTTATGGAATGGTCTATGATGAACTTTGGGTAGTACCATAGAACTTTGAAGATTTAAAAGTAGTTTCAATTCCTATGGGATTATTTCTTTTTGAAGAGTTGTTTTACCTTACCCTTTCTATTTTTGGGATAATGTTTAAAGATAGAAGAAATAGATAGTTAATCTTTTGTGGATTATGTTACTCTCTAAAAGATGATTCTTGTGCTTTTGATGAGACCAAGTGTTTTTGAATTCTCATTGTTTGGAGAAAAGATTAGTTTTGGTAAATACTTATTAAAGGATGAAACACTACTTGAAATTAGGTATATTTCCTTATGTTTTTGTTCTATGTTGTAAATGAATTCCTCAAAATTATGAAAAGGAACGTAAAACTAAAACGTTGTTGGTTTACGTTTCCTACTAGGTAATCAAAGACCATTTACACACATCATAAGTTTGGGATTTTCTTGTGGTTAACTTTCTCCTAATCAAGTTTTCTATCACTCTCCTTTAGAACATGACCCTTTGTTTTCTCCTCCATGTCCATGTTTTCCTACATGGAATCCTAGTATGGGTAAACTCGGGTGGGCTTTGTACTTCCTTTTCATTCTTTTA
The DNA here is from genome assembly GCA_963277665.1 of Viscum album. NCBI lineage: Eukaryota > Viridiplantae > Streptophyta > Magnoliopsida > Santalales > Viscaceae > Viscum > Viscum album. Next base: position 928,860,923 of record OY728150.1, on the reverse strand, counting down.
AAGTAATAGTGTTACTGACTCTTTTTACGATGTGGGAATTTCAATGAAATTTCAAAACCCAATTTTAAAAAAATTGCGAGGACGCAATTTCTTAAGGGGGGAGAAGATTGTAATGACCTGGAATTTTGAATAAATCTTGTTTCCTAATTTTGTGTGTTATTTTATACTCAACAAAAATGTTTCATTTGATAACTTGAGTATAATTAAAATGAGACCGTTGGGTTTTGACTGTTATATGACCATTGGTCAATATGACCGCTGTAAACTAAACCTTTCGATTATTGTCTCTAAATACAAGTAATCTTGGTTAATTATTATAGAAAGAAGATTTTATGGCCTCACCCAGTAATCTTGGACCGATCGAAGCCCATCTAACAGAACTTGGGAAGGAGGTAGCACCAGTGGGCTTTGCTCTGGACCAAACCCAATCCGAACTTCATCGTGTGAAGCTAGAACGGAATCGACTTTGCGAGAAGTTTAAACTGATAGAAATTACTACTCGTGCGATGTTGGCCGAGCCTCCCTCAGATTCTCTCACCTTAGCACACCTTACACGTAGGACCTATGCTGGTGTGATAAGGGGCTATGTAAGGAGACTGTAACTGCCTTGTGTAATCCTTTGTTTTAAATAAAAATTGGTATTTCTTCTTATGATGAAGTTTATGAATCTTCAAATTACCGGATAAATATAGTATGCATATTTTTGATGAATTTTAGAAAAAGGATATTTTAAAAATGTTTATGTAAACCTTAAATAATTAAAAATGTGTAATGATATTCAAAAAATGGTATTCTACAATTATGTTCAGTACGAAATTTAGAGTCTAATAAGATCAACTTGATTTTTGATGAATAGTAAATTATGAATAGTGATTTTATGCTTAGGATTAGTAATGTGACCAAATGGATTAGTGATCTCATTTAAAGAAAGTATTAATATAATCTAGGCACCATGATTAAGTAATGTGATTCAATATAATGGTTAAATAACGGTTTCATAAATTATTATTCAAGTATTAGTTTTTTCATGTGAATAGTGTTTTTTAATTAAAAATTAAATTAAAAATATTTAGAAAAATATTTTTATAAAATGGATTTCATTTTTGAACTCATAACATCGATATTATGTTAAGGTAATTTTTGGGGTTTTTTCTGAAAAAATGAATTTTCGGTGAATAGTGTATTTATTTAAAAATTAAATTAAAATTATTTAGAAAATTATTTTTATAAAATGGAGTTCATTTTTGAAATAAAATAATTGATATTTGGTTAATGTGTAATTTTGGGATTTTTTCTAAGAAAGTTGAATTTTTGGTGAATAGTAAAAATACAGTTTTAGGGTTTCAGTATGTTTAATGACATCATAACTGTGTCATGATGATGCCATGAGATAGTTTAAGGGATGGTCGACCAAAGGTGATGAATTATTTTATTGGGGACCCATGTGGCCTAACTCCATGGGAAATACCATGGGAGAGCACATGCTTTTGAGAAAACCACTTGTGAGGTGGCCCTTGCCCATTAATGTCTTGTCCCCTCACTTTCCCTATAAATACCAAGCCATCCTCTCATCCATTTCGACTCACCACTCCCCCCCAACGAAGTTCTGGTATCATTACCTCCCAAGGCGTCCTACCAAGGCGCCCCCAATCCCTCAAGGTCCCAACCTTTGAGTTTTAAGAGTTACATTTTAATGTAAGGGATCTGACCCCTCTCTTTATTTTCAAGTGATCTCTTTTATGCCATTTCTTTTATGGTCCATATTCTTATGTTGGAGGAGGTTATTTTATATTCCCCTTACTGCCCTTTTCATGTTCATATAATTATATATCCCCTATTACTCTCGTAATTTTGTTTTATGAATGTTTAAGTGGCGCCGTTAGGCTGCTGAAATTTTTGTAACAGATTCTTTCTCCCTTCTCATTTTTCAAGATCTATTTTCATGTAAAGTCTTTCAAGTTCCTTTTTATTATGTTGGGGTATGATATCTATATTTATCATAATGATCTTTTATGATCTTATGATGAGATATCCAATTTTATCTCTTCAATTCAGTATTTTTAAGTTTTAAGTGGCGCCGTTAGGCTGCCGAATTTTTAAGTGGTTCTTTTACCCTTCTCATTTTTCAAAGTTCTATTTTCTTGTAAAGTATTTCAAGTTCCTTTTAATTATGTTGGGGTATGATATCTATATCTATCATACTGATCTTTTAATTTCATATTATGAGAGACCCTATTTGATATCGTTAATTCATTTTTTTGAAGTTTAAGTGACGCCGTTAGGCTGCCGAATTTTTAAGGGATTCGTTCACCCTTCTCTTTTTCAAGTTATATTTTCTGGTCAAGTCTTTCAAGTTCCTTTTCAATATGTTGGGGTATGATCTATATATCTATCATAATGATCTTTTATGTTAATATGATGAGAGACCCTATTTGATCTCTTCAATTCATTTTTTTGAAGTTTAAGTGACACCGTTAGGCTGCCGAATTTTTAAGGGATTCGTTCACCCTTCTCTTTTTCAAGTTATATTTTCTGGTCAAGTCATTCAAGTTCCTTTTCATTATGTTGGGTTATGATATCTATATCTATCATACTGATCATTTATGTTCATATGATGGGAGACCCTATTTGATATCGTCAATACATTTTTGTAAGTTTTAAGTGATGCCGTTAGGCTGCCAAATTCTCATAAGAGAAATCTTATTTTTTGTCTTCCTTTCAAGTTCTTCGTTTCATATGGTATACCATTAAAATTTCATTAAAATGTTCTTAAATACTTTATATTATGCCCCCTACTGTTTTATGTATCATTTTTGACTGGGTGACCCATGTCCCCTCTCTTTTCAATGTTTTCTAAAACCATGTATCATAGCCGTTATGCTGCATAATTTTCGTCTCAAAATGCCTCCCTATTTATCTAAAAATTATTTTATGTTATTAATTGAATACTCAAAGATCTTATTTATACAGGGGTATTCACACATATATCAAAATGTTCTATTTTAAATTTTGGGATTTACATACATGAAACCCGCTTTCCCTTTTCCGTGGGTTTAAAGTGACATAAAGATCATGTCTTTAAAGTAGTTTTTAAAACGTTATGATTATGAAATGAAACCCATTTCATTTATGCAATATGGGTTGTTTATGAAATGATTGATGATGATATATGTGGCTCACATGATAATAAATACATGTCAAGGGTGCACCCAGATAGCGCTCCAATGCATTGGGTAAAGACTTAATCTCTAGAGATGACCTTTTAGACTGATACCTTGGTGAATAACCTTGGTAATTTTTAATGACACCTTGGGGATGGACCTTGGTGAAATGAAATTATTGTAAATATTAAATGTTGTATCCACATATTCAATTTATGAAAAATGTTATTTTTATTATGATATATCTCATGATTTCTTTCTCATGCCTTAAAGTTCTTTTCAGGACCTTATTGAAGTATCTCAAGTTCACATGTAAAATGTTTCTCTTGTTTCCCTTACTGGGCCTTCTGCTCACCCTTTCTTTTGATGTATGTCCCCAGGTTATGAGATGCAGTAATGAACATAGGATAAACATGAGGATAATTCTTTCAAGTGTTTAAGAAGAATGATTTATGTTTTCATGTTTTAAGTTCCCGGTTTCCAAGACACTAAACCTTAAAGATCCTCGGTTTTGTGAAATGTAATGAAAGTTTATGTGATAAAAAGGCAGGATGCTATAGAAATGATCATTTAATTTTTATATAAACTATATTTGGTCATGGTGGGATGTGATGTCATTATACTGGAAGTTCATATTTGAAGCTGGTGAGATTTGGAAGCCCTTGAAAATCAGTTCAAGGGATTGGAGTGGAACGACAAAAAATCCATCATTATGCAACATTTATACCCAAATTCCATGAAATTTTGAAAATATGTAGAGTTACTCAATATTCAACAATTTTAATGGTATATGTTGGATTATACAAATAAATTTACTAAAACAAGTTAGTTTTCACCAAAGGTGGTGTCAGATGAGAAGATAAAATAACAATGGATTCTGATGTGACTTTATCTATATATTTAATTGTTGGATTTAATGATAAAATTTTCCATCGATTACAATGTGATTGATAGGTATTTTAATGGAAGATATTTACAAGGTAGGTATATTGGGGATGAATGTAGTTTCCCTTAACCATTGTGGTATTTTTAGTAGTTCATATATGTGGAAACGTAATCGAAGTAAGTCTCACGGTGGAAATGGTGGGGTGTCCTCCCTAGCATCAACCATATTATAGACCATCTCCAATAACTGGTAGGGGTCCACTGACCTATTTCTAGGGTGGAAAAGAATTTTAATCAAGTAATTTTTTTCCTATAAGAACAAAATATTTGAAACCCTTATGGAAACTCTACTCAATTTTAGAGATTTTGTCATGAATTTTCCACTCCAGGTAGTGGCACAAGATATTCCATACTGATGGGGTCTATAGTTCTGTCAGATTCATTCAATGTAATTGGTTTTTTCTGAATGATTATAAATTTAAGTTAAAATAATTTTATGGGAAGATTCATATGAATTTAATCCCCCCATATGGTAGTAAACAAAATATTAATTTGGGAAAATAGTTGAGGAAAATAGTGTGAAAACATCTGGTAGAAAATGAATAAGGAATAATGACTATTTGAGGTACTATTTTTATTTCTTCATCCTTAGATACTATAAAGTTTGATATATGTTCCTCACACTCCTTCATTTAATCCCACACTGTGAATTTTTAAACAGCCCAACAGAATACATTCCCTATGTTATTGAGATAGAAATTCCTCCCATAATTAAGAGTGGGAAGGGAATCTAATGACACTCATGTTATTTTTTTATCCCAGGATGAGATATAATGGAATTTTATCATCCTTGAAATTAATCTTTTAAATATAATTTTACAAATGGACTTGTTGGCTTCCCATAAATCATATATCGATTTCTATCATTGGTGGGTGTCCTTTACTGACCTTTATGGAATGATACATGTGTATTGTAGTTAATGATACCTATGACCTATCTGAATGGGATTCCGTTTCTATATATTGGTGGGTTGATGTGTTTATTCATAGTTGATCAAGATAAATTATCCTTTCAAGGTGAACTTCCTTTAGTGATTGATAAATTTATAGAAGTGTTTCTATCTGACTTTTATATCTTTCCTATAGTGAGACTCAGATTTTTTCTATGTATAATCGAGGGCTTCTAGGGATAAGAAGACAGAGGTTACAACTACATTAATTTTTGAGGGCTTCTGAGGATTGGATGATAGAGGTTCTGACTACCTTAAATTTTGAGGGCTTGTAGAGATATTATGAAAGACTCTGATACTCTTATCGAGGGATTTCCCTAGTGTGGTTAAGACAGAAATTCTTGGAAGTATAAATCAAAGGACCTTTATCCAGGGTTTTTGGATAACCTTATCTTTGAGTTAAAAAATTTATTGTTACGTGTTAATTTTACATGTTTTTTTCCACTATTTTAAATTACTGTTAGAAGGTATAACATCCTTATACATTCTAGTACTTATACTTAATCTGATAAATAATATTCTAAACTCTTTAACGTATAATCTTTATTTAAGATAAAATTGTTCAAGTTTCATTAATTTAAAATTGTTTAAGTTTATTTAAGATAAAATTTATTATTTTTAGGATCTTAATAATTATTGGTGCCAAAATTGGGGACAAAGAAAAGGCCCTAATACAGCCCCACAGACTGCCTCGTAAAGCCACTTCGCAGAGTCCCCCCCCAGCACCGCGGCTGCTGCGAAACAACGAAGGCGAGAGGATCCGTGAACGCATTTTACGTTCGTGAACCCACCACGAAGAAAGGTAGGTGGGTCTCTCCGCAAATGAATTTGAAGTTCTCTACTCCGCCACGAAGCAACGCAGGCGGGAGGCTCTGTAACCCCATTTGACGTTCGCGACCCGCCGCGGATCCCCCAATCCCCTCTTCGCGCAGCGTGAGATCCACTATGTGGCTCCTTTTTCCTATAAATACCGGGATCCCCCTGAGATATTGGGAAGAACAATATGAACCTTCGGCTTCTCATCACCCAAATTGCGAAGCAGTCATCCACTTGTTAAACGATGAGGTGTGCGAGGTACTTCTGCTTCGCAAAGTGCCTCCCCATTGTCTCGTTTTGATCCCCTCTTCTGAGAGGGATGACTTTTTGCGAAGCCTAAGGGCTTTCATGAAGGAAGGGGATCCCCAAGGGGACCCAGGTCATCACGGAGCATTTATGCTTCACGAAGCACCCCTCATGTACACATGAACCACATGCTAAGGCAGGATCACTGTACCTCGCGAATCACATTTCTTTCCGACACCTTGCTTCGCGAGGCACCTTTGCCTCATGAGGCTGTGCTCTGTGAATTCCCTTCCACTTCGTGAAGCACCTCCCATTTGCACCTCTGCCCAATGCTAAGGCTAAGGCACACCAATTCATGAAGCACACCCCTTCGAAAGTGCCCTCCACCACGCAGAGTGACAGAGTCCCACAAGGCCCCTGCCTATGGACCCCTCTGCTTGGAAAATACTTTTCCCATGCGACCCTCTAGGTTTTCACATTGTGACTTCAAAGTACCATGAAAGATACGACCCATTGCATTTCTTTTCCTAATGATTACTCGCATAGGCATGCTAATGGCTATTGCTTCTTCTCATAGCCACGCTAACGTGGACCCCTCGATGGTTCGCTCCGTGACACCCCCACAGTATGGCATTGCCGGTGCCTTCCCTCCCACAAGGATTCGAGGGTACTGGTTATGTAAGTCCTAGGGGTGCGGAGCAAACCCACCTCGTCCGAGCTGCATGACTTTGAACTGACAAGCACCATTATCCTCTCCACATGACGTTAAACTATGACCTGACCTCATGCCTAAAATGTAGGGTCCTCCCCACCTTGGGAATTTTCCACACCACCTAGTCTACACAGGGGATGATATTCTCCTTCTTGGAGTGGAGTTTGTCTGTGGGGAAAGGCATCCATCTTGGTGTAAGCCCCTAGCTTTTCTTGCAGGAGGCAACACCCCTGCTTTTCCTTACTTCATCTATGCCAAGGCCAGTGGAGGGTGTGATAGGGATCAGGGATCCTCATTTCTTCGGTCCCAAACCCCTCTCCCAATGCACTTTGTCGCCATCGGGCCGCCATCTCAGAGTAAGTCCCAATCTCTCTCTCCCTGGGCTGCTCCACGAATAATCCCCACTCCACATCCCATGGATGCACCTTTCGCGACATGACCGTCAGGTCTATACTACCTCTTGTTTCTCACACTAAGAACGAATCATGTGGGCTTATAGTAAGCATCAACCATGAAACCACCCCCATCCCGCATGATGTTAAACTGTATCTCGCTCAATCCCGAATGATGTTAAACTGTACACCCAAACTACAAAAACTTTGATCAATGTCAATGCATGGTACGTAGGAAGCCTCCATGAGGTTCAATCCCAACCACCATTGGCCCCGACCATCTCTGTGTCGGTGCTCCAACCCCCATAAACACCCTGGGTAGCCTAGAGTGTAATCCCCACACCATCCTGAACTATGTGGTCTTTAATCCATTTCAAGGAATGGTATGTTGGAAGCCCCCATGAGGTTCAAGCCCACCATCCACCGAGACCAAGGTCCTTATTCAAATCAGTTATCCGATACAACTTCTTGAACTATGTGGTCTTTGATCCATGTCAAGGCATGGTACGTAGGAAGCCTCACTAGGTTAAAACCCACCACTAGTGGACCCCCTGGTCCATCTTCATGTCCGTTCGCTGATGAAATCCATCCCAAACTATGAGGACTTTGATCCATGTCAAGACATGGTACGTAAGAATCATTACAGAGGTTCATGCCCACCACCCATCGGACCCCTGGTCCATCTTCATGTTGGTTCGCTGATGAAATCAATACCGAACTACGAGGACTTTGATCCATGTCAAGGATTGGTACGTAGAAAGCCTTCCTGAGGTTCAAGCCCACCACCAATCGGACCCATGGTCTATCTTCATGTCGGTTCACTGACACACCCCATCCCGAACTACGAGGACTTTGATCCATGTCAAGGCATGGTATATAGGAAGCCTCCCTGAGGTTCAAGCCCACCACCTGGTCATTCCGACATCCTTCACGTTAGTTCACCAAACACCCTGGGAAACCTAGAGTGTAGGGCCCCAAATGCCATCCTGAACTACGAGGAATTTGATCCATGTCAAGGCATGGTACGTAGGAAGCCTCCCTGAGGTTCATGCCCACTACCACCTGGTCATTCCAACCTCCTTCACGTCAGTTAGACCTCATCCGACGATAAGTCGTTGCAACCCCCTTCAGCGGTAAGCCATTGTAAACCTCATTAGATGGTAATCTGTCTCCAGATGAACTACGTGGAATTTGATTCCCTACCACGAGGATACATAGGAAGTCTCTTCGAGGCTCAAGCAAAAAACCATCATCCATCCTGATTCTTACCTGGGCCGCCACATCCCGGTGAGATCATGCCACCTTATTCCCTCCCACAGCATTCGAGAAGCCTCCCACATGTTGGCCCCAATATCAGTGTTCCCTCCAAGGGGGTTCCTCTTCCTGATCCACTCTAATCAGTGATCTGATCAGGTCGATCCTTCTCAACTGGATGTTAAACTTATGACATACCCTATGTTAAACATTGGAAGTTGAGGAAAACCTCATATTCATGCCCATGGCATACAATTCCCCAAGTTTGATGTGGGATGTCTAGTGCTTTTGTGCCCTCGAGAAGCCCTATAATAAGGGACAAAAGAAAGACACACCAATCCCCATCTTCCAGACATGCCAGTGATGCCCAGTGTGACTACTCCCCTAACCAAAGGTTGCTTCCCTTACCGGACCCCTTGTAATGTCTTGACAAAATCAGCGTAATTAACTGGTGTCCATGAAGATATGGCGTCAGGAAGAGTTTCACGAATAGCGTATTAAATCTATGAGGGAGACCTGGACTAGGTGACGAGTTTCGAGGAGGAATCCACAGAAGGAAGAACTGATATCCCATCATCCTGTTTCGATCAAGGAGAAAATGTCCCTGAACAAGGAACAAATGCCGCCCGCCTTTGGAAAGTGAGAATGTGGGGTAACAAAAGCTGCGCCTATCGCACTCAAGAAGACGAACGCGCGCGCCCCAGAGAAAGCATCAGAAATATAAATGGTGAACCCGACATGAATGAATTCTCCTTAATATAGAGATTAGTAATGTTTGGGGAATCCATGGATTGACGTGTCACCGGATCCAGCTATCCAGTGCCAGGTCTCGCCAAGAAAATAGTGGGCCTGGCGTGAAACTCACTAGAAGTTGGGGCAGTAGAATGTTGGGCATACCATTCTGCGACGTTGTCAGTGTGGATCCCTCTTACCGGCCATGGAAGAAGAAATGGTGCTGGGGCACTGGTTGTCGATTTCTTTTCCTAGAAGTGTTAATGAGTTAATCTCCCTACTTCCAGGAATCAGGTTACTATCATGAGAATGCGATCAACACCCACTCATCTACATAGGGTCAGGGGAAATGCCAACACAACCCCTCTGTGTGGATTCACCACTTCCGCAACGACTTCTGAATCCACAACTGTGGGGCACCTACACCCCATCTCCCCATTGGAAATTATCCAACAAAGGGTAATTAATGACCATGTACGTCGTTACTAGGAGGAGGGAATAATCCCAACCTAAGATATGGCCTACCTAGACCTGGAGGTGTCTAGGCCCCACCGTCAATGCCTCCCCCGAGGGCCGTGCAGGGAGCCGATGCTCCCCACCCCAACATTAATTCGTTTTGTGAGCCTATAACTGAAGCGCTTTGACGAGTCTCTCCTTTACGCTGATGAGGTGGGCGACATCCGGCCCAGCCCAGTCAATGTCCCAATCCAGGGGCTCCCCGTAAGGGCCCCCACTCGGCCACGTCAGTGTCATCGCCCGGCCTTGCCGGAGGAGCAGGTAAGCTATGCACATGCGCCACCAGCCCCGGTTTGTCCGAACCGATGCCAGCGTCTTGCACGAGATGAGAAGGATGCCTGCAAAGGGGCGTTAACGTCGATGGCTACTGTGGCCCGATCCACTGCCGATGCACATCATCAAGTCCCTGCACACAATGAGCAGGGGAGCTCATATTCCCAACCCAGATCGAGGCCCCAACTGCCCCACGGGCAGCCTGGGTTGACTCTCCGGGTCACAGGCATGAGCGGGGGTCATCATGAACCAACCCGCAGTGATGCCACCCCGTATAGAGGTCATCCCCGTACCACCACCACAGAGAGTGTGGGTCTTCCCCGCTTCGAGGATCACCATAGAGGTCTGCCCCGTGCCATCACCAATCTGAATGAGGGTCTACCACGTGACAGTGACGTTTGGTATAGAAGCCACTCTCGTGCCCATCACACTGGGTATGGATTCCTTCCTCCTTCCCCCGACCATTGATGTGGAGATGTTACCCATCCAACCTCTCTCCAACATAGGGATCCTCCTTACATCCTCTCCATAGCTGGTGAAGGTCATCCTCACCCTAGTAACCAGATGGGTAATGGACAGCCTCGCTCCCCCCTCACCAAGCATGGAGGTCCTCCCCATGCTCTTGCCAGTCGCGACGGAGGTTTTTCCCACTCAGGTACTATTCATGGAGATCCTCCCCATGTCCCCTTCAACATTTGTCCTGGTTCTCCTCACACCTCAGCTTTCTCGAGTGGAAACCCTCTCCGCCCTAGCACCAGCGAGGCCGAAGGACCACATGTCGGGAATCAGCCCTGTCCCGAGGAGCCACCCAGGGGCAAGAAGGAAATTCTTTGCTGCCACAAGAAGAATCTTGGTAAGGCCCAGATGGAGATCAAACCGGTCCGCTTCTTAGGCTCTGAAGTAGAGTGCGACTCAGCTCAGGAACCCTCCCCTCGCTCATCCGAGTCAAGGGCCAGGGCAGGGGCAAGGTGCATCAGCCTGGTGCTCCCAAAATGCGAGGTCCATAGGATTCCTGCTTCCCTCCATAGGTTCATCCAGGAGGATTAAATTTTGGTGACCTCGTAGGTTACGGTCGTTCAGTCACCACCATCATCGCTGGAAGTGCTTTCTACCTCCACAAGATATCACGAAGAGATATTCTGGGGACCAATGGTAGGCGAGTAGCTTCGCGACCCACCACCAGTAGCCCTGGACCCTGAGCTAGGAACAGTGGCTATCAGCTCATCCTATCGCCACGTAGCTGCCAGGTCACTACACTCCTCAAAGGATGGCCTGAGAATCGGTGCCCAGTCATCCCGTTCGTTGTATTCTCCACCGTCCAACCTGACGTCCTAGTGGTCGTCCTCATTACCACTATCAGTTCCTCAACCAACCCCAGTTGGCGAGTGGGGAAATCAAGGGCCAGACCCTGAATTTGAGCCGAGGAGCTTCTGGAGCATCCTTGCAGCAGACCTCTTCCCCGAGAAGTTCTGGCCCACATTAGTGCGGGATTTCCACATACCAGAGTCCCTCACCCCAGAGGAAGTTGAGTGTTTCCGCTACACCCTCTGGGTGATGAATTTCAGTCTCCTTCATCAGCATGTGGGTTATCCAAGGACCCAAGCGCATTTTAAAGACACCAGTGAGCATTGTCGTCTAGTCGATCTGGCCGTACTTCCCATGGCCCAGCTCCCTGAGTCACCAGGCCATCGTGAGGCTCTCCACCATCAATGAGTTCAGAGTATTAAGATACACTACAAAATCATCAGGGAGGCTACCCCCATGTGAAAGTCTGTGGCTGGGGGCAGTATGCTTCCCACCTATTCATCCCCATCCAACGGCAGCCTGAATCTTTATGCAATATTAAGGACATTACCCCAGGAAGGGTTACGGTCCACATGGATGACATAGTGGAAAAAGAGGACCAGATGGAGTTTCTTGATGGAGACTTACCCCCTGAGGGTGTACCACCCCTGTTGGACCCATTGAGGAGGATTAGACATCAGAAGAGGAACCTCCTAGGTCTCCCAGTGCTCACTGAGTCGTTAGTACATAACCGGAATGTTAGTAATGGAAAAGAGTCTGTCGGATCTATCAAGCACTCCGACCCATCCACCTCAGTGTAGAAGACAAAAGAGGACCCCGAGAAGGCCGCGTTGCGCCAGAAACTTTATGAGTAGAAGAGGTTGGTCAAAGAACTCTGGACTGAATGCACTGTAGAGCGATGAACCGACTATGGTGATCCTACGCTGGGGCATTAGGGGCCGGAACAACTCCCCCCAGCGAGATGCCTCCGAGAAACCCTGATCATGATGCTCCCTCTAACAGGGTTAAAGCTAGAACTCCCAGCAAGAGGGTGTGGTATGTCTCACCAAACCCTCTGAATGATGAAGCAATCTGAGGAATCCAGACCAGGTTCCCCCAACTACCCCGCAGGCCATTCCACCAGTCGCTCCATGAGCCGCTAAACCCTTATACCATGTCGAAGAGCCTGACAACACACTCGTGGTTAAGGATCCCAATCAATATAGGGAACCCCGCCTGGATGATCCTATGGCGACACTCATAGCCCGCCTTGAGGAATTGGAAACACGGCAGGTGGAAATCCCACCGGATGGCAAGCCATACCCGGCCTGGGTGGATGATATTTCAGCACCTCTGGGTTTCGGGAATCCCACCTTCTCCACCTTTAATGGGACAGGAGACCCGCCACAAAATCTGGCCCATTTCAACTCGAGGTGTGGGACCATGTTGGGGACTCTAGTGCAGCAGGAGGCAACCAAGCTCCGCTGTTTCGTTCAAACACTGGAGAGGCCGACATTTGTCTGGTACTGCTAGCTCCCCATCAGATTCGTGACCAGTTGGGAGGACCATCACAGGCAGTTCATCTATCAGTTCATCTCTACCACCTGGAAGACTAGTATTGCAGACCTCTTAAAGTGGAAACAAAGGGCCGATGAGCGAGTCACGGACTTCATCGCCCGGTGGAAGGGGCTTACATACTCCCTTGACTTGCCACTGTCTCAGGAGAAATTACTGACGATGTGTGTGGGAAATGTCAAGAAAAAACAGGTTCCCTCCCTGATTACTCAGAACTATATGGTAGGGTTCTGAGACTTCCCGAATAAGGCCCAACACCTCAAGAAATCCCTACAATAGGCCAGGCATGCACGTCCATTGCCCCTGTAATCCTAGCAAGGAGATCTTCCAGATTCAGTTCACCACGGTGGCCTAGATAAAGGCCCCCAGTTAGCTAGAGTTGCTACCAGTAGAACCATCCCCACAGCCTCGCCGAGGCCCTCCACCTCAAGCACAGCCTCCGGCTCCACAACGTCCTCAGAATCAGTAGGCACCTCCATGTAATGCGCTGCCGCCGCCCAAGCGGGACAATCAAGGTCCGCCTCCTCGACAGGCCCCTCCGGTTCCCCATCAATACCAGGATCCAAGGGCTCCCTATTCAAGAAGAATACACCAGACTTACTCATTCAATGAGAATCAGGTCCCTGGTTACTTCCGTAGTGCCCTAGAGTAGGGGATTGTACACTTTCCTAAGTGCAGAAGGCCGTTAGAGGCGAATCTCACCGATCACCCCAACTACTACCCCTATCATAGGATTCTAGGGCACACCCTCAAGAAGTGCTATGTGTTCAAGGACTGGATCCAAGACCAGGTTGATAACAACATAGTTAGGTTGGGCCTGGCCCTGACATAAGTGGCGGGTGTCTTCGTGAGGTCAGATAACAGTAGCGACGAAGGTGAGTGGAAGCAGGTTCCCAGTTGTGGATCCAAAAATTACGATGACTGGATGGATCATAAAATGGTTTCTCATTCCCATGGAATCATTCAGGCATGCCTGAAATAGCCGGATTTTTCAGAATCTGCGACCGCCACCTCTTCATCATCATCTCAGCTGGCCTCTTCCTAGAAGAGCAAGCATCGACGGCGTAAGAAAAATCAACGCGCCCCGCCAATGCCATCGTCATCCCACATTCTCAGTGAATTCATGCCCCCTGAGATGGGGATACCTCCCAGAATTCTCCTAGTGGTGGATGATTCTTCGAGTGACAGTCAAGGGTACGATTTAGTTAACACTGTCGCGTTGGTAAACCCCTATATGACTCTCGACGAGGGGGAACATCAGGAAAACCTCCCCAATGTCCCCATCTGATGCCAACATCGGCAGAGCCGTGACCATATGGGTCATCGAGGCACATTAGTCAGCACCTTCAGCTAGGCTGTGCATGCCACTAAGACCAGAGAGCAAGCCCAGCACAGAGCTCAGCATTTGTAGCCTCTTCATTCGATGTCGTCAGGTCTGCCTCCACCACCATTTTTGCTACTGGATCAGGCAGAGCCACTTTTTCCATACCAAAACCAGATTTTCCCCGCTAAAGGTCAACCTCATCCATCTAGACCTTATCCGACAGCTACTCTTTAGGCTTTGATCAGTGAGCAGCGGGATATTCCCAACACCAGCCAGTTGCCGATCCATCCAACAGGGCTCGTCATGCCTCCAATCGTAGAGCAGCCTCCTGTAAGTAGAATTTCATGCTGAGAATGGAAGTATGATGTTATCAAGCACCTTTATGGCATCCCAGTGAGGCTTTCCATCTACAAAGCCCTCCGCCTATCATCAGATATGCGTGAGGCCCTCGCTGAGGCTTTAAGGAGCCCCCTTTAGTTTGAGACGGAGGTAGCAGCGGCAGAAGCCTTTCATGCTGAAGCAGTTGAGACTGATGAATTCTACACCATCATTTAGTTCTATAGAGTGGATGAAGGCTCTCCCATACAGGGGAAAATCTGACCGTTGTACATCACCGGCCAATTCAATGGTGTTGAGGTTTGCTGTTGTCTCATTAACACCGGCTCCGGGATCAACCTTATCCCGACTCAGACGCTGCAGAAGAAGTGGTTATCCGAGGATGACCTGAATTTCTCCGATTTAAGGATCCAGGGGTATGACAAGACATAACATACCTCGGTCGGCAAGATCCATTTGAAGACCCAGTTTGGTGGTCTAGTTGCCAGTACTGAATTTATGGTCGTCTCCCTGGACACAATGTATAATGCGTTGATGGGTAGGCCATGGATCCACCTGCATGCGGCGGTCCCCTCATTTTATTACCAGTGCCTCAAGTAGTCCATTAATGGTCGAGTAGGCGTAGTCCAAGGTGATTCATCTCATTTCGCCTCTTGTGAAGCCCATTATCTGGATGCTGACTATTACAAGAGCAAGGATAAACATATTCTGGCAAGTGAGGTTGAGCCCACCACGGTCCCCAGTGACCCCTGGGTAGGTCTGGATGATACCTATGTCTTCCCAATCCATAGATTGGAGGCCACAACTCCTGACATGGGGAAATGATTTTTTGTTTCGGGTACAAGAGGAAGGCATATTCCCAAGTCCAAGCGACGACGAGAAATCACCTCATACTCCTACACAAACCAAACTCAGGTGATCCTGGAACCTCCTACCCCTGTACGATATCAGGACGTCCACCCAATGGAAACGGAATTACATCAAACGTGTCTCTTTCACCGATCTAGGATTAACCGGATCAATCCGACATTCCACTACTGCTTTGATATCATCATGCGTGGCCCCCTGGGCCAAAGGCCAGATGGGATTGGATTTACTGCCTTCATCACCATGGTCTCAGCAGCGCGTGAATCTCCTGATGTGCTGTCCACTGCTGTCTAGGCTGGTACCAGCCTCCCGTCAGGTTCCTCGGACCAAGGGGAAGACTCAACTGCTTGGAATCCCTCCCATTCAAGAGAAGAAGAGGATTTGGAGGACTCTCCCCCCACATTTGAAGAAGGTGTCTCTGCCATGGTCGATGAACTGGTACAAGTGATCCTTGGTAGCGAGTCAGATCCAAGATCCACACTGATCAGTGCTGCCATGTCCCTTGAGGAGTAGCAGCGGTATGTGCACTTCCTTAAACAACATCGTGATGTGTTTTCCTAGAGTTACGACATGATTCCAGGACTAGATCCTCAGGTAGCCTTCTACCATATCGGTCTCCCGAAAAACCATCGCGGGTTCAAGAAGCCTCCCAGAAAGATGCACCCTTCTTAAGGTGCCATGGTTGAGGCTGAAGTTGACAAGATCATCAGGTCCAACTTTGTCAAGGAGGTCCAGTACCCCAAGTGGCTAGCCAAAACTGTGATAGTATGAAAGAAGAATGGATAGATCAGAGTCTGTATCGACTTCGGAGATCTCAACTGTCACTGCCTGAAGGATGATTTTTCCATTCCAGTGATAGATTTTTTGACTGATAATATGAAAAAATTCCAAGCCTTATCCTTCATGGATGGTTACTCTGGAGATAATCATATCTGGATGGCCCCCGAGGAAGAAGATTCCACCGCTTTCAGGGCATCCCAAGGTACTTTCTGTTACCAGGTTATTCCCTTCGGCCTGAAGAATGCAGGTTCCACCTATCAGCAGACCATGCATCACATATTAAACCCAATCCTCGGAACAATGGTGGAATTCTATGTGGACTATCTAGTGATCAAATCTCTCCAGTGCCAGAAGGTGTTTAGTTTCCTCCGTTCCCGCCACTTGAAGATGAACCCATTGAAGTGTGCCTTCGGGGATACTTCTAGGAAGTTTCTTGGATTTGTTTTCAGGTAATGAGGCATCGAGATCGACCTAGAGAAGATCAAGGAAATTAGCTAGATGCCTCCCCTGAGGAATATTTGCAAGATTCAGGGTTTCCAAGGCCACTTGGCCTACAAACGCTGATTCATTGCGAATCTGGCCGGCAAGTGTAATCCCTTTTCCCAGAAAATGAAGAAAGGATCTACCTACGAATGGGATGAAGAGTGCCAGACCGCCTTTGAGGAAATCATGTAGTATCTGCTCCAGCCTCCGGTCTTGATACCACCCATATTTGGTAAGCTGCTAATCCTGTATGTCACCGCCCTGGAATGATCTCTCGATGCCCTTCTCTCCTAGAAGAACAATGAGGGGATAGAAAACAGTCTCTACTACCTTAGCTTCATGCTTATCGATACAGAGACCAGATACTCCCATATCGAGAAGAGCTACCTTGTGCTCGTATTTGCTATGTAGAAGTTGCGACATTACCTACAATACCATGAGGTACAACTAGTCTCTAGGGTAGACTCGCTGAAGTACATTCTGAATCGCCCCATGTTGACCGGCCTTCTAGAACGGTGGGTGGTAATCCTCTAGTAGTTCGACATCAGGTTCGTGCCTTAGAAGGCTATCAAGGGGAAGGCATTGGAAGACTTTCTAGCTGCCCGTCCAACCTCTGCAGATCAGCCACTAGACTTGGATTTTCTTGATGAAGAAATCCCCTTAGTCGATCATACCGTCCAATGTTGGTAGATTCACTTTGATGGTGCCTCCCAGAGTCCCACTGGTAGAAGGCTCAATGATCCTAGCCTCAACAGAGTGGGCTTGAGTATCATCTTCATTACCTCGGAACAATCCATTCTATCATACTCATTCCTGTTGTTAGAAGGCTGCACTAAAAATGAGCCAGAGTATCGGGCTCTTATCACTAGCCTCGAGCTGGCCCTCGAGATCAATGTGCCCCATTTGCATGTGAAAGGGGATTCTAAGCTAGTCATCAAGCAATTTAATGGTGTCTATGTTGTCAAAAAGCTTGAGCTCACACCATTGTTGGAGCACCCTCCATCTAATGGCCCAATTCCCTTCTCGACCAGAGGTTACCCATGTCCCTCAGTCGCAGAATGGTCGAGCGGACTCTTTGGCTAGCTTAGCCGCATCACTTGCAGAACCTGAGCAGGATGATCTGATTATACATCTGGCACACTGGAGAGTCATTTCCCCCGTCACCCTAGAGGATGACGAAGACCTGTAAGTAAGCCATCTTACTACCGGATCATCCATGTCAGGACCTCTATGCCCTTCAGATGTAGTGGTTGAAGTGACTCCCGACTAGAGATCCCCTTTTGTCAAGTATCTCTAAAATGGTTGCCTCCCGGCTGATCGGTCCGAGCGCGAGTGAATCCGATGCCACGCGCTGCAGTTTACCCTCCAGAGTGGTCCCAGTCTTGATAAGATCCTCTATAAGTGCGTTTTTGATGGTGTACTCCTCCATTTCAACCAAGGAGTCGAGACTTTACAGGTCATGCAAGAGGTTCATGCCGGTTCTTGTGGTGCCCACTAGGCTGGACCGAAGCTGTCCCATCAGATCCGAAGGCTGGGGTACTTCTGGCCCTCTATGATCCACGATTGTATTGAGTTTTCCAAAATATGTCATGCGTTCCAAGTGCATGCTAACTTCCTACATCAGCTTCTAGAACCTCTCCACTCCACCATGTACTCTTGGCCATTTGCGGTGTAGGGACTCGATGTCGTTGGACCATATCCACCAGTGACAGCTCACCAATGCAGGTTCATCCTGACCGCCACAGATTTCTTTTCCAATTGGGAAGAAGTAGTTCCTCTCAAGGAAGTCAAGGCCCGTTCTATCGTTGAATTCGTGAGCTCCAATATCATCCACCGGTTTGGAGTGCCTCATGCCGTCCTCACCGATAACGACACCAACTTTCGATCAGCCGAGATGAAGAAATTTTATGCCAAGTGCGATATCCGTTCGAACCATACCTGCCGCTATCACGTGCATGAAAATGGAAAGATCGATGCGTTCAACAAAACCCTCTCCAAAGTTTTGAAAAAAATGGTTGGACATAACAAGAAGAGCTGGCCGGAAAAGCTCCCCAATGCCCATTGGGCTTATCGGGCGACGCCTCATAACTCCACCCAGGTGACCACTTATTCCCTGGTGTACGGGGTTGAGGCCGTCCTACCCATCGAGACCCAGCTGCCTTCATTATGCACCGCGGTCTATGACCAACAGGTGCCAGATAAAGTGGCCGAAATCCATCTAGATGAATTGTAAGAGCATGACGAGAAGAGGATCTGTGCCCTGTACAATCTGGAAAGGCATCATAATAAGATGTCTAGAGCCTTTAATAAGAAAGTTCGCCTCCACTCTTTTCTACAAGGTGACATGTTATTGGCCCTCCGAGTGCCAATGATCCATGGCAGGAAACCATCCATGTTAGAGACCAAATGGGAAGGAACTTAAATAGTACACAGAGTTTACCCCAATTGAGAATACTCCCTAGTAACCATGGATGGTGAGCGTATATATCCTCCCACAAATGCCATGTTCCTCAAGAAATAGTTTGTCTAAGCCGAATGGTCCTACAAAACCTTAAACTAGATGGTCCCACATGACCCTAAATTACATGATGGTCCTACATGACCTTAAAATGTCTAGTCCTGCATGACTTTAAACTGCGCATCATCCATCATGACATTAAAATTCATTTCTAGAACTATGTATGGCTTGATTCCCATCCACATGGGATGAATAGGAACACTCAGACACTTTGTCTTGAGCCCATCCCAAACTCTTCTCTTTGACTATCCCCCCTGGGTATAGCTTTTCTCGGAGTATCCTCACATGATATGGTGTATGGTTCCTTATCCCCCCACCCATACAAGGATTATAATGGTCGCACCACGTGCCCACTCCTGTTCTTCTATCCTACCACATATTCATTTCACGACATTAAAATACATGGACTTCAAGAACTACATATGGATTGATTCCCATCCTTATGGGATACGTAGGAATGCCCAGACATTTCATCTGTCAGCCCAGCCTAAATGCCAGAATCTTCCCCCCTGGGTCAACACGTATGACAGGGGTGAAATTTTTTCCCCAATTCATGTCGAGCTAACCTCGATCCGGCTGTATTTCCCGCTCCCTTGAGACTTTTGCCTCTTTGAGATATGGGTATAGTTTTGCTTCACCCACTCCATGACTGGGATTCCATCACCTTCCCCGTCCGGAAGGCCCCCTGAATGGTATGGATGCTAGGCCTAAGGGCTCTCTCTTACCACTTCGGGTCAACGCCCTCGAGGATTTCAAGCTACAAGCCGATACAAGTCCCGCATTTTGAATATGGTCAGCGGTCAATTCTCATTTTTTGCTCCTAAATGTTCACTATAGGGACGCTAGGTTTTGAACATGGTAAACAACCGTCCTGGATCGTTAGGGCCACCCCAAGAGGTCTTGAAAATCATGTGTAGTTGTTCATTATGCCCTGTTGTATCTCCAACGACGAACTCCCTCTGGGTGATGCCAACTGTCAGGCCCCTTAGCCTTTTTGGGCCCCTGGCCTAGGTTGTATCTTTTGGGATTGTACGGTGTGGTACAAGATTATGTACTCATTCAAGTCGGGTTTCTCACCTTGCCATACACATACCTGGATGAGACACCTTATCCTCTCATCGTCCTCACTGTAAGAAGTTAAACTGAAAACTAGTCAGGCTTTCCTTCTGAGGCCCGGCCTCAGGCCCCTTGGCCTTTTGGGCCCCCGACCCAAGTTTTCTTATGGGGGTGTACGGTGTCATGCAGGATTATGTCCTCATTTACGTCGGGTTATTCTCTGTGTCGTACACCTCCCTTGTTTGGGGTATCCTACTCCCCTCCTCGTCCTCACTATAAGATATTAAAATGAAAGTTGGTCTGGCCTTCCTGACCGAGGCCCAACTTCATGCCCCTCGGCCTTTTTCGGGCCCCCGGGCCAAGCTTTTACCTGGATCATACGGTGTGATGTAGGATTATTTCTTTAGTTCTGCCAGGTTAGTTTCCATGCCGTACACCCCCTCATTAGGGTATTCTCCCCCATGTATCTTCAAGAACTATATATGTATTGATTCCGATCCTTATGGGATATGTATGACCACCCGAATGTCTAGACTTCGGGTCTAGCCCCATCTCTCAAAGATCTCCATTTCACCTAGGACCCTTGGCCTACCCTTCCCCAGAGAGGAGAGTATATGGCGTGGCATGGGATTATGTCCTCGTTCACGTCAGGCTTATAACTACCACGCCATGTACCTCTCCCTCCTAAACACCCTCATCACCCCTTTTTTGGTGATTCACCAATGTGACTAAGGGTACTCTGGTTTAGTACCTGGAATGTCAGACTCTGCTCGGACATGCTTCCACATGCTTTTCAGGCTTTGTGTTCCCCTTCATTAGGGCTTCCATCACCTTTCACACCAGATGGGACCCCTAAGTGGCATGGATGCTAGGCCTAAGGGCTCTACTACCATTACGGGCCAACGCCCTTGATGGTCACAGACAACAAACCGATACAAATCCCGCATTGCGAATATGGTCAACGGTCGATGCTCATTTGTTGTCCCACTTAAAGCTAACATGATATGGATACTGCATTTCCGCCATGGTCAACAGTTATCCTCTATCTTTACACCAACCCCATTAAGTCCAAAATGTCAGTTACATGATTCACATCCTTCTCCACCTCATCATTTCCAAGTAGAACTTCAAAACTCTTGGTACTATTCCTCAGTGCACATCCACACGTTAGGAAGACCAAAGCTGCGATAGGGGTGTCATTCGGGGCTCCGCACTGGTTTCCCTTTATCATGCGTTCCATGTATTTCAAAAGACATCTTCCCCCCTTGTTTCCCACATCGAGTTTAACTCATGTGGGCTTAGGGATCGGGTCGAGGTCTGCACTTACTTGGAGGGTTTTCACTCCATCCACGGTCCAAGATTTAAGACCATAAACTAAGATCTCGTTCAGAACTACATGTGGATTGATTCCCATCCTTATGGGATATGTAGGACCACCCGGACACCTCGTTTTCAGGTACAGCTCGGTTGGGAGATATTTTCTCCTTCCCCTTTCCTTATTAACCCTATTTGGGACCCTTGGCCCAAGGTTTCCCTCTTGGAATTTCATACGGTGTGATATGGGATAATTTCCCCATTCATGTCGGGTATGTTTTATTACGCCGTACACATTCCCCACCTAGCATCGTCTCTTCTAAATCTATGCTGCATGGAATTAAAATGCATGCTTGGTCCTATCACATGACCTTAAACTATGATAGTATCATCCTGTCCGCATGACAAAAAACGGAACTGCATCGTGATGTTCTTAATCAAGTGGACACCATGTTTGGTATTGGGAACACACCATACCATTTTTCAACGCCTACTAAGGCTTGATTCTTTTGGAGATGTCAGGGCCTGATACCATAGGCCTGTCGCTTCACAAAAAAAACCCACTCACCTTAAAGAACAAACAAGATTTATCAAATTCCACTTCTCTTGGTGCGAGGGCCACGCCCGCACACCCCCTTTTCCCTGGAATTGGTACCTTATCGTGACACCTCAAGATCTATGTGCAGCTTGATCCCCATATTCATGGGGTACGTTGGAACACCTGTGCACTTTTCCTCAGGACCAGCTTGACTCTCGTTTTCGGTCCCTTGACCTAGAACCTCTCCAAGGAACACATGGTGGTCGGAACCCCTGGTTCCCATTCACCTCAAGTTTTTGTAGTTACCCCACTCTAAGTCTCCCTCATTTCCTACCATCCATGGTCCGAGTTCGACAACCCTAAATTAAGATCTCTCTATGGGGAGGAACTCGAATCCCTCTATCTAATATGACTCGTTTCTGTATTCGGATGCATTTTGACAAAGAGCCCGAAGTGTGGAATTTTCATGGGGAAATTCCCGTCGTTCCATGTCCAAGCTTCATGAGCTCACTATTTGGATCCTCATCCTCTTCCATATCCAAAGGGAACCCCTAATGTCCTGGTCCCATGCCGCATCGGCTCACCTACCATCCTGGGCCAATGCCCCTAAGGATATTTGACGACATTTGTGACAGGTCCCGTGTTTCGAAAATGGTAAAAGGTCGACCCTCATCTGTCTGTCCCATTCCAGGCTAATGCGATGTGGATGCTGCGTTTCCACCACAGTTAACAGTTGTCCTTCATCGTCACTCTGCCATCATTGTGGTCCAGATTTCGAGTGTCATGATTCACACATTTCTACTTCCTTATATTCAAGTGGAATTTCGACATAATAGGATTTATCTCTTAGCGCGTCTAGGTGCACTTCATGGATGGGTTAACATCATTGGTATGGTATTCACCGAGTGTCCCTTCATCCTAGCATGACCCTTCCTCTGTCGGGAAAGTCCCACCACTATTTCTTGTTTCCCACATCGAGCACAACTCATGTGGGCTTAGTAGTTTTGGTAGGATGTGTACCAGTGCTGCCAGGCTTCTCATCGTCCCACATGACGTTAAACTATGCTCTCAAAACTACGTACGTCTTGATTCAAATACTAATGGGATATGTAGAGACATCCCTGTATTTTTCCTAGGGTCCAACCCTGGGAATAATAAGTCCTGTTCCTCCCCATTTCCGGCCCCCTGGCCTGACACCTTGTGGGGAACCGTGCAACTGCAACTTTTCCCTTAACAAGTTTGTGATGCCCCATGAAGGCATTGGGAAGCGACAACCCCCCTCGTAAGAGAGGCCCTATCTAAAGGAAGGAATGATCCATGATCAAACCGATGCATCCATTCAGTGTGCTTCTTCCACGGTGGCATAATTTCAAGATTGTTGGATTCAATTCGAATAAACCCCGACTCTACATTCCACGCTTTGAGTTCCCCTTATTCAGACCTTTGTCCTCTTTCATGTCTGGAGGAAGCCCCTAAAAGTATGGATGCTCGGCCTATGACCCACCTACTATCCTGGGCCAACATTCTGGAAGACTAACGGATGGCATTTGTGACAGGTCCTGTGTTTCAAACATGGTCAACGGTCGACCCTCATTTGCTACCCCCACTACACGCTAATACAAGAAAGAATACTATGTTTTGAATGCGGTCAATAGTTACTCTTTATTGTCACGCCACCCCCACAATGTTTCGAATCCTGGGTATTGTGATTCACACTTTCCATTCCCATCTATTTGGATTTATTTCAGTGCCCCTAGAATTTCACCGTTCGTGCACAAGAGCATGCTAGGAAAATAGTAATTTGGCGGTTCTGAGAGATTCATTCTCCAGACAGGTCTCTCTTATTTCCTCCCTGAAATCCGGATCGGTTGTTCAAAACCTGGATTCTGGAAGCTTGGTCTGCGATCCTACGTTTGGATGAGGTGATAAGGTGGCCATCCCTTTTTTATCACATCGGGTTAGACCCACGTGAGATTAGGGAATGATCACTGGACACTTCGCGATCTTCACAAGGATGAAGTAAACCAATGTGAACAATGGAACTCATGCATGCTATGACATTCAAACAATCAAAGCATGAAACTAAATTTAAGGGTTTGTAATCATTACAATACCCGGGGGTCGACTCCCCCCATGGATGGATTGACCTCATCAAAAGAGTATAGAAGCTCCACTACCCTATGCATGGTGGCGTCTAGGAGTTACTGACACTTGTTCATCTCCCGCTCCTCCTCGGTGGAGAGAGGGAACACTTCGTTGGCCACAATATGGGCCCGCTCCACATCGGCCCGGATAGAGATCATATCCCCAAAGCCTCGCCTCAGGATCTCTTAGACTTCCACCAGCTGGGCCTTCAATCATGATATTAGCTCAAATTGTGCATTGAGGGTGGTAAAGTGCTCGTCTTCCCAATTCTGTAGCCGCTAGACCTCGTCTTCATCCTTCTAAAGCCTCTTGATGTTTATCGCTTTCCTTCGCTACCAGCCCTTGCCAAGGCCATGATAATACTCTCGAATATTTTCTGCCATAAGATCTCGGATGAGCCTATGAGGACGCTGGGCATCCACTCCCCCAGCACACAGCTTTCACAATCGCGAGCGAAGTCTGTCCATATCATCCAGCCATAGTACTTAGGGGGTCTCATTGATGAAGTGCGTGACCAGCTTCCACGAACGGCGAAAGAGTATTTTTTTTGTCCTCCTCGTCAAAGGCTGTCTCGTCCCAGTTGGTGTGATTGGACGACTCGTATACAAGGAATTCCCCCAGGAACTCCACAACCGGGTCCACGCCTGGCGTTGGATCAGGCGTGGTGAGGCCTGAATCATCTGGTTGATCCTCATCATTGGATCCCACCTCGATAACCTCAGGCACAGTCTCGCCGACTCCCCCACCAGCAATCGGGAGCGCTGTGGTTTGGTCAGGCTGGATGTCCACCTCCACGACCATTGGCATGCCCCTGGGAAGGGTGCTACCAGAAGCCCCAAACAACTTTTCTGCAGTAGCCCATGCCTATTGAAGGACTATACGCGCCAAGAAAGGGATTTGAATGTTAGTTAATGTTTTCAGAGGATGGAAGTTGTGAATTCGGTTGAGAAAACTTACAGAGGTCAAATCCCTTGTCCCGCTCTTAGGTTGATATCATCGAAACCCTGAGACGTGGTCCCCCCGTATATTGTTGGCAGGTCTGGAGACTCCTGGGGAGCCGCCTCGACTGTCCCAGCCCCACCCGACATGGAAGTTGATGCAGCCATGAGCGTGGATCCTGAAGGTCCCGCGTCGGCACCCTCTTAGGGGAGAGAACGAGGACTATGCACAAGGTCCTCCTACGTAGTACAAATGCTGATAAGGAATCCAGAGTAACCTAAAGGAAGACTCTGAATAAGGAACTTGGGATTTTACCTTGAGGGCCTCCGTGAAATCTTCACGATCTGAGGAGTGGTCGCCGACTTCACCCTCCTCCAGAGGACTTTCTATACTAGCCTCATCTCCTCAGGAGGACTCGTCTGATTTTTCTGGCAGAGGGAAGCACTCCCTCAGATTAGCGGCTAAAAACTGCCGAGGGACTGTTCGATCTAACAACACCCTGACTCGATCTGTCATCCGGTGCAGGGCGCCCCAAGAGTGGATGAAGTCTTCCAGCTCAGCTATGTATTGCTCTACCTTTTCCTGGGATACTGAAAAACCATACCTAATAGGGACAATTCCTGGAAAGTCCATCCTGAGGTGGTTAAGGTTCTTCCATAACTCGGATGGGCTGAGGAATTGCCGGCTGACTTCCCAAATGTCCTAGGCCTCCGGGAAGACAACATTCTATGGCATGTCATGTGGTGCAGCCGTTTCCCCAGGGCCTGAGTGGAAATCCTGCGGAATCCCCTCAGTGGCCACCCCTCTAGATGACTCTGTTCTCTTGGGACCACTGGCTCCACTGCCGCTTCTGAACCCGCTACCACTTCCCCCTCCTCAACTAGTTTAGGCATTGCCGCTACAGTAGCACCACCACTACTGGATTCCCGTGTCGCCTTCCATCCTCGGCCCCTAGATCATGGAGGCTCTCCCTTACCGACCATGATGGTTGGCTGCTTCATCATCTCCCCTGGATAGGCCACCTCCCAGATCTGGGCATATTATTTTATCATCCCAAGGAAGACGGTCAGTGGAGGCAATACATTCCACATCTTCCCGTCTCCCCATGTGAACCTGAGCCACATCTGCCCCATCATGTATGAGTGCTCCTCTTAGCGCACCCCAGGTAGACCTTTGGGGTCAGTTTCTGCAGGCACTGTAATTTCCTAGCGAACCGGTGTGGTGTGTATGGCTCACAGAGATGCTTACGGTCCACCCTAGCCACCAAGGCCCCACCTCGAAAGGCCAATAGCTAGGCTCGGTGCTTTTCCGTTCCCTGGACATCATCCGCGAAGGACCCCATTGGCGATGGGAATAGGTGGAAATTGAATTCCTCCACCCTCCACATCTAGTTTTGAACCGATGGTGTAGTCAGCTTAGTCGGAAAGCTCCCCACAGTGTTCAAGATTGAGGGAAAAAAGTTCGACCCCGGAGGTGAGATGGGGTTCGAATACCCGTAAATTCCCCTAATATGTGCCGCCATCCACCCGTAAAAGAGGTGGAATGGCCTGCATACCCTATGTGGCCTTTTCCCCTCACTGATGTGCCACAACATCTTGTACAACTTGGTGAGCATCGAGATCCCCAAGCTGACCCGACCTCCTGTCTCCAAAGTGGATTCCATGATGAAAGTGCATGGCCACACTCCCATGTTTGTATCCCTCACCGGTAGGATCCAACCATAGATGAGAGCTACGATGAGTGCTGCCAGCCTGACTATTGGCCGTTTTTCAGTGCTGACACTGAACCTACAGGTCTTCCATTGGCTATCCTCAAGCAGATGCCAGTATGAGTTTTCCTTACTCCGAGCACCCTTCGGGAAAGTCCGAGGCCTCGCAGGGAACTGTCTATTTTCTAGAAAGTTAAAAAACTTCTTGCACTAGGGCTTGATGTGGACATCCCTCATGGCCTCCTTGTCCCCCCTGGGCACGATCTCCATCAATGTCGTCGCCAGATGTGACATCTACTACGGATCCTCCCATGCCCCCATAGCCGGGAGGAATTAGTCGTACATCGACCCCAGTATCGGGACCCCCGAGATCTGATGCACGTCCCAAAGGCTAATTCCGACCTCCCCATGATGCAGGTGGAAGGTATTGGTCCCCGGTTATCACCGGCTCAACAGCTCCGGTATCAATTGCTGCGGCTGGTAGATATGGAACTGGGAGGCCCAAGCTGCCTCATAGAGCCCCACTCTTCTCAGCTCCACCCAGAACTCCTCGTACGAGGCACCTACCTAGTAGGCCCAAGCCCAATCGTCCGTAATGTTTCTCCCTGGGGCAGGTCCCATTCCTCGGACCACCCCTTCTTCGAGTTCCCTAGCGCTTCCTTAAGGATGGTTCGATACAGGGGAGGGGAAATCTCCAGATGTAATAGCTTCCCGTCAACGTTGTTCAGATGATTATATAGGCAGTCAACGATGACAGGCGTTAAATCCTCTCGGGAATGACCATCGGGCGCCCTGAACCATCGGTGCTGACACGACGTGCTCCGAAACCAGTAAGCTGGCTCATCTCTACCTGCTTCAAGGATGAATACGTCATCCCTAAGCCCAAATCCTTACAAGGGAAACCTCCAACATAGCAGTTAGTTATTCTGGCTCTCTGATATGAGCTCCACAAAAGAACTATGGTCTAAGTGGCTCCGGACTAGCTCACCTAGCCCTAGACTATTTGCCATTTCATCCCTCCGGGCGGCATCCGCAAGGATCCCCTGGGAAACTTCTTGATGGGCCATTCACTCTGGTGTTGTGATGTTTCTTTGGCTAGTTTGCGAAGATTTTTCATGAAGGCCACTTGTGAAGACTGTTTGCGAGGGCGCTGCCTCGGTGTTCAAAGCCTAATCGTGGAGCACAAACGCGGAGTCGAGGACTCGTTGTGTACCGCAAAGACCGATTCGCAGAGATCACTCACGATGTACGCAGATCTTTGCGAATCAAGAGCGCAAGAAGACAAGATCGTGGGGAAATGAAAGGAAAAAAGAGATGGCAGGCCCCCTATTTATAGGCGATGGTCGTCGAAGCTTCGTGGTGCGTCCAGTCTGCGCGGAGCTTCGCAGCATGCCTGGCCTGCGCGTC
The DNA here is from genome assembly GCA_963277665.1 of Viscum album. Lineage (NCBI taxonomy): Eukaryota > Viridiplantae > Streptophyta > Magnoliopsida > Santalales > Viscaceae > Viscum > Viscum album. The sequence goes on along the minus strand of OY728150.1, from coordinate 928,832,652 downwards.
CCCTGTCCACCTCACGGGACCTCTTCATGAAACCGCACAGTGGATGACTGAGAATTATTGGTGATTTCCTCCAGACATCGAACCTTGAACTCTCTGTGGCTCCAATTCCGAGGGGGGGAATTTGTTGGCACCAAAATTCGGGACAAAGAGAAGGCCCTAAGATAGCCCAACAGACTGCCTCGCCAAGCCACTTCGTGGAGTCACCCTAGCACTGTTGCCACCGCGAAAAAACAAAGGAGGGAGGCTCCATGAACTCATTTGACATTCACAAACCCACTGCAAAGTAAGGGAGGTGGGACAGTCCATGAACGAATCTGACGTTCGCGACACTGCTGTGAAGTAACGCAGGAGGGAGCCTCCATGACCCCATTTGACGTTCGTGACCTTCCGCGAAGCCCCCAAGCCCCTCTTCACGCCACGTGAGCTCTGCTCCGTGGTGCCTTTTTCCTATAAATACTGGGCCCCCCTTGAGCTCCCGGGATGGAAAATCTGACCCTTCGGCTTCTCATATTATGAATCGCGAAGCAGTCTTCCACTCGGTGAACCGTGAGCTGTGTGAGGTACTTATGCTTTGAAAAGTGCCTGCCCATTGTATCGTGTTGATCCCCTCTTCCAAGAGGGATGCCTTTCTCGAAGTTTAAGGGCTTTCACGAAGGAAGGGGATCCCCAAGGGGACCTGGGTCATCACGGAGTGTTTATAATTCACGAAGCACCCCTCATGTACACATGATCCACATTCTAAGGCATGATCATTGTACCTCGCGAAGCACATTGTTTTATGACACCTTGCTTCGTGAGGATCCTTTGCTCCGTTAGGCTATGCTCCGCGAATTCCCTTCCACCTTGTGAAGCACATCCAATTTTCACCTCCTCCCCAAGATATGGCTAAGGCACCCCACTTTGTAAAGCACACCCCTTCGCAAGTTCCCTCCACCACGCGGAGTGATAGAGTTCCACAAGGCCCCTGCCTATGGACCCCTATGCTTGGAAAATCCTTTTCCCATGTGATCCTCTAGGTTCCCATGATGTGACTTCAAAGTCCCCTGGACCATACCGCCCATTGCGTTGCTTTGACTAATGCTTCTTTATATAGGCATGCTAACGACTATTGCTTCTTCGTATTTCCATGCTAACGTGGGCCCCTTAATGGTTCGCTCCACGACATCCCCTCAGTACGGCATTTCCGGTGCCTTCCCTCCCACAAGGAGCTGAGGGTATCGTTAATGTAAGTCCTGGGGGTGCGGAGAAAACCCACCTCGTCCGAGCTGCATGACGTTAAACTGCCAAGAACCATCATCCTCAACACATGACGTTAAACTGTGACCTAACCCTGTGACTCACATGCAGGGTCCCCCCCGCCTTGGTCATTCTCCACGCCCCTAGTCTGCACAGGGGATGATATCCTTCTTCTTGGAGTGGAGTTTGTCTGTGGGGAATGGCATCCATCTTGGTGTAAGCCCTTAGCTTTTCTTGCAGGAGGCAGCACCCCTACTTCTCCTCACTTCCGTTGTTCCAAGGACAACAGGGGACGTGATAGGGAATGAGGCTCTTCATTTCTTTAGTCCCAAACCCCTCTACCGCTGCGCTTTGTCGCCATCGGGCCTCCATCTCGGAGTAAGTCCCAATCTCTCTCTCCCTGGGCCGCTCCACGCATAAGCCCCACTCAACATCCCACAGACACACCTTTCGCGACATGACCGTCAGGTCTTTGCTGCCTCTTGTTTCTCACACCGAGCATGACTCACGTTGGCTTAAAGTAAGCATCGACCATGAAACCACCCCGTCCCACAAGATGATAAACTGTACCTTGCCCCATCCCACATAACGTTAAACTGTACACCTGAACTATGAGGTCTTTGATCAATGTCAAGGCATGGTACGTAGGAAGCCTCCACGAGGTTCAATCCCAACAACCATTGGCCCTGACCATATCTGTGTCTATGCGACAACCCCCATAAACACCCTGGGAAACCAAGACTGTAAGCCCCACACCATTCTGAACTATGTGGTCTTTGATCCATGTCAAGGCATGGTACGTAGGAAGCATCCATGAGGTTAAAGCCCGCCATCCACCTGGACCAAGGTCCTTATTCACATCATTTCTCCGATACACCTTCCTAAACTATGTGGTCTTTGATCCATGTCAAGGCATGGTATGTAGGAAGCCTCATGAGGTTCAATCCCACCACCAGTGGACCCCCTGGTCCATCTTTACATAGGTTCGCTGATGAAATCCATCTGGAACTACGAGGACTTTGATCCATGTCAAGGCATGGTATGTAGGAATCCTTCCTAAGGTTCAATCCCACCACCCATCAGACCCCTGGTCCATCTTCACGTCAGTTCACTGAATAAATCCATACCGAACTACGAGGACTTTGATCCATGTCAAGGCATGGTACATAGGAAACCTTCCTGAGGTTCAAGCCCACCACCCATCGGACCCCTGGTCCATCTTCACGTCGGTTCACCGACACACTCCATCTCTAACTATAAGTAATTTGATCTATATCAAGTAATGGTACGTAGGAAGCCTCTCTGAGGTTCAAGCCCACCACCCGTTCATTCTGACGTCCTTCACGTCGGTTCACCAACCACCCTGGGCATCCTAGAGTGTAATCCCCCAAATGACATCCCGAACTACGAGGACTTTGATCCATGTCAAGGCATGGTATATAGGAAGCATCCTCGAGGTTCAAGCCCACCACCACCAGGTCGTTCCAACCTCCTTCATGTTAGTTTGACGTCATCCGATGGTAAGTCGTTGCAACCCCCTTTAGCAGTAAGCCATTTTCAACCTCATTCGATGGTAAGCCATCGCCAAATGAACTATGCAGACATTGATTTGGTACCATGGGGATATGTAGGAAGTCTCTTCGAGGCTCAATCCCAAAACCATCATCCATCCTGATTCTTACCTGGGCCACCACATCCCGGTGAGATCATGCCACCTCATTCCCTCCCACAGCATTCGAGAAGCCGCCCACGTGTTGGCCCCAATATCGGCGTTCCCTCCAAGGGGGTTCCTCTTCCTGATCCACTCTAATTAGTGTTCTGATTAGGCCGATACATCTCTACAGGATGTTAAACTTGAGGCATACCTTGTGTGAAACATAGAAAGTTGAGGAAATCCTCAGATGCATGCCCATGGCATACAATTCCCCAAATTCGATGTGGGATTTCTCGGGATTTCACACCCTTGAGAAGCCTTATAATAAGGGACAGAAGAAAGACACACCAATCCCTAGCATCCAGACACGCCAGTGATGCCCAACGTGACTACTACCCTAACTGAAGGTTACTACTCTGACATGACCCTTTGGAATATTCTGATAGAAGCAGCGTAATTAACTAGTGTTTATGAAGATATGGTGCCAGGAAGAGTTTCACGAACAACGTATTAAATCTATAAGGGAGACCTAGACTAGGTGAGGAGATCCGAGGAGGAATCCATGTAAGGAATAATCGACATCCCATCAGATTGTTTCGATAAAGGAGAAAATGTCCTTAAACAAGGAACAGATGTCACCTGCCTTTGGAAAGTGGGAATGTGGGGTAACAAAAGCCGCGCCTGTCGCACTCAAGCAGACGGACGCGCATGCCCCGGTGAAAGCGTCAGAAACAATAATTAGACTTGGGCCCTTTCGATTATCCCTTTTCATAAAAACCAGAGGGTTTGTGAATTCACCTGGTTAACTTTGTTAAACATAGATTTTCTTGTGGTTAAAAATGAATGTTTTTTTAAAACCTCAAATTAACCCCTCATGTAATTGAGAATCTACATCTATATTTTGATCCTACAATTGATATCAGAGGAGGTCCCTAAAATACTTATACTTACATATATGTTTTATTGCTCAACCTTACTTGATCAACTTTACTTGTTCAACCTTTTCTTAATGATTATCTTTGTTCATAAATTTTTACTACAAATCAATTTTTTGGAAAATTTATTTTATATTTTCTTATATAATGGTAGGATTGAAGGTTGGTTCTATAGAAAATCTAAATCCTACCTGACCCACAATTTTTTATGGTAATGATTATGAGTACCCAAGAGATAGAATGAAAACTTTTTTTATTAACACTGGAGTGGATAATTTTGTCATGAAAACTGGTGAATACAACATTCATGACAAAAAAATCAGAACATTCACAGATCAAGAAGAAAAAGAATATGAAATAATCTAAAAGGTACGCAACACACTTTTATGTTCCATGATCTGGAATATCTATAGTCAAATATCATCTTGTGAAGTATCCAATAGTATATAGAAGAAAATTTAAGTGACACACTTTGGAACTTCAAACGTGATTGAAACTAGAAGAGATATGTTAAGAGCTGAATATCATAGTTTTATGTTTCCTTATGGTGAACCCGTTTTTAAAGTGTTCCAATGATTTATGACTATCATCAACAGTCTTCAATCTATGGGATATAAAGGACCTGATGATGAAGTTATTTTGGATAAGATAATTGATATCATGCCCAATGAGTTGGAATCTAAAAGGATAGCTATTGATAAAAATAGGAAAGTATCTAACATTAATCTTGATGAGTTATTTGGAACTCCTCTCAGCATGAAACAATAATGAATATATATTCTTATTTTAATAAGAAGAATAATGGTAATCGAATCATTAATTTTACTATTACATAGAAATCCAAGACATCAGAATGGGTAACTAGATCTAAAGTATAGAAAGATATTATTTTATCTGAATCAAGTGACTGTGATTAGTCTGAGAATGAATTAGCCAATCTTTCTTTAAGAATGAACAACATTGTGGGAAATAAATATATTTAGTATTGTTATAAGAAGAGATACAGAAATGATAAAAGTGATTCTGAAGTAACTTGTTATGAATGAAAAATGGATGGTCATATTAGACTTGATTTTCCAATTCTCAAGAGAAAAGACAGAAAGGATAAGAATTATGAATGAAACTGAAATGAGTACTAAAAATATAAGGATTAGAAAGTTCTGAAGGATAATGAGACTTAGAGAGCTAGTGGTGGTGAATCTTGAAGGTTCCAGGCGCAGCGGAAGCGTGTGGGTGGATGTGCCCACTTGGCTTTTTGTCATTAGCAATGATCAATCCGGGATCAATACGATGATAAACGTCAGTCTCCACAGATCGAATCACAAGAAAAATACAAAGAAGATGGGTTGTCCTGGAACCACAAACAAGGATCGTTACAGGTTGATTATAATTAATTTAATTAATTATAAATAAATAACTTTTGGGTGTTCTTTCTTCATTGATGTTATCGATCACGTTGTCGACGTGATCCGTCGTTGCGTCGTAGAAGCCAAGTGTAGACTCCCTCTAGCGGTGATCCACACGTGTACCTCGTATCTCTGGACGTCGCCAAAGGATTCTCCGGGTGCTAGAGTGGAGAAACCTTTGATTGCGTTGTCCGCCTTAGATCGTCTTGATTCGATGGAAGAGGATCTATCTCGGTCTTGAGAGTGTTCTTGGAGGAATAGGTTCTTTCGACCTTGAAAGAATTCTCCAGATATGTTGTGTACAACAATTCTCTTGTGTGTTGGAAAAGAGTTGGGGTTGTGAGGATATTTATAATCGGGTGTGTGGGGTTATAGAGTTATGATAATAAATAAACATGTTACACGTTATATTTATTTCATTGACTCTTTATTTAAAACCCCCATGTCAAATAAATAATTCCTTGACATGCACCCACACTGATTATAATAAATATCATTTAAAACAATATTATAGCCTCAAAATCCCGACTGGAAAAACTACACGGAGTGTAATAATAAATACATGACGTGTAGTTGTTTTTCATTGAAAACTACACGGTGTGTACATTAAATGTACACGGCGTGTATATCTTGTTTTCATTTATTCATTTCCTTTCCAAAATAAAACTACACGGCGTGTACATTTAATAATACACGGTGTGTACTTTTTTTTTATTTTCCTCCATCATTTAAAACAACTTAGGATTCCTAGAATAATTATTAAACCACGTACGGGAATAATCTTTATTCAACTTGAGATACTTGGATACACTTAGTGTGTCAACCTCTAGGCCTCTTTCTCATTGGCATTAGGCGGGCTTGCCTAAAGTCCAAGATTACTATCTAGCAACGGGTCAAGACACCCAAGAGAAAGAAGTTGACGCCACATTGACGTATCACCTCATACGAACACTTACTGTGTAATTTAATCCCTTTGTCTCGATATCTCATCAAGCAGGTTTCATCGCAGTGTCATAAACCTATATGCTTGATCCGTCGTTCTTTGAATACCTAAAATAAACTCATCATTTACACCATGGCCATGAAATTTAATGCGATAGTTCTATTTCAATCAAAGGTCCGAGATTTCAACTTCCATAAATGGAAGGGACAAATCCTTCCTCGACTTATCCATTTACAACATGTCACTCGTGATGCACCCAATGTACCCTACTTCCCGCCAACTGTCTGTGTGACGGTTTTCGTCAGTAAATCCATGTGAGCAAGTCATGACATGAGTTAATGATAATCTTTCAGTCTAAGGACCATTACACATGCTCGCAGATAGAAATATCCAATGACACCAAGACATGCGAAATTACTACGGGCAGGTCTGTTCTCATAATCTCTCATCCGGAGATTACCAAGTGCGAACTCCATGAGAGAGAGTCTCTTCTTCTTACGAGTACTCGAACATGATGGTCTGTATACTATGTGTCATATCATAGTATGTCATCCAACCGCAAGACTTTATTTAAGAATATTGTTATAGCATTTCAAGGTTCTCATCATAGTGGGGATCTTCTATGACCTTATTAATGCAACAAATATTCCAGGACATTATTATATTATAGTCATGCAGAACAATGAACAATATATAATAAGTGAACATTTATGTAATCAAAGTACAAAATAGTTGGTTCTGAGGACACCAACCCTTACAAACTCCCACTTGGACTAGAGCCAACTGCCTAAGACTTTTAGTCCACTAGACCTCACATGATGATCATGTTTCTACTGAGTCAAGGCTTTAGTCAATGGGTCTGCCATGTTGTCTTCCGTGGAAATACTTCTCACTGCAACTTCACCTCTCTGAGAAAAATCCCTCAAGAGATGATACTTCTGAAGTATGTGCTTTGTCCGCTAATGTGACCTTGGCTCTTTTGCAAGTGCCACTGTTGCAGTATTATCACAATAGAGTGTGATAGGATCTTTACTGCTCGGTACTACATCTAGATCTTGGATGAAGCTTTGCATCCATATTGCTTCTTTAGATGCCTCAGAAGCTACGATATACTCGGACTCTGCTGTATAATCTTCCACCACACTTTGTTTTGAACTCTTCCAGCTCACTGCACCTCCATTCAAACTGAAGATGTATCCAGTCTGCGACTTCATGTCATCTTGATCAGTCTGGAAACTAGCATCTACATGTCCTCTGATGACTAGTTCCTCATCTCCTTCATAAAACAGGAACATATCCTTAGTAAACCTCAGATACTTAAGGATAGTCTTGACTGCCATCCAATGGTGGTCTCCTGGATCATCTTGATATCTGCCTTCCACACTTAATGCGTAAGCAACATCTAGCCTCGTACATAACATAGCATACATGAATAACCCAATTACGGATGCGTAAGGGATCCTTTCCATTCTCTTTCTTTCCTCATGTGTCTGAGGACACATTTTCTTGGAAAGATGAATGCCACGGGACATTGGCAACAATCCCCTCTTAGACTGTTCCATACTGAATCTATTCAGTATCTTTGTCAATGTATGTACTTTGACTCAGGACCAACATTCTCTTGGATCTATCACGATGGATCTTGATCCCAAGAATATATGCCGCCTCTCCCAAGTCTTTCATGGAGAAGCATTTATGCAACCATGCCTTAACTGACTGTAAGATAGGTACTTCATTTCCAATTAGAAATATGTCATCAACATATACTATTAGGAAAACGACTGCACTTCCACTAAACCTTTTGTAGACACAAGTCTCACATTCATTCTTAACAAAGCCAAATTCTGTAACAGCTTCATCAAAACGAATGTTCCATGACCTTGATTCTTGTTTTAATCCATAAATGGATTTCTGCAAATTGCATACCTTGTTGGCATCCTTTGGAGTCACAAACCCTTCAGGTTGTGTCATGTAGACATCTTCCTGGAGGTTCTCGTTAAGGATAGCTGTTTTGACATCCATTTTCCAAATTTCATATTCATGGTAAGTAGCAATGGCCAATAGGATTCTGATGGATTTCATCATTACAACCGGTGAAAAGGTTTCATCATAGTCAATTCCTTGATGTTGTCTAAAACCTTTTGCAACCAATCGTGCCTTATAGGTGCTGACTTTCCCCTCAATGTCCAGTTTCTTCTTGAATACCCATTTATTACCAATAGGATTTACATCAACTGGAGGATCTACCAAAATCCATACTTGGTTTTGGTACATGGAATCCATTTCAGAATTCATGGCTTCATTCCACTTGGCAACGTCTGTGCCTTCAACTGCTTCCTTGTAGGTAAGAGGATCATTATTGTCAACCAATAATGAGCCACCATCCTCGGTGACAAGAAAACCATATCGTTCTGGTTCTCTCACCTCTCTCGTGCTCCTACGCAGTTCTTGTGTCTCTGGAACAGATTGTTCTTCCATGGGGCTTTGTGGAATTTGTTCTTGTACCAACTCATATGTATCTTGAGCCTCGACTTCATCGAAGTCTATCTCGCTCCCACTATCTCTTTGGGAGGTGTGCTCCCTCTCAAGGAATATGGCGTGCCTTGCCACTGTAACCTTTTTTTCTGAGGGGTTGTATAGGTAATATCCCCTTGTTTCCTTGGGATATCCTATAAAGATACACTTTTTGCCTCGGGGCGTGAGTTTGTTACCTGAAGAGGCCTTAACAAATGCTTCACTACCCCACACATGTAAATTCGATAACATGGCTTTGCGTCCACTCCATAACTCGTATGGAATACCATTTATCGATTTAGTTGGTACTTGGTTTAGTATGTGCACTGCTGTTTGTAATGCATATCCCCAAAAGGATAATGGAAGACTCGCATGACTCATCATTGATCTCACCATGTTCAACAGGGTGCGGTTCCTCCTTCCACTTACACCATTCCACTACGGTGTGTTAGGAGGAGTGAGTTGAGATAGAATCCCAAACTCCCGTAAGAAATCAATGATGTCCTGATTAAGATATTCTCCTCCTCTGTATGAGAAGAGCTTCTTAATCTTCTTACCAAGATGGTTCTAAACTTCATTCTTGTATTCTTTGAACCGATCAAAAGAATCTGACTTATACCTCATTAAATAGATATATCCATATCTACTAAAATCATCAGTAAAAGTTATGAAGTACGAGACCCACCCCTTGCTTCAACTGGAAATGGTCCACACACATCTGTGTGAACTAATTCAAGAAGTTCTTTAGCTCTTTCACCTTTCCCACTAAATGGGGCTTTGGCCATTTTGCCTTGTAGACAAGCATGACATACACCAAGTGGTTTTAGTTCGAAAGAATCTAAATACCCATATTGATGTAATTTTGTCAAACGTTTCTCATTGAAATGACCTAGCCGGTGATGCCAAAGTTGGGTGTGGTATGAGTCATGTGAATTAACTTTATTATCGATTGTCATTACTTGGTTTGTGTAGTCTAACACATAAAGGCCGTTATATAAATGTGCCCTACCAAAACAAATGCTATCTTTATAAAATTAGCAACATTCATTTCCAAACTTGAATATGAATCCATCAGTATCTAATATGGATACTGAAATAATGTTTTTAGTAACATAAGGCACATAATAACAACCTTTCAAAATCAAGACTATCCTAGTAGGCAATGTGAGGTGGTAGTCTACCAAAGCTACAACAGCGAGTCTGGCTCCGTTGGCTGCTCGTAGATCTACCTCCCCTCGATCAATATTCCTGAATCTACTTGGTTCCTATATTTGGATACAGATGTGAGAACCACAAGCAGTATCTAATACCCAATTAGTAGAAACAGATAGATTTCATTCGATAACAAACGCACCTAAAGCTTCCCATTGCTTCCTTGGCTGGGTGCAGTTTTTCTTCCAGTGGCCCTTCTTGCCACATGCAAAACAAACAGCATCCTGTTCCTTTGCCTCCCCTTTGATATTCCTTTTCTTGGAAGGCCTTGAAGAAGCTTTGGTATTAAATCTCTTCGCCTTCCCTTTCCTTTTATTAACCGTGAGGACAGAAGGCTTTTCACGCTTCATGTCAGTGTCCACTTGGCGAATGAGGATGAGAAGATCAGACAAAGACTTCTCAATGTTTTTCATATTGAAGTTCAAAACAAAGTTTGAGAAGATCTGGGGGAGTGATGCAAGAATGAGATCGGTACCCAGTTATTCAGGGATTTTAAACCCTAGAACCTCCAAGTGCTCAATGTAGCCAATGAGCTTTACTACATGAGGCCTGGCTGGGGCACCCTCTCCAAGCTTGCTCTGAAATAGAGCCTTGGAGATCTCAAACCTTTCCTGTCTTGCTCTCTCCTGGTATAGACCACGGAGATGCTCGAGCATTCTATAGGCATCCATGTCTTCATGAGACTTCATGAGATCACTAGACATTGATGATATCATCAAACATTGAATGTTGAGTGCATCGTTAAAATGTTGATCATAGACTAGGAAATCTTCATCACTCGCCCCTGGGGCAGGGCAATCAGAAAGTGAGGACTCCAGCATGTAAAACTTTCGTTCATGGCATAGGATAAACCGAAGGCTCCTAAACCATTCCTAAAAGTTACTGCCAGTGAGGATGATGTCTTTATCCAGAATTGATCGTAGAGAAAAAGTGGTTGATGAGTTTGTCAACTTGATTCTACAATTTAAAAGAGAAGATTTATTAGTACTTTCTTGATTACATTTTTATGAGAAATAATAAAAAATTTAATTCTCCCACTATTTTATCAAGTCCCAATGGCCCTCACCATTGAACTCGGAATGTCCAGTTGCTTCGAAATTCTAGTGGAAAGGATCCATATTTCCCTTCACATAACCCCAACAAGGGTTGGTCAAGCTATTTGAAGGTATTTAGGTAGGCAGGTCTTCATCAACTGTGAGCTTACAATTCCTTGATCTGTTGAGTGGACTCCCCAATCCTGAAATCCTGACTTGGATTTCCTCAACTCTTGCCTCCAATATTACATCAAGTCTAGAAAGGGATACTTCTCTTGATGTAATATGGTTAAGTCAACCCGAAACCTTTCATAAGGGCTTCCTTTATAAAAGTAAGTATCCCAATAAGGGTTGGTCAAATACATAGTTTTATTGAGTCTTTCCCTTAATCAAGTAACAGAAGGCTTGGTCTGACTTAATATGGTATTTGAGGGATTTTATTCTTTATGCTCATTTTTTCATTATCACATGCTTGTTAATATTAAGTGATGCTTTCTTAAGTGATTAACCATGTTCCGATAATGTTTACGCATAGTCCGGTTTTTATTTTATTCCATATTTGCATGCTTGTTCATTTTATTAATTATGTGATCGCGACAACACATACATAATAAATAAACCATGCAATCAGAAAGAAATAAAATAAGATGGCATGATCATGAGATTCCATTTGGTTAGCTTATCTAGCGGTTTTGATAAGCTAACCCTGACCTAGGGAAAACACCTTGAACCTGATGGATCATGTTTTGCAGCTCCCACCTATCCACCTTTGTATCTTCTTGTGTCGGTTTCACCTCGGCTTAGGGATTTGAACTGTCTCCTCTGGCTTGGGAGATCCTCCATTACATGGGTTTACATTAAAGAAACCATGGGCACGTAGGCCCTACATTTTATTGGAAGAAGGCTCGCAGGCCAACAAATTTAAATTAAATAATTTTAAATGAAACCATACACATACAAAGGGTCTTTGGTCTAGCTCATGATCATCCATAGTATGCAACAACATTTACGCATATTTAGAATTCAAATTCTTTCAATCGTTCTTTTATTTAAGATAAGACGCGCTCGAATTCAATTAATTATGATCTTATAATTGATCAATTCTTTATCTTAAATTCCTTTCTGAATTTTCTTGAGATTATTCTCATCCATATTACTTGTACGGGTCTTTGTACATTAGATGAAACCTGGTGAAATTTCTGTAAAGTACACGGCGTGTAGTTTATAATTACATGGCGTGTATTTTTCTTTTCACCCTTTATCCAGAGTACACGCCGGGGCTTTGGCGTGTTTTCTGTACTTTGGAAATTTTAGAGTACACAACGTGTAGATGAATCCTATACGGCATGTACTTCCTTGTTACGCGGTAACCAGCCTGGCGATCCCGTGTATGCGGTACACAACTTATCTTTGTACACGGTTTCACCTGGGACAGAACGGACTACACATCGTGTTGTTCCAACATACACGCCGTGTATTCCGGTTTCCACGTGCCGTTATATTCTGGTCAACACGGCGTGATTAAAACTTAGGCATAATCAATTCACACAGCGTGGTTTGGCGGACCAGTGCCGGTTCGTTGAACCTAAGAAGACGACGTGTAGTTTTAATTACACACCGTGTAATCCCGTGTTGTACAGACAAAAAGAGAGGCTCCTCCGGATGGGTTACTCATTTTTATTTTAATCAAAATTAAAATTAAAAGTTTGTTTCTCTGATATGAATCGAGAAATGAAAGAGGAAGAATAAATCAAATTAATTCAGATTTATAGAACGATTTATTTCGAACTGAATCAAATATGAATGCGTAAATTATCAACGAAAATTAAATAACTATAATCAACGTTGTAACCTGCCTTTGATACCATTTGAAGGTTCCGGGCGCAGCGGAAGCACGTGGGTGGATGTGCCCACTTGGATTTTTTTCATTAGAAATGATCAATCCGGGATCAATACGAAGATAAACGTCAGTCTCCATGGATCGAATCACAAGAAAAAGACAAAGAAGATGGTTTGTCCTGGAACCACAAACAAGGATCGTTATAGGTTGATTATAATTAATTTAATTAATTATAACGAAATACCTTTTGGGTGTTCTTTCTTCGTTGATGTTATCGATCACGTTGTCGATGTGATCCGTCGTTGCGTTGCAGAAGCCAAGTATAGACTCCCTCTAGCGGTGATCCATATGTGTACCTCGTATCTCTGGACATCACCAAAGGATTCTCCGGGTGCTAGCATGGAGAAGTCTTTGCTTGCATTGTCCGCCTTAGATCGTCTTGATCCGATGGAAGATGATCTCTCTCGGTCTTGAGATCATTCTTGGAGGAAGAGGTTCTTTCGACCTTGAAAGAATTCTACAGAGATGTTGTGCACAACAATTCTCTTGTGTGTTGGAAAAGAGTTGGGGTTGTGAGGATATTTATAATCTGGTGTGTGGGGTTATAGAGTTATGACAATAAATAAACGCATTACACATTTTATTTATTTCATTGACTCTTTATTTAAAACCCCCATGTTGAATAAATAATTCCTTGACATGCGCCCATGCTGATTATAATAAATATCATTTAAAACAATATTATATCCTCAAAATCCCGACTAGAAAAACTACATGGAGTGTAATAATAAATACACGGTGTGTACTTTTTTTTCATTGAAAACTACACGGAGTGTACATTAAATGTACACGGCGAGTATATCTTGTTTTCATTTATTCATTTCCTTTCCAAAATAAAACTACACGGTGTGTACATTTAATAATAAATGGCGTGTACTTATTTTATTTTATTTTTCCCCCATCATTTAAAACAACTTAGGCTTCCTTGAATAATTATTAAACCACGTACAGGAATAATCTTTATTCAACTTGAGATACTTGGATACACTTAGTGTGTGACCCTCTAGGCCTCTTTCTCATTGGCATTAGGCGGGCTTGCCTAAAGTCCAAGATTACTATCTAGCAACGGGTCAAGGCACCCAATAGAAAGAAGTTGACACCGTATTGGCGTATCACCTCATAAGAATGCTTACTGTGTAATTTAATCCCTTTTTCTCGATATCTCATCAAGCAGGTTTCATGGCAGTGTCATAAACCTATATGCTTGATCCGTCATTCTTTGACTACCTGAAATAAACTCGTCGTTTACACGATGGCCATGGAATTTAATGCGACAGTTCTATTTCAATCAAAGGGTCGAGATATCAACTTCCATAAATGGAAGGGAAAAATACTTCCTCAACTTATGCATTAACAAAATGTCACTCGTGACGCACCCAGCGTACCCTACTTCCCGCCAACTGTCCGTGTGACAGTTTTCGTCAGTAAATCTAAGTGTGCGAGTCATGACATGACTTAATGATAATCTTTCAGTCTAAGGACCATTACACATGCTCGCGGATAGAAATATCCGATGACACCAAGACATGTGGAATTACTACTGGCAGGTCTGTTCTCATAATCTCTCATCCGGAGATTACCAAGTGCGAACTCCATGAGAGAGAGTCTCATCTTCTTATGAGTACTCACACATAACGGTCTGTATACTATGTGTCCTATCATAGTATTTCATCCAACTGCAGAACTTTATTTAAGAATATTATTATAGCATTTCAAGGTTCTCATCATAGTGGGGATCAACTATGACCTTATTAATGCAACAAATATTCCAAGAAATTATTATATTATAGTCATGCAGAATAATGAACAATATATAATAAGTGAACATTTATGTAATCAAAGTACAAAACAGTTGGTTCTGAGGATGCCAACCCTTACAAATCTTCCATTGAATCATTTGAATATTAAACTTTTTGTTTGAATAATATTGGTCTTATATCTAGATTACCTATTGAAAATCATTATCTTATCGATAAGGTAAACAATAATTAATATTTAACCAATATTTCATTAAATGATAATTTCCCCAATGAATAATATTATGAATCTTGTCATGAGGAATCTTCCTCATCAGAAGATAATATCTTACCCTTTTTAAAGAAGTTTAATGATTTTATAAATTAAATTAGAATGAGAAATGTAAGATAAAAAATAACTTATAGAAAGAAAATTCTAGAATTTCTATTTTAACAAAAAAATATATCATATCTTTCAAAAGATATTGATCAGAAAACTATAGATTATGATAATATTTCTAAAAAATTTAATGAAGTTAATTCTGAGAAGGGTAACCTTTCTTAGGATCTTGAAAATGTTATTTTAAAGAAGAATGTTTTCAAGAATAAATCAAACTCTAAGACTAATGACTATGAGGATATGAATTTAGTCTATAGACTAACATTTGAAATTTTCTCCTTAAATAAACTCTTTTCAAATTTCCCTTTAGGATGGAAATATTTTGATCAAATATATTCAGAACTTCATCCTCTCATTAATAATTCTAGATTTGGGTATACTCACTCAAAACCTATTTTTAGTCATAACTATTTTGTTCCCCAATGTGCTCTTTTCTGTACTAAGTGTTAATGTGGTGGACATTGGGAGAAAAAATTTTCTTTATATAAAACCCAATCCTTAGGTTTTCATAATTCTTACTTTTCTAATAAAATGTGGATAACTAGGATTTTACATTCTACAAATTTCAGATCCAAAAAAATTTGGATTCCGAAATTTGGATTTTTTTTATTTTCCAAAAAATAAAAGAAGTGACCACAATAATACATGGTACAAGGATAATGGATGTTCTTGGGACATGACAGGTAACAAATACTTCTTTGAAAATATTATCAAGTTGAAAGGAGGAAAAGTAACTTTCAAAAATAATCCTAAAAGATAAATTGTTCATATAGGTAACATTTTTCTTCATGGAAAAGCCTTAATTTCAAATCTTTTGTTTGTTAAATGTCTTAATCATAATTTTATAATCATAAGAAAATTATGTAACGAAAGTTACCTTGTGATTTTTAGGAATGATAGATACTTAGTTCACAATTCCAAGGAATAATTTATTCCCTCTGCCCATTGTCATGATAATGTTTATACACCAAACATAGAAGACCTTAGGCACCATGATATACCTTGCCTTAGTCCAAAGGAGGACCAATCATGGTTATGGAATAAATACTAGGACACTGTAATCATAGAAACTTATGAAAAATATCAAATAAAGGACTTGTTTAGGATCTACCAGAGATTATATTTGATTCTTCAAAAGTTTATGATCCTTGCCAATATGGAAATAAATATAAGTCATTATTCAAATAAGTCACTGAAGTTTAAACTTATGATGGATTACAACTTGTTCATAAGAATCTTTTTTGTCCAACACAAACTGGTAGTATTGGAGCCAAATACTATGTATTTTTTAGTTAATGATTACATGAGATTTACATGGCTCTTTTTTCTAGCAAAGAAATATGAAGTTTTTATTATTTTAAATATTTTTCAGGTAAATTTAAAAATGATAAAAACCATCCATTAATATCTATTCATATTGATCATGGGGGAGAATTTGAAAACTCATATTTTGAAAATTCATCTAGTAAGAAAGGCATTACTCACAACTTCTCATCTCATAGAAATCCTTATCAAAATGGTGTTCTTGAAAGAAGAAATCGAATTCTTCAAGAAATAACTAGAACCATGTTAAGTGGATATTATATTTCTAAAATATATTGGGATGAAGCTGCAAGTACTACTTATTATTCTATAAACAAAGTTTTAATCCGACATTTTCTTAATAAAACACCTTATGACTTGTGGACTAGTCGAAAACATAATGTTTCTTACATCAAATTATTTGGATACTATGTATTCATCATGAATACTCAGGAATACTTATATATATTCACACCCAAATCTGATGAATGGATTTTATCAAGTTATTATATTAATTCTAAGACTTATATAGTTTTTAACAAAAATCATTGTACAACTGAAGAAATAGTGCATGTTAAATTTGATACAATTGATTGTTTTTTTAAACTACCCCCAACCTACATTGTTGGATGCATTTTAAAAATCTAATTATCCACTATTAATGGAAGATTCTTATAATAAGTATAATATAGAAGAAAATTTCTTTGAATTATTAACACCAAAAGAGTTTTTACCATATTTTTATGAATAGGTTTTACAAAACCCAAATCAGTTGTTTCTTAAGAATCATATCAATGATAACATCAATTGTGATGGAAGTCAACCTATTAGGATTAGAGGTTATTTATGAAATGAAGTATAACGTATAAAAGTTATTTCCCAATTATAACCTAAAAGAACTTATGAATATTTAAGTGACAAATATTAGATTAAAGATATTCAAGATGATGTAAATGTATTCGAAAGGAACAATTTCTGGACCTTGGTTGAAAGACCTAATGAATCTTCTACAATTGGTGTAATATGTGTCTTCAAAAATAAAGGTGATGAAAATGGAATCATTGTAAGAAATAAATCAAGATTAGTTTCTAAAGGCTATAATCAATTAGAAGGAATGGACTATGAAGAAACCTATGCTCCAGTATTTAGACTTGAATCTATTCGTATTATCTTAGACTTCGGAGCATTATTTAATTTTATACATTTTCAAATGGATGTAAAATGTGATTTCCTTAATTTATATGTTCAAGAGGAAGTTTATGCTGATAAATATCTTGGATTTGAAGACATAAAACATCCTTAACATATCTTTAAACTTAAAAAATCATTATATGGACTTAAACAAGCCCCTAAAGCCTAGTATGATAGACATAAATTATTTTTGTGACTAATCAAAAATATTAAAGGAACTGCTCCAATCCTTTTTTATGATGAAAGATAATAAAAATGTTTTTATTGTTCAAATTTATGTTTCTGAAATTATATTAGGATCAACTCACCAATCCTTAACTGTTTCTTTTGAGAATCTTTTGAAATTTGAGTTTGAAATGAGTTGGTGAGTTATCATTTTTCCTTTGTTTTCAAATTTCTCCCAAACTAGAAGAAACTTATATATCTCAACATAAGAATATTAAACATATTATTAAGAAATATGGATATGAAAACACTAAAAGTATAAGTACTCCAATTCATACCTCAAACTCTTTTGTTCTTAATGAATCTGAGAAACTAGTAAATCAGACCTCTTTTAGAGGTATGATAGAAAGTTTATTATACTTAACAGATAGTCATCCATAAGTAATGATCACAATATGCTTATGTGTAAGATATCAATCTAATCCAAAAGAATCTAATTTAAAATAAGTGAAAATAACTTTTTCACTATTTGAGGGGAACTGTGGATTTATGACTTTTCTACTCTTATATAAATGATTTTCTTTTAATTTTTTTAGATGAATATTTTGTGGATGTAGAATGGATAAAAATAATACATACATAACCTATCATTTCTTAAGAGATTCACTAGTTTCTTGGTCATGAAATAAAAAACACTATGTAGAAATTCCCACTACTAAAGCTGAATATATAGCAGCTAGAAGTTGTTGTAATCAAGTGTTTTAGATGCATCACTCACTCACATATTGTCACATTAGTTTTAACAAAAAACAGATAATATGTGATAATACTAGTTCCATTTCCCTAACCAAAAAAACTAAACATAACTCTCATGCAAAGCACATAGATATTTTGCATCACTTTCTTTTGGATCACAAACTAAAGACGATTTCATTTTACAATTTATCAGAATACAAGACCAACATGCATACATATTTACAAAATCATTACCCTCTGATAGATTTGAATACATTAATAAAAGGATATAAATGATAACCATAAGGTGATCATCCATATTAACCTTTTATTTAAACCTATATCCTAGCATTAAGTTACTCCTTTTCATAGGGGTAGAACATATGTTAATAATTTTTCAGAGCCTAAAACTTTTCTTTCTGTAATAAAATTTTCAGAATCTAAAAGATTCTTTCCCTAATAATTTTTTTTTGTATCCTTTGATCTTTAAAAAAATAACATTATCAACTTTGACAATTAATTCTGTAAATTCTGAAGGGTATGTTTCCTTACTTAAATCTATGCATTTGAATTTTTACTTGCTGGTATTTATATATTGTTTTAACAAGAATTCATCGAATTCATCCTTAAATATGATTTTCCTTAAATCCGAAAAATATCAAAATCCATAAATCCTTGTTTGGAATTTATATCAACTATCATATCAGATCATGTTAATCACAACTGTTGGATCTATCCGAGAATACAAACCGTCACTGTGAAGCATATTTAACGGGACCCCAACTTCTCGTCCTATATCAGTTCTCTAAACTTTTTGTATTGAGGATCTTATACTTTTTAAGTGTGCCATTCTGATTCTTCATTTTCCTTACATTCCAAATGTCTCTTGAAGCTTATCCTCAAACTCTCATGCAGTCTCAATCAAGCAAGGAACCCAAGGACTATCTTGTGTTTAGGGAAATGTTAATAGATAAAAACTTCTTCTCTAAATATGAATTATTGATTGTAGTTATTAGTAAGTTAAACATATTGGAAAGAATTTTTGTTTCTAAAGATAAGAATCAAGATCAGGTCTATATAGACCATGTTGTGAAATTTTTTTATTCAGTTTATTTCTATGTGCAAGGTGGAAGAGAGTTTTTTAAGTCTTTAAGTTATGGGAAGTCATATTTTGTATCGTTTAACAAGGAATAAAGAATCATTGACATCCCCTATAAAGGTGATGTTCAAGAATTTTTATAGAAGGTTAAATCAGGAGAAATCTACTCGAATCTAAGAGGATAAAGATATCTAGGGGAAGTGTAGGGAAAAAACACTCAAGACATCACTGAATCATTTTGTAGGTGATTATGTTTGTTGAAAAAGTGGGCCTCTATGTTGTGTTTGTTGACAAAGAAGACCATGGTGTATGAGTGTGTTGAAAAAGGGGGTTTAAATGGTGATTTTTTTGGGTTCAAGGGATGATTTAAACAATCCAAGATTGATTGAAGAACCCCGAAAAAGGAAAGAATGATCTGGAGGCGGTACAAAAAGAGCAGATGCAAGGTGGTGTCGTTTTCCTGTGTTTGAAACATTTTTGTGCCTAAGAATCGAAAAATGGAGAGATGTATTTCTGGAAAAGGGAGGTGCATGGAAAATTGGAGTGGTGTGTGAAAAATAATGTGGGGTGTGGAAAATTAGCAGGTTGCACAAAAAATATAGTGGCACGAAAAATATCACCGTGGTGCACAAAAAATATAGTGGTGTGTGAAATGTGAGCGTGGTGCGAGAAAAAGAAATTGGTGTGTGAAATGTCAGCGTTTTGCGTAAAATAGAGGATTGTTATTTTATTGCGCAAGAGATGTTTCGAGATCAGAAGCTTGAAATTTGTCAAAGACATGAGGTGGGCGAAAAATTGAAGCAATGTGCGAAAAATGATGTTGCGTGGAAGATGTGTTTTTCACGCTCGATGTGAATTACGCGCTCAAGGAGGGTTTTTTGCGAAGTGGTCAATTTTTCCTATAAATATGAAGTGACCCCTCTCATTCATAGAAGGTCAATTCGTAGAGAGTATCCAAGCTCTAGTGTGCAAAATTGGAGTGCACAAGAGAGTTGCATGAAAACAACAAGTTTGCGTGTAAAAGAACTGTTTGCGTGCAAAGTAGAGGTTGCGCGGAAAGAATAATTTTGAACGAAAAGCAGAGGCTGTGTGTAAAATAAGGCTGTTGCGCATAAAAGTAAGTGTTTCGAAAAAAGTGAATTTCATGCAGTAATAGAAAATTACGTTCAATGTAGGGTAGCGGTTGCGCGCAAAAGCGATTGCGTGTAAAATAATTTGTTGTTCGTAAAAGGGGTATTGCACAAAAAGTTAATTTCATGCAAAGTAATATAATTACGCTCAAGGTACAGTAAGAGATGCACATAAAAATTTCAGTTGCCCGGTACATCCGGTGCAAAGTGAGATTAATCTGCCAATGAAAGTTGGACATCAGCAGAGCATCTATCAACAGTTAAGAATGCAGATTTCATTAAAGATAATGAAGATACCTACAAGTCTATAAACTATGAGTGAATATTCTGAAGAGTCAGTGAGCACAATTCAGTTTAGAGAGAAGTGAGCTTTCATATTGTGAGTGGTTGTGAACCAGGAGGGACAGTGAGTCTGCTCCGAACTTGTAAACAATAGTGCGCTTATAGTGAAATTGGTACATCGGCATACTTCCGGTGTATTCTCCTTGGACGTATCCCAGTGAGGGTGAAACAAGTAAAAATAACTGTGTCTTGTACATGCTTTAAGGTTTATTCATACTCTGCATCAGGAAGGATAGATAAGAGGGTTTTGTCTAATTGAAAAACAAGATAAAAAAGGAGAAGTTGTTTTAATCTGTCATACCCTGATTCACCCCCTCTGAAGGTATCTCTCCTAGTGGACCTAATAGAAATATTAACTCTGTTTCTATTACCAAAAAGAGAGAAACAAATACCATAGATCTGTTACCCAAGAAATTCAAATAATAAGAATAATTTATCGAGTCAGAAGAATAATGGATTCATTATCTCGATAAGAAGAACCAAGAATAAGAAGACTTACACAAGAAGTACTAAGAAGATAGTATGGATATTAAGAAGATGAAGGATATCCTCATGAAGCTTCTAACAGAGAAGAAGAATGAAGATTGATTATCTTTAAAAGTACGATTTTTTTTGCACTAAAATATTTTATTCAATGTTAATGAGATCTATTTGTTATACCTAGTTTTGTATACATATTTTCTAAACCATTCAGGAACCAGATTATTTTTCCCTCCATTCATTTTTAAAAATCAAAAAAGGGGGAGAAAATTTTAATAATAAAATCATATTAAGGGGGGTTTTACTCAAAAGAAAAAATTTCTTATGAAAGGGGGAGCATAATATTAAATTAAAATTTCTTAATAAAATTAATTTCTATTTCAAGATAGTTTCTTAAGACAAATAATAGGATATTTAAGGTGAAAAAACCTAAGAGAAAGTTAGTCATATTCACTAAACCAAAAATATGAGGTAGATAATTTTTAATTCATGTTTTACAATCTTAATATTCTTCTTCAAAAAGTGGTTTTTTCATTCCAAAAATTTGGATATTGTTAAGTTAATAAGATAACATTTTACTTTTCTATTCCTTTATGTTTTTAAAATCACAAATAAGTTTTCCTTAAAGAGTTTTTCTTTCTATAAGGAAATTTATTTACTTAAAGATTAATATTATTTTCTATGTTATTCAGAATGTTCCTTATCAAATATTAACCATATTTTTATTAATATTGAATTACCTTAAGAATAATAATATCCTTATAAAAACCTTATAACTTTATAGTTTCCTAGATAATGAGTCTCACTATTTTTAGACCCTAAATTCTGAGAAATTCTGACTCTGAATTCTCAAGAATTTAGACTCCAAATTCTCATAAATTTCAACTCTAAATTCTTAGAAATTATGAATCCAAATTCTCAAAAATTATGACTCTGAATTCTCAAAATATATGACTCTGAGTTATCAAATTTTCATACTCTATTTCTATATAAAATCATACTCAAATTGTATCTAAAATTAAAAACTTTTTCTGTCTAGAATCATACACTATTTCTATCTAAAATCAGACTCTGTTTCTATCTAAAATTTGACTTTGTTTCTATCTAAAATCAAGCTCTATTTATATCCAAAACCAGACTCTGATTTTTTATTTTTTCCAAAATCGGTTTGTATACATATTCAGACTATGTTTCCCACTATATTTAGAATCCAATTATTCATACTTATTTATATTGCATATTTTCTTTAAGATATTGTTCTAACATTATTATATCATAGTTTACTTAAGTTTCTTAAACATGATAATGTTATATTACATGAAATGATGTTGTAAAATCTATTTCTAAATAACTATAGGCTAAGTGACACGTGTACAGGTCCCTCCGAGATTTAAGGAAAAATATGACTGCCGGAGGAGGGAGCTAACTATTGGAATATTTTCCTATAAATACGCCATCTATTTGAAGAGTTCAATGTATGTTAACATGTGATGAAATATTGATAAATGATGGATGTAAAAAATTTTATAGAGAGAGAGACTCTCATTAATTGTGCGATATGTGAACATACTGTTCAACTATGAATAACTTGTTCATCCTAGTGCGACTCTGATTGTTTCTATGCACAATCATGGGCTTCTGGGAATAAAAAGATAGAGGTGCTGACTACTTTAATGTTTGAGGGATTCTGGGGATAGAAAGACAGAGGTGCTGACTACCTTAATATTTGAGGGCTTGAAGGGATAACAAGATAGAATCTGATTCTCTTTTTGAGGGATTAACTTAGTGTGGGTAAGATATACCTTTTGGAATTCTTAAATCAAGGAAAATTTAACCATGGTTATTGTAAACCATTCTCTTTGGGTTAAACGATTCATTGTTACTTGTTCCTTTTACAAGTTTCTTATTACCGTTATATTAAGTTATAGTTAGAAAATATAACATTCTTATACTTTATAGTAATTATAATTAACTTGATAAATAATATTTTATACTCTTTAAGTTAGAATATTTCTTTAAGATAAACATGTTTATGTTTATTTATGAAAAACTTGTTTATGTTTATTTAAGATAAACTTGTTAAATATTAGGTTCTTTATAATTGAACCTAGGACATTCAAATTATATCTTTGTTTAAGAACCATATAGGGTCTGCCAATTCACCTTGTTTAACTTTGTTAAACATTTATTTTCTTATGGTTAAAAACAAAAATTTTTTAGCCTAAAATTTTCCCCATCTTGTAATTGAGCATCTACATCTATATTTTGATCCTACACTAGTATCTATAAATCACTATGAGTCTAAGAATTCTTGACCCTTGACCAAACTGCAAAAATACTTGTTTACCAAGATGCAAGTTGTTAAACTATTATAATTGCTATACATTTTTCAATTTCTTTTATTCATTCCTTCATT
Organism: Viscum album; assembly: GCA_963277665.1. Classification (NCBI taxonomy): domain Eukaryota; kingdom Viridiplantae; phylum Streptophyta; class Magnoliopsida; order Santalales; family Viscaceae; genus Viscum; species Viscum album. The sequence goes on along the minus strand of OY728150.1, from coordinate 928,808,822 downwards.
ATAAAATCCCTATTGTATGATTGAGGTTAATTTTTTTTATAAAATGTGAAAATTATTTTTATGACATAATTTTTTTTTAAAATAATATTTTTTTATTTGATATGGATTGAATGTTGAACACTTGATGGGATCATATTGGTATTATTTTGTTTAAACCATAAATATGCCTTTGGTAATATGAAGACTTTGTTTTCCGAGGTCAAGGTAATAGTGAGTAACCACCAGAGAATGGTGGGTACTCATTCTAATGGCATGGATGTAGTTAGTAGTGACATGTGCGGTGTGTGACCTGCCTATTACATTAAGATATATTTTCATTGGAATAATGTTCTTGTTTATCTATTTCCATGGGATTATGTCCACTCTTATGTGTTTTTAATATGGTAATAACATATTGATGTGTGAATCTATTTATAATATGGAGTGATTCTATTTTAAATAACATTTTATGGTGAAACCATTCGGAAAATTTATTTTTGAAGCCCATAAACTGGTCACCAACCCATGAGGATTGGGAATACCCTTCGGTCTATATTGTGGGGAACTACTTATTAATTGAATACTATTTTATCTGGGTTTTTTCTTGAAAATAAGAAAATATAATCATGTGGTAAACCATTACATAAATATTCCTTTAACATTTTTTTTGTAAAAAGTTATCATTAACTTATTTGGAAGGATTATAAAATTTATATTTTAAAACATGGAAATGAAATTCCATTGTGATTTAAAATGAATCCATATAATAATTAGATCATATAAAATAACATTCTTGAAAACATATTAATGAACATGGACATCGAAGAAAAAAATCATTGAAAAAATAGGCAATGAGATTAGCTTTTCATACAAACATTCTCTTGATCCTTCTATATAACAAAGAGAGAAGATTGAATGGATAGAATTAAAACCCTAGAAATAACTAAAGGAGAATAGAATTTATGGGGTTTAGAAGATAAAGTATATATTATTTCCCAAATCAAGATTAAATCATAAACAATCTTAATAAAAAAGTTGGTTACAATATAAACTGTTAAACATTTAATAATCACTATATCAAAACCTCCACATAGAGAGAACAATATATGTAATTTTAAATAAACATAATATTTATTAAGATAATCTCAAAATAAATTCAGGGATAATATATTAACCACAAAAACAAATGGTGAATATTGCCTATGTCTCGGAGAAATACAAGATAGATGAGGAATAATTAGAAAGATCATATCATTTATAATTAGATTAGATAAATGAAATGATTATGTGAAACAAATATAAATACAAATAATTTTTTTAAATACAATATAAAAAATAATAATATATTTTACATTTAATTTTGGAATAACATAGTCAATAAATAATTTATATAACCTAATGATAAAAAATTTAATGAAGAAACCCATTATATCGAGTCATGACTTCCCACGTATGTTTTTTATCTTATTGAATAATAAACATATATTAATTGTTTACGGGATAAAAATATCATTTTCATGTCTACTTACTTATCATGATTATTTTTATTTCATAAATAACCATGTATTAAATATTTACTAAATAAATTATGTCGAGGTCAAACATTTTGGGTACATTCATGTAATAATCAAAAAATAACATCAGTAGGTTGAACATGGAATATAGTTCATGATTCCATTATCTCCAAAATATTAATCATGAAATTATTATCATCCTTATAAATTAAAAAAAATTATAATAAATAATGAATGAATTACATGAAAATCCAATCACACTACTTCATGGAGGTCGTAGCCCACATATACACACGTGCAACATTTTTATTTTTCAACGGATACAATGGTAAGAAATTAAGAAATATATTATTTTTATGGAATAATTATTATTTTATAACTACAATTTATATTCATTTCATACTCAATTTCTTCCATCCATATGTGGTGGTTATGATTAATTAAATACATAACTTCGTGGAGGTAGTAGTGCACATGTACACATGAAAGATATTTTCAGTTTTCAAAGGATGGGAATGGAGTTGAATAAGAGGTGTTTCAACAAAATAATAATATATCAATATATTTAAGATATTTATGTTTTTATATGATCAATTTTATAGATTATTTTAATGAGATTATGGAAGAAATACAAATGATAACACTTGGTTAAGAGTTTCAGCTCTAATTTGAGAAACCTCATTTAGCTTACACCTTAAGAATTCTATGTTGGTATTTTTGTGTGATTATAACCAATACGAAATTAGGATGATGTTATAGAATTTATTTAAGTATATATTTTTTTTAAATAAATGGATCAATATGTTTGAGAAATAGAGTAGAGGAGGTTCTCTTTTATACACGAGTTGGGTTGAAATCTTGTAAATACTTAAAATATTAATATATAATAGATATATAAATCATTTAAAATGTATCCAAAGGTACATATATTATAATATATTGAGGATATGATAGAAATAAATTCAAGAAATAAAATTTATACGTATTTAATGGTAATTTCAAACCATTTCACTTTTTCCATTCCCCTCATTAACCCTTTATACCTTAACCATGGAAATAATGATATAATATCTAAGGGTCATTAAAGTAGTTTTAAAAATTCGAATTGTAAAATTTCTAAACTATTCATGATATAATGTAATATTTCACAAAAAGTTGAGGTATGATAGGATTTTTTAATTTTATAATGATTTGAAAATACCTTTTAAACATTAAATACCTTTTAAGGTCATTTTCATGACTACTCACATATTTTTGACATCAAAGTCATCAAGATTAGAATGGAATTAAATTATAAATAATTTCATAGTTACTTGTAATTTTAAATTATCTATAAAATTATTGGAACACCATTATACATAAAAAACAAATTACTCTGATTTTTTTTCAAAACCATTTACCTTCTTTTTCTACTACTTGTACAAGAGCCTCGTCAATGTTGTGAAAATGTTCTACGTAATTATACCACAACTAAAAAAGTTAATATCCTAAAATTTATTTATTTATTATTAAAAAAATAAGTATTTATAACCATTAAAAAATTATTTTTATATCTATAATAAAATATTAGATATATTCATAGAGAAAATGTGATATTTTTTTGATATCCTTTACCTAAAATAATATAATGTTCATAATTAATGGCATGTGGAACCAAGATTAAAATGTTTTTGAATCAAGGATGATGATTGAAAAAATAAACTCATCAAATGAAATAAATTAAAATTTATGTTTTATTCCTTGACCCTATCCCTTAATTTTAATCCCAATTACCTCATTTTACCTTTTATCGTAGTGATAAACTTTTATCATTGTTACTATTCATTGTGACTAAAAAAGAAAAGATTCATATTACATAATTTTAATACGATTATTCAGAAAAAGGAATCCATTTTTTAATATTTAGTTTCTAAAAGTAGAAAAAATTAATTCTAATATAAGTATGTGAAGCTCAATAAAAAATAATTTTTAAAAAAGTATCTATTATAAGCATAAATATAATTTTATACAAAAATCATGAATAATATTTTTTACCGTTAAATTAATTGTAATATATTTAATTAAATGGGACTAATTTTACTATTAAACCAATCCAAAATATAATGTTACATTATAATCAATTTAAAATAAATGAAACATTTTATAAAAATCATTCATTTTCACTCCACACTCAAAAATATAATTTTTTTTGAAAAACAAAAAATATTCACTATAGTATATATTTTATATGTTGATATCAAAAATTGTGTCCATTTTATCATCTAAAATTTCTAAATATTTTATAAATTATTTATAACATTCACTCACAAAATGAAACAAAAACAATTTTGGATTAAAATACATTTTTATTTATATAATGAATTTTTTATTATTAATTTCTAAGTAACCCAAATTAAATGAATAATAATTAGTTTTGTAGTATATATAATCTACTAATTTAATTTAAAAAATCATCAATATTGATAAATTTAATGTATAAAAATACATTTCACACATAGAAACTATCTCTTTTACTTTTAAATGGTTTTATCCTTATTTCAAACCAATTATTAATCAATGTATACATGATTATTCAGTTTTTGAAAATAATATATATATATATATATATATATTATAATGTGGATACTCTGATTCATAATGACCAATTAAATGTCTTGGTAATAAAAGTATTACTTAAATAATATTTTAATAGTATATCATATTTTTTTACGCTCAGTATTTCATGTGGCTCATGAAATCATATATAGTATTATTTTAATGTATTTTAAAATAAAATTTTAGGTTTCTTAACCCCTACTCAATGTAATTTCATGAACCATTGGGAACATAGATCTAGTGATATATAAGGTTGGGGCATCATATCCTATTATTAGGCCATATCATAGTGGGTGACATGATGGTAGAACTATAAAAATATCTATCATCCAATTTGATACATGGAATTATAAAACATAATAATTCCATTTCATAACACTATCTCATCATACATTATGACATATATGAAGATAATTATCCACATGGAAGATAAGTAATCCTTGGGGGACTCCAAAGGATCATCAAACATACTTTCCTAACCAAATTTGATAATGCACTAAGAGCTTGTCCACATAGATATTGATCAAGTGAGTTGGAGAGAGAGGGTCAAGTGCACTAAAAATTATGGTGATTATAGATCAATATAGAAGGAAGTAAGATGATGGGATTTGGACACCTATAACATTTGTTTAAAATCACTGTAAATAATGTTCCCACCAATGGGATTAAATTTTAGAGTTGATTTTTTTACTTTTTTATTAATTTTAACCACCTATATTCTCATTAACATGAAGATAAAAAAACATGTATTTGATCTAGATGCGGGAGAGGTTGTGTGATCTAAGATTCCAAATTATTTTAATGAAATTTCTCATGTTGTTTTTTTTATTCGAGATTAATAATGATTTTGGATAGATAAGGTATAAAATATTATCATGATCATTTTCATTACATCACTTTTATTTTCATTTTTACATTGTGAAAATAATAATTCCCACTATAAATTCAAATCCATATATGATGTAGTGGTATGAGTTGGACAATGGATTTTTGTTCTTTTTTTTCATGTGATAAAGAATAAATGCTTTTGGTTTTTACTATTTGAGATTCTCTTACCCCACTAAGGAGTTTCCAATTAAGTAAGAAACTAGGAATTTAGTTTTTTAAGAGTTTTCTTGGTAACTCCCCCACTGATAAATAAAATGAGGATCAATGATCTATGTTCATGGTGTGCTAGGAGTAAATAACATACATAATGAAAATTGTGAGTGACCCTGATCATGGGTTATCTCACTATGTATATTTATCAATAGAAGATTACCATTTTTATGGAGTGATAGGATTTCATTGAAATAATCCCAAGGATCAAAAATTATTCCCACTAGTATTTTATAACATTAACTTACTTTCAATATTCACTAAAAAAATTCATACCAAAAAAGATTCTATATTTACATTCCATTAATTAAATTAAAATTTTATTTTATTTCTAGATATTTTTAATTTTATTTTGGTTGAGAGGGAACCGTTACATGGTTCTAGGACCCCAAAATACATTAACCAAAGGTCACAATCTGAAAGGTCAAATGCATAGTTTTTTTCTCATCGCCACACCATGGCTGTAACATCATGGTATTGTGTTCACATGATATAAAATATTTCCCAATAAATCACAGCACTAATGCCCTATTTTCATTGTAAATATAAAACAAAAAATATATATTAATAAGTCGCAAGAGAAGAATGATGAATTTATCACTAGGTTCCTTAGAGATGAGCATATTTTTCATAGTATTTTATTTTTGAATTTTTTAAATTTTATTTTGATAGACCAATAATAATCCAATGCTGGTCACTATTAAATGATGAATTTTGGAAAGAGATTAAGAGGAAGACAACAATGGGCTGTTAATTATAAATATATATCACAATAAAATTCCTTATAAAATTTATCTATCAAATAATCTCATTAAATTGAATTTAAACACATTTATTATATATGTAAACATATTTTATTGAATTATCTCTGGTGATATAGAAGAGTTGGTTTCCTCATTACTAGTGGAATATACTATATGTTTTATTGAAACTACCACTAGTTGAAAAATATTATTGAGGATATATTAATGTGGCGAGTTTCATTAGACAACACTATATGAATTGAACTTATAATACGCATCAATTTTGATTTACAGTTAGTAGAAATAAGTGGGGTTTGTTTTCTCATAAAATCTATAAGTGGAAATATAAAATAAGAAATTTAAAATTTAAATAAAAATTAGAAAACAGTTATAAAATAAACTATTATAATATGAAGAAAATGTTATAATTTGTTTTTAGGATTAATTATCAATGAAATATTACATTTATTCAACAAAAATAATTAAAAAGTTTTCTTATTCAATTGAATATACCTAAAATTCCATTGTACAATAGTGAAATTAAGAAAACCATTCAAACTATCACTATATTTAATGATCTCTATTTTTTCTCCAAAGAGATTATTCTATTGATACTTTTCCACATGGTTGTAATTGTACAATATTTACAAGTAATAGAAAGTTATATTATAGAAAACTATTATTTAATAAATTTACTGGTATATTCTATTTGAAACCATATATCACAAAAAATTGTTTTTAAATCCATATTTTAGAAATTTATTATCACATAATATGATATATATTATTGTAATTCAATGTAATTAATTTAAAAAAATGTAATTTCACCTATATATGATTATAATGTGATGAAATAATATCTCAAATAGTTTCAATTTTATTATTACTAACATCAGAGTTCAAAACGACCCTCAATTTATAAACCTATATCTACATATTAAACAAATACACATGCACTATAATATAATAAAGACCCAATGGATAAATTTTTTGAAATATCATTAATAAGTTTTTTTAAAAACAGAACAACAAATATAAATAATTAAATTTTGCTTATAACATTAGTAATAATCTATGTAAACCCCAAAAAGTAGGCACTATTCTATTGGAAGATTTATTAAACTGTTTTATTTTTCCTAAAATAATTTCTCAAGAAATAATTTTTTTATTTCATATGACATCATATTTATAGAATATCCAAAAAATAATGAATGATTCAATATTCTCACATAATAAAATTTTTCTATGATACTATAACAAAATCACCATCTAAAATATATATATAAATAGTCTATAACATATAATAGTTCAAAATATAAAATAGTTGATAAGAAAAATATGTACACAAATTTAAGCACAATAGAATTAAAAAGGTTTATAATAATTCCTTCCTTCGATTGAACACATATATAAACCTAAACCCCTAAATAAAAAAATCAAACTGTTATTGTAAAATAAAAGATATATTTATGTTAAATTAATGAAAATTATTTATAACACATAAAAGTTTATGATGTTTTTATGAAAGTGGTATTTGTTCTATTTCTTAAAAATAAAACAATTAATTTTTAGAATAAACTTACCAAAATATAAACTTATTACGTCATATATTATTTCTATAAAAAATTATGATGATTTATTTGAAATAAAACCATTTTCATGATACATATTATAAGAAATTAAAAATATTTTTTATGAAAATTACATAAACAATCCCATTATAATGGAAACAATTCTTGTATCAATTAAAAATTATATTAAAATTTATAAATTTCAACCCAAGTATAGAGTAAATATTTTTCATGTGTAATTAAAACCCAATATAACTAATGTGAGTATGCGGTATAGGCATGATGTCATTCATAAATTTGTGATTGTGAACCTGCATCGAGACCCATTTTCAAATGAAACTGAATATAATGAGCGTTGGGGAAGGGAGGAGACAATCCTTAGTTATTACCAAAATTATACATTGCTTCCACTTATAATTTATTAAATTTCATAGTGCATATGGTATTGACCAGATGTTTGATGCCTTTATCCTACATTAATAAATATTTAATTATAGATGTTAATTAAAATTAAGTTAAAAAACACTTCAATATTAAACATCTCGAAAATTCATGTCTTTTATATTTCTCCAAAAAAAGATCAATTAAATTTTATAAGAAAAAAAAAAATATACACTTATTATAAAATATATCGGATTTATAAAAAATTTTAATGTGTGTTTTAAAATAAATTATACAATGAAAAAAATTATTATAAAATTTTAGTATATTATACTAAACAAAGACAAATGTAACAAATTATATGTACAAAATATCAGGCATGATTTAAAAATAACATTCAAATATAGAAAATATGACTCATGTATAAAAAATCTAATTTTTTTAGATTGAATAGCACTATGATCTAACATAAATGTGGGTTTAATGAACCAATATAGGTTAACCTGCTATCACATCTCATTCATTTGGATACAGGGACAAAAATTCATTCTAGGTCATCATGGACTAGTGAAAATAATTGAGAGTATCAAATATAAAAAATGGAATAGTTTCACCCTCTACGTTTAGAAGATAAAACAATAAACTCTAATTGGGAATATGACATGTGGTATCCAAAAATTAGATAATCACACCAAACAAAAAAATTGTTTCAACTGGGAAACATAAAAAATATAGAATATGGAGAAAGAAACAAATCTAAATGTCCAATCATAACCTTAAATAACATTTATGTGAGATATATGAAATGTAAGATACACGAATGAAATAAATGAAATTATGTTTAAGTTTCTTATATATATACATATCAAGATGATAAAAATTCCCAGAAAAGGAATATAATTCACCATATCAAGAAACATGGTCACTGGTAATAACATGAAAAAAGGATGAATAATTTATAACTAAACACTACCCAAAGAAGTGACTCATATATTTTTACTTGAATCTATCATAATAAGAATGAAACACACTAAGTGGGTGTGTTTTTTGTGTGATGCATCATCTAGTAAGACACTAAAAAGAATCTATATTACTCTATTAATCAATAAAACTCAAATAAATAATTTCAAATATAATTAGAAATCCCCATTTATTTTATAAAATTATGAGGGAAAATCAAATTTTATATAATTTTAAAAAATGAAACTATTTGAGAAATTAATAAAAATAAAAAATATATAAATATTACTAAAGATTCATATTTAATATATATTATAAATAAAATCATATAATTATTATAATACATATTAAAAATAAAAAAAATTGTATTTAAACCTCATCCATATGGGGAAAATGTAGGAACCCACTAATGAAACACATATCAGCATACATTGAATCTGATATATATAGAATCTAATTTAACATCTTATCCTTATTTGGTGGAATCCTCTTATCTATTATATTAACTACCCTAGTGGTAACAAATCAGTGCCTAATATAAGCTTCTTGAGCACTGATCTGGATTTCCCATTAAAAAAATCATGGTTCCCTTTGAATATATCCAATTCAAATCAGATAATACAATTAATTTTTTATCCTATATAATAATAATAATAATTTGAGAATGAATAAAATATATATAACACATCCAAAATAAAACAATTGTATATCTAAACATGACCTTATAAACTATGATAATGACTAATATTATATATTTTTTTTGTAGATATCACACACCCTTAAAATCATAATTCATAAATTCAATTGAATCTTAAACAACACTTCTAGACATTTTGACTAAAATATTATAGGCATGAAAATCATAATGAGTTGACTAATATTCTAAATCGATAAAATATCCTACATAAAAAAATAATCAAATAATAGGGTTAATTTATAATCCAATAAAATATTATTTTGATGACAATATGATATGAAAATTATTATCAACCATGATTCAATAAGATTGATTCAAAAAACAGCTGGTTATGTGGAGACTCCTACCTGAACTATAATATATAAATTTTCCTTGATGGAATAGAATGCGATGAGAATAAAGGGGCCTATAAAAAACTTTAGAATTAAGAGCATAAGTATTATCCCAACCTAATTTTTGATCTTATCAAAAATGGATAATTTGGTCAATAAAAGTGAAAAAACATATATTAAAATATAATAAAAAAGGGATAATATAGAAGGGAGGAGAAAGTAAGGGATTTACCATGAGAAATAATGGAGGAGAAAAATGAATCAATATAGAAGAAGAGAAATTCGGTAAAAAAAATTGTGAATGAGTCTTAAAGAACCCCTAAGGTAAATGGAATGAATTATATAGAAATAAGTTTTAAAACAAAATTCAATGAATTTTCATATTCTAACTAAATAGACTCATGGACAATTATTCTAACATTAAACAAACATTACCTCATCCATTTTACTATTACATTGTCAGTCTATGTGGTTACCAATACTATGCACCATGAATGTACATCCAATAAATGTTTTCCAAAAAATTTCCATTTTTATGATCTTCCTGAGAAAACACAAATAGAAGAATAAATAATAAATTAAATACATATAAATGACATTATAATTGTCACAAATCTCACAACCATGTAACTATTATCCATCACAATGTCTTTAAAATTCATTATTAGAGAATAAATGAGTCTATTTCAACCTCAATATAGATATATAATCTCAATTCCTATAACTATTTTTACCATGCTTCCATAGAAAACCAAATAAAAGAATGTAATTACATCACAATACATTATTCTTTAAAATATTATATTGAGTGTTTACTCTACTATAGTTTTATTAAGTTCCATATTGTGATATTTCCATTTAGTCACATGATATAGATTTTGATAGAATTTGTTCAATTAGGGTATATGAAATACACCATAGATTAACATCAAATATAATGATAAAGGTAACCAGTACATAATATATCTGAGATATTACACTATTTTAAATAGATTATCATTCCTTTGCATGAACATTATTTATTTCCAAAATCTCTGATGGAGGAGGATTTTGGGGAGGCAATTTATTCACGGATGGATGATGAAGATACAATTTTTTCCCAAAAATTCCAAAATTGTGAGACTATCGGGGAGACATACATTTAAATCAAAAATGAAATGTTTATTATTATATTAGAAGAATATAAAAGAAATCCTAATTTTATATTTAGGGACTTTCCTTTGAAATGATCAATTTGTGTTTTTTACTTCTTGATTCTCTCTTTTAGTTTCTTTCCTCCCTAATGTGCAACATTCTTTCTTGATTTTATGTTAGTTTGTTCTGAAGGTATGATGGACCAATAATAATGTTTGGAAAGGTCTTTTATATAAGTAGAGTTTATATGTTGGTTAATTTTTTATCTAGAGCTTCCATATAATGGAATATTTTGGTGAAGTGTTGGCTTGTCTATTAAAAATTACGATGATAACTTTTCTTTAGGTTGTTTATACTAGTGTATTAGTTGGCGTATTCTATGATTTTTTTTGTTTATTTGGGAAATTTTAGATAGACGTTAATGTTTTTTGGTTTAATTTGAGGACTCTTGATTTTGATGTTTATCTTTCTTGAGGGATGGTCTCTTTGAAGAACATGTGACACTCTCATTTTTCAATTGGTCTACTGGGGAGGCCACTGTATGACTATTCTATAAAAAATTTATAATGTCATGGAAATTGTTCTCTTTGTGATGTTTCTTATACAAGAGTGTTGTTAAAACATAAAATACACTAGAAGTGATATCCTATTGAAACTTTAATAGTATACCTGGTTATTTTGTATTCACTTTAGTTCAATGTTTTCTGCACATTGACTAGGATATCATTTATTTTATGTTTTTTTGGTTTTTTATTCAAGGATGATGTATTGTACATGATTTTTATTAGGGTTTAAAATTGTAATAAATCCTTTTGAAGTGTATATGAATACTTTAAAGGAATAATTTACTTATGGGTTTTCCCTAATATTGTACCACTGGTAGCATATAGATTGAATTGGATGTTCAAGACAATAAAACCACCCATGTGCATGTATCTCTTGGAAGCTGCAGTTTTTTTCTCTTGAGATGTTTCTTTTATTTTGGAGATGATACCTTTTTACAATGAGGGGATTTATAGGTATATTGAAATATGTTTTCGGCAGGTATGATGCAATTTAATATTTAAAATGTGATTTCATGTTTCTTCAGCAGGTATATACCTCAATTACTAGATGGTGTAGTCTTGTTACAGCTTATACATGTTTTGTAACCTTTATTTTATTTAATAAATGTATTCGGGGCATGAATTGGGTGACCGATTAATGTCACATATTGTTAAAAAAAAACTACACATGATAATATAAATGATCAACATTTTTATTTTTGTGACTTTGATAAGTTTCTTTCCTTTTTCAGATAAATTGTGTTTTTTCTTTTTTCTCATAAATAAAGTTTGGTTCGAATAGATAATTGTCACTAATATCAACCCAATATAGATGGTAATGGAATGATATTCCATAGGGATCCTCAAAAGGATCCATCATAATATATCATTGATATCTATTAGTGTAAGATATCTTAATCAATGATTGACAGTTTTCCCATAAAGAACCAAACTCAATTGTGTAATTCTGAATCATATCTTTGATATTCAAAATCGTCTGATTTTTCTAACCATAATTTTTTTGGTGATATTATATTCTTAATTTTAATTGAGATCACATTATATCTTTTATATGATTCTATAATCAAGATGTAATGCATGAGTCTTTATCATAAATAATAGTGGTTGGTACTGCATGAATCATTGTGATTTATTGAAAAACAAACAACACAGCTCATCTTACCCGATGTTTTCCATTATAGTGAGATAATGTGAATAGTTTTATAAATGATCAATAATGACCCAAATAGGAATATTTTAAAAATTGGAATATAGTATTCCAGTGTAAAAAATACAACAATATTTGATCTCAGTTCCATAAATAATTGGTAAGTAACTATAATAATATAATGGAATTTTGATTATAAATATTAACTATTCGATATGTTAGGCATTGAGAAATGAATTTAATCAATGTATACATAATTTTAATCTACCATGATTATTTTAGGAGATTATTGAAATACATTGAAGAACCTTGGTGACAATCTCAACAAGAATGAAGAAACTTTTTAATCATATCTCACCTCAAAGAAAGTGGTATTAACAACCACTTCTTGAAATATAATGTACCATCAAAAGATCAATAACAATCACGAGAGTTCTCCACAGTATTTTTTATTTCTCCTACATACTGACATTCTACCATAGATACATGTTTTTTCCCTGATTCTGTTACAATGTGAGTTTATATATTATTTCTTAATTGCATCCCCTTTATTGAGGCTATATGCCAAACCAAAGTAAAATATATGAAGATACTATACCGAACATCTCTTCCTATGATTCGTATAAATTGGAGAGAAGATATAATTAGAAATGTTATGATTTTTTATAAAATATATATCATAATAATGACATGGTTTCCACATATTTATTGCACCACCAATGAAAAATTCATGCTATGAGAGGGTAAAATCCTTTGATTTTGGTGTCACAAAAAAGAAACATTTCTCAAAACATTGTTATGATTCATGAAATCAAACCCCAATCCCATAATTTTATAATTATATTTGTAACACCCTAATATTTTTGAATATATTCTCCTAATAAATTTTTATTCCATTGATAGCTTGTGTTATAAGAAACTCATAACATAAATGAACCATAATATACTATGAAAATATTATTGTTTTATGTGACTATTATAACATAGCTATTAAATTGGAGGCTATAAATATGAATTAATAGAAAATAAAAATATTATTTCTTACACATGTAAAAAATTAATTCATTTTTATCAATCAAATATCAATAAAAATAAAATTCATTTGATATTAATATAATTATTTTCCTAAAAATATTTTTTTATGCATGTGGTGTGTTGTTTTATGATAAAATTATATTAGTCAGTATTGTTGAATGAATTTTATTGAAATTTATATACTATATATTCAATAAAATATTCTATCTTTTATATAATATATTTTATTTTAATTATTTAATAATAACTATAGTTTTATGATTAAAATTTAATTTTTTTTAAAAGGTGCTTCCAAATTTCATTATGTACTTATTTTAAAATTAATTTTTATAAATTTCAAAAAGTTCATTTAAAAAATTAATAATTAAAAATTTCAAAAATTATAAATAATTTCAAAACTAAATTAGTGTGACTTTTTTATAATTTTATAAAAAATAATAATTTGTCGATAAATAATGAAAAATATATATTTTTATTAAAAAAATTATTTTTCAGATAATGAATTTAAAATGTTATATTTTATTTCAAAATGATTTAAAAGTAAAAATAGTTCTATTATATTATTATTAATCCAATTTATATCATTGGAATCAATTTACAGTGGATTTTTTATATAAACACTTTTTATACATAAAAAAACTTTTCTTAAAAAATTGTTTATCATCAAACTTGCAGGTTTGATTTTGGATTAAATTATTCCACTTATAGGATTTGGATTTGAAAAAATAGATGCTAGGGTTGGTTTGAAAATAGATTATATTAGGTAATAATTTCAACTTTTTTTCCATATTGAATCGTGAAAATAAAAAAAATTATTTACAATGGATAAGGATAGAAACTATTTACTATGGATATAAACTAAATTAAGAAGGGTTAAAATGTCTAAAAAATTATAATTTCTATTCTATAGGAATTTATAGACCTTATATAATCTAATGTTTAGGAATATTCTATTTTTTATCCTTATTGGGTGTGTAAAATGTTGATATAATTTATTCATTTCCAAAATACCAACGATGTCCTCTCCCTAACTTATAAAAGGTCATCCCCTCTCTTATATTCTCCACAGTTCAAAAGCCATTTGTTTCATCAAATTAATACCAAATACCTTACATAAATCCCTTATCACATCCAATGGTAAATTTATTTATCATAAAACCATTTTAGGAAATCATTAGTTATAAACCTAAAGTGGTTTTTAGAAGATGATGCATAGTTATTAACTATGGATTTTCATTTTATTTCATCTTTTAACTCATTAAATTATCCATAAAATTCAAACATATAATAAAACTAATATCTCTAATATAATGAGATGATATTATGTTAATTTATTTATAATTACCCATGTTTTTAATACATTGATATTATATATTTTTTAGATGAATATTCATTACATTACATAATCACATGCTTGAGAACCATACTATTTTAGTGCCATTGGAAAATTGGAACACAAAATTATATTCTAGTGGAATATATTCAATATTTCTTATAACTATATTCTCATTTAGTAACCTTACAAAAATCCTATCTTCATAACCTTGGAAAGGAAACATATGAAATGGTGAGATTAGATACTAAAAAATGGTAAGAATAAGAGATATATAAGAATAACATCAACATAGGTGTATGAGAACATGTAAATAACATTTGAAAAGAATACCCTGCATATCAAAGATCATAATCACGAATCATGGGATAAATATTGATATTCCATAATAAATGAATCATAATATAATCAAGGAATATGATCTGTGAGAGTATAACAAAAGAATAAGAAATTAAATTTGTGGAATATACATAAGTTTTAAATATATATAAAAATGATACATAAAAACAAGTTAATATCATTTTAGGATGCAGATAATCAAATTTTTACCTAATTT
Source organism: Viscum album (assembly GCA_963277665.1). Classification (NCBI taxonomy): domain Eukaryota; kingdom Viridiplantae; phylum Streptophyta; class Magnoliopsida; order Santalales; family Viscaceae; genus Viscum; species Viscum album. The sequence goes on along the minus strand of OY728150.1, from coordinate 928,793,181 downwards.
GGGCTTGGGATGACTTCTCATGTACCCACTAATTGCAGGTTTCAGATGACCTATTGTGTATCCTCTTATTGCGGGCTTAAGATGACCTCCCATATACCCTCTTATTATTGGAATATGATGACCTCTCATGTACCCAATTTTCAAGGGACTGGTATGAAAACCCATATTTCCTTTGAGTACAATGAACATTTATCATTACCTAATGCATTAGAGAGAGATATACATCCCAAATTTCAAATAATGAAAACTGTACTTACATATTCCACCAAATAATAAATCTGTCCTCATATCATAACCTATGAAATGAAATAGAAGTCATAAACATTTGAAAAATTCCCAAAATGAGTAAAGGGGATAGGTTTTATAATAATATAATGAAATTTTCTTCAAAGAAGGATAATTGAGACATAATTACCTTACCGATTTGGTAAATTTTAACCCTTAAACCCCATTAAAGAGATATCATCAAATGGATATTTAAATATCAAAAGATTAATGAAAATATCATGGAATACATGATTAGGAAGTATATACACCACAAAAAAGTAATTTTTGGTGAATATATAATATGTCTCATAGAGATAAATGTGAGTCTAGAAATTCCCTTGCCCTAAGTCTTGACTTCCTTCGTACATGTTCAAATCTCTTCTTCCTCAGGTATCTCCTTATGGTTTTCAACAAAGGGATTCCATGGATAGATTTATTCATAAATAAATATTTCTATGATTAAGGGAGGGAAGTTATGAGGATATTTGGATTGGGTTTGTTTGAACCAAATAGGTTTTTAAGTGTGAAGAAAAGTGTAGAAGATGTTTCTTTTTATAATAGAGGGGTAGGACACCCTTGAAATTTCTCAAAATATTAAATTTATATAAATTAATTTTCTTTTCCAAAAGGATCCAAACTGATTTATTTCAAAGTTAATATGACAATGGGTCTATTTAAATAAATACAATTAAAATTATACCTAATATGACTATTTTTCAATCCATATCTTTTGGTTTTAACACTTATTTAACCCCTTTTATTCTTACCATGAAAACATGTATTTTTACGATTTATAGGTTAATATTGTAACTATAAAATGAATAAAAATAATAAATGGATCATGGATTAAATTATAAATCATATATAAATTATTTATATAAATTTAATATTTTTATTTATTTTATATCATTTAATAATATAATATGAATTTTAAGATGACCATTTATTTTTATAATTTTAATATTTTTATTTTTTTATCCTTACTGGGTGTGTAAGAAGGTTTTAAATGTGAAAATATTCAAATGTTCTAAATGTTATTATATATAAATTTAATATGAAAACAATTACAATGAAAAAATTTGGATTAATAGATATTGTTGGAACCTCCTTCGAAGGAGATTGTTTGGATCTTATTTTAATGACCACTAACCGAGTTTATTTTTTGCACTGATAGGTTATAGGTTTTATGATAGAATTATATATTATAAGATAGTTTTTGTGAAATTTGGATATGTATATACTTATCAACCCCAATAATTCAGTACCTTTCACCAACATACTACTCATCGCTAATCCTTTCACTACTATACTTGTTTCCGCCAACATGAGATACAGTCATCATGAGTTACCACCATATATTGTCACAACTACCATCAGATGCAGAGTCACAACTAGCTTCAAGCCACCATTACTATTAGAGGATCTTGTCTTTAATGATCAAAAGACATTTGATTAGTCTTTTGACCGAGTCATAAAAGACATAGTCAATGCTATGTGGAATTTGGATCACCACCAATTATTACTGTTATAACTCTATGAAGGGTTATATCTCTAACACACAAAATTAATAGTGTGGATTTGGATATGAGACCATATAAATAATTATGTGCACCTGTTCCATCCTCTGTAAGGATCAATGACATAGTAAAACATTACCGATACAAAGATTTATTTAGATATTTATATATTTCTTTTATGTTTCTATGATTGAGATCAAGTCATGTACTACTGCAAATTTCTAATATACAATGTTTTTACAACACTTTCAGGGAAGAATATAAATTTACTCACCAAATAATAACATAGATGTTTCGAGCATTATGATCATAATATATTGAGCATCAATATTATTTTCAAAATCTATTGATTTCCCTTCCTGTTTATTATTTTTTTTCTTTTATGGAGTGTGTCATTACTCAGTTTTAAACACACTCTATCTATTGCACCTAAAATAGATAATACTTGTTATTATCTCTGTCACATTACATCTTTTCACCCATGTTTTTTTGGAAGAGTCCCATGTGTTGACTATACTATTTTAATTCCCACATATATCATTAGAAGAGTCTTTTCAACCTAGACAACTCATTGTTGTTTGAAAAGAGAATACAATTTTAATATTATTTTAACTAATGCGTAATCACTCTTTCAAAAATCTTTTAAATGTATAGATCTTATATCATCCTATTATTTTGATTAAATATATAGATAATTTTATTAAGGGGTTAATTTAAAAAATTATTATTAACATAAATTTCTATTGGGAATTCATTTCACCCCCTCTTGAGTTACTCACCCTGACATACCTTTTTTATCATAGGATTTTTTAAAATATCTTTTCAAATATGATTTTATTTTTATAATAAGGATCTCAAATTTATGTCAATTTTAAATTATAGGGTTTTATGGATAATATTCAAGAAGGATCTTCCACCAACATAACTCTTTATTTTAAAGGTATAAATTATGCTAAATTGAAAAAAATAAAATGCAATTAGAAAGTATGGGTTTTGAAATTTATAATATAATTGAAGATAATTATGAAATATCACAAACTTCTAGTGTTACATGGAGTGAAGCTACAAAAACATCATATAATAGTAACATTAAATCTATGAATTATTTATTTTATGCCTTGGGTGATGATAAATTTAATTGAATATTTACTTGAAATTCTTCTTTTGAAATATTAGATACGTTATACATCTCTCATGAAGGAACATAAAATGTTAATAAAATGAGACTAAAAACATATGAAATTAGATATGATAATTTTAAAATAAATTTAGATAAAAATATTTGTGACATGTATCTCAGGTTCAACGAAATATTGAATACCATGCATTCACTCAGGAAACAAGTGATAGAAAATGATTAGTTGATGAGACTACATAGATGTATACCAGACAGATTTAGAGAAAAATATATGAAAATTATAGAATCTTTTGATGTAAGTAAACTTATTTTCAAGGAATTGATAATAAATATGATCATGTGGGAATAATAGCTTAAAGTCAAAAAGGATATCGATGAAGATGAACCAAAAAGAAAATCAGTATCCTTGAATTATATTACCTTCAAACAGAAAGAAAAGGTAAAAGATGAATATAACAGTGAAGAATAATCTCCTAATGATAATGATGATGAGATGAACCACATGTCCATAAGATTTAATCAATTTTATAGGAGAAAGACGTTCTTCAAGAAATAAAATTTCCAAGAAAATTGTGATAACAAAGGAAAGTGGAAAAAGTATTGGAAAAGAGATGATATTCAAAATGAGGTCATATTATATGAATATAAGAGGAAAGGGAATGTTAAATATGTCTATCCAAAATTGAAATATAAAAATAAATTTGAATATAATGATAGAATGTTCAAGAAATACATGAATTAAATTTGGAGTTCCTCTGTAGATATCTCTCGTGATGAAGAATATAATCAAAGAGATAATTCTTATAGGGAAAATATGTTATTTGGAGAGAGCACATCTGAGGTAAAAAATATTATTCCTTATTCTTCTACTAATATTTAAAACAATTATGATGATACAAATAAATAATAAAGAGTGAACAATGAAGATCTGTATGAATAAAATAACATGATGGAAGATACCTTTCTTGAACTGAAAGATAAATATATGTCACTTTAAAAACAATAAGCTTTTAAAGTAAATATTAATGCTAACCTTAATGTTGAAAATACAAAAAGGTTCAATTGTTTAAATAGAATAATGAACTATTGTATTCTAATGATCAATCAAAAAAGATTTATACAGTTCTACAAATAGAAACAAAACTCTAACACAAATTCTTGGAAAACAAACAACTACGATGTTTAAAACTGGCACAGGTTATCAACCTGGGCAAAGAAAAATTATAAAATCTATATTTATGTACATTAAAAATTCTTAAAATTCATATAGTTTTAGTACATACTCAATTGGACCTAATAAATTGTTTATATCTTAAATATTATAATATTTTTATAGGAAACCCATTATGAAATTATGGGTGCCAAAATCATTTATTACTAATATAACTAAACCCAAGATGATTTTGGTACCAAACTAATTTTTGGTATAAAAATTATTTTTAGGGAACATATTGGAAAACCTCCAATAAATTATATGGTACTTTCATAATGGGTGTTCCATACATATGACTGGTGAGTATTCAAATTTGAAAACATTTATCAATATTGATGATGGTCATCTCACTTTTAATGATATTAATTTTGGGAAAATCATCGGCCTTGTCCAAATTGGTAATTTGATTTCAATGTTATTTTTTAATATTTCATATGGAGATTTTTAAAAAAAATAATATTCTTGGAATCACTTTGTTATGTGTTGAAAACATTAATTTTCTTTTTTTTATGATAATTGTTTTTTAAATTTTTACTACTATAGAAATGATAATATATTTTATATTAATTTAAATTCCTTATCTTCTAAAAATATTTATTTATTATGTGCCTTTAATAAAGAATATTTGATTTGGAATAAGATACTAGTCCATTCCAATATTCATTAACATATAAATATAACTAGAAAAGGCTTAGTTAAAGATCTACCAAATATTGAATTCCAAAATAATAACGTGTATGCCCTCTATCAAAAGGGTAAACAACAAAAGATTTATATTAGATCATGAAAATAATATTCTACCAACCAACCTCTATAGGAATCTCATATAGAATTTTTTGGAACTTCTATAGTTTTTATTTCAAATTGAAAACATTATTTTTATATTTTTGTAGATTACTTATCTAGGTTAACTTGGTTATTTTTTCTAGCTCACAAAAGTGAAGCTGTATATTATTTTTTAAAATTTTCCACATCTATATAAAATTTAAGTGTACTTAGGATTATGGCCTTTGATGTGATCATGGTTGGGAATTTGAAAATAAGGAATGCGAATCATTTTATTCTCAAAATGGTTATAATAATAACTTTTATGCTCCTAGGACACCACAAGAAATGGAGTTGTAGAAAGAAGAATTTATAATCATCAAGAGATAGGCTGAATAATTCTAAATGAATATGAATTACCTATCAAATTTTGGGAAGAGGTTATTAACATATACTATTATACAATAAATAGAGTTTTAATTATGACTCTCTTAAAAAGAGCACCTTATGAATTATGGAATAATAGAAAAACAAAGGTTAATTACTTTATTATTCTCAATTAAAATGTATTTATTCATAATACTGAGGATAATTTTGAAAATTTTACTTCCAAGATTGATGAGGGAATTTTTCATAGATATTAAAATTTGATTAAATATTAAAAAGTGTTTAATTAAATAACTAAAACAATGAAAGAGTCTATTCACATTAATTTTGATGAAAGTGACCCAAATAAACCTAGTATAACCGTATAAAACCTTGAGGATGATCTATAAAATTTTAATCCTAATGTTAAACCTTTATACGGTTCTATAAAACAAGGATCAATTCATCTAGTGAACCACCAGAACCAGAACCTAATGAAAATCAGTGTATAACCATCCCCTCAAATCAAAGATCTATTAGGAATCATAGATACCATGCATTAGATGTTGTAATAGTAGACCCTGATATAGTTACACAAACTCTAGATTCTATTAAGGATTATATTAAACACCATTTTTATTGTCATATATGAGCCCAAGAACATTATTTATTCCCTCAATGATTAATTCTGGGTAATGGATATGTAAGGTGAACTTAATTAATTTGAATGAAACAATATTTGTGAACTTTCTAATAGGCATAAATACACCTTAACCATTGGAACTAAATGGATTTTTAGAATTAAGATTTAGGAGTCAGTCACTATAGTAATAAATAAGGCTATATTAGTTTCACAAGGTTATAATTAAGAATAAGGTATAGATTATGAAGAAACCTTTTCACTTATATCCATACATGAATCCATTAGGATACTTATTTCCTATATAGAACATTTGGATTTCAAAGTATATAAAATGGATGGTAAAAGTGAATTATTAAATGGGTTTATAATTTAGTAAGTTTTTATTGAACAAAGCATTGAATTTCAAAATTCACATTTTCCAAATTATTATTTAAAATTAAAAAAAGCTTAAAATTGTTTAAAATAATCTCCTTGAGCTTGGATTGATTGGATTACCTATTTTCTTAATTCAAAAAGTTTTTCAAAAGGTAGAAGTGATCCAACTCTTTCAATGAAAATAATTTCAAAAGATGTATTAATTGTCAATATATATGTGGATTAAATTACGTTTGGATCTACAAAACACTTCTTTTGTACAAGTTTTAAAAAAAATGAAAAATTATATTGAAATGAGTTTTATGGGTAAACTTAAATACAGTCATGGTTTTTAGTTTTTTCAAAATAAATAAATAATTATTTTTAATGTACTAAAATTCACTAAATATATTTTAAAATGATTTGGTATTGAAAGAACTAAATGTGTTGATATTCCCATGAACACCACCAGTCAACTAGATCTTATTGAAATTGAAAAGTAAGTAGATCAAACTAGTTATAGTGGTATGATTGGAAGTATACTGTATTGAATTGCAATTCAGCGTGATATTATGTTTTGTGGGTGTATGTGTTCTATAATTCAATAAAATCCTAAAGAGTCACACTTATTATCCGTTAAAAGAATTTCTAAATACCTTATATATACAACCAATTTTTAGATTTTCTATCAAATAGAACAAGAATTTAAATTTTAAGTCACTCAGATGAAATTTTTTTGGCCATAAGTTAGATATAAAAAGTACCTCTAGAACATGTCATTTATTAAGAAGATATATAGTATCATGGTGTAGTAAGATACAAAATTCAAATACACTATCTACTGCTATAGCTAAATACATAGTTGTAGGAAGTTGTTGTGCACAATTATTGTGGATGAAACATAATTTAGTAGATATTGGATACAAATTTAGACATTTACCTATCAATTGCGACAACACAAGTGTAATACACATCCCTCATAATCCAGTATTCCTCTCTTGACCAAAACACATTGAAGTAAGACATCAATTATTTGAGATATCATTATCAAAAAGGTAAAATAATTATTGAATTTATTGGAATTGAGTATCATATTGAGTAATATCAACACAAGATTTTTAATTCTAAAATATTAAACTACATTAAATATGATTTAGGTATGATATTTTTTGGTTGATGAGTCATCGTTGATGAGTAACCATTTATGAGACCCTATTTATGTGTCACCATTGATGATTCACTACTGTTGAGTCACCATTGATGAGTCACCATTGATGATTCACCATTGGTGAGTCACCATTGATGAGTCACCATTGGTGAGTCGCCATCAGTGAGTCGCCATTATAATTGAATCACCGTTATTTTGTTATCAATGCAATTTTTTTGAAATTAATTTTTTTGAATTATTTTAGATATTTTTTAATATACTTATGAATCCATAAATTATAATAATAGGATCTTATATCTAATAAGTTTTATTATAAACCCTTTGGACTCCTGAGTTGTTCAATTTCTCCCATGTTATCAGTTTTGTTATTCTCTCTCAATTCTGCTTAAACCTTCATCAGATCCGAATGGATCCTATGAATCGTTAAATAGAATTTACCCCAGAAGAAGTGAGTTAAAATAATAAAAGAGAAAGAGCTCTGAGTTGTACAAATTTTGTATCACGAATCCCACATCTAGGGCACTGATTCACTGATGCAGAAATGGAAGTACATTCCTAATGGCTTCCAACAATTAATACACTAGCTATGAATGTAATCGAAGATCAAAAGTTGATGGACTAGTTTTATATGTATAATCATGTTTATTATCCAATAATGGTTTATGATTTCTATCAAAATGCTGAATTTATTTTTGGATATATGGAAGATATTTTTAAAATCATCATTGATGGGGAATATTGTTCTTTCACTTTGAAAGAATGGGAATAGCTCCTTAAGGTACCTTATGGAGAAATTTTGGAATATTATAGGGAAGCATAATCCTTGATAATAGGTCATTTAATTATAAATATGATCTCATATAGTTGAATGGAAATTCTACATTGTGAAAACCTACAGATGCTGATATTGAAGGTGAATGTAAAATGATATTTAATCTTGTACAACATGTATTATGTCCCCAAAATGGATATTTCAATATGATATGATATCAATATGATTACTTATTATTCATGAAGAAACATGGTCAAAGGATTTATCTGTCTAGATTTTTTATTATTCACATGTTTGAGATCGGCCAAAAGTATTCAATATTTAATTAAATTATATACCCTAAAATGAGCTCATCCTTTTTAGATGATAAAGTCTTGGTAAGGAATGGTGAGGAAGAAGAAGACAAATATTGTAGTTTTTTGTTTGTCAAAAACAATTTATACAAGTGTTAATGTTTGTTAGAACCCATGGAAGAAAAATTGGGTGAGAGATAATGAAAACTCTTTAATGCATTCAGTCCAACTGATCATCCTTTGGAACCAAAGGATAAGGTGGATCCTGGTTTTGAAACTAATGAGGTTGTTGAATATTCAGAAGATGATGTTAGTAAAGATCATTTTGAAGAGGGATACAGATAATAAGGATAAATCTCTATTAAAGTGGGAAGTGATCACAAGAGACCTAAAACCATTAATTCGATTTATTATGTACCTGTAAGTCCACCCAGTTTTCTAACTACTCAAGAGTCACTTTTGGATAAAGAAGATGATGAAAAAAAGAAGTATCTAGAGAGTAATAGTTTAAGACAAATTCTTCCAAATTATCAAGAGTATTAGTTTTTGGTTTTGATAATGGTAATGAAAGTGATAAATCAAAGGAGGAAGTTGATGAGGAAAATAAAAAATCAGAAGAAAAATAATGTAATAATGCAAGGGATCTTGATGATAGAGATGATCATGATGATAAAGATGATCATGATGATGGAGATTATCATGATGACCATGATCTTGAGATGGATTATAAACACCCATACTCACTAGTTGTTTCTAAGTCTGATAATAAATCTAAATATGCTGAAATTGATGATGTGGAATATGATGATACAAATGTAGTATAAGATATAATTGAAGGGGAGAAATCTCCCATAACTTCTAGGCATCACTCAAGGGAATTTTAACAGTCAAAATATTTTCTTCAAATAGAGCCATCTAGTCACATAGAGATAGTTCATAAAGAGTAAACCGTTAATGTATCTGAAATTTTAGAATCTTCTAAGAAAGTACCTTCTCATCAAATAGAATTTTTTGAAAAGGTTGGTCACTTATAGCCCATACATGTTCTTGTTCCTACTGTTTTGAATCTCAAAAAATCAACTATTCTTCCATATTTTAGACCTGAAGTAAGTGAATTTTAATATTGGGAGAAATTTCTTAATTTGGTAAGACTTGGCCTTGATTACTTAGATTCAAATGATAAGGGAATATAAATAAAAATAAAAGGAAAAGGATCCTTAGTGTATTATATTGATCAAGATGGTGATATAAAACCTTTTATTAAAATAGAGTTTGATAGACTAGTAATAGAGGATTATGATATACCTCATGATCATAGAAATCATACATCTACTGAAGACTTTATGCCTTCTAATGATGTGACAAAACATGATTTAGAATATTTCCAAAGAAATATGATTTCTGAATTAAATTATTTTAAGGGAAATTTGATTTCTGATTTCTATAAGACTTTGAGAAATTTTCCTCCACAAATAAAAGTATTTGGTGAAAGTGGAACTCAATATTTTCTTCAACTCATTACATCCCGTTTACAAATGATGGACACTTTTCATATACATGTTTTAGAAGTGGAGAATGAGTGGTTATTGAAAGTAGTGGAAAATTTTGAAAGCTGAAATAGAGGGAATAAAAATATATTTCTCGGAATGTCTAAATTAAATTTTAAAGTTAGATGGTATGAATACAATTTCATCCACATCTACAACACATACTCTTTCATCATAGCCTTTTCATGTTGCAATGACTAGATAGATTAATAGGGAGGAATTGAACACTACTTTGGGGATGTATCTTCTCATTATGAAAAATTATAAAAAATACTACATCATGGAGAATACATTTCTCACATGGTGTACGAATTTTATACTAATATAAAAGAAGATAAGGAACCTATTAATAAATATATTAGGGTTTTTCTAACAGGAATTTATACAAAAATTGATCTCAATGCTCAATTAAAAGTTCTAACATAGAATTTGAGATTACCACCTGTAACTAGAGAATTAAAGAAAAAGGTAGATGAGTTTAAGGTTATCACACCAGTGTTGAAGTAGTTTATAGAACATAAGAGAGATTTATTCAGTGATATATAAAGGGGAGGAAATATAATCATGGAATTTATAAATCTCAAGAATCATTTTCTTTATATTCACAACATTGTAATAATTTCTCACAAGGCCATCATTGTTACTAATGTTAATTACCTAACCTACATAGAACAATTTTGATATATAATAGTAGTGACAACCCGGTCATATGGTCTTTCACCTCCACTAAATCAGCCTATCAGTGTATCAGCAGTTGATGCAGTCAGACACCTGGAGATTGTTTTTATCTATGATCATGCTCCCCCTTCAATATCAATACCTTCCACCACTAATTACACTCCCATATTAACTATTTTAGTTCTAGAACTCACAAATAATGAAAGTGAAAGATCCATATATATTAATCTTTCCACCTTTTAGAGTGATTCATATTATATATCGTTTTTGACAGGGTTATTGTGATTCTACGTTTTCTCTTCTATTGTTTCACTCAACACTTTTTGGATCATATTCAATACAACATCTCAGTGATGTTTTCATTAAATTCTAACATTATTTTATCATTATTATCTTTTTAATAATCTCTAATGGGGAAATATAATGAGAATTTATTTATTACAGGGGATAAAATAATAGAATTTAATATTCATATCAAATATTAATTATTTATTTCTAATATTTATTTATTTTATCTATATTAATCTCTTAATATTGCTTTATTCATTGAATAATGTTACTCTATTTAGATATTACATTTCCTTGATATCATAGTCATTTATATAACTCATATATATTTTGAAATATTAATAATATTTTTTAAATTCAATATATCTCAGATTATATATGTTTAATTTTTAGTACATGACATATAAAATTTCTTGTTTTGTGATCTTAAAAAAGGGGGTGATTATAGGCACCTTACTCTGGGTATATTTTTTTGACACTTCCTTATTTTTATGACCACAAACCAAGTTTCTCTTTTACTAATAAGTTTTATGTTGTATTATAGTATTCTATATCATAAGACATATTTTGTGTAATTTAGCTAAGTATTGACTTGTCACCTCTAAGACATTAGTCACTATCACTGTGAGACTTGCCTCTTCCAAACCTTTCTACATTATACTTGTTACCACAAGTGTAAGATACCATCAGTGTGGGATACCTCCATCTTGAATCATCGCTACCATTATATGTTGAGTCACCATAAACTTCATCCCACCATTACTATTCGAGTATCTTTACTTTAATGCTCCAACTACTATATGATTATTCTTTTGAAAGAGTCATAAAATACGTAGTCAATGATATATAGATTGTGTATCTCCTCCAACTGTTAATGTTATATCTTTACAGAGGATTATCTCTATCTCACATACTAGTGTATCTCTAGTTCTGATATTGTATGACTAATTGTGTGTACTTGTTCCATTCACTTTAAATATTAAGGACACAATAGCATAATACCCATATAGACATTGATCATGATATTGATTTATTACTTTTAAGTTTCTATTATAGATATTAAGTGAATAATTCTAGAAAATTCCTAGGATACTCTATTTTTTCAAAAAAATTCAGAGAATAAGATCAACTTACTCAAAAAAGAAGAATTAAGAAGTTTCTAACATTCTATGAATACTAGACACAACATCACTATTATTTTCACATTCTATTGATTTCTCTTTTTGTTTACTATTTTTATCTTTCAAGCAATGTGTTGTTACTCACTTTTCAAATACAAACTATCTCTTACACCTAAACTAGTTAATACTTGATATTATCTATTTCAATTTAATTTTTTTCCAATTATTTTTTTGGAAGATACCCTTGTGTGACCAGTACTATTTTACTTTTAATGTATAACTATAAAAGATTATTTTTATCCTATATATCTCATTGTTATTGTTTGTTTACCTAGTCCCAGTTGAGGATCTGTTTGATTATTATAATTACAATCTTCTTAAGAACAGGTGATTTCCAAGTAGAGGGTATTCTATCAAAACTTCAGAACAATCCTCATTTTTATTCCTCTTGGATATTTTATTTTGTTTTATTACCATTACCAAGATTGTTTTAATATATAAAAAAATTATTAATTTAATAGTTAACCATAACTAGTATTTATATATGATTTTGTCAAAGTAAATTCATTGAAAAAGCTAAAATAATTTTAAAAAAAAATTAATTGATACATAATCACACCTTGAAAAATATTTTAAAGGGATGGATCTTATAGTGATCCACTATTTTTATTAACTAAACAATTTATTTTATTAAGAGGTATATTTAAATCATTATTTTTAATAGGAATATTTATTGGGAACTCAATTCAAGACCTATTGAGTTACTCACTCAAACCATCATTTGTATTATTTATCTAACGTTACTTTAAAAAAAATTAATATATAATTTTAATTTACAAATTATTTGGATAAAAATTTTGTTTTCAATTAAAATATAGTATTTTCAATATTCATCAAAAATTGAAACTTATCAGAAAAATAACAAAAATTACACCAAAGTAAATTTTGAAAGTTAGGTTTCAAAAAAGAATTTTATTATTTCAAATAAAATTTTTATATGTGTAAAATTTTATTTTTAAACAAGTGTTCCATCAAATGGTAGAAAAACTACCTTTATAGAAATAAATCCTTTTATATGTAAAATTGGATTTATTTTAATATCATATCTAGAAAAAAATGGGTTGAATGTTAAAAAATATATTGAATATATTATATAAATATATATTGAATATAATATAACTTGTGTGATTTTTTAATTTTATTTGTATGAAACAAAATTGTTCTCACTTAAATAGTTTTTCTAGAAAGAGATTTACTTTAAATTTCAAAAGTTTTATATTTTCATTTTTAATTAACTAGCCACTAAATAATTCATTAAAAATATATATGTTAAAAATATTTTCATAATTTTCAAACAATTTTCATACATTTCATTATAACTACTATGTTATAATTTCCATTTTTATTAATTTTTAATAATAAAATGCAATTTCGTAGAAATGTACTATTTTATGTAACACAAGCTAAGATGGTGTTGTGTGTAGAAAAAGATAATTTTTTTAGCATACATCACAATACATATAGGAAGTAATATAAATTAAAAATATATTTCATATAAATATATGGGTGTTATTGTAATTTCCTATATACATATTTTATTCCTTTTAATTGAAAAAATAACCATAAATAATATTTATGGTAGACTACCACCTCGCAATCCTATGTAATTAATTTTCCATCACCAACTATAATGGCTAGATATAATTATGGTTTTATTTTATATGTATGTATATATATATATATTATAAGATAATTTTACTTATGTAATTATAATATCAAATATACCTTATACCTTTAAATCCATGGGAAAACTACCACCTCGCTCCTGTGTACGTGTGGTTTACTGCCATCACTAAGCGATGTGATTCATTATTCTTTTTATTTTGACCTGGATTTAAATAATCATGAATATTATAAACATATATTATTTATATTTTATAATTATTATTCAATAATTGTTATTTATTATTTACCTTTCTTTAATTCCACTTAAAAAAAGGGAAACTATATTCATTCATACATACAACCAACCATCTCCATGAGAGGTGTAATTAATTTTTATAACATTTGTGGATTATTATAAATAAAAATAAAATTTATATATATGATATTTATATTATTATTAACATTCTAGAGGTTATATAAACATAATCAAGGAATAAGTATAGAATACACCAAACCAAAACATACATGAAAAACAAAGTTGTTGTCACCCGAAATGGGGTTTTTATCAAAGTATTATTAATAAACGGGGAATAAAAGTTATAAGAAAATAATATATTGTATTATATGTATTATTATGTTTATTTAATATATTTATATTATATATATTTTATAGAGGAAGTTGTAACACATATAAAGGAAATTGGATCCGAGGTAAGGGTTTTCATCTCACTTCCATGAGATATATGCAATATTCAACACATATGTCTTTTGTGTGGTGTATATAATACCCATTTTATATTTTATATAATTAATATATTTATCTTATTGGTATTTAATGTTTCTATTTATTGTATTCCTTTTATAGGTATTACGATTTAATAGTTACTAGGGTGGTAAGGGTTTATTTCACAATATCATCATAATTCTAATTATTAAAGATTAAGAAAAACTTATGGGAATTGTTCGATATTTATATATTAAACCCAAATAAAAATTATTATCCTTTTTTTATTCATGATATTTTCAAGTAATAATACCATTTTACTCTCTTTGGTACCTAAATTTGTTGAAACAATTCATGAAAATCTTTCATTATTTTCTTTTTCATCCAAAAATAAATTTTCTTCCATATTTATGTTTTCTAAAAAAATATTTTTATTTTTTTAAAATTATAATAATTATTTGTTAAATTAATTTTTACCAATGTTTTTTTATATATAATGGATTCAATGTAATCATACTTTTGTTTTCTGATTGATGTAATTTTTATCATTTCTACATCGGTGTGAAAATAATTTTCAACTTATATAGAATGTAGAAAATTACCCACCATCATGAGCACTCCATGTTTTAATCTTACATTAAAATTATGAAAATTTTTTTAACGAAAATTTTTCCTCAAATATTTTGGAAATTTTTAGTTTTAAAAATATTTTTTTAGTTAAAAGGGTATTTTACTGAATAATGTCTATAATGATATTTTTAGGGTATTTCTATTCATTAATGAAAACAACCCATATATTACTTATTCTCTATTGAGGATATGTTTTAACGATTCCATCCTTAACATTTCTTTGTATGGTTTATGATTAGCTTGACTGTGGATGTACTATTTTTATACCCTTCTTTATATTACTCTGGATGAGTTATGATTAGGTTTATTGACGGCGGAAATTACTAATAGTTTTTATGCTAGTTTTTAATATGAATATTTATGTTTATAACACTTATTGGTTGGGGTGATTGATAGTTTTTCAATACTAACATTTATACAATTATGTTTCTACACTTTCATATGAGGAATTAATTGCATATAGTGAGTGATGGGAAGGGCTAGTTGTGGACCCTCTATGCATCGGTAGGTCTCATGAGACAAAAAATCATGGGTATATTGACAAGTATTTTCCCATTTATAGAATATGTAATGGAACATTTACATGATAATATTTTTATGATATATATCATTATGAATTCCTTCATTATGGGATCCATTATTAATTACCATGTGATAATATGATTTGTTATTTACATGGAATTATCTAATAATAATTTATTTTGTTGATATTAGTTCTCATGGTCACATTATTGATTAAATTGAATGATTTTTTTATATATTTACCTTTCTATATTGGTTTTTCCTTATTTATTCATGAAATCTTACACTTTATGATCTCTCTTACTGGGAATCTAAGCTCACCAATTTTGTTTTGTTCATTTCCCATGAATCCCAAGAAGTGTATTATGATTGTTATATAGGGATATAATAAATGGAATTTAAGGTTTTCCCAAAGAGAATTATATTTTCTATTTTATGTTTTCAATTGCAATGTGAGATTTATATATTTATATAGTCTTACAATAATACTAAACTATTTCATCCTTTAAAATGTGATCAGTCATATCAAACACTAATGTAATAATGTAACCACTAAATTTTGGCTATTATGATCAAGGTCTTCATAATTTGTATCATTGACTGTTTAGTACAGTCCTTATGAACTTGAATTATGAAATAAGAGATTAGAGAACATAACTATATAACTGAATTTGAGGGTAAATCTTTGAATGTTATAACATACTAATGTTTGACTAAGTTACAGATTACATGTATTTATTATAAATAAATCCCTGTTTATATACTATAAGTGACGTGGGTTTAGAAAAGTTGTATATTTGGGTAATAAATCAGAAAAGGGAGAATATATCTTTGATTCGATTGTTACCTGATGTAAGAAAATGGGCATTTCTCCACACCTAGATTGAAAATCCTCAGAGATATTCTATAGTTAATTCACATTTTCATTTTAAACCATCAAGAATGATTTGAATAGATGATGACCATAGATGTCCTATATTATAACTAATTCTTCATATACTAAAAATAATGGTTCATGATACAAAAAATTGAATTTTTTTTATAATTATGATTTTTTTACTGAAACTGTGATTTTTGATTTTATTCGATGGTAAAGACTATATATAATTATTTTAGCGCTGAATATGATGGGAAATATGGTGATTATGAGAAACAAAAGTGGGATTACAACTGAAGAAGAAGATATTTTGATTATTCCTAATTGGTTATCCTAATACATGATAAAAACATATACCTTAACCAACTCTCAATATCAACAAAGAAGATAATGATAAAGTCCGCTAATATCTTAGCTGTTAGAGTCTATGGAGGAAATAATTCTCAATTTCCTTCATGTATGAAATATGGGATGAGGAAACTAGTAGAACGTATCAAGGAATAGAAAAAACATTATGTTTAGAAAATAAGGGGATAAATTAAAAAATTGTCAAAAAATAGTGAGGAGTTAAATGGGGAGAAATAAATTTTATCTTAGATATCCATTTATAGTTCATTATCTTCAATGTAGAGAACTTTTGAATTCTGAAAGTCAATTATATATTTTAAAGGTTAACTCCTAGACCACTGAAAGGTTTATATTATACTAATCATTGAAGTAAATGGGTTGATATATTAAGGTGTAAAGATTTATGAATTTTCTTGTATAAATATTTTTTTTATAAATGGTATTTTGGTTTTAAAAATCAAGAAAAAATTAAGGATTGAATTAATTTATGGATGAATATATGTCTTCATCAAAGATTAACTTTAATAGTTATGTATACCATCAAGGGTTTATGAGTTTAATGTTGACCAAAAGTTTAATGTTTTAGACACCTCTTTTAATGATTTTTGTAATGGAGGTCCAATATGATTAAGACTATTTTGGGATATATTTATAGTAATATAACCCTAATGATTTGTATGGGTTTAATTAAAAAAAATTCTTTGACAAAGAACACCTTTACTTTTTGTGGACATTATTTTAAAGGTATTGATAACATATAGGTTTAATATGATCCTTGATGTTAAGGTAAAAATAGTCCACTAAGATAATATTATTTTATAAAAAAATATTATTTAGATAATCCTTATGTTTAAAATGTGTTTTAATTACTAACATTGTTTTTGGGGATGTTTATCATATTTTTTGAATGCTATAATAATCAGTTTAATGTATTTTTTTAAAAATGAATAATTTTATTTTGGGTGACAACCCATCATATTCAGTAAGGAAATGTAGTTTTAACCCACAACTGAAGAGAAAAGAGGTTGAATTTCCTACCATTAGCTTAAATTTTGTACTAATAAATATGAATTCTGTTTACTCAAATGGTTTGATAGTTAAATAATAAATTGACCAAATATTATTGAAAATTTTCATTCTAAGGTAATTAATGATATTTATGGAGATGTTTTATGAGGTTGAGATACCTTTATAACCATTATATTTAACATGAAGGATTATTCTAAAAGAATTCTATTACATTTTTGTAGAGGTAAACTGAAGGTTTTGTGGATAAATAATTATAAAATGGATTAAGTTGAACTTTTTGTACTACTATTGAGTTTTTGAGATTAATGTGTTATATGGGATAACTAGTACTAGCCATTTTGATTTTGGTAAATATTTATAGAGATACATATGGAATTATCAATATTTTATGGATATTATAATCCGTGAAAATTTAGTTTTATTACTTTAGAAAAAAAATACATATTGGATATTTATTTAATTAAGTATGAAATGAAGTAGAATTTTATTAGAGTACAAAAATAAGGATGAAATTTTTCTAATGAAATAAAAATATATCATCTATGTATATTATTTGGTGTAAACTATCCTGATAGTAAAAGAATCCCTCAGACTTGGGAAAATTATCTTGAAGTATTTGTTTACATTTTCCTTCATTTATGATTAATAATCTGTCCTATTTCACACCTCATTGGTTTATGGTTTTATGGTCATTAAATTTCTATTGATCATTCACTTTACTATGATCAATGATCTCTCTCACATTCTATAATTATTTATACTTCCACATCTATAATTTCACATTACTATAATGTCTTCCTAATATGATAACTATTTATGTGTCATTATAGATGAACTTCATACTTCCCTTTCTCTATTATTAAGTTGATGATTTATTAATCCTTTTTATGATGTGCGTTTACAACAATAGTTAGACTGATGATGGAAAAAAATAATGAGACTAAAATTTATTTAACAGGGTCGAATATCACACTATGATATGTTGTAATATATTATTATTTAAATAATATTTATATCTTTGATATATTTAATTAAACACACCACCAAATTTAAAAGAAATGTAATATAATATTAAAATATTTTTATTTAATATGATTATTATAATCTGGATACTAAATTGGAGGATATGAATAGGAATAACTAATTTATGAAAATTATTTTTCATATATATATATAAAATAATTTCATTAGTTATTAATTGATTAGAAGAAAAAAATTTAATGATAATGAAATATTTTTCAAATAAACTATTTTTTGAGGGCTGTGTGTTCTTATTGTAATAAAATTAAATTAGAGAATATTAGAGAATTATTTTAATGAAATAAATATACTATTTATTCGATTAATTGTTTTTCCATTCATCTAATATTTTTTCTAATCATGGGAAAATTATAAATCATGTTTTAAGAAAAAAATTTATTTTTCTAAATATAACTTGCATCATGTTTTTGAAACATATTTTAAAATTAATTATTAAAAAATTTAGAAACATTATTTGAAAAAAGAAGTTAATTATTGAATTCATAATTTTAAAATTATCATAGAATAAATTTTTGATAATTTTATGAAAATATTAATTTTTTAATGAATAATGAAAAATGCTACTTTTTATTGAAAATCACATTTTCTTTCAAATCATTTACAAAGAAATATTTTTTTTCTCAAAATGGATTCAAAGAAAAAGTAGTTCAATTATATTATTATCAATCCAACATAGTTCATTTAAATTAATTTTATGTCAAATATTAATGTGAAAACCTTTTATACATAATAAAACATTTCATTGGAATATAATTTTTTCATCTCCCTTGCATGTTTTATTTTGCACTAAATTATACCACTTCTATGATTTGAAAATTAAAAATGGATTCTATATTTATAATCATACTAATAAATATTTTTTATTAACTTCAAATTAATTTTTTCTCATAATGAATAATAAAGTATTAAAAATTAGTTTCCATGGTTATGGTTAAAATTGGTTTATTGAGGGGGTTATACAAAGTGATAGGGATTTAAATAATCAATAAGAATTTATAATGTCTATTTTATGGCCATATTTAGACATTATATCATCTATGTTTCTATAATGTTTCATTTTTCTTCATACAGGGTGTATAAAATCTGGGTATAATTTATTATTTTCCAAAATTCCAAGTCCTCTATCTCCCCTCTTATAAAAGGACACCCCCTCCTCTCATATCCACACCCAAATAGACCTTTATTTTAAAAATATTTAACTGGATACCTTACATACATCATCGAAATTACCTATAGACTCGTTTTTTGATCAAAAAATCTTTTAGGAAGGCTTTATAAATAAAACTATATCGGGTTTCTGATAAAGAGGTATTGTTCGTAACCATGCATTTTAATTTTATTTATTTTTATAACTCATTAAAATATACAAGAACTATGATAAAATATTATCACCATTATCTCCCAAATATTGAGATGTTATTATTTTAATATAATAACCTTAATACATCTACAAACATATCAAATGGGTAACGAAACAACTGATCATGTTTATGGAAGATTACCGCCTTGCAAAACGATTTAAATCATTTTCCATCACCACCAATCACGAATAAATATGAAAATTTATTTAAGTTATATATATTATATTTTATGAAATTATTATACTTATTTTATTATAATATCACATCAACCTTATTACCTTCAAATTTGTTGATAAACAACAGCGTCACTCATGCGTACCTACAGACTACTTCCTCCATTAAGTCATGTGATTCATATTTCATTTTATTTTAAAAATGATGGTAATAAGGATTTATTTTATTAAAATATATGATTTATATTATAAAATAAATATTTTATAAAGGTGAATTATTAATTATATTAATTTCATTCCATCCTTTGAAAAAATGGAAATAACGTTCATGTATATGTACGACATACCATCTCAATGAACGATGCACTTCATTTTTTCAATATAATTTTTATGGAACAATATAAATACATATAAAAATAATATATATTATATTTTCAACGTGATTTAAATTTTTTAGAATATGTAACCTTGACCAAATTAAAATTACCAAAACTACGAAACAAAAACATACATGAAATATAAAGCAGTTATCACCCGAAATAGTGTTTTCAATAAAGAATTATTAAAAAATAGAGGATGAAAATTTATAGTAAAATAATATATTTTATTATATATAATATTATCTCTCATTAATATATGAATAATAAATATATATTCTTTATAAAAGATGTTAAACCATGTTTGAAGGATATCAAACAAGAGATAAGGGTTTCTCCTCTTATTTTTACTTTTGTGAGACATATTCTACATTCACCACATAATTATTTTGTACAGTGTGTCTACAAAAACTATTTTATTCTATATAATGAATATATTTATCTTTATTTTCATTAATTTTTTCGTTGAATTTATTTTTTTCATCAGTCTTATGAGTCAATGTTAACAATGTGTTAAGGATTTACTTCAGAATACCTTTATTATTTAGGATTGTTTATGTTTAGGCCTCTATTGGGTGAATTTTATGATAATTATATAATAAACACAATATATATTCTTATTTTTTGGTACTTACTTATTGGGAATTGTTTTTCAAGAAATGTGACTTTATTTCACTCTTAAATCAAAATTACTTTTTCTCTAAAATCAATTTTTATCTAAAAATATTTTCGAAAATGTTTTTAACAATATCCAAATGATTTCAAAAATAAATTTTTACCATTTTTTTAAATCTAAAAAATGTTTTAAAAGGAATATTCTTGTCATTTTCTAAGAGAGCTACTTAATAACCTTTTACAATAGTCTGAAAATGTTTTTTTGACTTATATGACATGTAAAAATAACCCACCATCAGGAAAAATGTTTTTTATTTAATCTCACTTTATAATATTAATAATTTTATTTTAAAGAAATTTTTTTTTCTAATATTTTGGAGATTTTTATTTTTTAAAAGTGACTTTCTAATCAAAAATATTATTTAAAAAAAAACAATTTTTATTGAGACATTTTTTTCTATTAATTAATAAAAACAAACCTTATTTCACTAGTAAACTAAAGGGTATATGTTGTAATAATACCATATTTATTATTTCTCTAGATGGTTTATGATTATTTTTTACTATGGATGAACTATTTTGATAGAATTCTCCACATTAAACTCTATGGTTTATGATTATGTTAATTGATTAGGTAAAATTTTAATATCTTGTATGATAGTATTCAATAAAAAATTTTGCTAGGGGAAATTTTTAAAATTTTGTATCCTAGTGTTTCAATATGAATATTTATGTGATTATGTTCCTCCCCTTTCATATGAGGAATTCATTTTACTTAGTAACTAATGGGTGGTTCCAGCTATATCCTCTCAATGTATTAGTGGGTTTCATGAGATATACTATATTTGGTACTTGGATAAGGCCTTAACCATTCATGAAAGATTTCACAGAACATGGAATTGATGGAATGGTTTTTATGTCTTATATTATGAATTCTCTCATTATAATATTACCATGATTTTATTTGATTAATTATGATATATATGGATAAGTTTCAAGATCATGTGATTATTTGTACAGAATTATCTGATCATCTTTTATTCCTTCAATTTTAGTTTTGATGCTCAAGTTATTGATAATATGAAATGTGTTTTTATATATTTACATATCCATATAGGATATTCCCTAATAATTCATTATAGATTTTGTAGTATACAAACCCTTACTGATCATATGAGGTCACCAATTTCTTATGATTTACTTTCTAATTATTTTTAGACACATATTATGATTAATACGAATTAATATGATAAAAGGAATAATTCCATTCTTAAAGAAAATTATAGTTTGGGGTCTTTAAAATATTACAATGTTTACTCTTCACCTAGCCGGGGAATAATAAAAACTTGATCAAGTTTTATCTTTTCATTATGCTAATCAAAGGATTTCTATCACTATTTATTCCGTTCAAAGATTTCTCACCTTTAGTCCATCATCATCAACAGTTATTCGAACATGTAAAAATCTTAAAAATATTTCCAATAATACCCATAAAAACCCAAAACCCACTAAAAACCCATTTGTGGGTTTTTAAAAAGTTATCACCATACTCAACTTTTGAGGACCCAAAAATATATTTTTCTCTAAAATAAAATTCCCTAAAAATTTCACATATTATATCCAAAATTTTAAATATGATAATTTAGTATATATTTGAAATGCCTACGATGTTAGTTTCACCATATAAAGATGATTTTCATGGTCATACTTCATATTAGAATAAACCAATATATAATACAAAAACACAACATAACATGCACCGAGGTATTGGTTGAAGTTATGTTTCATTAATTCAATGAATATTCATGATAATTCATATTTTTATATTGTATCATAAGGTACCAAAAATTCAAAAACATAATGTTTTATGTGGTTATAGAAATATCATCTTATGTCACTCTAAAATGACAGTATAATAAACTGATCAGTACTTCAGAACGTGATTCCTTGTAATCATGCCAATGTATTAAAATAATGCACTGACTCTGGGTAACAGGGGTCGGGGCATTACTGTTGGTATGAGAGGAAGTTTAGAAACATCCTTGAAAATATATTTAGATAAAATATGATTTTGAAACATTACCCTAAGATATACTTTGAGGATTACTATAGGGGAACTTCCTTGAAATTGGGTAATGTAGAGATTTTGTGAATTTTACAAGCAATATATCCCTGTCTGGATACGAGCGGCTAGAGGTTTCTCTAGCCCAAATGTTCCTAGTAGTGACAACTCTGACAAGGTGTTTCAGGCTTGACTCAGGGTTTCCTGGTACATGACAATGGGCCTTGCTTCACTCTTGGTTACAACACTCCCATGAGATATTCTTTGGATAATTCACATTTTTTTAAAAAACCATTATGAAGGATTTACTAGCGAATGCCTCCTCAAAGAAATTTTTATTTATGACTATGGATTAAATGGATGAACTATTCAATTTATGTTAGGTATTTAATAATATTGTAATTATGCAATGTGATTTATTAACTAACATAGTATATGCCATTTGTTAGAAAGGGTGACACACAGAATTAATGGGAACTCTAACAATACGCTTGATACAAAGAGTAAGAAAGATCATATTTTACATGGTATTAAGACTACATTTAGAAAGGAAATAATCTCCCACACATTTTTATCATATGATGAAATATTATCAAGTGTAAATAAGATAAGTAAATAATTCTATGAATCATATGGCTTTGATGGGAAGCCAAAGAAGAAAAGGATGGTAGAGAGAATTATGGATAAATGGAATAAGGGAAAAAAAGATTTTCTCATATGTGATAACTGTGGAAAGAATCACCTTGTTAAATTGTTGAAGGGAATTTGAGATTGTTATAAGTGTGGAGAAAAAGGAAACCATGTAAGCGATTTAAAGGGTAAACAAGTTTCAAATGTACAATACTTTATATATAAAAAGTTGAAAAACTATGGGAATCAATCTCTCAATCATCAGAGTATACCACAAATGATGTTGTTGGATAACAATCAAGTAATGATACTACATCAGATAAAGAGGAATGACTAGTGTTTTTATGTTGTTAATAAAGAATTGTTTCATTTCAGTGTTGTATCAATGATGTACTGGATATAAAAATTATAAAGTATATAAGGATTATACTGAAGTATATATTCATTAAGGATTTGATATTTTATGGTACTAAGTAAAGTGACATAGTTTTAGGTTAAACATTTTTTGAAATATATGGTTCGGGGAAATAAAACCATTAATATGCTTCTAAAACTGAGATAACAATTTCAGAATAAGATATATTTGATTTGGATAAATTATATTGGATATTATTGACTACCTTGGAACTAATTAATTGTTTTTTTATTCCATCATTGATGGAGGTTACAACATTTTTGTATTTAAGGAGTATATATGGTATTATATAAGGAATAAAGGATCATGAACGTATTAAATATGGTTTTATGATAATTCAGGGTGTTACAATGTTTTAATAGAATACATGATGAAGGCATTCACATGTTATTACGTGGAAAATAAGATCATCATTATGTTTACATTCCTTATAAATTTTGGACTGTAAGTTTGGAAAAAAGTATTTTGGATAATTCTAAAGGTTGGAATGAATTAAGTTAGACATTGGATACTATTGTTTAAGGTTAAAACAACTCTTAAGATTATTTTTGGATTGTTATAAAAAGGACAACCTGGAGGTTGGGTGACAACCCATCATGTCTGGCAAGGCCAGAAGACTTGAACCTGCAACCGAAGGGCGACAAGGGTGCATCACCTACCACTAACCTATGTGATGTCCTAGTTTTTATAATGTAGTTTTTTTAAATTATCAAATAGATGAATTATAAATTCATTTTTTTAAAACAATATAGGATTCAGATAAATAGAATATTTTTGAGTTCTATTATCTTTTGGAGTGAAAGATAATTTTGTGGTAGAAATTAGTTAAATGATGGAACTCTACATGTCAAGTATTTTCTCTTGTTCTATGAAGAAATTAATTCTTAAACATTAGGGATAAGATATTAAAACCAAAAATGAGTTATCAAAATACCTTATGTTTTGGTTAACCAATGACGTTTTAAGCCATCATAGATTTATGGATTTGAGTCCCACAATTTTCCATTTATTGTTCACTTGTTTGTGATTGATGACCTCAAAAACTCCCAATAAACATTTACATTTTCCCTCCAATTATGTGTCTTTAATTTCCACAAATGTTCTTCTATTATAAACCCTAATTCGGTGGTAAATTTTTCATTTCCTTTTCCCTCTTATTAAGAATAAATTTTATTAACCCTATATCCGTTGTGGATTTTCCAAAAACGTATTTTTGATTTTAAACATTTTATTTTAAAAGAACAATTTAAAATTGTGAGGATGTAATTTATTGAAGGATGGGAGGATATAACACTCCAAGATTTCATAACATGTTATATCTTTAAATTAATTTAGTAGCTTGCACTATACGCAACATCGAGTTGGAGTGCACCATGACTTACCAAAATAGTCGTTCAAAAAGCAGTTATGAATAGTATTTACCACATTTTGAATTTTATATATTGAATATTATTTTAAAATCCATATTATGTGTTTATTAGACATTATATAAGAACAAATTCATTTTTTCAGATAAAAGAAGTATTTTTTAAAAAAACATCAATTTTACAACCTCTTATGGGAGAAACTTTTTTAAATATAATATTTGAAACTTTTATATATTCAATTTAATGAAATTAAATTATTCTTTAGAATTGGGACATAAAAATTTAGTTTGGATAAATTTTTGGTACTTTTCTAATAACTTTCAAATTTTGATGAATAGTGAAAGTACTAAATTATAATTGAAAAAACTTTTTTAATCAAAATAATTTATAGTTATAATTTATGAACACAAATGGTTTTAATTTAAAATTAGATTATATTTTTATCATTTAATATAATTTAGGTAATTGGATGTTATTTTACATTTAAATTGTACATTAACAAATGTTAATCTTTTGATAGTTGTTACTTCTTAAAAACCCGCTTTCTAGTTCGGACAATGGAAATTAATTTTAACATAATTAATGCAACTCATATATTTTAAATTTGGTAAAATAGACATCATTTTTGGATTCAGAATATCAAAACTAGATTAGGGTGATTTTTTGTTATTTTTCTAAAAACATTCAATTTTGTTGAATAATGAAAAACACTTTGTTATTGTTTAAAACAGAATTTTATTTAAATAATTATTATTTTTATTTAAATTTATTTTAATGTAAAAATAGATACATAATTCTTATATTTGTTCAATTTAATTCATTGGAATCATTTTTTAATAAGATTAGATGTATAAAATTTTATTTAATTTTTTAAGGTATTTTACCCACCTTCAAGGCACATTAGCAAATTTTCATAAAACATAATTTTACCACTTATGTGAATAGAATATCAAAAATAAGAGAGACACAGTTGGCATTAGTTAGGAAAATATGGTTCAATAGGATGGAAATAATTTTTTGTGAATAATAACTTAATTTTATTTACCAGGGTTAAAAGTAAATAGGGTAATTAAAGGTAAAAATGATATTATAATTACCCTAAAACATGTCCTAATTATATTGGATAAATTGATTTAGACCAAAATAAACCTTAGGAATAAAATATGATCCTTTTGGTCCACTTGTATTAGATTAGGATATTGGTTATTATTTTATTTAAAGAGGAGTTAAAAGTGTAAAATTCAAAGTTTCACAACTAAACAATTTTTAATATAGGGTTATACATAAGATAAATTATGCTATAAATATTAATTAGAAAGATAAAAATATTTAATAAATCATGATATTTTATTTATAATTTTTAGACATTAAATAATTAAATTTATTTATGACACAACGATGATACAATAATTACCTTATTATTGAATGATTAAAATAATTGATATTATAAATATCAAAATAAATATAAATTGATACTTTTGATGCATTAAAAGATTTTTATTTATTAATATGACATGTCAGGGTTTAATTAATTTATTTTTTTAAGTAATCAAGTTGTTTTTACTTTTACAAAAACCAAATACTAAATAGTATCAAAATTCGCATAAATGAGTTTTTAAAACAATTACTATATTATTAAATGATTTAATAATCCTAAAAATATAAGGGTCTGAAAAAGGACTTATATAATTATAGATATGTTATTAATGAACCACTTGATGTTCTCTTGGAATTTTATATTATGTTAGTTGTAAGAACCCGGATCTTCGTTTTCAGGTATGTCTTTATTTTCCTTGTGTTTTTGAGAAAAGAGGGGTTTCTTGAAAATTTTGAAGTACACGATGTGTACTTTCTGAGTACACACTGTGTACTCCCTTATTGCCCCAGGCCATGTGCTGGTCATGTCCGGATCACACACACGGTGTGTAGGGGTGATGTGGAGGCCGCTTAAAGCAGAGTATGGAAAAACAGAGTACACACCGTTTACCCCAGAAGTACACGCTGTGTTTCTTTTTTCATTAAACAGACCGAGGTTGCGCCTGACAGACAGAACGATCTCCTTCTTTAGGTTTTTCATTTGGGAGCGACCCGTATGGCCGCGATTCTTCTCCAGATTCTCGAGCCTCCGTCTATTCTCTGAATTGACCTCCGTTGATTGCGTTGGAACCGCATCAGTGAGTTCTTACTTCTCTTATATCCATGTTTTCCAAATCCTCCTCTTCTTCAAGATATCGTGGGTTGATCATTTTGGATGTTTTCTCAGATATTCGTCATTATAAGGGGAGTCAATCATCGTGGTTAATGTATATCGATCTCCTAGGATCGAGGTAGGTGGTTTGTGCCTTTCCGTAGGAAGTCTATGAATATCTTGTGCAAATTCCAGCAATACCCTTGAACAGGGTATTGTGTGTTTCCTATTTTTCCCTTGTGGTTTGCATGCTTTCTTGATTGCTTTAGTTGAGGTAATTGCTTGTGAATAGGGTAAATTGTACTGTACTCTGGATGGTTTTCCATGCTTGTTTTCTTGTTCAGCGTTTTTCCAGTTTTCATGCCTAGTTGTAGGATAGTGGAACTATTGTACTGTTCTGCTGTTATGCCTTAGAATGATATCCAAGTAGTTCTTGAGGTTTACTTGGGCCGATACGTGCACTATGCATATTTGATTTACCGAGGGCTGTGATAACCTAGTGTAGTGGACCATAGGGAGAATGGACATAAGGGCATTTCTAGAGCGTCTTTAATTAACGATGCAAGACCACAGGGGGAATTTACGTTGAGTGCTTCCTCATAGAGTCTATAGTTCCTCGACACGGTCTATAAGGGGAATTGACGTTGAGTGCTTCCCCAGAGAGACTTCAGTACGATATGAGACTATAGGGGGAATTGATGGTGAGTGCTTCCATAGAGAGTCTATTCTTTAGCTAAACCAGATGGGTGAGACTATGTGTGGCTCCCAGAGGTTTACTAGTACTTGTAGGTTAAACCTTAGGAGGTAGATTGTGAGAACTACCTAGAGGTTACCCCTTTTTGTTCTTCTCGCTTGAGTGGTTGTTTCATGTTTGTGGATTATATGCTAGAAACTGTGGATTGATTACTGCAGTGTATTATCCTGTTTACTGCTTATTGTTTACCTCTTATTGTACTTTACCTGCCATATATTCACAGACTATTAGGCACAGATCTTCAGGTGGTTTCCCATTGGGACTTTGTCTAACACCCTGTTTGGGTCATGCTTTTGGGCCCAAACAGATTATATTGTTGCAGGTATAGATAAGGGAAAGCGCCCTTCTACTTCAGGTTCTTGATTGCACTGGAGTTGGAGAGCATGGGACCA
Source organism: Viscum album (assembly GCA_963277665.1). NCBI lineage: Eukaryota > Viridiplantae > Streptophyta > Magnoliopsida > Santalales > Viscaceae > Viscum > Viscum album. Next base: position 928,763,881 of record OY728150.1, on the reverse strand, counting down.
AGCTGAGGCTTGCGATGCTGAGGATTTGCTCATCTGTTTTTATTTTGTACTTTGGTTTAGTACTCTAGTCAATATTGTGACTTGTTTGGCTATTTTCCTAGACATATGTGTATCATGCAACATTTGAATATATTTCTACTCCAGTTGTTTATTTATTAGTCTTCTACTGTTTACTCTTGTATGGATGTCTCCTGCTTCCGCTATTGTTGTTATTTGATTTCTCTTCCACTGTGTACTCTACCAATGAGGTCAGAGTTTCCCCACTATCACACTCAAGGACCTCGCTGCTAGTCGGCAGCCTCTGGCGTTTGGTGAAATGCGATTGAGGCCATGCGACCAATTGGGTACGGGGCGCCTCTAGGTGGCTTCCGAAACCGGGACGTTACAAAGTGGTATCAGAGGGTTTATATTCTCTTGATTTACTGTTTGGAGCCTTTAGCCAGGGATATGATGGATTTGGTACTTTTTATTAAGCAGTGATCGGGAGTAGCTAACCTGTGTATAGGGAAAAGTCATACTACCTTTTTTATTGCAGTTTTCTAGTTTTGAGATTTTACTGTTGATATGATTTCACCTATAGTGATCCACATTCCTTGTGTTGTTATTGTTGTTGCTATTATGGTTCTATTTCTATCGCAACCCGATGAGACAAGGGTATGCCATCTCAAGCCTCATATAGGCACTTATTAGAAATCACATGCCATACATTCCTACCATGCCATCTAGGGTGAATTAGCGATTTCATGTTGTTGTTATAGACTTTGTGTATATTATGCAGTCTGTTGGGATAGATTCTTGAAAGAATCTATGCTATTTGATAGAGAAATTGTTTGTTTCATACCTTGATTAAATGAACACCAAATTTTGGTTCTTGAGGTGTTATGGGACCTCTTGAATCAGAAATTGGTGAATCATTGACCTGTTTTTCTTTATATGTGACCGTTTTGGATGCCAAGATTTGATTCTTGGGGAGTATGGGCCCTCACAGATCGGAATTTGGCACCTCTTTTCTCGTTTTTTAGTGTTTTCTGGGCTTTGGTGTAGTTTCAGAGCTACTACCCAGAAAAACCCAGAATACACAGCGTGTACTTTATATATACAGGCAGTGTAGTTTTTAAATCCGTGTCACTGACTGTGTGAGAAGAAGCATGGGTTGTGAAAAATCTCTAGGAACACGCCGTTTACTGTAGGTACACACCGTGCAGTAGTTAGATGTGTACCTGGACGTGTCACTAACAACATGGGTTAGGGAAGATCATGTCATACATGCCATGTTTTTTATGAACACACCGTGTATCCTTGTTCCCAGTACCTGTCCATGTCACGAACAACATGGGACATTGTTCTATCCTCCTCTACGTGCCGTGTTTGTTCAGAACATGCCGTGTACGTGTCAACAGTGTACTTGGCTGTGTATCCAACAACACAGGTCGGAAAAGTCTTTAAGTACACACCGTGTTTGTGTGGAACATGCCGTGTAGTCTCAGTCGTGTAACCGACTGTGTTACTAACACCACGGGTCATTGAAACCTTGTCTACTACACGACGTGTCCACAGGGAACACGCCGTGTAGTCCCATTTTAAGAAGACCATGTGGGTTAGCTGCGCAAGGAGACTCGGGTAGGGGAACATAGTTAATTACACACCTTGTAGAGTTTATACACGCCGTGTAGTCATGTTTTGTAAAAATTGAGTGTTTCCTTCTCCTTTTTCCATTTTGGGCTCCCTTGTTCTCTGTCCTTGATATTCCTGATCTATGGTATGCTTTTGATCTTTCAGAGCTATGCCTCTGAGACTTCCTCTAGTTGTAAATCAGTTGTAGGATGGTGATCAGATGCTAGATATGGCTAATCAAGGACTTCCTGCTGATCCTCCAGTCGGGCCATCCTTGGCACCAACTATTATACCAGTTTCAAGTGCTGATGTGCAGTTCAGGGAAGGATTTATGAGGATAATGTAGACCTTTCAGGGAGCACCACCTCCTTCCACCTCTATGGTAGACTTGACATGGGTTTTCCTGTAGTATAATCCTCCTACTTTCTCGGGGGAAGGAGGACCACAGGCTACAGAGTCATGGATGGAAGCCATGCTGACTATCTTTGAGAATCTGGAAACACCTCCAGAGAGGCGGGTCAAGCTCACTACCTATATTCTATGAGACTCCACCAAGAGGTGGTGGGACGTGATCTCACAAGTGGGTCATCAGTAGGTTATGGATTGGGAGGAGTTCCAGCACGTGTTTTACGACTACTTCTACCCGGAGACCCTGAGGGCCGATCGAGCCCGGGAGTTTATGAGTCTAGATCAGGGTACTCTTTATATCATGTAGTATTCCTCTCGTTTCACCGAGCTGAAGCATTTCACACCCCTCTAGGATGTAAGTGGGGTGTTCTTAGCAAGGAAATTTGAAGATGGTCTCAGGCAGGAGATCCGCTCGTAGGTGAATATCTTCTAGTTGACTTCCATCACTTCCATCGTCAAATAGGTGCTGATTGTGGAGCGCAATCTGAGAGACTCCGGAGCTGCGAGCCAGGGCGGTTCTGCTTCCAGAACTAGTGTTCCTCCAGTTGACAGCAGGAAGCACCGTAGGGAGTCTACGCGCGGTGATTTGAGGAGGTGAGATACACCTTCAGGTAGCCATGTAGTATGCTACCAGTGTGGAAGGTAGGGCACACGAGGATGCAGTGCCAGAGAGACCCTGTGGAGTGCCGATCTTGCGGCAGGATGGGTCACCTTAAGCATTTCTACCAGGTTTTCTCACTAGTATCTGGTGATGGGGGTTCTTTCATGACTCCTCGTTTAGGAGAAGCACCACCAGTTTCTCACCAGTTGGAGAACTTGAGTTTTTTTGCCCGTTCAGGCTGAGGTGGAGGTCGAGGCCATGACAGTCTGTCCCCAGTCTTTCAGCTTCAGTAGGGAGGATCAGCTCAGAGTGGTCAGGTAGGGACACTGGGCCCCGAGCAGGCCTGACTTTTGTGGTGGAGTAGACCTATCAGGAGAAGGATCCCAGACCTTCTACAGTTAGAGGTACGATTTTATTGCCTCAGTTTTATCTTCAGCTCCTTTTTATATTGGTGATACACATAGCTTTATCTCTGTTGCTATTGTGGAGATCCTAGGGCTCTATACCTTTTCTTCTGCTGACTTGTTGACACTAGATAAACCTTTGGGGAAAAGTACATCTTGTTTACATCAGTGTAGAGAGTGACATCTTGAGGTTGCAGGGTATCGTTTCTTATGGGATCTCCATGTCCTAGAGATAACAGGGTATGATGTCATTCTCAAGATGGACTGGTTGGTTTCCTTCCAGGAATTCGTTGACTGTTATCGCCGCAGGGTGAGTTTTATCTCACCAGAGGGTGAGTCTTTTCTTCATAGAGGCCAATGGGATGTTCGGGCGAGTCGAGCAGGACTCGAGCATCATGGGCTAGGAGGGGTGACGACCCAGATTGCTAGTCTTTATCTGGATGATCAGGGGACATCACAATTGGACTATCCTCTAGTGGTGGATCATTTCAGAGATGTCTTTCCAGAGGAATTTTCAGGTTTGCCTCCGGAGTGTGAGGTAGGCATCTCGATCGAGCTCATTCCCGGAGAGGCACCGGTATCCATTCCCCCCTAAAGAATAGCTACACCTGAGTTGCAAGAGCTCAAGAAGCAGTTGGAGGAGTTACGGGAAAAGGGTTTCATCCGACCCAGTACTTCTCCTTGGGGTTCGCCTTTCCTGTTTGTGAAGAAGGTAGACGGTACTCTTAGGCTCTGTGTGGATTATTGGAAGCTGAACTAGTTGACGGTCAAGAACCGATATCCCCTGCCTAGGATTGATTATCTCTTTGATCAGCTTCGAGGAGCCCACGTGTTCTCAAAGATCGATTTGAGGTCTGGTTATCATCAGTTGCACGTCAGACCTTCATATATACCTCTGATAGCCTTCATGAGCAGGTATGGTCTCTACGAGTATATGGTTATGTCGTTTGGTCTCATGAATGTGCCAGCTATTTTCATGGCCCTGATGAACCGTGTATTCCATCCTTACTTGGATTCCTTCGTCGTGGTCTTCGTGGATGATATCCTGGTGTACTCTCACACTCGACACGACCGTGCTTCCCACCTTGAGATCGTTCAGAGTACACTGAGAGAGTATCAACATTATACTAAATTCTCAAAGTGCCACTTCTGGATGGATCAGATTCACTTCTTGGGACATGTCGTCTCAGAGGCAGGAGTATCCGTGGACCCAGAAAAAGTGAGAGCTATAGTTTCCTGGGAGAAGCCAAAGAAAGTTTTTGAGGTGCGGAGTTTCTTAGGGCTGGCTAGATACTACATACGCTTCATTCGGGACTTTTCATGCCTAGCATCACCATTGACAGGTCTGACCAAGAAGGGGGAGAAATTATTATGGTCAGATTCTTATGAGTCAGCCTTTCAGGAGATGAAGGGAAGGTTGACGTCAGCACCAATAATTGTCTTTCTAGAGCCAGAAAAGAGCTATAATGTTTATTGTGATGCTTCAGGTATCGGTCTAGGCACTGTTCTTATGCAGGTAGATGTAGTCGTTGCATACGAGTCTCGGTAGTTGAGGCCACATGAGAGGAACTACCCGACGCACGACCTGGAGTTGGAAGCTGTTGTTCATGCCTTACGCTGTTGGATACATTACCTTATCGGAGATCACTTTGTGGTTTTTACCGACCACAAAAGTCTCAAGTACATCTTCACCTAGCGTGATCTGAATCTGAGACAGCGCAGGTGGGTCGAGTATCTTCAGTCCTTAGATTTTAAGATTGCCTATATGCCGGGAAAGGGCAACACTGTAGCAGATGTGCTGAGAAAAAGAACTCAGATTTAGGCAGTTTAGGAGGCCAGCAGTGAGTGGAAGCTTATGTATCTGTTCTCTGAGATGCATCTAGAGGTGCACGACAGATAGGAACAAACCTTCCTATCTTCTGTAGATGTTACCTCTACACTTCTTGATTGGGTACATATTAGGTAGCTATCAGACTCAGAAGGCTTAGTCCTGCGGGAGAGTGTGTCAGGAGAGGACCCTCTTCCTGGATGAACAGTGAGCGAGGATGAGATCTTACATTTTCGGGGACACGTATGGGTGCCACCAGACATACGTGAGGAGCTGATGCGGGATTTTCATTCCTCGGTTTGGGCAGTTCATCCTGGCGTCACCAAGATGTATCAGGATCTTCATCACCAGTATTGGAGGCCAAGTATGAAGAGAGATGTTGCTGGTTTCTTCTTGAGGTGTTCTAATTTTCAACAGGTGAAGGAGGAACATCAATGACCAACATGCCTTTTACAACAGTTACCCCTTCCAGAGTGGAAGTGGAACGATGTCGCGATGGACTTCATGATCGGATTTCCGAGGTCGCCTTGAGGGAACAATGCTATTTGGGTTGTCGTCGACAGGCTTATGAAGGTTGCTAACTTCTTACCGATCAAGGAGACATTCATTGTTGATGATCTGGGATTGATATACATACGAGAAATTGTGCGTCTTCCTGGAGTCCCCCACTCCATTGTTTCAGATAGGGATGTGCGCTTTACTTCTCGGTTCTGGAAGGGACTTCAGAAGGCTTTGGGTATACAGGTACTTCTGAGTATAACATACCATCCCCAGATAGATGGAAATTCTGAGCGTACGATCAAGGTGCTTGAGGATATGCTCCGAGATTGAATTCTAGACAATGGTGGTTCTTCAGAGAAGCATATCCCTCTGGTGGAGTTCGCCTACAACAATAGTTTTCAGGCGACCATTCAGATGGAACCTTATGAGGCTTTGTACGGTAGGCAATGCCGATCACCCTTATGCTGGATGGAGGTATTAGAGACATCCTTACTGAGACCTCGTCTTGTTCAAGAGACCTCATAGAATATAGAGTTGATTCGGAAGAGGATGGCTACAACACAGTCTCGACAGAAGTCTTATGCTGATCAGCGAAGACGACCTCTGGAGTTCAAGGTCTGGGATCAGGTTTTCCGGGGTTTCGCACCCAGATTGGGACACAAAAGGATTCAGAGATAGGGTAAACTTTCACCATGGTACGTCGGTCTGTTTGAGGTATTGGGGAGAGTTGGGCCGGATTCCAATCAGTTGCAGTTGCCTCAGAGGTATCGGGCCATGCATGACGTCTTCCACGTCTCTTAGATCCAATGTTACTTTTCAGACCTGTCTCATGTCTTTCAGCCCAAGGAGGTTGATCTCGAAGTGGATGCATCGTTTGAGGAGCATCCTATCCGGATTGTCGATCACAGTACGAAGGTTCGCAGTGGGCAGTCTGTTCCTCTAGTACGGGTGCTATGGCAGCACGAGAGAGTACAGGATGAGACCTGGGAAAGGGAGGCCGATGTACGATCGCAGTGGCCGGAGCTGTTCGGGGATTCTCCTTCCCTTCCTTGTTAGGGAAATTCGGGGATGAATTTCGTTAAGGGGGGAAGTTTGTAAGAACTCGAATATTCGTTTTCAGGTATTTCTTTCTTTTCCTGGTGTTTTTGAGAAAAGAGGGGTTTCTGGAAAATTTTAAAGTACACACAATGTACTTTCTGAGTACACATAATGTACTCCCTTGCTACACCAGGATATGTGTTGGCCGTGTCTGGGCCACACACATGGTGTGTAGGGGTGATGTGGAGGCCGCTTAAAGCGGAGTATGGAAAAAATGATTACATGCCATGTACCATAGAAGTACACACCGTGTATTTTCTTTTTTTTTCATTAAATGGACCAGGGCCGCGCCTGATGGATAGAACGCTCTCCCTTCTTCAGGTTTTTCATCCGAGAGTGACTCGTACGACCGAGATTCTTATCCAGATTCCCGAGCCTCCGTCTGTTCTCCAAATCGACCGCTTTCAATTGCGTTGGAACCGTAACGGTGAGTTATCCCTTCTCCTAGAGCCTTGTTTTCCAATTCCTCCCCTTCTTCAAGATATCATGGGTTGATCTTTTTGGACGTTTTCTCAGATCTTTCACATTCTAAGGGGATTCAATCATTGTGGTTCAAGTATATCGATCTCCTAGGATCGAGGTAGGTGGTTTGTGCCTTTCTGTCGGAATTCTGTGAATATTTTTTTGCAAATTCCACCAATACCCTTGAATGGGGTATTGCGTGTTTCCTGTTTTTACCTTGTTGTTTGCCTACTTACTTGATTCCTTGAGTAGAGGTAATTGCTTGTGAATAGGGTAAATTGTACTGTACTATGGATTGTTTTCCATGCTTGTTTGCTTGTTTGGCATTTTCCAGTTGCCATGCCTAGTTATAGGATAGTGGAATTGTTGTACTGTTATTCTGTTATGCCTTAGAATGATATCCAAGTAGTTCTTGAGGTTTACTTGGGCCCATACGCACGGTATGCATGTTTGTTTTACACAGGACTGTGAGAACCTAGTGTAGTGGACCATAGGGAGAATGGAAGTAAGGGCTTCTCTAGAGTGTCTTTAATTTACGATGCAAGACCACAGGTGGAATTGACGTTGAGTGCTTCCTCATAGAGTCTGTAGTTCCTCGACATAGGCCATAGGGGGAATTGATGTTGAGTGCTTCCCCAGAGAGCCTTTAGTATGATACGAGACTATAGGGGGAATTGACAGTGAGTGCTTCCTCAGAGAGTCTATTCTTTAGCTAAATTAGAGGGTTGAGACTGTGTGTGCCTCCCAGAGGGTTTCTAGTACTTTTAGGTTAAACCATAGGAGGTAGACTGTGAGAACTTCCCAGAGGTTACCCCTTTTTGTTCTTCTTTCTTGATTGGTTGTTTCATGTTTGTGGATTATATGCTAGAAACTATGGATTGATTACTGCTGTGTATTATCCTGTTTACTACTTATTGTTTACTGCTTTCTGTACCTACCATATATTCATTGACTGTTAGGCACATATCTTTGGGTGGTTGCCTATTGGGACTTTGTCTCACACCATGTTTGGGTCATGCTTTTGGGCCCAAACAGATTATATTGTTGTAGGTATAGATAAGGGAAAGCGCCCTTCTACTTCAGGCTCTTGATTGCACTGGAGTTGGAGAGAATGGGACCAAGCCGAGGATTGCAATGCTGAGGAGTTACTCATCTGTTTTTCTTTTGTACTTTGGTTTAGTACTGTATTCAGCATTGTGAATTGTTTGGCTGTTTTCCTAGACATATGTGTATCATGCATAATTTACATATATTTCTACTCTAGTTGTTTATTTATTAGTCTTCTGTTGTTTACTCTTGTATGGATGTCTTCTACTTCCGCTATTTTTGTTATTTGTTTTCTCTTCCACTGTGTACTCTGCCAATGAGGGCATAGTTTCCCCACTATCACACCCAAGGCCCTCACTGCTAGTCGGCAACCTCTGGCATTTGGGGAAATGCGCTTGAGGACTTGTGAACAACTGGGTACGGGATGCCTCTGGGTGGCTTCTAGAACCGGGATGTGACATCTGTTAACCATGTAATATAAAAATATAAGGAGACATTGTAAAAGTTAAACTATTTAACTAAGAGTAAAATCTAAATGATAAGGTTAATATGGTGACATAAGCTTGTATAAAACCGATTGTTTGAGAGGATTTAGAACTATTCCCACCTTATCCTCTAAACAAATCCATTTTTAGCCATTATAAACCTAAAATCTATCTGTAATAAAATAATATTTTAAACATTTTCTTAAGTGACCCCCACCTATCTTATAAATGGTTACATCTCCTTCTCTCAAAATCACACCTCCAAATACATTTGGATCATTCCAAACCATACTCAAATATCTTCCTAACTACCCCCACGTAAACTTAGAGGCCTTAATTTGATCATAAGAAAACATAAGGATACATTTGTATCAAATAAAAAGGAAGAACCTGGAAAGGTGGTAATTACTTCATCACCTCTTTCAAAGTTCTTTTCTTCTCCCACTTCCTATTTCATTGAGTTTTTCCATATTAAAATAATAAATCTAGTACCTTATACATACTAATATTTTATTATAAATATGGTACAACATTATTAATTATTCTATCCATCCTATGAATGACAAAGTCACCATACGTGCGTACGTATGACGTATCGTCTCTATGTCGCGGTGTAGTTTGTTAGTCAACACTTCATTATTTGGATGGATATAATAAGGAGTATAATTGATTTAGATAATAAATATAACATGTTAATGATTCTTTATATATATAATATACCATCAAATTATATACTATTTCACAATCAATAGAATGATATCATTGCTCGTGCGTACGTACGGCTTACCATCTCCACAACGTGATGAGATTCATTTCCACGTTCACCATTCAACAATGATTGTAAAAATATATTTTATTAATAATTATGTAATATATGACATAATAATGCTACTGAATATATATATATATATATACACACATATATCTCATTCACTTAATTTCATTTAATACGATATGAAAACGGAACCAACGTTTATGCCTACGTACGACCTACCTTCTCCGTAAGAGGTGTTTTCCATTTCATATATATATCTATTATGAATATTTAGATTATGAATATATATGATAAATAAATAATTTTTTATATTCTGGAAACAATTAAATTGTTAAATAAGTGATACGATCAAGAATAACATGTTAAAACATGTATGATAGAGAAAGCGATTTTTACCAGAAATATTATTTTTACATAGAAATTATTATTAAATATGTAGTATAATGATATAAATGAATAAAGTATGTTATCATAAAAATGAATATGGTTCTTTTATAATTTAATAACATACTATGATCATTATATATGAGGTTAAACGTACCCTTGGCCAAAAGAATTTACAAAGTAAGGGTTATTTCCTCTATCTCATTATTATCCGAGATTTTTTATCTGTAAGTATATACTAGGAAATATTTATCATCTATGTCCATGTTTCATATAAATGTTTTAAAAGGAATATTTAATGTTTCTATCGAAAAAATATTTAACTATATCATCATTTTAAATGTTTTTAAATATTTATTTTTCTAAATATTTTAATTAATGCCCATATTTTCAAAATAATTTTAATGATTTATTTATGTAGACATGATTATTTTAATGTGTTAATTTCTTTCAAAAGTTTCAAAGTGGTATGGGACACCTTGATTAAAAAATCCCTATTAAATGAATTCCTTTATAAATTGTGTGACTTTTAAAGGATTTCTTCACAAGGGGTATTTCTCTCAAAGTGTTTTATTTATTATTTCAACTATGTCAACATCCTTTAATGGATATTATTCTTAATTGTTGTTGATTTACTGTAAACTAATATTTTATATTATATTGAATGATTTATGATATGTTTGAATGTGTATGTGTTATTTTCATACAATTCACGGTTTATGGTTAAAGTGTTAACATTTCTTATTCTAGTTTTAATACGAATGTTTATATTATGTTTCAACATTTTCATACGAGGAATGAATTGGAATTAGTAAGTGACGGGTGGAGCCTGCTATAGCTCCTCGATGCATTGGTAGGTCTCATGAGATAAACTAGTGTCTTAGAACAATACCTTGACAAAATCTATTTGTATTTTTGGCATGAGGCCTTGACTATGTGGAAATGATGTTCAGAATTATGTATTCCATCATTATGAAATTAGCTGTTGATATTACATGTGATTATTTGGATAATAGAATATTAATGTTAATAACTAAACGGAATTATTTGATTTATCTTCTCCATATTATTTTTTAGTTTATGTTTAAAGGTCATGTGTTTCAATTTTATACCCGTCTATAAAAGTTTGGGATTATTTATGATAGCTTCTACTATCTTGTTTATCCTTAATGAGCATCTGAGCTCACCCCTTTCTTAGGTTTTATTTTCCCAGGATGCCTATATATATATTATGATTTATATACAGGTTTAAGATAAGGGAATAATGGTGTTCTCAAAGTATTATTTATGTTGTGTTTTATTTTAGAAATTTTAATGTAATGTTCATATATGTAATCTATTTTCCAAGACTGCTAAACTGATCGGTCCTTTAGGAATTGATTCCTTATAATCATACCAATGTAATAAAATAATGAACCGACTCTGGGTAACTGGTTTCAAGGTGTTATATTCATAATATTAGTATGAACTATTATTATGGGAACAAAATAATACCTCTAAGAATATATGTTAGGAATTAGATCATTGATAACTTAGATCGAAGCCAAGAAATTCATAAGTTAAGGAGATAAATGTAATTTTTAAGTCATCCATTTAATTTCATTGGATTTCCCTTTATGTGTTTAATAGTTTAAAAATAATAATCTCTTAGCCCATATGGGATAATGTTTAACATAAATCAAAAAGTCAAAATTAGGGTTACCATCCATAGTTCTAAACATTCATTTATGTCCCAAAAGATTAGTATAACAATCTGAACCCATCCACAAATCATGGAAGTAGAGATGTCAGTGAAAATGGAAAATGGGGGAATTATATAATCCCATGCATATGAATCCTCCCTTGTCACAATTTGTGGTTTGAAATTCCTAGTGAACCTCATCATACTTACCTTGGTCGGATTTGATTTAATTCTTGTCATGGATTATCTTTTCCTATATAGAGCCAAAATAAATTGTCGCGAGAGGGAAATCACACTAAGTATGGTGAATCAACCCCTGATTATATAAAAGTGAAATGAGTAGGTTAAATTCTCTTTAGAACCATCATATTAAGAATATATATTACTTCCATATGATCATGCGTATATTTCTAAGATGATCAAGTATAAGGAATGGACCATATTTGAAGACATGCCTATTTGTGAGGGAATTCACTAATGTGTTTCCCAAGGAATTGTCTGGTCTTCCTCCAATAGGAGGTATTGAATTCTCAATTGATCTTATACCAGAGCTGTTTCCAATATCCATGGTTCTATAAATAATTGTTGTCATGTAACATGAGAAGCTAAAGAAAAAAATATTGGATAATAATGATAAAGGGTTTGTATGCCCAAGTTCTTCTCCATGGGGTGAAATAGTCCTCTTCATCAAGAAAAAGGATTGGTAAATGTTATTTTTATTGATTATCACGATCTCAAAAAAAACATGATAAATAAAAAGTATCCTTTTAGATGAATTTATGACTTGTTTGATTAGCTACATGGATCATAATACTTCTCCAAGGTATATATGCAGCCAGGTATTACCAAGTAAGGGTGAATAAAGACGATATCTACAAGGCTGCTTTTCATACAAGGTATGGCCACTATGAATTCATAGTAATGATTTTTAGACTCAATAATGATCTAGAAATCTTCATGGACTTGATGAATAGAGTAATTAGAGATTACCTAGGAACAATTGTGGTAGTCTTTATAGAAAATATTCTAATACACTCCAAAACTAAGGAGGAGAATGAGGAGAATCTGTGCACAGTTCTAAAGACCATGAAAAAGGAGAAGCTCTATGAAATGTACAAAAAGTGTGATTTCTAGTTAATAAAATTCTAATTATTAGGAAATATCATTACAAGCAATGGTATATCTATAGATTCTTCGAAAAAAAGTAATTGAGGGATGTATGAGGCTAACATATATGATAGATATTCATAGCTTCCTAGTGTTAGCTGGAATTTATTGCTGATTTGTAAGAAATTTCCCAATATTGTAAAACCATATTACCAAGCTAACTCAGAAGAGAGTAAAGTTTTATTTGAATGATGAATTTGAATAAACCTTAATTGAGTTGAAGAAGAGGCTTGTCACTACCCCTGTTCTCACACTACCCATAAGTGCGGAGATTTATGTAATATTTAGTGATGCTTCGAAGAAGGGAATGGGTTGGGTGTTGATGCAGAATGACAAAGTAATTTTGTATGCCTCAAGCCAGTTGAAAATTCATGAGCAAAACTATCCCATGAATAATTTGGAGTTGGAATTTGGGATCTTTGCATTGAAAATCAGAGATCATTACCTCTTTATGGAGAAGTTTTAAATATATATGGATCAAAAAAGTCTCAAATATATATTCACATAGAAAAAGATGAATATGATCCAATGAAGATGGTTATATATCATCAAGGATTACAACATCTCAATCCATTACCACCATAGGAAAGCAAACAAGGTGGAGGATGCTCTAAGTAGAAAAGACATAGAAATTCAATTATTTATGAGAATTTAAAAGGATCCACTCTTCTTAAATTTTATGAATATGTAAACGGGAATCATAATGAAGGGAACATCATCAATCCTTTCATGAAATATTTCTCAACCATCTCTTTTAAAAAGGTTAATGGATGCTCAAAAATTTGTTGTGGGGATTCAGAAGAAAGTGGAAACTACTAGAAAAGGGAAATACTCAGAGTTCAATATTGTTGGACAAGGGATTGGGTGATTTGGTTCAAGACTACGTGTTTCCTAAAATTTGAAGTTAAATAAAGAACTTCTAGATGATGATCATAATTATGATTTCCCCATTCACCCAGGAAACACAAAGATGTATTGAGATATCTGGAAGCACTATTGGTGGGATAACATGATGAAGGATATTTCTAAATATGAATCAATGTTCCTGGTGTATCAGCATGTGAAGGATGAGAGGAAGAATTATAAGGGGATGGTTCAAGCATTACCCATATAAACATGGAAATGGGAAAACATCACCATGGATTTTTTCACTGGACTTTTAAAGACATCCAAATGAAACAATACTATCTGGGTTATTATGGATCATTATACAAAGACTTCACACATCAGTGCAATTTGAGAGTATTTTTCACTAGATCAACTGGCATGGATATACATTAGAGAAGTGGTAAGGCTTCATGGAGTACCACTATTGATTATGTTTGATTTATATCCAAGATTCACCATTATGGTCTAGAGGGGTCTCCAATATGCTCTGAACACTGAGTTGAAATTTAGCATGACCCTTCACCCTCAAATTGATGGTAAATATTATTGGAATATATAGAATGTTGAAGGCATGTTGAGAGCTTGCTCAATGAGCTTCAAAGGTGTATGGGACCAACATCTTCCTTTGGTGGAGTTCTATTACAACAAATGTTTTCACTCAAGAATCTAAATGGATCCTTGTAAAGCCCTTTACGGGAAGAGGTTTAGAACACCAGTATTTTGGGATGAATTTGGGGAATGAAAATTTCTAGGTCTGTAAATGGTCAAAGAAATGGTGGAGAAGGTTAAGTCCATCTAGCAACACATCAAAGCTACCCAGGGTCAAAAAAAGAACTATACTAAAAATCTTCAATAAGACCTAGAGTTTGATGTTGGAGACATGAAATTCCTCCACATATCTCCATGGAAGATAGTAATGAGATTTTGGAAGAAGGGAATGCTTAGTCCCAGATACATCAATCCTTTTGAGATTCTTGATCACATTGGAGTTGTGTAATATATTCTAGAACTCTCACCAATACTATCTAAAGTGCATGTTGTATTCTATGTATCACTATTGAGGAAGTACATACTCACCCATCACATGTACTCAATCTAGAGGTGGTACTATTGGGGAATGACATAACCTCTGATGAGAATCCGGTGAATATCTTAAATCATAGAGAAAACATTCTAGGAAATAAGAAAATGTCCATCATCAAAGTGTAGTAGATAAAATACAAGTTTAAAGAAGGGATGTGGGAACTAGATGTAGAGTTACCCTAATCAGTTTTTGTTTGGGAAAAGAAAATTTTGAGGGATAAATTTCTTAATGGTGGAGGTTGCAATGACCCGAACATTTATGAATAAAATTTACTTTCTTTTAGTTAAATGTCTTATGGATATAGAAAACACATTTATTTCATTTATTTTATTATATCCAATTTTATTTAAATGACCGTTAAGTATCCTTACCATTGATAATATAACATTTGAATAGTTATCACATGATTAGTATAAATATAGAGTTTTAAAAAATCCCCTTGAAACAATCAAAGGATGTGATTACCTCAACTAGTAGGATTGTACCCTATAAATCCCATTTATTATAGATTGCTTGGAAGATAACATTTATGGGATTTTTTTGGCACGGCCCGTCCCCCAGGGCCCATGCCGTTACTACCCAAAGCCTTCCATCCAAAAGTTAGGGGTAGGTGACTGGCACTAGAAAGGCGTATATGAAGAACCTATGTGGTGTTTTGTTTTAATAAAGTTTTGTATTTGTTGACAACTAATCCTTTTGTTGAATTTTTTTTGACTTACATAAAGATGAAGTTTCTGGTTGTTGGAGATTTCCATAGAGAAGATTTTATTGAAGAATAAGAAGTCAGAAGTTAAGAAAGTATCTCAAACTTTCTTAACATAATCAGATGCTGATTTTATGATCTTAAAGCTCTCACAAATCATGAAATGTTTCATGATAAAAGCTGTTGATGAAATGGCGGAGTGGATTGATGTTTTTAACTAAGAAAAATTATGAGAAAATTAAGAACTAGTTTTCCAGAACCTATTTTTCATGAACTAGTTTTCCTGAACCTATTTCCTGAAACTATTTCCTGAACCTATTTCCTAAACCTGTTTCCTAAGCCAAAATTTGGAGTCTACCCCCTGAGCCAAAAATTCAGAGTCTACTTCCTGAGCCATAAATTCAGAGTCTACGTCATGAGCCATAAATTCGAAGTCTACTTCCTGAGCTAGAAATTCAGAGTCTACTTCATGATGCAAAACTCAGAGTCTACCTCCTGACCCAAAAATTCAGAGTGTACTTCTTGAGCCAAAAATTCAGAGTCTACTTCCTGAGCCAGAAATTCGGAGTCTACTTTCTGAGCCAGAAATTTGGAGTCTACTTCCTGAGCCAGAGATTCGAAGTTTACTTCTTGAGCCAGATATTCAGAGTCTACTTCCTAAGCCAGAAATTTGGAGTCTTCTTCCTGAGCCAAAAATTATGAGTCTACTTTTTGAACCTAAAATTCGGAGTCTATTTCCTAAACCTAAAATTCGGAACTAGTTTTCCTAAACCAGTTTTTCGGAACCAGTTTTCTTGAACCTATTTCCTGAACCTAAAATCAGAACCAAGATCCAGCCTTATTATTCTGAGGAAGATATGAAGAGTTCAAGAAAACCCAAATTTCAACTTTGAATAAATCTCGAAGAAATTTAAAGAGATTTGAAGAAGTCAAAGATTGGAGTTTAAATGCGAGATATTTGCAGAGTTTTTGATATTCGAGGAAGCGGGAAAGTTTTTCATGATTTCCGCCTTTGTTTTCTGAGTTGCCTATAAATATGTGCTCAGATCATTCGCTCATTTGTAACTTTTTACACATGCAGAAAAGGCGGAGCGCTGGAGAATTCAAAGTGAAAAGCATCTACCATCTTGAAGAATTTTTCTTGAGTGTTTGAAAAGAAGAGAATCAGAGCCATTATTTACTTGCTGAGATGTTCAGATTCAGAAGATCATATCCAAGAAATCCAGATTGAATATTCGGATTGGGCCTTTCTTCAGAATCATTTTTATCTTACTGAGAAGACCAGTTTCAGAAAATCGGATCCAAGAAATCTAGATTTAATATTTGGATTGTGCATTTCTTAGGAATAATTATTATCTTTCTGATAAGACTGGTTTCATAAAAATGTATTCAAGAAATCCAGATTGAATATTCGGAGTGGGCATTTCTATGGAATAACTATTTTGCATGCTGAGAAGTTAGGTTCCAGAAAATCAGATCCAAGAAAACCGGATTATGAATTCAGAGTGATCATTTGTGGATTAGTTTCAACAAAGTTCTTTTTCTTATGAGTGGCTCGTTTGTTCTTAAAGAAAACATTGTAAATTGAAGAGAGTCAGTATAATATTTCCTATCGGGATATAGAAGGTGTCTAACGGGAGTTGGCACAATTTGTATTCACTTCTTCATCATAGTGGATTTCCATAGACCCACGAGAGTGGCTATGGAAATGACGTAGGTTCTCTTATTGAGGCCGAACCTTGTAAATCTTGTGTGCCTTTCTTGATTTATCTTTCTTTCATGATTTAGTTTCTTGCTAAAGATTGATAGGAAAATAAATCTTAACAGGTTGCAAGGGTTGAGTTTCTTAAAGTTCTGAAACTTATAAAAAGTTAAACAACTGATTCAACCCCCCTTCTTAGTTGTTATTCAATCCTTGGAACTTCAATTGGTATCAGAGGGAGGTTCCCTTGTTTAATACTTATCATGGAGAATATTAATTCTATCAACAATAGAGGAATTCCTACGATCGATGGCAAGAATTATTATGGATGAAAAAATAGGATGATCCCTTATCTCCTATATCTTGGCCTTGAAGTTGTTGATGATGCTAATATTGGCTTTCCACCTATTGAGAAAAATGATCCTATGACGTTTGTTGATAAGAGAAACATAGAAGTTTATGGAAATTCTAGATATTCTATTATTATGTCCTTATCAGAAAATGTTTATCAGAAGGTGATGGGTATCACAACATCAAAAAGCATGTGGGATAAGAAGGAAAGTGTATTTGAAAGAAATTCAAAAGTCAAGGAGGCCAAGCTACAAATATGGCGTAGTAAGTTTGAAGACATCAGGATGAGAGATGATGAAACAATTGATGAATACTTCACCAGATTTAATGAAACTGTGTGAAATATCAGAGGATTTAGAGATGACTTGGAAGATTCTACAATTGTGAAGAAACTTATGAGAAACTTTCCAGAAAGGTTTGATTCTAAAATTTTAGCTTTAGAAGATAAGGATGATTTATCTCTTGATGAAATGCATAACTTTCTTGTTGCTTATGAAATGAGGAAAGCTCCAATATTTAAGAAGAAGATAAAAGATGAAATGGCTTTGGTAGCTTTGAGAATGATGAAAATCCAAGATGATGATAAAGATGATCCTTGTGAGTCTGATGATAAGAAATATGAATAGTTTAATGAAAAAGTCATGTATCTCATATTCAAGAACTATCGAAGAGGAAGAGGAAAGTATAGAGGGAAACTTCCTCTCAAATGTTTTGAGTGTGGCGGAATCAAACACTTTTCTATGAATTTCCCTAGGAATAAAGTTGGAGAATATCAATATGTTTCTGATAAGAATCCTTGATGGAAGAAGTATAACAAGAATGAAAAAAAAAGAGAAGACTTCTAAAAAATTCAAGAATAAGTTTTCTGGAAAGAAAATAATTATGTTGAGCAACAAGGTTGAATCCAAATCATCTGACAATGATTCCTTAGAATATGAAAGTAAAGAAAGATTCGGAACCTTCATTGCAAAAGTCGAGAAAACAAATCTTTCCTCAGAGAGTGAAGAAGGTGGTGAAGAATCTTACAGAGAATATCAGCTAAGATCTGAACTTCTTGCGTGTCTTGAGAAAAACAAATAACTCAAGAAATAAATTCATGTGATGAAGAATAATCATGAAGAAGTTCAGGATGGAAGTAAAGATGTCACCAAGAAGGAAGATGAATACATTCAAGAAATTTTAAGTTACAAATTTAGAATTGATGAACATGGAAAGATGATTGAAGATCTTAGAAAGAAGTTGGAAGCTAAGGAAGAATAAGTACACAAGGTGCAATCAAAACTCCTTGGGTCTTAAAATACCCAGAGGAAGATGAATGAAAACATCAAAACTGCTCCAGAATTAAAAGACGATACCTCTAAAAATGCTACGAAGGATCATTACAAGAATCAGGTGAAATCTTCTCTTACCAAAAATAATGTTGTATCTGATTCTTCTAACATTTCAGGTTATGGAAAAAGTATTAGAAAAGTTTGGGTGTAGAAAGGATGTGATAAACCTATCAATCCTACAAAAGTAGAAATCTCACTCAAAAGAAGATATGGCCTACATTCTGGGTTTTCTAGAGATGAAAGAAGTTATCAACCTCATCAATGTTTTTATAGAGAAAGATCATTCTTAACATAGAAAACCAAGATTTTAGGGCTATTGCTGGTGCTGCAGAATATATGGCCATAGGGCTTATAATTGTTGGCACAATTTATCTCTACCTGGAAGAAGGTTTGAGCAAAGTGGAAGAATGAGTAACTTTCTGTATTCACAGAAAGTTTAAAAGGTGAATTATCAAGATGTTAGAAACATTCCAACAAAGAATCAATTTGAATGTTTGGAAGAATTTGGTAGAATATGTTATTAGTCTAGTCATCATGCCAAACGATGTATGACACTTCTTCCAGAACATGTTTCTTATGATAAGAAAGAAAAGAAAGCTGAAAATAAAGAGGTTGATGAAAGAGCCTTTATTGTTGAGACAGCTTTGAAAGAAAGTAAGAGGAACAAACCATGGATACTTGATAGTGGTTGTTCTTCACACATTACAGGTGATATAAAAATATTGAAACATGTCGAAAGTCATGATGGAGGTGTGGTTACATTTGGAAATGATATTTCCTTAAAAATTAAGAGAATCACAACAGTAGAGATTGAAGCAGAGAAACTGAAGTCTAATGAATTTTTGCTTGTTGATGGAATAAAACACAACTTACTTAGTTTAATCCAACTTTGTGATGATGGAAAAGAAGTGATCTTTAGAAAAAATTATTGTGTCATCAAAAGTGTGAAAAATGGAAAAGTGATTAAAAAAGGATAAAGAACCAGTGGTAATCTCTTTAAAATTAGAGAATCTAATAACTCTTGCTATTTGAGTACTGAAGATGAAAACAATTTGTGGCACTGAAGACTTGGCCACCTTGGGCAGAAGAACTTGGGTAAGTTTTCTAAAGTTAATGCTATTCGTAATTTTATAGAACTGAAAAGAAGAGATCAAGATGTTTGTATTACATGCCAGAAAGGAATGATGACTAACAAAAGTCATAAAAGAGTTGAGATTCAATCTAACAAACCACTTGAGATTATTCAATATGATCTGTGTGGGCCGATGAGACATCAATAAACAAAAGGAGATTTATACGTTATCACTTTTATTGATGATTTCACTAGGATGACAAACATCATGTTCATGAAGCATAAGTTAGAGGCTATGGAAATGTTTAAATTCTTTAGAAGATATGTTGAGAAACAATTGGGAGCTTCCATAAAGAAGTTGAGAACAAACAGTGGTACTGAATTCACAAGCAATTATTTTGAAACATATCTAAGGAAGCATGGAATCAAACATCCGTATAGTGATCCTTATACTCCACAAAAAATGGAGTAGCAGAAAGGAAAAATAGAAGCTTGGTGGAAATGGGAAGAAGTATGTTATTAGAATACAAAATTTCAAAATGCTTTTGGAGAGAAGCTATTAGCACTGCTGTGCATGTTCAAAATAGATGCTTGTTAAGACCAGAAACCGACATGAATCCTTATGAGATGTGGTATAACAAAAAACCTTCTTTTAATTACATCAAAGTTTTTGGAAGTCCATGCTTGCTCAAAATCAAAAATCCAGACTTAGGAATGTTTTAAGAGAAAGAAGAAGAAGGAATATTTATGGGTTATTCACGAAATGGAAGAAGTTACAAATTTTGGAACAAACTGTTAAAGAAGTTGGTAGACTCATATGATGTAAAGGTAATTGAAAATCCAAGTTCCTTCACAACATCTATTAAGAATACTGAGGAAGATAAATTAGAGAATTCCCACGATAGTGAAAGTGAATCAGATAAGTCACATGGGGAAGAAAGTGATGATGGGAAATGAAATGTGAGTTTTCCTACCCTAAAAAACATGTTGAATTTGAAAATATTATTGGGGTTCAGAAGGCTCCAGTTCAGACAAAAATGATGTTAAGATTAGAAAATCAGACCTCCCTTATCTCAAAAGTTGAACCAGAATCAGTTTCATAAGATATTCAACAAAAAGAATGGGTGGATTCTATGAATGAAGAACTAGATCGGATTGAGGAGAATGAAACATGGGAACTTGTTCCAAGGCTAGCAAATAAGAATGTTATCGGGACCAAGTGGGTTTAAAGAAATAAATTGAATAAGCATGGAGAAGTTACAAGAAAAAAAGCAAGGCTTGTGTGTAAAGGATATGCACAAGTGGAAGGTGTGGATTTTGATGAAACTTTTTCCCCTATTGTAAGGTTGGAAACTATTCAATTGATTCTTGCAGTGACTTCTCATCAGAATTTCAAGGTTTATCAGATGGATGTAAAGTCAGCTTTCTTAAATGGTGAGATTGAGGAAGAAGTTTACGCTGAACAACCTTGTGGGTTTTTACTTGATGAGGATGAAAAAAAAGTTTTAAAATTAAAGAAATCCTTGTATGGGATAAAACAAGCTCCAAAAGCATGGTATTTGAAGCTTGACAATTCTTTGAGAAAGATGACCTTTTCTAAAGGAAAGGTTGATAGAAACTTGTATGTTAAAGATGTTGATTCCAGAACATTAATTATAATCATTTATGTGGTTGATATAATTTTTTCTGGAGATGAAGAAAAGGTTTGTGAAGATTTTGATGAAGAGATGAAGAAAATTTTTGAAATGTCAATGTTGGGGGAATTAACTTTCTTCCTTGGCTTACAAGTTTAACAACAAGAAAAATACATTTTCTTATCCCAAGAAAAGTTTTCCAAGGAACTGTTAAAGAAGTTTTGGATGGAAGAATCAAAAGAAGTTTCAACCCATATCTCAGTGAGCACAAAGATGAGCAAAGATGAGTCAGGGAACAATGTGAATCAGAAAGGCATTCGAAATTTAATAGGAAGTCTTCTTTATCTTACATCCTCAAGTCCTGATATGGCTTATGTTGTGACTCTCTGTTCCTGATATCAAAGTAATCCAAAATAATCACATATGTTGGAAGTTAAGAGGATTATGAGATATGTTAAAGGAACAAATTCACATGGGTTGTTATACAAGAGGACCAATGAGATAAAGTTTCATGGTTATACTAATGCTGATTGGGATGATGATTGTAATGATAGAAAATCAACATCAGGAGAAACATTTTTCTTAGGGGAAAGTTATGTGAGTTGGCACAATAAGAAAAAAAGTTCAGTAACTTTAAGTACAGCTGAATACGAATATGTTGTAGCTACTCAAGCTTGTACTCAAATGATGTGGATGAAAGTTCAGCTGGAATATTTGAAAGTGAATGTTTCTAAACCTTTGAAAATACTCTTTGATAATAAAAGTGCCATTGATCTTTCCAAGAATCATGTTCAACATTCAAGATCGAATCATATTGATATAAAGTATCAATTTTTAAAAGAGAAAGTTGTAGCTGGAGAAGTATTACTAGAATATATATCAACAAAGTATCAGATTGTCGATATTTTCACAAAAGCAATGTCAAAGGATAGGATTGTTGAACTGAGGCTGCAACTCCATGTTCAGCCTCCTCCCAAGACTTCTTAAAACTCATAAGGAACCTTCCCCCACCATGCTTTTTATTATGTTGAAAAAGGGGGAGATTAAGTTTTCTTTTAAGAATCTAATGTTGTGGTTATCATATAATGGAGGAGAGAGAAATAAAAATTAGAGAGGAAAATAAAAGTGAGAAAGAGAAAGATAAAATGAGGGAGGAAAGGAAAAGTGAGAAAGAGAAAGATAAAGTTGAGGGGGAGTTGAGTAAGGTGAAGTTTATCTTTATATGGCCGCAAAATTTTCTTGTCACCGATGGATGGAAATCCTTCAAAAACATCACTTTATCTAGTAGTGTGGTGTCAGGACACTCTCTTTTTGAGAAAGGCCGTGTTTTGGTAAAGTTCAAAAACTTGAGATGTGCAATTTTTTTTGAGAGGTGAAAACTTGTTAATAAGGGTTGCCAACAAATACAGAGGGGGAGATTGAAGAACCTGTGAGGTCTTTTGTTTTAAAAAAGTTTTGTATTTGTTAACAACTAATCCTTTTGTTGAAGAATGTTTTTTGAGTTACAGAAAGATGAAGTTGCTAGTTGCTGGATATTTCCATAAAGAAGATTTTATTGAAGAATAAGAAGTCAGAAGTTAAGAAAGTATCTCAAACGTTCTTAACATAATCAGAAGATGCTTTGCTGATCTTAAAGTTCTCACAAATCATGAAAAGTTTCATGATAAAAGCTGTTGAATAAATGGTGGAGAGGATTGATGTTTTTCACTAAGAAAAATTCTGAGAAAATTCGGAACCAGTTTTCCTGAACTTGTTTTTCCTGAACTAGTTTTCCTAAACCTATTTCCTGAACCTATTTCTTGAACCTGTTTCCTGAGCCAAAATTTGGAGTCTACCTCCTGATCCAAAAATTTGGAGTCTACTTCCTGAGCCAGAAATTTGGATTCTACTTCATGAGCCAGAAATTCGGAGTCTACTTCTTGATCTAGAAATTCGGTGTCTACTTCATGAGCTAAAACTCAGAGTCTACCTCCTGAGCCAAAAATTCAGAGTCTACTTCTTGAGCTAGAAATTCGGAGTCTATGTCTTGAGCCAGAAATTTGGAGTCTACTTCCTGAGCCAGAAATTCAGAGTCTACTTCCTGAGCCAGAGATTCAGAGTCTACTTCCTCTGCCAGAAATTCAGAGTCTACTTCCTGAGCCATAAATTTGGAGTCTACTTCCTGAGCTAGAAATTTGGAGCCTACTTCCTAAACCTGAAATTCAGAGTTTATTTCCTGAACCTAAAATTCGGAACCAGTTTTCCTGAACTATTTTTTCGGAACAAGTTTTCCTGAACCACTTTCATGAACCTAAAATCAGAAACAAGATCCATCCTTATCATTCTGAGGAAGATATGAAGAGTTCAAGAAAACCCGAATTTCAACTTTGCATAAATCTCGGAGAAATTTAATGAGATTTAAAGAATTCAAAGATTGAAGTTTAAATGTGAGATATTTGCAGATTTTTTGATATTTGAGGAAGCGGGATAGATTTTCAAGATTCCCACCTTTATTTTCTGAGTTGCCTATAAATATGTGCTCAGATCATTCGCTCATTTGTAACTTTTTACACAAGTGCAAAAGGCAGAGCGCAGGAGAATTCAAAGTGAAAAGAATCTACCATCTTGAAGAAGTTTTCTTGAGTGTTTGAGAAGAAGAGAATCAGAGCCATTATTTACTTTTTGAGAAGTTCAGATTCGGAAGATCAGATCCAAGAAATCTGGATTGAATATTCAGAGTGGGAATTTCTTCAGAATCATTTTTATCTTGCTGAGAAGACCGGTTTCAGAAAATCGGATCCAAGAAATCCAAATTGAATTTCCGAAGTGGGATTTTTTTTGGAATAATTATTATCTTGCTGAGAAGACCGGTTTCGGAAAATCGGATTCAAGAAATCCGTATTGAATATTCGGATTGGGAATTTCTACGAAATCATTATTTTCCTTGCTGAGAAGTTCGGTTCTTGAAAATCGGATCCATGGAAATTGGATTAAGAATTCGGAGTGATCATTTTTGGGGTAGTTTCAACAATGTTCTTTTTCTTATGAGTGGCTCATTTATTCTTTAAGAAAACATTGTAAACTGATGGGAGTTAGTATAATCTATCCTATCAGGAGATTTAAGGTGTCTAATGGGAGTTGGCACAAGTTGTATTCACTTCTCCATCATAGTGGATTTACATAGACCTATGGGAGTGGCTATGGAAAGGACGCAGGTTCTCTTATTGTGGACGAAACTTGTAAATCGTGTGTGCCTTTATCGATTTACCTTTCTTGCATGCTTGAGTTTCTTGATAAAGATTGATAAGGAAATAAATCTTTATAGGTTTCAAGGGTTGAGTTTCTTAATGTTTTGAAACTTATAAAAAGTTAAACAACTGATTTAACCCCCCTTCTCAATTGTTATTCAATCCTTGGAACTTCAATATCCTTTTACCGGGATGGAATTTCCTTTAAAACTGTACAAACACACAATCTAAGAACACAACAAGAAGAAACAACAAAGTAAACTGCTGTAGTAAAAAGTTTACTGAAAGTAGAGGGGCTGAAATACAATCCCAACTAGATTGTACAAGTAAACTGAAAGAGAAAACAGCTCCTGGAAATTCCACTGACGATCCTACCTGAAGGGCTGGTACAGGTCATGATCAGTAGTCATTGCATCACGTCACATCAAATGTACCACCTCTAAGCACCATCCGGTTCTGGCTCCATCAGCCTTGATAAATTCTTTTCATCATCTGAAAAAGACACAAGAAGGTACAGGCATAACCCATGTAGGGGTGAGTATAACAATACTCAATAGGGACCTCGAGACCCCTGAAGGTCTCCCAGTGTTCCACAAAGTAATAATCACAAATCAAGACCTCAATCACAGAGCACGAAGTAGTATTCACCAACTCTACTTAGGTATATGCCCACATATATACCTAAGTTATCAAAAGATACTCATCTCATTCATGAGGAAACTAAAGGCTCAAACTTTTAATCAATTTTCACAACTGATCCACGAAGGAAGAATAACAAAAAGTTAACTCCATGAAGGTAACACCATGAAGGTGAGAATACCCCAAAGATAACACCACAATGTTAAAACCACAAAGGTAAGAGTTCCACAAAGGTAACAGCATGAAGGTAAGAGTACCACAAAGGTAACACCCAAAAGGTAACACCATGAAGGTAAGAGTAACATAAAGGTAACACCATGATGGTAACACTATGATGGTAAAATTACCACAAAGTTAACACCAAGAAGGTAACACCATGGAGTTAAAAGACTCAACTCACAACAAGTTTATAACTCAAGTACAGAATTACAGATGATTTGAGGTGTCACTGGATCTTTTTACTCTATCGAGAGGCTCTACTACTTACACACAAAAGATCTATAGATACTAACCCACATAGGATCATTAGGCAATGACCCACACATTATTGATAGATACTGACCCACACAGGATCGCTAATTGCTAACCCACACAAGATCGATATATGCTGACCCATGTAGGATTTATGTTCTTTCTTAACGTTACAGCAAACCACGAGATTCCCACACTAAGAATTCTTTATTCTAGGAAGATCATCTCTAAAATACATCGGTCTCACATCAAAAACCATGAATTTCCATGAAGAAGTATCCCAAAGGACATTTATGTCATAAGGGTTCCAACGTGTGAGGCGGCACATCAATCGGATGCCTGGCCTGTAAGTTATTGGCATTTTAATGTCGAGGGACCGATTGGATTCAGGTTTGATCCAACCAATCCACACTCCAACTTCCTCTAAAACACAAGTGGATTATAGAAAATGGACTGTCTCGCTCCATGGATCCCATAGCTGCAGATGGTTCATCAAACGGATTCCCTGTTCACAAGTTATGGCTCTTTTAGCGTAACGGGGCATGGAAGGGTCTGGGTCTGGTCCGACCTGGTTGGACCGACCCGGTCTAGGTCTGACTCAGCTGGGTTGAGCCATAGAGGGCTTGGCCCACTAGGCTGTAGCAGGCTCAGCACACTGGTCCGTAGCCCGACCCGACCGTAAGGGTCGCGACCCGGCCCGCAAGAGGGGGCGCGGCCTGGCCCGTTGGGCTCATGCTGCCCAGCCCGCAAGGGAGCGACACCGCTTGGATCGTGTGGCCCGACTCGTAGAGGGAATGACCTACTGGATAGGGTCCGCCCTAGCTGGCATGTAGGGGAGCGGCTCCCCCCGGTATTCCCGAACAGTTGCAGCCGTTCAGTTTTTGAAGTGGTGGCACCATTTGGCGCCACCCAGTCACCACAGGACCTACATGGTTGGGTCCCTCCTCCACCACCGCAGGTTCATGACGTAACCATCTCTAGCACCACGCGACGGTGCGATGCTCCACATCCGTTCGTGGCCAGCCGGTGTCGACTTCCACTGTCCGGCGCGGCTTCGCCCTTGGCCTTGTCCAATGGAGGCCCACGACGGTGCACTGCCATCCCTTCCATGGCCTGCCATTTCTGGTTGCTGCCATCACCAGTCAATGCTAGTCTCCTGTGATGTCATGTCGGCGTCGTGCCGGCGGGCCTCTGCTGGTCACTTGGTAACCTCCGGTGGCCCGTTATTCCGTTCAAAGGTGCCAACGGACCACTTGGGACACCCTCTTCTCCCCTTGTCTCTTTGTTCTAAAATCCATCCAATCCGAACAAAAACACACAAAGAACACATTGGTAAAACAATTAGTGGAGGGTTTGGGAATGGTTTGTTTAGCTTTCTCCCTCCGCTTTAGTTTGATATCAAGAGGGTATAATAGGATATAATAATCTCTTGAAACTAGACCAAAATAAATCCCTACCTCAAGATCTTTGGATAATCTCTTAATTTAAGGAAGAGTCTGTGTTTGTCAGTTCGTGATTCGGTGGCACTCGTAACTACTTGCTAGAACCAGTTCTGTCCTCCAAGTTGTTGGTGTCTCGGTACTTTACATGATCTTCATCACTTGGTGAAGCCATCCCAATACCCCTTCCCAAGCTCTATATAAATAGCAGGGGGAAGAGGTGGGTAACACCATTGGAAATTTATGAGGATCATTTGATAATGAAACTTTTTAATTCCAACATTATAGTAACAAATAATGAGGAGTCAAGACAATTAATGTATGGACATGTCGTTGGTCTGTCCATGCTGCTTATCCATTGGAGGACAAAGAAAAAGAAAAATGAAATAACATAACATGTTATTTTATTAATATTTTTCTAAATTCCATAAAATTAACTTTTTTCACCCGACCTGCTGTGGACAAAGTGAAGTCTCCCATTAGAGAATCCGGGCGTTGTAGATTCAACAATGCCCTCAGATTTTTAATCTGAGCATCGGTTCAAAAGATAGAATTTTTTTTCACGCATATTCTAAACGTACCTTAAAAAAAGTTCAGAAATGTATTCTGGGCACACCAGACCTCATAATCATGCGCTGTTAATTTTCAAAGACTTCTAATAATTCCATATAATTAAGAAAAAAAATTATATGGAAAATCTGGGTCTTTAAATTCTCCCCACCGAAGGGATTTTCATCCCTGAAAGCCACAACATAGAATAATGAAACAAATGGGGGTACTGGGCACAAATATGAGTCTCCTGCTCCCATGTGCTCCCCTGGAGGTTCCCGGGCTTCTTGAAAAGTCACCCCAAAGGGATCCATAATCCATAATGGACCCACCCTTTTCGATCCTCAATATCCACTAGAACCTCCGTAAATGTCACCCCGTCATCAATGTCCTACTATCCATGGTCAATGATGTGAGATGGGTCATGCACGTATCTCCTCATCAGGGATACGTGGAAGATGTCTTAAACCCTATCCAACTACGGTGGTAGTTCCAAGAGGTATTCCACCTATCTAATCCTCCGAAGTATCAGAAATGGTCCGATAAACCTCAGTGAGAGTTTTCCTCCTCGACCAAATCTCTGTAGTCCCCGCTGAGGGGGGACTCACAAGAATACGTGGTCCCCTTCCGGGAACTTAAGAGGTCTACGTCTCCTGTCAGCATAAGACATATATATGATCTGTTTAGTCTTCATCTTCTCCTGGATGATCTGCACCTTCTCAGTGGTAGCCCATACCAACTCTGGACCCATAAGTGTTGACTCCCATGGGTCTTTCCAACATATAGGTGATCTTCATGGTTGACCGTACATGGCCTCAAATAGTGCCATACCGATGGTGGAGTGATAGATGTTGTACTATGTGAACTCCACCATGGTCAAGTGTTCTTCCCAACTACATCAAAAATATATTATGCAATCATGAAGCATGTCCTCGAGTGTCTTTTTGGTCCACTCCCTCTGACCATCTGTCTGAGTATGATAAGCGATGCTCAAACATAGCTGAGTCCTGAACACCTCATGTAATACCTTCAATAATTGGGATGTAAAATGTGAATTATGGTCAAAGATGATTGTTTATGGAACCCCATAAAGTCATAAAATCTCTTGTACATAGAGGCGCCACAATCCCTCTACTAATCCCTACTATCGAATGGGTAGGAATTGGGCTAACTTGGTGAGTTGATCAATGATCACCCATATAGAATAATGTCCCATGGATGTATGTGGAAGTCATGTCACAAATTCTATGAAGATACCATGACACTTTCACCCTGGTACCTCTAGTTGTTGTGTTAAGCCTGTTGAAACCTGATGCTCGACCTTCACTTGCTGACATGTGAGGAATCGTTAAACAAACACTGCCACTGCTTTCTTCATCCCTGGCCACCAGTGCATACTCCATATGTCCTGGTACATCTTCACCACCCTAAGATGTACCTCCAGATGGGATATATGGAAATCCTTCAACACCTTCTCCCGTAGTGCCACCAGTACCATGGTACATCCTCTGAAGAGGATCATGTGCTCCCCACATTAAAACAATCTATTAGGTGCCATTCCTGAGGATATCTAGGGACATAAAGCCTCGCAGTAAATGTCCCCAAGTTGTCCCTCCCATACTTTTTGAAGAAGTGGGGGAGTGAAAGTCATAGACTAGAGTTAATTCGCTCCTTCTCTATCTACAAAGGATATCTGCAACATCCCGAGCTGCTCTGTCGCCTCACTTTGGAACTGCAGACCAGACCTCCTGATGATTGTGTCTGCTACTATGTTACCCTTCCAAGATGTGTAGACTATCTAAAATTCATGGTCCTAGATGAACGGTAGCCAACATCTTTGTCTCAGGTTTATGTCCTTCTGTGAGAAGATATACCTGATACTCTTATGATTAGAGTAGACTGTAAAACATTCACCCATCAAGTAATGTCACCACATCTTCAAGGTGAATTCCACTACTGCTAACCCCAGGTCATGGGTAGCATAGTTCTGCTCATGTTGTATCATATTTCTAGAACCATAAGCGATCACTACTCTCTATTTCATCAAGACACATCCATCTCTGGCCCCTGATGCGTCGTAGTTGATTACATACCCAATTCCCACTTTTGGTAGCCTCAAGATGGGGGCACTCGTCATTCTCTACCTCAGCTCCTAAAAACATTTCAAGAATCTCACCATCCATATGAAAGTTTTTTACTTCTTTTTCAACGCTGAAAAGGGTGCCCAACTCTATAAAATTAGGGTATGAATCTACAGTAGTACCAATCCAATCCTAGGAAACTTCGTACTTCGGTCACACTCTTTGGCGGCTCCCAAGCATGCACTGCATCTATCTTTGCTGGATCTAATGCAACTCCAGCCTCTGAGATAACATTTCACAGAAATTGGACCTATCATATCCCAAACTGGAACTTCAAGATCTTACTATAAAGATGGTGCTCTCAGAGTGTATTTAGAACTATCTTCAGATGATTGGCATGCTCCTCCTCCTCCGATGAGTATACCAAGATGTCGTCAATGAAGACCACCATGAAGCGATTGATGAATGGATGGAAGATCCTATTCATGATTCCCATGAACACTACTGTGTACTTGGTCACATCAAATGGAATAACCAAGAACTCATAGTGGCCATACCAACATCTAAAGGTCGTCTTGTATACATCCTCATCTCGTACCCTGAGCTGATGATAGCCTGATCTGAGGCCTATCTTAAAAAACCATTGTGCTCTCTTCAACTGATCGAAAATATCATAAATCCTTGATAGTGGGTACTTGTTCTTCATGGTCACCTGGTTTAGGCGCTGATAATCCACACAGAGTCTCAAACTCCCATCTTCCTTCTTGGAGAACCAAATCGGGGTTGCCCATGGAGAAACACTTGTCCTTATAAACACCTTCCTCTACAAGTCCTCCAATTGTATCCATAACTCACTAAAATCCTCGGGATCCATCTAATATGGTGGTGTAGATATTGGTACCATCTCAAGGTACATGTCGATGTAAAATTCTACCAATCTGTGTGGAGGTAGTCCTGAAACATCATCAAGAAAGACATCATAATACCGGTCCAACACTATAGGATAGCTCAGACTCTCAACATCAACTACTCCAAGGGTAAGGATAGCCAACTGATGTGTGATTGGCTACACCCTTCTTTGGGAAATTCCATAATGTGCTACAAAGGTTTCATTCTCACTGGTGAAGGAAAACCTAGTCTCATCCTCACAGACACACCACACTTTACTCCTAATACAATCCATATGATCAAGGACTATGTATAACCAATACATACCCAATATGACATCGTAATGCCTAGATGCCGCTACTAAAAGATCCCAGCCGAGGCACCCACCTCCTAGAGTAAGCTCACATTGTCGGCACTAATGTATAATTGTCAAATCTTCTCCTGTAGGAGTCTCTAATCGCAAGGATTGAGCCAACAACTCCATCAGAATCTCCGAGCACCAAAAGAGGGTCGGGGAAATAAATGAGTGACTAAAACATTTGTCTATAAGTACTGCAGCTAGGGTGTAATAGACACAAATCATACATCTTACCATCTCTAGAGCACCATGGTCCTAGGAATTATATTCCTAGAGATGAGATCATCCTTTTCCACATGCTCTATGTGGTCGGGGTGGACCACCTGGAGGTGGTGGCTAAAGAACCACGAATCGCCGCCCACCGCCTGCTGCATGACCAGATCCTCTGCCATGTCTTCCAGCTGCCTACAGAACTCCTCGGTCAAACCTATTCCTCTTCCTCGATAGTACCTCGACCATATTTCGGTCATCCGTACAGAGTGTTGGGCAGTCGCGAGCCATGTGACCCTGCCCGCCGCACAAGAAACATTGACTTCTCCTTATCTGTCCTCCTCTGTCTCTTGATCCACTCACCACTAACCCTATATCCTGAGGTCATCCACCAGAAGGTCTGGCCCTCTTGGGCCCCTACGTCATCTTACTACTGCTTTCTGTAGATGACTCTACTACCTAACCTCTGGTGGTGGCTCTCGCTGTTGGTGCTTTCTCATCTAGGAAGCTCTCCACCCAAGATCTCTCTCTAGCACCCTAGCTTGCATCAGAATGATAAGAGATGTCATCAATGCTCTAATCTATCATTGTAGACCCTGATCAAAGGTCCAGGACCTGAAGAAAGGGTCTTGTACCATGTTGGTTGAGTAGTTGAAGATATCAGTGAACCTCGCTGACTACTGGGTCACTGTCATGTTTCCCTGCTGTAAGTGAAGCATCTCCTATATACGCACTGACCATAGGGTCGCTGAGACAAACTCTACCCTGAAAAGGCCCTCAATGTCCTCCCAGGTGAGGGTCACCTCTTCATTTAACTAGAGTGTCAGACTCCACCATATCCCAACTTCTCCATGGAAGAGACTGGAAACTAGGATCACCATCAGATCAGCTGGTGTCCCAACTAAGCGAAAAACTCTAGACATAGCCTCTAGCCAGTCATTAGCCACCTACAGATCCATCTCGCCTTGGAACCTCAGAAGCCTCTTCCACTGAAACTCAAGCAACATGATTAGTCTGTGTGCACCCTCGGTTGGTGGGGGTGGTGGCATCTACTATCCAACGGGTGGTGGTGCCACTGGTGCACCACCCGATGGTACCATCACTGTAAGAGGGCCTTCCACCGAAGCCTCATCGCTTGGTGGAACGTCATCATGTACTCTCTCGGGAATCCTGGTAGGCTATCTATGTGAGAGCATACTGAAATAAAATAGTCATTCCATGGTCAATAATTTATACCTGGTGAGCTGACTCAAAGAAATCATAAGAAAAACTTGTCAAAACACACGCAATCAGTGTTTTGATGCACTGAATCGAAAATCAGAATTCAGGGTCCTAGGGTATGTATACATCGGCCACCGCACCAATACTGGAATCCCCAAACTGAAAACCACACTCAAAGCACTTAACAGTATTGACACATAGAAAAATATTGGTGTCCTAGTGCATCGGTAGAACCGACTCCTTTGATACCACTTTGTTATGACCCATCCTCCAGGGCCCGTGTCATGACTACCCAAAGCCTGCCTTCCATAGGCCACATGCTAGTGACTAGAACTAGAAAGTTGCATCCCTATACTAGGAAGGAATTGCCTTTAAACCTCCACAAACACACAATCCAAGAACACAACAACAAGAACCCACAAATTAAACTGCTGTAGTAAAAAGTGTACTGAATGTAAAGGGGCTGAAATACAAGCCCCACTGGAAAGTAGAAGTACAACTGAAAGAGAAGAAATCTCCTAGAACATCCACTGAGGATCCTACCTTAAGGGTAGATACATCTCACGATCATTAGTCACTGTGTCACGTCATGTAAAACTGTCCCCCTCTATGCACCGTCTAGTCTTGGTTCCCTCAGCCTCGATCAATGTTATCTGTAGTCTGCACAAGACACAGCATGGTGCGGGAATAGCCCATGCAGGGGTGAGTATAACAATACTCAATAGGGACCCTGAGACCCCTGAAGGTCTCCCAGAGTTTCCCAATGGAATAACCACAAATAAATAACTCAATAACAAAGCACAAAGTAGTAGTCATCAACTCTACTTAGGTATATTACCATACATATATCTTAGTTATGAAAATATACTCTTCTCATTAATAAGTAAATTTAATGCTCCAAATTTTAAGCCATTTTCCCAACTTATCCACGAAGGAAGAATACCACAAAGGTAACACCATGAAGGTAACACCACAATGGTGAGAAAAAATAAAGATAACACCATGAATGTAACACCATGATGGTAAGAGTACCACTAAGGTAACTGTATGAAGGTAACACCACAAAGGTAAAATAATCATCTCACACTAGTTATATAACTCAAGTATAGAAGTGCATATTATTAGACGTATCAATGGATCATCTTACTCTGTCAAGAGGCTCTGATGGTGACCCACATAGGATCAATAGATGCAATCCCACACATGATCATTAGGCACTGACCCACACATGATCGATAGATACTAACCCACACAGGATTGCTAAGAGCTGACCCACACAGGATCGATAGATGCTGACCCACACAGGATCGATGTTCTTTCTTCACGTTACAGCCTGCCACGAGATTCCCACACTAATCAAGATTCATTCTAAGAATATCCTCTCCTCACGCCATCAGTCTCACCTCAATGGCCACGAAGTTCCATGAAGAAGTATCCAAAAGGACCGCCATGTTGTAAGGGTTCCAACGCGATAGAAGACTCGTCAATCGGATGCCCGATCTATAAGTTATTGAAATTTTAATGTCGAGGGATCAGTTGGATTTGGGTTCGATCCAACTCGGCCATACTCCAACATCCTCCAAAACTTAAGTGGATTATACCGGAAGAACTGCCTCACTCCAATGATCCCAGTGGCATGGACAGTTCATCAAATCGACGCCCACTGGGGGCTCGTGCGGCCCGCTGGCTAGGGTCCTCCCTAGCTGGCGCGTGGAGCGTCTCCCACTGGTTTTCTTGAAGGGCCTTAGACGTTTGGTTTGTGAAGTGGTGGAACCACGTGGAGATGCCCAGTTGCTGGGGGACTCACAGTGGTGGGTCCCTCCTCCACCTATGTGGCTTCATGCCACAACACTCTCCAGTGGCACATGATGGCACGCTGCTCCGCCTCCACCCACGACCAACTAGTGCCGGCCACCACTGTCTGCTACGACTTTGGCCACACCCTTCTCCACCGACAACACAAGATGGTGCACCGCCATCCCTTATGTAGCTAGCCATTGCTGGCCACTTCCATCACTCGTCAGTGCCAGTCATCGATGTTGTTGTGCCGACAGTCTTCCGTAGGTCCTAGAGTGAGCTCCGGTGGACTGTTTTTCAATTCGATGGTGCCTACGTACCTCTAGGGACACCCTCTTGGGCACTTTTATCTCCATTCCGAAATATGTCCAATCCACACAATACCCCAAGAAGAACATGTTGGTAAAACACGCTACAGAGTGTTTGGGCCTTGTTTGTTTGTCATGCGCCCTCCGCGTTAGCTTGATAGAAAGAGAAGAGAATACGATTAAAAAATCTCTTGAAACTAAACTAAAATAAATCCCTACCTCAAGATCATTATAGAACCTTCACATTTTAGGAAGAGTCAGTGTTTGTTAGTTTTTGATTCGATGGAGCTCGCCACTGCTTGCTGGAACTGGTTCCACCCTCCAAGTGGTTGGTGTCACGGTACATTAACATATCTTCATCGCTTGGTGAAGCCATCCCAATACCCCTCCCAAGCTCCATATAAAAACGAGGGGAATAGGTGGGTAACACCGTTGGGAATTTATGAGGTTCATTTAAAAATGAACCTTCCTAAATCCAATGGTACAGTTACTAATATTGAGGAGTCAATCCAATTAATGGCTTGACATGTCATTGGTCCCAGCATGCCATATGTCCATTAGAGGAAAAAGAAAAAGAAAAATAATATAACATAACATGTTATTTAATTAATTTTTTTCAAAAGCCTGCAAAATTAACTTTTTCACCCAACCTACTGCGGTCGAAGTGAAGCTTCCCTTTAGTGAATCCCGATGCTGCTGATTCAACGGTGCCCTCAGATTTTTAATCCAAGCACCAATTCAAAATATAGAAAATTCCACCCACATATTTACTAAAGATAGATTAAAAAAGTTTGGAAATTTATTCTGGGCACACTGGGCCTCCAAATCATGCACCGTCAATTTTCACAGACTCATAATAATTCCATATAATTAAGAAAAAAATTACTTGGAAAATTTGGGTCTTTACATTTTACTTATACAAATACCAAGACAATATCCAAGAACATAGGCATGAGCAATACCGTTTACAGGAGAAGTTCAAGCTGCTCGAGATCACAACCCAGACCATGTTTACTGAACGATCTTGAGAATTCCCTAACACCATAGACCTTACTCTTAGGGCACATTCTAGTGTAATAAAGGGATATGTAACAAGAACAAAGCATTTTTATTATTTACATTATTTTTGTATGGAATAATTAATATACATTCATTCTATTATTTTTACTTTTTAAATGTTTTTTAAAGCACATATAGTATTTTTTGGTTAATATTCAAATTCAATTAAAAAATCTAATTCGATAAATTAATATATTTTTAAGTTAAATGATATTTTAATAAAATATTATTTTTCAATTACTTTTTTTAAATATACATGATTTTATAATTTTTATTATTTTAAATGTAATTTTTATTTATGTTTGAAAAGTATTTTTGTCAAAAATCGTCAATTTTCAATAAATGTTGGTGTTTATTTTTAATTTGAAAATTAACATATTTAAAAATTTATTTGGAGAAAATTAATATTATTTGTTGAATTAGGCGTCGAAATTATCCAGTAGTTATTTTTTCAATTTTTTTTGATATAGTTGTTTTTTGGGTAAAAAATAAATATCGTATAAATATATACTGTATTTTTGACCTCATAATGACCCAATAGTGATGTATTAAAATAATATAAAAGGTATATTCGGCAACATATATATATTTTCTTTAAAATAATGTAATTTCATGTTTATTTTATTTATTTTATAAATCCTTAGTGAATCCAGCAATACATACTAAATATTTTAATATTTTAAAATCATTTCCTTGAAAGTCTGTTGAACCTCTACATAATAAAATTAAATATTTAATATATTCAGCCCTTAGAATGATAAAATAATTAATGAAACTCCAATTTTTTATAAACCATTGGAAAATACCATGGTATGGTTTATGGTTTTGAATATTTTAGTGTGTAGTTTCCAAAACCAAAATAATAAATAATTCCCCAACCTTTCCTATATAAACCCACCCAAGCTCCCATTTCTAAACACTAAAGCTATTTAATGATGACAAAACTCTCTCCCCTACACCCTAGAGTCCTCAAAAGGCACCATATGCTCCCATAAAGCCTCTCCCAAGACTTTGGAGTCACACATCCAAGTTAGGGATCTCCCTCTATCCTTTTTATTTAAGAACCTATTTTATATCATGCCTTTTAATTTTCATTTTATTAATTTGGGAGATGTTATTTAATAACTCAATACATTAAATTTTATTTATACATGATAGTATTTTCCTTTCACTTCCATTAATCCCCCTATCATCCTTTAAACACAACTATTACTGGGCTGAAATTAAAAAAGGGATTTCTCTCTTCTCATTTCTTTTCAATAATTTTCTTTTATATTAGACATATAAATTACATTTCACATGTTGGAATATTATGTTCCATGATACCCTTATTATCCATCCCATATATAAATTAGGATATACCCATTTCTCTCTCATTAACCCAATTTATGAATTCTCATATGATTCCATTATGCTGCAAAAATTGCACAACAACTTTCATGCCAAAATCATCGTGTAGTGAATACCAAAACTATTCATGCATCAAGGGTATTCACCTTTATGCACAAATTATTATTTAATGGTGACTTAAATGTATTAATTCCACATTAATTGATCATAGAAGAAATGATTATGTTTAATGAATCCATGTTATACGATCTATGTGGCACACTTAATCATGAGATTGAAATTAATAAGAAGGGTGCACCCTGATAGCGCTCTAATGCATTGGGTAATGTTTAGTATCATGATACATTATGTTGGGATAGGGGTTTACAAAAAACCTTTATAGGAACTTTTACCCCATTTTAGGATAAGGGGGTTTTCTGATTCATATATGTTAATTATGTAGTGTTTTAAGTTATTTCCACAGTTATGAAAATCGTGATATATCATGTCATTGTTTTTATTTTTCTCTTATGCTCCATTTATATTCCTGTTGCCTAATAGCTATTTTATTTTCATGTTATTATTTATTTAATCCCTTACTCAGATTTATATCTCACCCTATTTTATGTATGTTCTTTGGTTTTCCCATGAAATTATATGTATGAAGGAATGTTGTGGTCGTGTAAATTAATTTTTCAATGAAGATGTGTATTTCATGTTTTAATTTTTTATGTAATGTTCCTAAGACCCAAATAAACTAGACCTCTCGATCATCTAATTTGTATTAATTAAATTTGATGTAATAAATCATGTTTAAATATGAAATAAAGATAATGTTTGTTATATTCATTATTTCTTTATAAGTTTTGAACATATTTTCAAGGAATTTGTTTTTCAAAATGTTTTCAAGTTTTCTTTTACAAGTATTCAACACTATTTTAAAAGGAAGAAAGTTTTGAAATTTATTTCTATTTTAAAAATTAATTTTCAAAGTGGATAATATATTTTCCACAAGAATTTTGTTTAATTAAATTTCTATGTTTTCATTTTAAGAAAATTAATTTTTAAAATGTTTTCTTAAAGGGGTTTTAAAAGGAAGGTTATTTTTATTTAGAAATATTTGAAGTGATATTTAAAAATCTTTCTCTATAAAGGATGACATCCTTTGAAATATTTTATGATTTATAGTTGATATGATCCAACTACACCATTCTTATTCTTTCATTTAATGGTTTATGTATAAGATGAAAAGTTTTTTATTAGACCTATTTCTCTTTAATGGGATTATATTATTTTGAATCACACATATTTTCATGGGTTATTCTATGATAAAATGATTATGAAACCTTTCTATTTTCCTCAGTTTATGATTTTATGACTTTTTTATGATTCCAATTTCATTTCAAGGGTTATGATATAATTTTTATGAAACCCATCTCTCTTTATGGGTCATGATATGATGAACAGTTTCTAATCTTGTGGAACATGTATGTGTGATTTTATTATTTGATGAGTTATACCAATATCTCCCTCATATTCATTGTGTAAATATTTACATCTTATTAGATAATTATGGGAAAAACTTCAATGGTCTTGATCCACAATAGGAAATAGGTTATTCTTGATCCCTAATGGAAAATAGGTATATCTCAATCCATGATGGAATAA
Organism: Viscum album; assembly: GCA_963277665.1. Taxonomy (NCBI): domain Eukaryota; kingdom Viridiplantae; phylum Streptophyta; class Magnoliopsida; order Santalales; family Viscaceae; genus Viscum; species Viscum album. The sequence continues at coordinate 928,725,417 of OY728150.1, read as the reverse complement.
AGGGGAACCCGATCCACTATGAGATGAAAAGGAAACCTAGTCCACAATGGGAAGAAGGGGAAACTTGATCCATTATAAGGAAATGTATATGAATAGGGATGTTGTGTGCCCTTACCAATATGTGTAGTACCCATGAACTTCCATGATAAGTTTTGAAAATAATCCTTAATATATATTTCATGATATTATTTGTTTATGTGTCTTCCAAAATTTAATGTCTTATTAATATGTTTTGACTGCATGGATTGTTCTCTTTATTCCCTATCAATTCATGTCTTATGAACTACCAATATTTGTGACATGAGTCATGTATATTATATTTGATATGTAGGGTATGAGATTCTATTATTATTCTCAAGTTCTAATACCCTTATATTCATAATTATACTTACATATCAACTTTATTAACCCTAACTGAGTATATGATCCCACTATTTACTTATATTTCCTTCCCCAGGTTATGAAGAATTTATTTAAGTAGAAGTTATAAAGGGGAAGATCATTATAGAATATATCAAAGATCCTTTTCCAAATTATAATAACGTGTTCCATATTTTCAAATACACTAAAATATTATATTCCAGTTCTATTACTTTTTTAATGTTTAGAATATTCATCTGAAATGATGTAATATCCAATTATGTTAATCCTAGGTCACTATAGTTTGTATCAAAGGAATGGTTTAGTCAACCTTTGGAAACTAGGATGATAAAACTTTAGTGATATCCCTAAGGATATTTATAAATATATGTCTAGGGATGTCTCTAAGGAAAAGCCTAAGGTATCATAGATTTAAAATAAGGTGTCTTAATTTATACATCCTATAAGTTATTTTTCATGACTATGTGGCTTTCCACTACAATAAAGGTTTCTCACATTATGATTTTTGGTTTTAATCAGTAGAAGGATCCAGAAAGAATAGGTTTAGTGTTTAATGTAGCAGACAAGTTTTCAATGAGAATTAAAATTGGATGATCACAAGAGAGAATGATGTCGTGATAATGCCTAATCAGTTTTTTCTAATTACAATTAACATAGTTTACCTTAACCAACACTCAAACTCTCCAAATAATTTAATGAATTATTTCAATGATAGTATAGATAATGGAGACTGTTGTTGAATAAACATTCAGTTTCCTTAGGGTCAACAATGTGGAAAGAATAACCCAATTGAATGTCTCAAATAAAAATGAATATTTTTTTTTCTATGGAAAAGAAGGACACAAATAATGTAACTACAAAAGAAAAATAAAAATATTAGTTAACACAATGGATTGAATTATTGGCCTCCTAAAGTTATTATCAATTATTGAAATATTATTGTGTGGAAAGTATGATAATTATAAAAATAAATGTCTTAAAGAGAAATCTCATGAAGTTACTCAACTAGGTTGTATGAGTAATGGTTTTTATGTTGATGATGAATAGACCATGAATGACATATGAAAGGTATGTGTAGTTCTAGTTGTATTTTTATATAAGAATGATTAATTTGTGATTAATGAATCTTAAGAAGTTATTCATATTTCATATTTTAAAACATGGTATTAATGAATACAATGATAAACCGTAGGTAATGGTTACAGAATAATATTGCATAATTGAAGTGTGTATGTATGGGAATTAAAGAATTATGAAATATTATTCATGATGTATATGTTTTACATTATGTATTTTCATAAATATATTGAATGTATTTGAGGACCTACAAAAGATTTTTAATGGAAATGTGATATTTTGATTGAAGGAAGTTAACCCTTAATGTGTTCTTAAGGATGATAAAATTATATTTTTAATGGATAACGAGAATATTATAGAGATAATGTAAACTGGATATTATTTATAACCTCCTAACTAGTAAAGGATTTGTTGGAAAAGTGTTTTTCACTATCCTGGATGGAGATTATGGTAATTTTGGAATATATCCAATGATCATCAGAATAATAAATCATTAATGTTTTCAATAAGTATGTATGGTAATTATTGTTATTTTCATGTTTCAAGATAATACATGATAAAGGTATTCACATGTTTGAAATATGATAACCAAGAGCTACATTATGATATATGGTGGTCAATCTTATGTTAATTTAAGTAATTTCTTTCATAAGTTTTTATTTTCATATTTCATAAGGTTTAAAATGATGGCCATCTATTAAATGGTTTAATTTAAAATTAATATGAGGTTTTATAGATTAATGTATTATCTGACCATATGGGGATTTATGGATATAGGATAACATGTGATAACTTTTTTGCAGTAATGATAACAAATGAATGATGCAATTGATTATCATTCTACATATGGATCTTATGATACATTGGTGCTTTAGGAATAACAAATTATTCATTGTTTTTAGAGATATATATGTAGTGGAAATTATTCATGACATAATCAATGGGTGATATTGTGAAAATTAAATTGAACGAAATAAATTAAGTATTATCTCCTTTTGAAAATTCACCAGATTTAATAAAATGGTATTGAAAAAAATATCACAGTAGATTCATTTTAGATGCATCAAATGGCCCTATAGATTAGCATAGATTTATGGTTTTGTGATCCCAAAACTTCTCTAGATCACCCACTTCTGCTAATTAATATTATCTATCACTCTCCATCAGAACATGATAGTAAAATTTCTCTTCAATGTCCTTGTTTTTACTTTCCAAATATGTTCTCCTACATGGAAACATAATTATGAGTTACTATGGGTAACCGCTTTGGTTCCAAATTTTCCTTTTAATGGAAAATTTAGTATTCATTTTTATGATGTGAGGGTAGAATGTGACACCCTGAGATTTTGTGAAATATTTTTTTGAATTAACTTAATCATTTCAAAATTCTACATTTCACTAAACACTAAATATATCTTGTGTTATATTAAAGCACTAAGTTATTATTTCTTTTTACAAAACACCAAGTCAATATTTCACTAAAAAATAAAAGCATAGATTGGGTTGTGGTACAAATAATTAATATTTTTGGCCTCTATTATGCACAATTTAGTTTTCCTTCAATAACTTGTAGGAAACACAATTCCTAGTTTTACAAAAATATAATTTACAATTAATTTTGTTATTAAAATATTATTATAATTACAACCTAGCCATTGCCATGGAAAATATGAATAATATTAACTAAATTTTTATAATATTATTTAACAAATTTAATAAAATAAAAGAATTTGTTATTAATTAGTTAGAAATAAATGTAAGAACTATTTTGAAATAAACAAATTCATTTTCTATGAAATATATTTTTTATGTACAAATACAATTTTATCTCAGTAAAGTAAAAAAACCTCTCATGATAAAACATTTTAATATAATTTTTATGTTATGTTTTAAATGATTATATTACCCTCATAAAATAGGTTTTGTATGAATAGGGTAAGAATAGATCATCATTTATGAATAAAAAAGATATATTTTTCTAAAGGGTAATTTTAATATATTTTAATGGATAGCCCATTTTAAATATAATTTCACAAAATTTTATAATTTTTGATTGAAAATAAACAGAATTTTTCAAATTATGATATCAAAATTTATATCATTTTAATTTTTAATTTTTTTGGTATTTTTGTTTTTGGATGAATAGTGAGAAAAATACTGAATTTTAATTATAATCCAATTTTTCTTATAAATTATTTATCTAGTTATGTTTTATTTTTAATTGGTTTTAATTTATATTTAGATACATTATACATTAGTTGATCCAATTTGGTCATTGGACCCAATATCATGTTTTATTTAGATATAAAAACATTTCCAAATTTTGAACCATTTCACATTAAATAACCGTAATCTCATCCCATCTGTAGGATTTTCATTAAATTAATTATTTATTCACATTTGATTATAATGTAGAAAAATGTATTAAATATTTATAATCATAATAATTTATGATTTATAATAAGGTAAACTTAGTTTTTTAACAAAAATTGTAGTGAAATTAATTAAAATGAATTTCAATTATTTGAGAAAAAATGAGCTTAAATAATGACTAAAATTTAAAAATAATGTGACCAAATTACCATAAACATGCCTAAAAATTATTTTATAGAATTATATAGACATTAGAAACTCTAAGGATATATGAATATTTATTATTAATGATTTGGGAATAATTGAAACTTGGGAATCATGGAAATCATTTCAAGAACCCCCAATGTATCAAAATCCCCACTTATAAAAGGCCTCCTCTACTTATCACTTCTTAACACATATCAAGAAATTTTTATAGTTAAAACTATGACCATATAACCTCTATAATTCCCTAACTTAATCCTACATTCCTAAATTTGTTCATAAATGTAGAAATGGAATCCCTTTGGTGGAAACCAAATGGAGTTACCCAAAGAAGTGGTAACATCCATCAACAAGATTCATTGTTTTATTTTATTTCTAAACTCTCATAATAATAATTATTAAGTGATTACATAATAAAAATTTTATTATAAATATAATGATATTTTTTATTATATTGTTTAGTCCTACACTAACACACACTTACATCTAATGGGATGCACAATCATCGTTTGTGTGTACGGAGGACTACCACTTCACGAACTGATGTGATTCGTTCTTTAATTACCACCTCTCAAGGTTGAAAATAATAATGTAAAGTCTATTTTTATATGATATATATGATATTTATGATGTATTTATGTTTAATAATTTACTATATAAAAAATACATTAATGATTTCCATTATTTTGTAAATATGATAACTTTGTTTGAGGACCTATGGACTACCTCCTCCTCAAAGAAATGTGATTCTTTCACACTTTTCATGAAATGTATTAATTTTGGGTTTATAAAATGTATATGATATTTATGAAATAATAATAGTACTATAATAATAATATATATATACATATACTTCATTTACTTTCATTCTATTAATATGAAAAGAAAACAAAAGTAGTGTTCATGCATACATATGACCTACTATCTACATGAATGGTGTATTCCATTTCATATATCCATATTTTATAAATTATTAAAAAAATTTATATACTGAATATATATAATATTTATATAATTTTTACATTTTTAGAAAAAATAAATCTTGGTCTAATAAGAGTATCAAGAATAAAATATCAAAACATGTATGAAAAAAAGATGATATTACTCAAAATGTAACATTTATGTGGAATTATTAATAAACAGTTGATATAAAGTCATAATAAAATCATATATTATATTATATATAAAAATAATTTTATTTATTATATGTATAATACAGTTATATTTATTATACATGAGGCCAAAATTTGTACAATAATGTCATGACTTAAGGTATGGGTTTACTCATCTCACTTTTATTTTTCGTGAGACAGAGGCCTTGTTCACCACCAATTTTTTTATGTGGTGTGTATAATTCCAATTGATTTATTTTATTAATATAATTTTACATAGAATTATTTTTATTTACTTATCAATATATATATTTCATGGGGTTTATATTTCAAAAGGTACCAAATCGGTAATGTAATTTTGTCTCAATTTTACTTCTTTGAGACTCATGTCATGTTATGCACCTACATTCTTATACAAGGTGTATATAATTCCATATGAAATGTTATATAAATAATTTAATTTATTTAATTATATTAAAAGTTTGCATTTATTTAATTATTTCATATATCTCATGATTCATATGTTACTCCAGTATTAAGGGGATTTCTAGTCTCACTTTTAAAAAATCATTTAATGTGGATATGATCTAAGTTTGATATTATTATTATTTCTTGGAATGGTTTGTGTTTATGATAAAACATTATTGATGAAACCTATTTCCCTTCCATGGGATTATATACTTTTGAAACCCTCTTCATTTCATGGGTTATGATTTAATGAAATAATTATGAAACCTATAAATTTTCCACATGTTATGAAATGATGACATGTTTATAATACCAATTTAATTTCATGGGTTATGATATGATGTTTATGGAACCCATATATTTTTATGGTTCATGATATGATGAAATTTATATTATACTGTAAAACATGTAGGTTTGATTTTATTTTGTGATGGGTGGGACGTATATATACCTCCAATTTGTTCCATAATAATATATATGCAATTAGATAATTATGGGAAACAAGTAAAAAATGATCCATCCACAATAGTAAACAAGTGAAACCTGATCCACATTGTAAAGCATGTGCATCCTGATCCAATATGGGATAAAGGGGAACCTTATCCACTATATGAAGAAGGGGATAACTGATCCCTTATAAAGAAACGACTATGACTGGGGATTTTGGTGTTTCCTAACTAGTAGGTATTTTCCACATGAAGAGTGCAGATATTTTTTTGAAAATTATTCTTAACTTATACATAATGATATTATATGTTTATGTGTCTACAAAAATTCTAGGTCTTATTCCTATATAATGCTTTCAAGGATTGTAATCTTTATTCCCTCCTGATTCTGTCTTATGAACTACTAGTATTTCTTCCATGAAATATGTATATTATCTTTGATATGCAGGGTATGCTATTATGATGTTATAATCATTTTCTCAAACCCTTATTTTCATGATTATGCTTACGTATCACCATTGTCTACACTTATTGGGTATATGAGCTCACCACTTTCTTATGCTTTCATTCCCTAGGTCATGAAGAAAGGTTTTAAGTAGTATTACTAAAGGGTAATATCTTTTTAGTAGATGTTTAAGACCATTCACCTAATTAAAGGAATGTGTTACATATTTACAAATACAATAACCTATTATGGTTCTCAGGAATGTACTTTTGTAATGTGTTGAATATTATTCTGAAATGATTTAATATCCATGTATGTGAAACATCAGTGACTATAAATATAATAAGTGATCATAATATGAGTATATGGGAATAGGTTAGAAAGTAAAACCCAACATAACACACACACACACACACACATATATATATATATAATCACAGGATAGTGAATGAGATAACATAACACTTGAATCAAAATAGATTGAAAACATAAGTTAACAAACATGATCCATCAGAGCATAACATGGTCATAATAATAAGCATAAAATTATTGTTTCTTTCAGTTATATACTAATATTTATAAAATTATTAAGAGAAAAACATTCTTCATCACAATCACATAATAACTTATGAATAAAGCTTCCTACATCTCATATACACAAAAAATGAAAAAATATTCATACATCTTATTCAAAAAAAAACATGCGAATAAAGCTTCACATATCTCATTCACAAGAAATATTTTTTGAACAAAGCTTCCCACATCTCAATCACACAAAAAAATGATGAAATGTTCAATCATCTCATATATGAAACATATCATCATCTCATGTGATATGAAACATTAGCAAATTCATTAGAAGGTGATATAGAACCCCCACCCTACACCATCTATACATATGTGGATGATATAACAAAATTAATTTAATATATCATTGAATCCCATGTGAAATATAGTGAAATATAATATTTATAATTCATCACATAATAAATAACCCATTTAAAATAAAAATGGGTTTCACAACACATTATTCTGGTATCACAAAAATTGGTTTCAAAGATGTAAATGGTCGATACCAAAAACATTATCACCTAAACATAATATGTCATAAGATAATTTACATGGTGATTCATGAGAAATATTTTCCAATGATATAAATCCATTAGAGATATAGATCAAAATGTTGTTGAAATTATTAAATATTTTTTAGAACACTCTAATATTTTGAATAAATGAAGATGTAACAATCACTATGAAAATTCATTTTTTAAAACCATGAAGTAAATAAAATGAAAAAAAATTACTTCAACAAAAATATAGATAATAAATATTTTAAAATACAAAAAAAACTATCAAAAATCAACTTGGAGTGTAAAATAAAAAATTTAACTTTTAGAGGATGTAAAACAATATAACTTTTTATGAAACACCTTTATTGAAAACCCACATAATACTATATTCCATAAAACATCCATTTTAAAATTAGATAAGAAATTAATAGAGGTCACATGTTTAAACACATATTTATATTTCAAAATGATAAATAAATACATTTTTGGGAATAATAAACATAGAAATGATTAAAAACCATATCTAAAGGACTTGAAATTTATTTCTTAAAAATGTACAACATTTATGAGAATGAAATTCATTAATAAAACCTTTTTAAGTTAAAAATATCATTTTTAGCAGAGGGAAATGAGGAAATATCTTATGGACTAGAATATATACGTATTTATCAAACCTAGATTATTTAAAACTCAAAGAATATCATTTTTTACTCTAGGAAATAAAATTTAAGTTAATCAAATTCATTAGGATGACTTAATTTATAAATTAAAAGGACATTTATAAATGGGTAATGTGGCCAATATGTACATTAATGAAAAATGAAATGGAAAACTAGTATAATAAAATTGTAAGATATACCTGAATTATATAAAATAATTTCAAAAAGAACAATCAAAACTCAATAAATGATAACTGATTTTATAAAAAATTCTTATTATACTAGTAACATAATAATAACAAGGTTATTGTGAAATTAAAATTCATATATATGTAAATGAGGGATATTAAATATAATTGAAGGAAATAAGGTGGATAATATCCCATGAAAAATAAATTAGGGTGTATAGTATCAAAAATGTCTCAATGATTTTAAAATGAGACAAATTAATCATTATAATTTGAGTAACACTCAACTCAATACCTCTTGAAATAGAGAGATATCTAAATTGAAACTCAATTATCATGAAAAGGGTTATTTCATGATATAAAATATCAAAGGGGGATTATATTCACATCTTAAATTAAATCAGGTGTATAATAGAAAAAATTTCTAAGATGGATGAATATGAGACAAAAAAATCTTATGTTGAGTTTTTTCTAACTCAACCTTACTCTAACCTCATAATAGACATGGATTTTCACTAGGAATTTTGAATTTAAATGAGTGTGTAATTATTAAAAATAGTGACATGAGGTTCCTTGACATGTGACCGGGTTTTAGGGGGGTCAATATGATATAGTTTTGAGGTTAACTATGAATGTAATGTGAGTCTTGATGTGGTGGAAGTGTGAGATTTTTATAATTGAAGAGAATGGTAGTTTGGAAGTAACCCTAAAAATTTTATTAATATAAAGTCTTTATTCATGTTTTAATGGACTCAAAATGGAAAAAATATAATGGAATGTTGGTGTGGGCCATAAATCACCAAAAAACACTCATTTTAAATCATGTTTTTAACATGTTCTACCTTTTCCCGTTAGCAAAATACTTTTTTAAACATTTTTAATTTTTACAAAGGTAACTATTTTTTAACATAATTATTTAATTTTGATGAAAAATTTAAAATTAATTTTATTACTTAATTTAAAAAATTTCTAATTAAAAAAACAATATTTTAAAATATATTCTTTTAATTGAGTCAAAATAATATTTTTTGGGAAAAAATGTTTTTAATATTTAAAATTTTGTATAAGGTAAAATTATCATTGTTACTTATTTCTATTTGATAAAATGATTTATTATAAAATATAATAAAATGCATGACTCTTTCATGTAAGGGAAAAACTCAATCTCACCTTGAAAAGAATTGATTCAAAGAAAATACTGAAACATGTTTTTCTAAAACTATTATTTTAATTTTATCCCAAAAAAATATTAAACATAAGATATATAATCTTAAAACATATATTAAAATGAATAGTTTTATTGCATAATTTTTTAAAATTTTTTATTATTTTTTTACACATTTATAAAATCATAAAAAATTATAGTTTTCTCAAAAACCACAATTTCTTACAAATTTGTTTTTGAAAAAATGAAAAAATTAATACGTAGTAAATTATGATGTTTTAAATTAAAAATGAATTTTATTTTATCAAATCTGAATTCAAAAATCTATAAATGTATCATTCAAAAAAAATATAATATATATAAAATCAAATTTTTTGAAAGTAAAATTTTTCATTTCTAACTCATTTTAATTATTTGTCTTCCAAATGTAATATACTTGAATGGTTTTGCTTATCAATATTTATTATAGTTTTTTTAAATATTTTATTCTAATATTTTAGGGTTTTATTATATTGGGTGTATCATGTAACACAATTTAATGAACATACCAAATGTTTTTATAAGGTCAATAATTTCGGGTCATTATATTGTTATCCTGGGAATATGTATAGTAATTATCCAAGTAAATTATTCCAAATATAAGAGAACTTGTTAGAGTTATTTGAAGATATTGTGCCAATAAACCTATACTAATATTCTATTTTTTCAAATTATTTTTCATGTTAGACTTTTTATTTTATATGGAAAGTTAATCATATTTTCTTTAAAAAACTTGTGTGCCACTTTTAAGGGAGAAAAATAAGTTTTAATAATTTTATATAATGATTTTACATGTATTAAAATAAACTCCCATTATGACGATCTCATTACTTAAAGTATCTAATGATATTTTTATGAAAAAATTTATTTTATGAAGCTTATTTCAAGATTAAAAAAATATTTGATCTCATTATATATTATGATAAAAAGAAAAAAAACTCTTATGGGATTTAACGATTTTAATAATGAACAAATGGGAATATTTATTTTTTATCCGTCATTGAGATTTCTTCCCATACCTTGTTTTTAATAATTTCTCACATGTCTTAAGGATGAGAAATAACTATATCATTTTCTATCATTCCTCTATGGAAATTCATTTTAAAATAAGAAAAATGTTTTGAATGAGATAAGAGTTTAAATTTTTTGGAATCCTATTTTTATGGAAAAATGTATATTGAGTGGAAGTGTTCAATGTTTCTAATAGATTAATATATAATAGTTTTAACTAATTCTCAAACACTCTAAAACTAGATTTTAATAGAAATTTATTAAAATTAAATCCATTATATTAACAACTTAATTATGGGTTGTTAAAGGAATAATTCATTATAGTGCATATCATAAAATGTTTTAAATAACTTTTAAGGTTCAGATAGTATTATGTAAAATAATTTAAGACATGTTAATATAGGGATTATATTATCTTGTGAAAACATTGAGGTTTTTCATGTTTCTTGATCTAATCCATTACTTTTTTAGAATGGGTTTTCATAGAGGAAACAAGGTGAATGGAGTGGAAGGGTTTCATAAGGTCAATATCCTTCAGAATTAGTTACCTAGGATTGTTCAAATTTAAACAATATTTTTTGTAGTTGTGTAAACTCTATCGACACTGGATATTAATGGTGGTAACCTTATAATAGAGCAACTAAACTCACTATATTGGAATATGTCTATATTAGAGAACATCATGAAATAAAAACCTTGGGATTTTGATGGAACCTAAGATCCAATGGTAGCTAAACGATATATTAATGATTTGGAAAATACATTTGATGTTTTGGGTAATTTTGGATACCAAAACATAATTCATCCAATTTATCATTTTGAAGGAGAATCCCATAAATGGTGGTATAAAATTAAGAATACCAAGGAGAAATATTAGATTGATTCCATTGAGTGGTAAGTATTTACTAATGTTTTCATTGAGTAGTATTTTTGAATGTCGTTTGATTTTATGATGGTAATAAATTTTTTTAATAGAAGAAAAATGTTAAGTTCTCAATTTTCACCTATAATAAATGTTTTACTAGATTTCTCTGGTCTGAACCAAATTTTATTCTAGACAATGATATTAAAAATGAAATGTTTTACATGAGATTGAAATAAAGGTTTCGAATATATTTTACCACTCATGAATTTAAAATTCATGTGAAAGATTCTTGGAGTGATGAGAAGGTTACGATGGAGTTTTTCAACATTCTCAAATATAAATATAAAAAAGTGATCTAGATGGAATGAAATGGGAAAAAATCCATGAAATAAAACCAAAGGTAATGGGTCAAAATCATAATATTTTGAAAATAGTATTAAGAATCATTCTAAGGATTGTATTATGATATCTAGAAACTTCTATCATTACGAAATCCTGTACATTTGTATTTTTATTTAATAGGAAAGAATATGGGTAATGGGAAAATAAAATATTTTAAACATGCTGTGTATTTTTTTTATTATATAAGTCGGTATTATATGATAATCATTTCTATTAGAAAGAAATTAATGATGGTAATTATCATGATCCTGAGAATAAGGGTTTTTTATTTTAATTATTTAACTCCATATACCACCAAATTGTATAGTGAATGGAGAATTAATTTCAACATAGAGCATACCAAATTATTGTTTGATTCTGAAACTACACATTATTTTTTCTATGTGGAATTGTTTGAAAAAATGATAAATTACCTAAATAAATTGATAGATAAAATTAATTTAAAACTCATGGTAGAATTATTTAGTAAAAAATAGTTATAATAATATTCCTACAATTATCTATAGAAATATTTTTCCTATAAATATTTTTTTTTTCCCGTAATTGGGTTTGATATCATTCTAGGTATGTATTGGATTTTAGTTTACCATGGTATTATAAACTACAGACCTAATAAAATTATAATTAATTTTCATAGTGAGTTTAAATGTATATATTTGAGTTATTTTATACCTATGATAATATATCAAGAAGGAAACAAAATAGTTAAATATGTATGTGAATATCATCTTTCTCATCTTGTTAAAATGAGGGAACATATTTGGAGTAATGATGATCTAGTTGTAAATTCATATATTCATGTACTTCTTGATTATTTTAATGGTTTTATTCGAGATTAGGAGGCTCAATTCAATATTTACATAGTTCTATAATCTAATATATTTTCAATAACACCTTTTCAAATTACAAAATTAGACTTATTGAAACTAAAAAAGTTACAATTGTTTCTTGAAAAGGGTTTCATTTATCCTAGTACTTCACCTTGGGGTCCCCCTATTTTGTTTCTTAAAAATAAGGATTGTTCAATGTGAGTTTTCATTAATTGTATATTATTAAATAACATAACAGTAATGAACATGTATTCATTTCATCATACGTATCTATATAAATTACTTGATCATCTTTAGGGAGCACAATATTTTTTATATATTGATCTCAGGTTTGGATATCATCATGTAAAAATTAAAGGAGTAATAAATTATGAAGATGGTGTTTTTTTAATTATTTGGGTCATTATGATTTTGTGTTTATAACATTGGGGTTAACTAATGCTCCAATTTTATTCATGGAATCAATGAATCGAGTTTCCCTTAAGTATTTACATAAATGTTTTGTTACGTTTAAAAATGAATTTATATTTTTTTTCTAGATTTTTTGATTAAAATTAAACAATTGTAATAATTTTTATAAATACTTTAAAATAAAATATATTTTATGGGAAATTTATAAAATGTGGCTTTTGGTCACAAAAAATTGTTATATTGTACATATTGTCTCTTAAAAATGCATAATATTGATCCTACTAATACAAAAGTGGTAGAAAAGTTGATAAGAACTAAAAATTTCAATCACATTTGATGTTTATTGTGGATTTTTAGGTTACTACAGAATGTTTATCTTAAAGGTTACTCGGTTATCTATCATTATAACAACGTTTACTTTAAAATGAGATATATTCATCAATGTGATGGAATGTGATGTATATTTTTTGGTATTGAAAAAATATTAGTTAATTTTCTAATTTTTTTCCTTTATATCTATAAATTGTGAGTTTTTTATCTATAGTGATACTTCTCTATAGGGACATGGTTGTTCCTTAAGGAAATATAATATATTAATTGACTATACTTCACAGTAATTTAAAACCCATGAAAAGAATTACCCAACACATGATTTTGAACTGGATGTAGAATTTTATAAAATCAGAAATTTAGAACCCTCACTTTCTAGTATGTAACACTCTCTTGATTCTTTTAATGGTTTTATAGTTGAGGGTGATGAATGTGAGAGTCCGGAGAACTTTAAATGATGTTTTGAGGCAAAGGGTAAGTCTCACTGATGGTGCATGATTTGTCTAAACCGTGCGGTAAAACCGTGCGTAGTTGGTCTTGGAGGTAGTAACTTCTGCATGGGAAGCACATGGTTTATCTAACCATGTGGCCAAAATATGCGTGGAGTGTATTCTGAGGAAGTCGCTAAGTCACAGTTAGTGAACGGTTTGTCTAACCATGCGGGCAAACCATGCAACCACTTAAATGAGATCCTATAAAGGCAGATCTCACAATTTTTTGCCTCTATGTGGATTTGTTTCCTGCTAACTGGCCATAACTTGGGATTTGTCTTATCATAAGGTCAAATAGTGTTCTCCCATAATTTTGGAGGAGATATGAAGGCTTCTCTTGCCGAATTGAAGCCGGATTCTTGAGGTATGTGACCGTTCTTCTTCGTTCTTGATCGGTTTTTTAGATCTACTTAGATCTATTTCTCCTCTTCTCTCGGTTTCATAGATCTATGCTCAGTATGGGTAGATCTATGTGTGTTGATGCCAAATATGATAAGATTTGGTCTTGATCTTTCTAGGAGAAGAGATCTAAGGTGGTTTTTTGGAGAATGAACCCATGTTTCTTGAGCGTTCTTCAACTGTTGTGGTTTTCTTCAAAACCATTGAGGTAGGAGGCTTCAATCTCAACTCCTCTTGTTATAATTGATTATATTAGTTTTAAATTGGTTTATTTGATTGGTTTTGATTGTGAAAATCTTGGAATAATTCTTCTTTAGTGATGATTTATGGTTTTGATGTAATTGTGAAATCTTGGTGAATTGTTGTGAAAAGTGATTTGGCTTCTTGAATTTAAAATGTTTATTTTAAATTATGATTTCTGAAATTGTAAATGGTTTGATGAAAAATTGGTTTTCAATAAAAAGATCATTTTATTGAAATGGTTTGAGATTGAACTGACTTTGATGGATTTGGTTTTCAATAAAAAGGGAGTTTTATTGAAATAGTGGAATTGAAATGGTTTGAGATTTAAATGACTTTGATGGATTTGGTTTTCAATAAAAAGGATGTTTTATTGGAATGGTTTGGAATTGAAATGGTTTTTATGGAAATGGTTTTCAATAAAAATGTGTTTTTATTGAAAGGGTGTTTTGGCATGACCGTTGAGAATATGTGGTGTGTGTTCATGTTGCATGTACGAGGCTTGGTTGAAATATGATGTTGTGCTTGGTGCCAAACGTTTAATGGAACAATGGTAACTATATGTATGTGGCTTGGTTGAAATATGACCTTATGCTCGGTTCAAAAGGTGTAATGGCACATGGGAAACAACTACCTTATAGTGAATTGGTAGATCGATGAGAGATCGCTCGTGAGTCTGGAACTGTCATAACGAAGCATGCATGGTTGGTAGCATGGGTTGGGAAATGGTTGGGTATGCCAGAAAAAAAGGAATGTTTGTGAAATGGTTCTTAAGTTTGTTTTGTTATTTTTCTAGAAAAACAACCTGCTGGAAAATTTGTTTCAATTACTCTTGGAATGCCTTTGGTTATGAATGGTTTTGGAAACTTGTTTATATTTAGTTATAACACGCATTTGAGAAAATGTTTTATATAAAATGTTTTTATATAAATGTGGATAAATCTTCTATCCTAGTAGAGTGAGTAGGGAAGTCATTGGGGAAAGCTTGCTGAGTTTTATACTAACCCATGCTTTGGCATGTAGGTTCTTTTGTAGAGGTCGTATTCTGGGACACAGGTAAACGTAAAGAATCTTATTCTTAGTGGCTAGTGGTGATGCTTGGGAGATGTTGTGGAGCTTGGATCTTGTGGAGCATAGAGTTTTAGTGTCTTTTGAGAGTCTTGAGTTTTTCATCCGCTGTGTACTTTGATTCTTAGTTTGGTCTTCCGCTGTTGTGTACTTTGATGTAGTTTGATATAAATGAAGTGTTTATTAGTATTTCATTTGTTCATGCATCATATAGTGAATGTTTGGTTATGGTTGGTTTATGATATTACTTCATAAAGGGTAAATCATCCCACTAATGTACTTTAAACCCTTCGGCATTTATTGATAGCCTTTAGCACATTGGGGATGTCGCTTAAGGCCTAGTAATGACTTGTTGTACTCTCAAGCCAATGAGAATTGGCAGGTCATTACAAATGGTATCATCTTTTTCGGTCCATGCCTAATAAGTAGTCATCGATGTTCTTGGTCTTGGAGTTGAAATCCATTCTTCTATATTCCATTCATCGAAATATTATACAAGAGTAGGATTGTATTAACTTGAAATTGTATAGCATAAAAGGTTGTATCTAACCTGTTTATACTAAACTTCAAGTTACCAGGGTGTTGGGTAAATAAGTATTTTGGATGTACTTCTATAATGCTGTGAAATCTCATTGTCATGGGTTTATCTATTGAGATGAGCATGATATGAATTGTAGAGGAATGACTCCCCACTAAGATTTTATATCTCATTGTGAGGACTGATTTGTGATTTTGTGCATGGTGTGAATTTTCAAAAAATGAAAAAATTGTTTTCAAGTAAAATATTTTGAAAATAGGGTATTTGGGGTATTTTAAAAATGGGTTGATTTTCAAAAGGCATGAGGAATCTTTTATAAAATGTTTGAACATGGAAAAATGGTTTTTTTGAAAACAATGTTGTGATAGATAATATGATATAATTTGAAATGCTAAGTCATCAGTTTCTAAAGAGTAAAATTGACGGAGTTTGTTGTTGGTTTATAAAATCGCACCTGGTAGGTGTCATCAGAACCATCCCGATGAAGATGTAGAGAATGTGGTTGCACCTAAACCACGTGTAAACCCAGAGCTGGTTCAGAGCATTGTCCATGATTTTCAAGCTATCGATACAGGGAACCGAAGGAATGAACCAAGGCATGTGGATCATACCATTCAGTTCATGATGCAGAATCTACCAAACTTTCAGGATGATGCTGAACCCGAGAAGGTAGAGGTGTGGCTAACTAGGATGAATTGAATCTTCAATTTCATCGACACACCAATAGAGAAACTATTGCTGAATGTGATATCTCGGTATCAATAGGAGGAGTAATGATGATTCCTATGGCAAACTGTGGGAACCTTTATACTAGGAAAAAGGGGAAATGGGATACCTATTTCCATGGTGCAAGTGAGAATTAGAACCAGATGACGGGATCAGTGAACCTTCCTCTACGACCCCAGAGCAAAGCAGGTTTCTTTCAATGTGGTTCGATTCACCACATAAAGAGAGAGTGTATGTCGCAACCTAGAGCATGTCATAATTGCAATCAGATGGGACATCTACAATGCTATTGTAGGAATGCTCTGAGGTCGGGTGCATGTGACACTTCGTAGGCCTCACAAGTATCGTATGCTTCGACAAGATGAGGACAGTAGAATTAGTCCCATTAGTATAACAGAGCTAGCCATGGTGATTCTCAAAATACCATGACTCCTCAACCAGGGCAATCTCAGTAAGGAAACAAGGAGAACAGTGCAACGATGAAGTAATTGTATGCAGCTAAGCAGATGATTATCGATGATCAGGCAGGACCATCTACAGTGATAGGTATGATTCTTTTGAATTATACCCTTATGCAAGTCTTGTTTGAAAACATGAGTTAACAGACATGATCCATCAGATCATAACATATTCATAATAATAAGCATAAAATTATCGTTTATTTCAGTTATATACAAATATTTATAAAATTATTATGGGAAAAACATTCTTTATCACAATGACATAAAAACTTATGAATAAAGCTTCCTAAATCTCATATACACAAAAAATGAAAAAATATTTATACATCTTATTCAAAAAAATACATGTGAATAAAGCTTCACATATCTCATTCACAAGAAATATTTTTTGAACAAAGCTTCCCACAACTCAATCACACAAAAAAATGATGAAATATTCAATCATCTCATATATGAAACATATCATCATCTCATGTGATATGAAACATTAGAAAATGCATTAGAAGGTGATATAGAACCCCCACCCTACACCATCTATACATATGTGGATGATATGACAAAAATAATTTAACATATCATTGAATCCCATGTGAAATATAGTGAAATATAATATTTATAATTCATCACATAATAAATAACCCATTTAAAATAAAAATGGGGTTCACAACACATTATTCCAGTATCACAAAAATTGGTTTCAAAGATGTAAATGGTCGATACCAAATACATTATCACCTAAAAATAATATGTCATAAGATAATTTACATGGTGATTCATGAAAAATATTTTCCAATGATATAAATCCATTAGAGATATAGATCAAAATGTTGGTGAAATTATTAAATATTTTTTAGAAAACTCTAATATTTTGAATAAATGAAGATGTAATAATCACTATGAAAATTCATTTTTTAGAACCATGATGTAAAAAAAATGAAAAAAATTTACATTAATAAAAATATAGATAATAAATATTTTAAAATACACAAAAACTATCAAAAATCAACCTGGAGTGTAAAATAAAAAATTTTACTTTTAGAGGATGAAAAACAATATGAATTTTATGAAACACCTTTATTGAAAACCCACATAATACTATATGCCATAAAACATCCATTTTAAAATTAGAAAAGAAATTAATAGAGGTCACATGTTTAAACACATATTTATATTTCAAAATAATAAATAAATACATTTTTGGGAATAATAAACATAAAATGATTAAAAACCATATCTAAAGGACTTGAAATTTTTTTCTTAAAAATTTTCAACATTTATGGGAATGAAATTCATTAATAAATCCTTTTTAAGATAAAAATATCATTTTTACAAGAGAGAAATGAGGAAATATCTTATGGACTAGAATGTATATGAATTTATCAAACCTAGATTATTTAAAACTCAAAGAATATCATTTTTACTCTAAGAAATAAAATTTAAGTTAATCAAATTCATTAGGATGACTTAATTCTTAAATTAACAGGACATTTATAAATGGGTAATGTGGCCAATATGTAAATTAATGAAAAAAGAAATGGAAAAAAGTATAATAAAATGGTAAGATATACCTAAATTATATAAAATAATTTCAAAAAGAACAATCCAAACTCAATAAATGATAATATTTTTACAAAAAAATCTTATTATACTAGTAACGTAAGAATAACAAGGTTATTGTGAAATTGAAATTCATATATATGTAAATGAGGGATATTAAATATAATTGAAGGAAATAAGGTGGTTAATATCCCATAAAAAATAAATTATGGCGTATAGTATCAAAAATGTATCAATGATTTTAAAATGAGACAAATTAATCTTTATAATTTGAGTAACACTCAACTTAATACCTCTTGAAATAGAGAGATATCTAAATTGAAATTATATTATCATGAAAAGGGTTATTTCATGATATAAAATATCAAAGGGGGATTATATTCACATCTTAAATTAAATCTGGAGTATAATAGAAAAAATATTTAAGATGGATAAATATGAGGCAAAAAACTCTTATCTTGAGTTTTTGTTAACTCAGCCTTACTCTAACCTCATAATAGACATGGATTTTCACTAGTAATTTTGCATTGAAATGAGGGTGTAATTATTAAAAATAGTGACATGAGGTTCCTTGACATGTGACAGGGGTTTAGGGGGGTCAATATGGTATTGTTTTGAGGATAACTATGAAGTTAATGTGAGTTTTGATGTGGTGGAAGTGTGAGATTTTTATAATTGAAGAGAAGGGTAGTTTGGAAGTAACCCTTAAATTTTCATTAATATAAAGTCTTTATTTAGGTTTTAATGGACTCAAAATGGAAAAAATATAATGGAATGTGGGTGTGGGTCATAAATCCCCCAAAAAACTCATTTTAAAACATGTTTTTAACTTGTTCTACCTTTTCTCCTTAGAAAAATACTATTTTAACCATTTTTAATTTTTACAAAGGTAACTATTTTTTAACCTTATCAATTAATTTTGATGAAAAATTTAAAATTAATTTTATTACTTAATTTAAAAAATTTCTAATTAAGAAAAACAATATTTTAAAATATATTCTTTTAATTAAGTCAAAATAATATTTTATGGGAAAAAATGTTTTTAATATTTAAAATTTTATATAAGGTAAAATTATCATTGTTACTTATTTCTATTTGATAAAATGATTTATTATAAAATAAAATAAAATGCATGACTCTTTCATGTAAAGGCAAAACTCAATCTCACCTTGAAAATAATTGATTCAAAGAAAATTCTGAAACAAGTTTTTCTAAAACTATGATTTTAATTTTATTCCAAAGAAATATTAAACATAAGATATATAATCTTAAAACATATATTAAAATGAATAGTTTTATTGCATAATTATATAAAATATTTTAGTTTTTTTTACACATTTATAAAATCATAAAAAATTATAATTTTCTCAAAAACCACAATTTTTTACAAAAAAAATTTAAAAAAATGACAAAATTAATATATAGTAAATTATAATGTTGTAAATTAAAAATAAATTTTATTTTATCAAATCTGAATTCAAAAATCTATAAATGTATCATTCAAAAAAATATAATATAAATAAAATCAAATTTATTGAAAATAAAATTTTTCATTTCTAACTCATTTTAATTATTTGTCTTCCAAATGTAATATATTTGAATGGTTTGACATATCAATATTTATTATAGTTTTTTTAAATATTTTATTCTAATATTTTATGGTTTTATTTTATTGGGTGTATCATGTAACACAATTTAATGAACATACCAAATGTTTTTATAAGGTCAATAATTTCGGGTCATTATATTGTTATCCTCGGAATATGTATAGTAATTATCCAAGTAGATTATTCCAACTTTAAGAGAACTTATTAGAGTGATTTGAAGATATTGTGCCAATAAACCTATACTAATATTCTATTTTTTTCAAATTATTTTTCATGTTAGAATTTTTATTTTATATGGTAAGTTAATCATATTTTCTTTAAAAAACTTGTGTTCCAATTTTAACGGTGAAAAATAAGTTTTAATAATTTTATTTAACGATTTCACATGTATTAAAATAAACTCCCATTATTATGATCTTTTTACATAAGTTATCGAATGATATTTTTATGAAAAAATTTATTTTATGAAGCCTATTTCAAGAGTAAAAAAATATTTGATCTCATTATATATTATGATAAAAAGAAAAACACTCTAATGGGATTTAATGATTTTAATAATGAACTAATGGGAATATTTATTTTTTATCCGTCACTGAGATTTCTTCCCATCCCTTGTTTTTAATAATTTCTCATATGTCTTAAGGATGAGAAATAATTATATCATTTTCTATCAATCCTCTATGGAAATTCATTTTAAAATAAGAAAAAATGTTTTGAATGAGATAAGAGTTTAAATTTTTTGGAATCTTATTTTTATGGAAAAATATATATTGTTTGGAAGTGTTCAATATTTCTAATAGATTAATATGTAATAGTTTTAACTAATTCTCAAACACTCTAAAACTAAATTTTAATGGAAATTTATTAAAATTAAATCCATTATATTAACAACCTAATTATGGGTTGTTAAAGGAATAATTCATTATAGTGCATATCATAAAATGTTTTAAATAACTTTTATGGTTCAGATAGTATTATGAAAAATAATTTAAGGCATGTTAATATAGGGATTATATTATCTTGTGAAAACATTGAGGTTTTTAATGTTTCTTGATCTAATCCATTACTTTTTTAGAATGAGTTTTCATAGAGGAAACAAGGTGAATGGAGTGGAAGGGTATCATAAGGTCAGTATCCTTCAGAATTAGTTACATAGGATTGTTCAAATTTAAACAATATTATTTGTAGTTGTGTAAACTCTATCAACACAGGATATTAATGGTGGTACCCTTATAAGAGAGCAACTAAACTCACCATATTGGAATATGTCTATATTAGAGAACATCATGAAATAAAAACATTGGGATTTTGATGGAACCTAAGATCCAATGGTAGCTGAATGATATATTAATGATTTGGAAAATACATTTTATGTTTTGGGTAATTTTGGATACCAAAACATAATTCATCCAATTTATCATTTTGAATGAGAATCCCATAAATGGTGGTATATAATTAAGAATACCAAGGAGAAATATAAGATTGATTCCATTGAGTGGTAAGTATTTACTAATGTTTTAATTGAGTAGTATTTTTTATGTTGTTTCATCTTTTGATGATAATTAATTTTTTTAAAAGAAGAAAAATGTTATGTTCTTGGCTTTCACCTATAATAAATGTTTTACTGGATTTCTCTGGTCTGAACCAAATTTTATTCTAGACAATGATATTAAAAATGAAATGTTTTACATGAGATTGAAATAAAGGTTTTGAATATATTTTACCACTCATGAATTTAAAATCCATGTGAAAGATTCTTGGAGTGATGAGAAGGTTGCAATAGAGTTTTTCAACGTTTTCAAATATAAATATAAAAAAGTGATCTAGATGGAATGAAATGGAAAAAATCCATGAAATAAAACCAAAGGTAATGGGTCAAAATCATCATATTTTGAAAATAGTATTAAGAATAATTCTAAGGATTGTATTCTGATATCTAGAAACTTCTATCATTATGGCATCCAGTACATTTGTATTTTTATTTAATAGGAAAGAATATGGGTAATGGGAAAATAAAATATTTTAAACATGCTGTGTATTTTTTTAATTATATAAGTTGGTATTATATGATAATCATTTCTAGTAGAAATAAATTAATGATGGTAATTATCAGGATCCTGAGAATAAGGGTTTTTTATTTTAATTATTTAATTCCATATACCATCAAATGGTATAGTGAATGGAGAATTACTTTTCTACATAGTGCATACCAACTTATTTTTTGATTCCGAAACTACACATTATTTTTTCTATGTGGAATTTTTTGAAAAAATGAGAAATTACCTCAAGAAATTGATAGATAAAATTAATTTAAAACTCATGGTAGAATTATTTAGTAAAAAATAGTAATAGGAATATTCCTACAATTATCTATAGAATTATTTTTCCTATAAATCTAATTTTTTTCCCGTAATTGGGTTTGATATCATTGAAGGTATGTATTGGATTTTAGTTTACCATGGTATTATAAACTACAGACCTAAGAAAATTATATTTAATTTTCATAGTGAGTTTAAATTTATATATTTGAGTTATTTTATACCTATGATAATATATCAAGACGGAAACAAAATAGTTAAATATGTATGTGAATATCATATTTCTCATCTTGTTAAAATGAGGGAACATATTAGGATTAATGATGATCTTGTTGTAAATGCATATATTCATGTACTTATTGATTAGTTAAATAGTTTTATTCGAGATTAGGAAGCTCAATTACATATTTACATAGTTCTATAATCTAATTTATTTTCAATAACACCATATCAAATTACAAAATTAGAGTTATTAAAACTAAAAAAATTACAATTGTTGCTTGAAAAGGGTTTCATTTATCCTAGTACTTCACCTTGGGGTCCCCCTATTTTGTTTGTTAAAAATAAGGATTGTTCAATGTGAGTTTTCATTAATTATATATTATTCAATAACATAACAGTAATGAACATGTATTCATTTCATCATACGTACCTATATAAATTATTTGATCATCTTTAGGGAGCACAATATTTTTTATATATTGATCTTAGGTTTGGATATCATCATGAAAAACTAAAGGAGTAATAAATTATGAAGATGGTGTTTTTTAATTATTAGGGTCATTATGATTTTCTGTTTATACCATTGGGGTTTACTAATGATCCAATTTTATCCATGGAATAAATGAATCGAGTTTGCCTTAAGTATTTACATAAAGGTTTTGTTACTTTTATTAATGAATTTATATTTTTTTCTAAAATTTATAATTAAAATTAAAAAAATCTAATACTTTTTATAAATACTTTAAAATAAAATATGATTTATGGAAAATTTAGAAAATGTGGCTTTTGGTCACAAAAAATTGTTATCTTGTACATATTGTCTCTTAAAAATGAATAATATTGATCCTACTAATACAAAAGTGGTAAAAAATATGATAAAAACTACAAATGTAAATCACATTTGACGTTTATTGTGGATTTTTAGGTTACTACATAAAGTTTATCTTAAAATTTTCTCAGCTATCTATCCTTATAACAAAGTTTACTTTAAAATGAGATATATTCATCAATGTGATGGAATGTGATGTATATTTTTTGGTATTGAAAAAATATTGGTTAATTTTCTAATTTTTTTCCTTTACATATAGAAATTGTGAGTTTTTTATCTATAGTGACAATTCTCTATAGGGACATGGTTGTTACTTAAGGAAATATAATAAATTAATTGAATATACTTCACAGTAATTCAAATCCCATGAAAAGAATTACCCAACACATGATTTTAAACAGGATGTAGAATCTTATTACTTCAGAAATGTAGAACCCCCAGTTTCTGGTATGTAACCCTCTCTTGATGATTTTAAGGGTTTTATAGTTGAGGGTGATGAATGTAAGAGTCTAGAGAACTTTAAATGATGTTTTGAGGCAAAGGGGGAAGTCTCACTGACAGTGCAAGATTTGTCTAAACCGTGCGGTAAAACTGTGCGTAGATGGTCTTGGAGCTAGTAAATTATGCATGGGCGACACATGGTTTTTCTAACCGTGTGGCCAAACTGTGCGTGGAGTGTCTTCCAAGGAAGTGGCTATGGCACGGTTAGTGAACTGTTTGTCTAACCATATGGGAAAACGGTGCAACCACTTAAATGAGATCCTATAAAGGTGGATCTCACAAGTTTTTGCCTCTTTGTGGATTTGTTTCCTGCTAAGCTGCCATAACTTGGGATTTTTCTTCTCATAAGGTCAAAGACGGTTCTCCCATAATTTTGGAGGATATCTGAAGGCTTCTCTTGGCGAATCGATGCCGGATTCTGGAGGTATGTAACCGTTCTTCTTCGTTCTTGATCAGTTTTTTATATCTACTTAGATCTATTTCTCCTATTCTCTCGGTTTCTTAGATCTATGCCCATTATGGGTATATCTATGTGTGTTGATGCAAAATATTATGAGATTTGGTCTTGATCTTTCTAGGAGAAGAGATTTAATGTGGGTTTTTGGAGAATCAACCCGTGTTTCCTGAGAGTTCTTCGACTATTGTGGTTTTCGTCAAAAACATTGAGGTAAGAGGCTTCAATCTCAACTCCTCTTGTTATAATTGATTATATTAGTTTTAAATTGGTTTATTTGATTGGTTTTGATTGTGAAAATCTTGGAATAAATCTTCTTTAGTGATGATTTAT
Organism: Viscum album; assembly: GCA_963277665.1. Classification (NCBI taxonomy): domain Eukaryota; kingdom Viridiplantae; phylum Streptophyta; class Magnoliopsida; order Santalales; family Viscaceae; genus Viscum; species Viscum album. The sequence continues at coordinate 928,700,197 of OY728150.1, read as the reverse complement.
GTTTTTGATGTAATTGTGAAATCTTGGTGAATTGTTGTGAAAAATGATTTGGCTTCTTGAATTTAAAATGTTTATTTTAAATTATGATTGCTGAAATTGTAAATTGTTTGATTAAAAATGGGTGTTCAATAAAAAGATCATTTTATTGAAATGGTTTGAGATCGAACTGACTTTGATGGATTTGGTTTTCAATAAAAAGGGAGTTTTATTGAAATAGTGGAATTGAAATGGTTTGAGATTTAAATGACTTTGATGGATTTGGTTTTCAATAAAAAGGAGGTTTTATTGGAATGGTTTGGAATTGAAATGGTTTTGATGGAAATGGTTTTCAATAAAAATGTGTTTTTATTGAAAGGGTGTTTTGGCATGACCGTTGGGAATATGTGGTGTGTGTTCATGTTGCATGTACGAGGCTTGGTTGAAATATGACCTTGTGCTTGGTGCCAAACGTTTAATGGCACAATGGTTACTATATGTATGCGGCTTGGTTGAAATATGACCTTGTTCTCGGTTCAAAAGATGTAATGGCACATGGGAAACAACTACCTTATGGTGAATTGGTAGATCGATGAGAGATTGCTCGTGAGTATGGAACTGTCATAACGAAGAATGCATGGTTGGTATCATGGGTTGGGAAATGGTTGGGTATGCTAGAAAAAAAGGAATTTTTGTGAAATGGTTCTTAAGCTTGTTTGGTTATTTTTCTAGAAAAAAACTTGCTGGAAAATTTGTTTTAATTACTCTTGGAATGCCTTTGGTTATGAATGGTTTTGGAAACTTGTTTATATTCAGTTATAAACCGCATTTGAGAAAATGTTTTATATAAAATGTTTTTATATAAATGTGGCTAACTCTTCTATCCTAGTAGAGTGAGTAGGGAAGTCATTGGGGAAAGCCTACTAATTTTTATACTCACCCATTCTTTGGCATGTAGGTTCTTTTGTAGAGGTCGTATTCTGGGACACAGGTAAACGTAAAGAATCTTATTGTTAGTGGCTTGTGGTGATGCTTGGGAGATGTTGTGGAGAATTAAGCTTGTAGAGCATAGAGTTTTAGTGTCTTTTGAGAGTCTTGAGTTTTTCATCCGCTGTGTACTTTGATTCTTAGTTTGGTCTTCCGCTGTTGTGTACTTTGATGTAGTTTGATATAAATGAAGTGTTTATTAGTATTTCATTTGTTCATGCATCATATAGTGAATATTTGGTTATGGTTGGTTTATGATTTTATTTTATAAAGGGTAAATCATCCCCCTAATGTACTTGAAACCCTTCGGCATTTATTGACAGCCTTTATCACCTTGGGGATGTTGCTTAAGGCCTAGTAATGACTTGTTGTACTCTCAAGCCAATGAGAATTGGCAGGTCATTACAAATGGTATCATCTTGTTCGGTCCTTGCCTAACAAGTAATCATCGATGTTCTTGGTCTTGGAGTTGAAATCCATTATTTTCTATTCCTTTCGTCGATATATTATACAAGAGTAGGATTTTCTTAACTTGAAATTGTATAGCATAAAAGGACGTATCTAACCCGTTTATGCTGAACTTCAAGTTACCAGGGTGTTGGGTAAATAAGTATTTTGGATATACTTCTATAATGCTGTGAAATTTCATTGTCATGGGTTTATCTACTGAGATGAGCCTGACATGAATTGTAGAGGAATGAATCCCCACTAGGATTTTATATCTCATTATGAGGACTGATTTGTGATTTTTTCACGGTGTGAATTTTTACAAAATGCAAAAATTGTTTTCAAGTAAAAGATTTTGAAAATAGGGTATTTAGTGTATTTTGAAAATGGGTTGATTTTCAAAAGGCATGAGGAATGTTTTGAAAAATGTTTGAACATGGGAAAATGGTTGTTTTGAAAACAATGTTGTGATAGATGATATGATAGAATTTGAAATGCTAAGTCATCAGTTGCTAAAGAGTGAAATTGACGGAGTTTATTATTGTTTTATAGAATTGCACCTGGTAGGTGTCTTCAGAACTATCACGAAGAAGATGTAGATAATGTGGTAGCACCTAAACCACGTGTGAACCCAGAGCTGGTTCAGAGCATTCTCCAAGATTTTCAAGCTGTCGATACAGGGAACTGGAGGAATGAACCAAGTCATGTGGATCATACCATTTAGTTCATGAAGCAGAATCCACCAAACTTTCAGGGTGATGCTGAACCTGAGAAGGTAGAGGTGTGGCTAACTAGGATGAATCGTATCTTCAATTTAATCTACACACCAATAGATCTAAAAGTAATGTCAACGATGTATATGCTTGTGGATCGTGCACGTCAATGGTGGGATTTAGCGGTGCATGATAAATTAGATGAAGGCCTTACATGGGATGATTTTAAAGAATTGTTCAAAAAACAATTCTATCCTCTCAAGTTCAAGATCCAGAAGACAACAAACTTCTTTTGATTGAAGTTGGAGAGCCTCTCTGTCACAGATTATGCACCTAAATTCATGAATTTAGTCTGTCTTTGCATCTAAGGTTGAGGAAAGTTCGTCGTTAAAGGCATGCATCTTTGAATCAGGGATAAGGTAATAGATTTGATAAAAAATTGCGGTGCTCTGTATTACGGATTATACAGATATGGTGAACATAGCAATTGTTTCTAAACGTGTTATCTCGGGATCGATATGAGGAAGAATGATGATACCTATGGGAAACTGTGGGAACCTAAACACTAGGAACAAGGGGAAAAGGGATACCTATTTCCATGGTGCGAGTGCAAATTAGAATGAGACGGCGAGATCAGTGAACCTTCCTACATGACCTCAGATCAAAGAAGGTTGCTTTCAATGTGGTTCGATTCACCACATAAAGAGAGAGTGTATGTCGCAACCTAGAGCATGTCACGATTGCAAGCAGATGGGACATCTACAATGCTATTGTAGGAATGCTCTGAGGTCGAGTGCATGTGACACTTCGTAGGCGTCATAAGTATCGTATGCTTTGACAAGATGAGGACAATAGAATCAGTCTCATCAGTATAAGAGAGCTAGCCATGGTGATTCTCGAAATACCATGACTCCTCAAACAGGGCAATCTCAGCAAGGCAACAAGGTGAATAGTGCAAAGATGAAGTAATTGTATGGAGCTAAGTAGATGATTATCGATGATCAGACAGGACCATTTACAGTGAGAGGTATGATTCTTTTGAATTCTACCCTTGTGCAAGTCTTGTTTGAAAACATGAGTTAACAAACATGATCCATTAGAGCATAACATAGTCATAATAATAAGCATAAAATTATCATTTCTTTCAGTTATATACAAATATTTATAAAATTATTATGAGAAAAACATTCTTCATCACAATCACATAACAACTTATGAATAAAGATTCCTATATCTCATATACACAAAAAAATAAAAAAATATTCATACATCTTATTCACAAAATAACATGTGAATAAAGCTTCACATATCTCATTCACAAGAAATATTTTTTGAACAAATCTTCCCACATCTCAATCACACAAAAAAAATGATGATATATTCAATCATCTCATATATGAAACATATCATTATCTCATGTGATATGAAACGTCATCAAATGCATTAGAAGGTGATATAGAACCCCCACCATACACCATCTATAAATATGTGGCTGATATGACAAAAATAATTTAATATATCATTGAATCACATGTGAAATATAGTGAAATATAATATTTATAATTAATCACATAATAAATAACCCATTTAAAATAAAAATGGGTTTCACAACACATTATTCTAGTATCACAAAAATTGGTTTCAAAGATTTAAATGGTCGATAACAAAAACATTATCACCTAAAAATAATATGTCATAAGATAATTTACATGGTGATTCATGAAAAATATTTTCCAATGATATAAACCCATTAGAGATATAGATTAAAATGTTGGTGAAATTATTAAATATTTTTTAGAAAACTCTAATATTTTGAATAAATGAATATGTAACAATCACTATGAAAATTCATTTTTTAAAACCATGAACTAAAAAAAATGAAAAACATTTACATTAACAAAAATATAGATAATTAATATTTTAAAATACACAAAAACTATCAAAAATCAACTTGGAGTGTAAAATAAAAAATTTTACTTTTAGAGGATGTAAAACAATATGGATTTTATGAAACACCTTTATTGAAAACCCACATAATACTATATGCCATAAAACATCCATTTTAAAATTAGAGAAGAAATTAATAGAGGTCACATGTTTAAAAACATATTTATATTTCAAAATAATAAATAAATAAATTTTGGGAATAATAATCATGGAAATGATTAAAAACCATATCTATATAACTTGAAATTTCTTTCTTAAAAATGTTCAACATTTATGAGAATGAAATTCATTAATAAAACCTTTTTAAGTTAAAAATATTGTTTTTACCAGAGAGAAATGAGGAAATATCTTATGGACTAGAATGTATACGTATTTATCAAACCTAGATTATTTAAAACTAAAAGAATATCATTTTTACTCTAAGAAATAAAATTTAAGTTAATCAAATTCATTAGGATGACTTAATTCATAAATTAACAGGACATTTATAAATGGGTAATGTGGCCAATATGTAAATTAATGAAAAAAGTAACAGAAAACTAGTACAATAAAATAGTAAGATATACCTGAATTATATAAAATAATTTCAAAAGGAACAATCAAAACTCAATAAATGAAAACTGATTTTACAAAAAAATCTTATTATACTAGTAACATCAGAATAACAAGGTTATTGTGAAATTGAAATTCATATATATGTAAATGAGGGATATTAAATATAATTTAAGGAAATAAGGTGGGTAATATCCCATAAAAAATAAATTATGTTATATAGTATCAAAAATGTCTCAATGATTTTCAAATGAGACCAATTAATCATTATAATTTGAGTAACACTCAACTCAATACCTCTTGAAATAGAGAGATATCTAAATTGAAATTCAATTATCAAGAAAAGGGTTATTTCATGATATTAAATATCAAAGGGGGATTATATTCACATCTTAAATTAAATCAGGTGTATAATAGAAAAAATTTCTAAGATGGATGAATATGAGACAAAAAACTCTTATCTTGTGTTTTTGCTAACTCAGCCTTACTCTAACCTCATAATAGACATGGATTTTCACTAGGTATTTTGCATTGAAATGAGGGTGTAATTATTAAAAATAGTTACATGAGGTTCCTTGACATGTGATAGGTTTTTAGGGGCATCAATATGGTATAGTTTGGAGGTTAAATATGAAGGTAATGTGAGTCTTGATGTGGTGGAAGTGTGAGATTTTTATAATTGAAGAGAAGGGTAGTTTGGAAGTAACCCTAAGAATTTAATTAATATAAAGTCTTTATTCATGTTTTAATGGACTCAAAATGGAAAAAATATAATGGAATGTGGGTGTGGGTCATAAATCACAAAAAAAAAACTTATTTTAAAACATTTTTTTAACATGTTCTACCTTTTCCCCTTAGAAAAATACTTTTTAACCATTTTTAATTTTTACAAAGTTAACTATTTTTTAACCTTATTAATTAATTTTCATGAAAAATTTAAAATTAATTTTATTAATTAATTTAAAAAATTTATAATTAAAAAATACCATATTTTAAAATATATTCTTTTAATTGAGTCAAAATAATATTTTTTGGGAAAAAATGTTTTTAATATTTAAAATTTTGTATAAGGTAAAATTATCATTGTTACTTATTTATATTTGATAAAACGATTTATTATTAAATAAAATAAAATGCATGACTGTTTCATGTAAAGGAAAAACGCAATGTCACCTTGAAAAGAATTGATTCAAAGAAACTACTGAAACAAGTATTTGTAAAACTATGATTTTAATTTTATTCCAAAATAATATTAAAAATAAGATATATAATCTTAAAACATATATTATAATGAATAGTTTTATTGCGTAATTTTTTAAAATATTTTAGTATTTTTTACACATTTATAAAACCATAAAGAATTATAATTTTCTCAAAAACCACAATTTTTTACAAAAAAAATTTGAAAAAATTAAAAAATTAATACATAGTAAATGATGATGTTGTAAATTAAAAATGAATTTTATTTTATCAAATCTGAATTTAATAATCTATAAATGTATCATTCAAAAAAAATATAATATAAATAAAATCAAATTTATTGAAAATAAATTTTTTCATTTCTAACTCATTTTAATTATTTGTCTTCCAAATGTAATATAATTGAATGGTTTGACATATCAATATTTATTATAGTTTTTTCAAATATTTTATTCAAATATTATATATTTTTATTATATTGGGTGGATCATGTAACAAAATTTAATGAACATGCCAAATGTTTTTATAAGGTCAATAATTTCGGGTCATTATATTGTTTTCCTGGGAATATGTATAGTAATTATCCAAGTAGATTATTCTAACTGTAAGAGAACTTGTTAGAGTGATTTATAGATATTGTGCCAATAAACCTATAATAATATTCTATTTTTTCAAATTATTTTTCATGTTAGACTTTTTATTTTATATGGTAAGTTAATCATATTTTCTTTAAAAGACTTGTGTGCCACTTTTAAGGGAGAAAAATAAGTTTTAATAATTTTAATTAATGATTTCACATGTATTAAAATAAACTCCCATGATTATGATCTTTATACATAAAGTATCTAACGATATTTTTATGAAAAAATTTATTTTATTAAGCCTATTTCAAGAGTAAAAAAATATTTGATCTCATTATATATTATGATAAAAAGAAAAAAAAATCTTATGGGATTTAATGTTTTTAATAATGAACTAATGGGAATATTTATTTTTTATCCTTTATTGAGATTTCTTCCCATCCCTTGTTTTTAATAATTTCTCACATGTCTTAAGTATGAGTAATAACTATATCATTTTCTATCATTCCTCTATGGAAATTAATTTTAAAATAAGAAAAAATGTTTTGAATGAGATAAGAGTTTAAATTTTTTGGAATCCTATTTTTATGGAAAAATATATATTGAGTGGAAGTGTTCAATGTTTCTAATAGATTAATATGTAATAGTTTTAAATAATTCTCAAACACTCTAAAACTAAATTTTAATAGAAATTTATTAAAATTAAATCCATTATATTAACAGCCTAATTATGGGTTGTTAATGGAATAATTCATTATAGTGCATATCATAAAATGTTTTAAATAACTTTTAAGGTTCAGATAGTATTATGAAAAATAATTTAAGGAATGTTAATATAGGTATTATATTATCTTGTGAAAACATTGAGGTTTTTCATGTTTCTTGATCTAATCCATTACTTTTTTAGAATGGGTTTTCATAGAAGAAACAAGGTGAATGGAGTGGAAGGGTATCATAAGGTTAGTATCCTTCAGAATTAGTTACCTAGGATGGTTCAAATTTAAACAATATTTTTTGTAGTTGTGTAAACTCTATCGACATAGGATATTAATGGTGGTACCCTTATAAGAGAGCAACTAAACTCACCATATTGGAATATGTCTATATTAGAGAACATCAAGAAATAAAAACCTTAGGATTTTGATGGAACCTAAGATCCAATGGTAGCAGAACAATATATTAATTATTTGGAAAATACATTTGATGTTTTGGGTAATTTTGGATTCCAAAACATAATTCATCCAATTTATCATTTTGAAGGAGAATCCCATAAATGGAGGTATATAATTATGAATTCCAAAGAGAAATATAAGATTGATTCCATTGAGTGGTAATTATTTACTAATGTTTTCATTGAGTAGTATTTTTGTATGTTGTTTCATCTTATGATGGTAATTAATTTTTTTAATAGAAGAAAAATGTTAAGTTCTCTGTTTTCACCTATAATAAATGTTTTACTGGATTTCTCTGGTCTGAACGTAATTTCATTCTAGACAATGATATTAAAAATGAAATGTTTTACATGAGATTGAAATAAAGGTTTTGAATATATTTTACCACTCATGAATTTAAAATCCATGTGAATGATTCTTAGAGTGATGAGAATGTTGCGATAGAGTTTTTCAACATTTTCAAATATAAATATAAAAAAGTGATCTAGATGGAATGAAATGGGAAAAAATCCATGAAATAAAACCAAAGGTAATGGGTAAAAATCATCATATTTTGAAAATAGTATTAAGAATCATTCAAAGGATTGTATTCTGATATCTAGAAACTTCTATCATTATGACATCCAGTACATTTGTATTTTTATTTAATAGGAAAGAATATGGGTAATGGGAAAATAAAATATTTTAAACATGCTGTGTATTTTTTTAATTATATAAGTCGGTATTATATGATAATAATTTCTAGTAGAATGAAATAAATGATGGTAATTATCATGATCCTGAGAATAAGGGTTTTTTATTTTAATTATTTAATTCCATATACCATCAAATGGTATAGTTAATGGACAATTACTTTTCTACATAGAGCATACCAAATTATTGTTTGATTCTGATGCTACACATTATTTTTTCTATGTGGAATTGTTTGAAAAAATGAGAAATTACCTAAAGAAATTGATAGATAAAATTAATTTATAACTCATGTTATTATTTAGTAAAAAATAGTTATAGGAATATTCCTACGATTATCTATACAATTATTTTTCCTATAAATCTAATTTTTTCCCGTAACTGGGTTTGATATCATTCAAGGTATGTATTGGATTTTAGTTTACCATGGTATTATAAACTACAGACCTAAGAAAATTATATTTAATTTTCATAGTGAGTTTAAATGTATATATTTGAGTTATTTTATTCCTATGATAATATATAAAGAAGGAAACAAAATAGTTAAATATGTATGTGAATATCATCTTTCTCATCTTGTTAAAACGAGGGAACATATTAGGATTAATGATGATCTAGTTGTAAATGTCTATATTCATGTACCTCTTGATTATTTTAATGGTTTTATTCGATATTAGGAGGCTCAATTACATATTTACATAGTTCTATAATTTAATATATTTTCAATAACACCTTATCAAATTAAAAAATTAGACTTATTGAAACTAAAAAATTACAATTGTTTCTTGAAAAGGGTTTCATTTATCCTAGTACATCACCTTGGGGTCCCCCTATTTTTTTGTTAAAAATAAGGATCGTTCAATTTGAGTTTTCATTAATTGTATATTATTAAATAACATAACAGTAATGAACATGTATTCATTTCATCATACGTATCTACATAAATTATTTGATCATCTTTATGGAGCTCAATATTTTTTATATATTGATCTCAGGTTTGGATATCATCATGAAAAATTAAGGGAGTAATAAATTATGAAGATGGTGTTTTTTAATTATTAGGGTCATTATGATTTTGTGTTTATACCATTGGATTTTACTAATGCTCCAATTTTATTCATGGAATCAATGAATCGAGTTTTCCTTTAGTATTTACATAAATGTTTTGTTACGTTTATTATTGAATTTATATATTTTTTTTTTCAAAATTTTTGATTAAAATTAAACAAATCTAATAATTTTTTTAAATAATTTAAAATAAAATATGTTTTATGGAAAATTTAGAAAATGTGGTTTTTGGTCACAAAAAAATTTGTTATATTGTACATATTGTCTCTTAAAAATGCATAATATTGATCCTACTAATACAAAAGTGGTAGAAAAGTTGATAAGAACTACAAATTTCAATCACATTTGATGTTTATTGTGGATTTTTAGGTTACTGCATAAGGTTTATCTTAAAAGTTTCTCAGTTATCTATCCTTATAACAAATTTTACTTTAAAATGAGATATATTCATCAATGTAATGGAATTTGATGTATATTATTTGGTATTGAAACAATATAGGTTAATTTTCTAATTTTTTTCCTTTACATCTAGAAATTGTGAGTTTTTTTATCTATAGTGACACTTCTCTATTGGGACATGGTTTTTCCTTAAGGAAACACAATAAATTAATTGAATATACTTCACAGTGATTTAAAACCCATGAGATGAATTACCCAACACATGATTTGGAACTGGATGTAGAATTTTATTACTTACGAAATGTAGAACCCCCAATTTCTGGTATGTAACCCTCTCTTGATGCTTTTAATGGTTTTATAGTTGAGGGTGATGAATGTGAGAGTCCAGAGAACTTTAAATGATGTTTTGAGGCAAAGGGGAAGTCTCACTGACGGTGCATGATTTGTCTAAACCGTGTGGTAAAACAGTGCGTAGTTGGTCTTGGAGGTAGTAACTTCTGCATGGGTGGCACATGGTTTTTCTAACCGTGTGGCCAAACTATGCGTGGAGTGTCTTCTGAGGAAGTGTCTAAGGCATGGTTAGTGAACGGTTTGTCTAACCGTGCCGGAAAACTGTGCAACCACTTAAATGAGATCCTATAAAGGTGGATCTCACACGTTTTTGCCTCTATGTAGATTTTTTCCTGATAAGTGGCCATAACTTGGGATTTTTCTTCTCATAAGGTCAAAGAGGGTTCTCCCATAATTTTGGAGGAGATCTGAAGGCTTCTCTTGGCGAATCGAAGCCGGATTCTTTAGGTATGTGACCGTTATTCTTCGTTCTTGATCAGTTTTCTAGATCTACTTAGATATATTTCTCCTCTTCTCTTGGTTTCTTAGATATATGCCCATTATGGGTATATCTATGTGTGTTGATGCCAAATATGATGAGATTTGGTCTTGATATTTTTAGGAGAAGAGATCTAAGGTGGGTTTTTGGAGAATCAACCCGTGTTTCTTGAGCGTTCTTCGACTGTTGTGGTTTTCGTCAAAATCATTGAGGTAGGAGGCTTCACTCTCAACTCCTCTTGTTATAATTGATTATATTAGTTTTAAATTGGTTTATTTGATTGTTTTTTATTGTGAAAATCTTGAAATGAATCTTCTTTAGTGATGATTTGTGTTTTGATGTAATTGTGAAATCTTGGTGAATTGTTGTGAAAAGTGATTTGGCTTCTTGAATTTAAAATGTTTATTTTAAATTATGATTGCTGAAATTGTAAATGGTTTGATGAAAAATGGGTTTTCAATAAAAATATCCTTTTATTGAAATGGTTTGAGATTGAACAGACTTTGATGGATTTGGTTTTCAATAAAAAGGGAGTTTTATTGAAATAGTGGAATTGAAATGGTTTGAGATTTAAATGAGTTTGATGGATTTGGTTTTCAATAAAAACGATGTTTTATTGGAATGGTTTGGAATTGAAATGGTTTTTATGGAAATGGTTTTCAATAAAAATGTGTTTTTATTGAAATGGTGTTTTGGCATGACCATTGGGAATACGTGGTGTGTGTTCATGTTGCATGTATGAGGCTTGGTTGAAATATGACCTTGTGCTCGGTGCCAAACGTTTAATGGAATAATGGTAACTATATGTACGCAGCTTGGTTAAAATATGACCTTGTTCTCGGTTCCAAAGGTGTAATAGAAAATGGGAAACAACTACCTTATGGTGAATTGGTATATCGATGAGAGATCGCTCGTGAGTATGGAACTGTCATAACGAAGCATGCATGGTTGGTAGCATGGGTTGGGAAATGGTTGGGTAGGCCAGAAAAAAAGGAATGTTTGTGAAATGGTTCTTAAGATTGTTTGGTTATTTTTCTAGAAAAACAACTTGCTGGAAAATTTGTTTCAATTACTCTTGGAATGCCTTTGGTTATGAATGGTTTTGGAAACTTGTTTATATTTAGTTATAAACCGCATTTGAGAAAATGTTTTATATAAAATGTTTTTATATAAATGTGGCTAACTATTTTATCCTATTAGTGTGAATAGGGAAGTCATTGGTTAAATCCTATTGAGTTTTATACTCACCCATGCCTTGGCATGTATGTGCTTTTGTAGAGGTCATATTCTGGGACACAGGTAAATGTAAAGAATCTTATTGTTAGTGGCTTGTGGTGATGCTTGGGAGATGTTGTGGAGCTTGGAGCTTGTGGAGCATAGAGTTTTAGAGTCTTTTGAGAGTCTTGAGTTTTTCATCCGCTGTGTACTTTGATGCTTAGTTTTGTCTTCCGCTGTTGTGTACTTTGATGTAGTTTGATATAAATGAAGTGTTTATTAGTATTTCATTTGTTCATGCATCATATAGTGAATTTTTGGTTATGATTGGTTTATGAGTTAATTTCATAAAGGTTAAATCATCCCCCTACTTGAAACCCTTCGGCATTTATTAACAGGCTTTAGCACCTTGGGGATGTCGCTTAAGGCCTAGTAATGACTTGTTGTACTCTCAAGCCAATGAGAATTGGCAGGTCATTACAAATGGTATCAGCTTGTTTGGTCCTTGCCTAACAAGTAGTCATCTATGTTCTTGGTCTTGGAGTTGAAATTCATTCTTTTCTATTCCTTTCGTCAAAATATTATACAAGAGTAGGATTTTCTTAACTTGAAATTTATAGCATAAAAGGACGTATCTAACCCGTTTATGCTGAACTTCAAGTTAGAGGGTGTTGGGTAAATAAGTATTTTGGATATACTTCTATAATGCTGGGAAATCTCATTTTCATGGGTTTATCTACTAAGATGAGCATGACATGAATTGTAGAGGAATGAATCCCCACTAGTATTTTATATCTCATTGTGAGGACTGATTTGTGATTTTGTGCACGATGTGAATTTTTAAAAAATGCAGAAATTGTTTTCAAATAAAAGATTTTGAAAATAGGGTATTTGGTGTATTTTGAAAACGGGTTGATTTTCGAAAGGCATGAGGAATGTTTTAAAAAATGTTTGAACATGGGAAAATGGTTGTTTTGAAAACAATGTTGTGATAGATGATATGATAGAATTTGAAATGATAAGTCATCAGTTGCTAGAGAGTGAAATAGACAGAGTTTGTTGTTGGTTTATAAAATTGCACCTGGTAGGTGTCGTCGAAACCATCCCAAAGAAGATGTGGAGAATGTGGTTGCACATAACCCACGTGCGAACCCAGATCTGGTTCAGAGCATTGTCTATGATTTTCAAGCTGTCGATACAGGGAATCAGAGGAATGAACCAAGGCATGTGGATCATACCATTCAGTTCATTAAGCAGAATCCACCAAACTTTCAGGGTGATGCTGAACCGGAGAAGGTAGAGTTGTGGCTAACTAGGATGAATCGTATATTCAATTTCCTCGAAACACAAATATATCTAAAAGTAAATTCAATGACTTATATGCTTGAGGATCGTGCACGTCAGTGGTGGGATTTAGCGGAGCAGGCTAAATTAGATGAAGGCCTTACATGAGATGATTTTGAAGAATTGTTCAACAAACAATTCTATCCTCTCACGTTCAAGATCCAGAAGACAACAAACTTCTTTAGATTGAAGCAGGAGAGCCTCTCTATCACAGATTATGCACCTATATTCATGAATTTAGTTCGTTTTGCACCTGAGGTCGAGGAAAGTTCGTCGTTAAGGGCACACATATTTGAATCGGGGATAAGGCAAGAGATTTGATAAAAAATTGAGGTGCTCCGTATTACGGATTATACAGATATGGTGAACAAAGAAACTGTTGCTGAACGTGATATCTCGGGATCGATAGGAGGAGGAATGATGATACCTATGGGAAACTGTGGGAACCTAAACACTAAGAACAAGGGGAAAAGGGATACCTATTTCCATGGTGCGAGTGCAAATTAGAACCAGACGACGGGATCATGGAACCTTCCTCTACGACCCCAGAGAAAAGAAGGTTGCTTTCAATGTGGTTTGATTCACCACATAAAGAGAGAGTGTATGTCGCAACCTAGAGCATGTCATAATTGCAAGCAGATGGGACATCTACAACGCTATTGTAGGAATGATCCGAGGTCTAGTGCATGTGACACTTCGTAGGCATCACATGTATCGTATGCTTCGACAAGATGAGAACAGTAGAATCAGTCTCATCAGTATAACAGAGCTAGCCATGGTGATTCTCGAAATACCATGACTCCTCAACCCGGGAAATCTCAGCAAGGCAACAAGGAGAACAGTGCAACGATGAAGTAATTGTATAGAGCTAAGCAGATGATTATCGATGATCAGGTAGGACCATCTACAGTGAGAGGTATGATTCTTTTGAATTCTACCCTTGTGCAAGTGTTGTTTGATACTGGTGCATCGCATTCCTTGATCGTCCCCCACTTGTACTTGAAACCCTTTGGCATTTATTTCCAGCCTTTGGTGCCTTGGGGATGTCGCTTAAGGTCTAGTAATGAGTCATTGTACTCTCAAGACAATGAGAATTGGCGGGTCATTACAAAAGATTTAGATACATATTTATTATAGGGTAAAGTTTCAAATATATAGTTATTATAAAATTTTTAAATTATATATTCACTAAAAAGAGTTGAAAATGAAGAAATAAGGTTTTTGTATCCTATAAAAGAAAATTATTGTATAGTTCACTATTATTTAAGGTGAATAATACATAGTAGTTGATCACTTATGTTGAAAGGATAATTCATTAATAGATTTGATTTATTCCAAACATGATCTTTTGTTTAATGATTAGATGGATTTTAGACTAGGAATTTTTCATGTATGATATCATACTCTTTTGGTTTTTATGTCAATATAGTCATCCTTATTAAATATATTTAATCATGCTCAAATATAATAGTTTGGTTTTAAATAAATAATATTGTTGGTTAGTAAAGTTATGTTTCTCCAATTTAATATTGAAAAATATGATGTTATGTGATATGAAAATAGGTTATGCATGCCATGTGATCCCCAATTGAAGAAGGAATGATTGTGTGAATCTTATAACTCTCAATTTTCTATTCAGCATGGAAGAACTAATATTTATAGATACGTTTTAGAATATAATTTATTTGATATAATGAAGAAGTATATTTATAATTTTTGCCCTGATCTATTTGAATTATGAACAGGTAAAAGATGAAAAAAATACCGAAGGGGATTATTCAGCCTTTTCTGGGGCCTAAATTGAAATGGGAGAATATATCCATGGATTTTGTAGTGAGATTACCCAAGAAATCTCATTATAATAATGTGATTTTTTTAATTATTGATCATTTTACTAAATAACAATTTGTTTTCTATTTAATATATTATATTATAAGATAAAATTTATATATTTGATCCTAAATATATTTTTATAATACTTGGATAACATATCTCAATTGTATCTAATAATGACCCTAGATTTATATTGAATTTTCTAAAGGGACTTCCAATATCAATGGCTAAT
Organism: Viscum album; assembly: GCA_963277665.1. Lineage (NCBI taxonomy): Eukaryota > Viridiplantae > Streptophyta > Magnoliopsida > Santalales > Viscaceae > Viscum > Viscum album. Next base: position 928,685,012 of record OY728150.1, on the reverse strand, counting down.
GAGGTAAAATTAAATAATGTTTTTCATCATCAGTTTAATGGATAGTATATTTGAATGATTTAGAATTTGGAAAATATGTTTTGATCATAATCAATAGGTTACCAATGAAGTTGGGATCAACATCACAATTTTTAGGATTTTACATATAATAATAGTCTTTATTTCAATATACAGATAGAAACTTTTTAGGAATTATTTAAAAAGTGGTGTCAGAATCCATCTTGATTGAATAAAGTAGGTGAATAACTTTTTTGGATGAGAATGGGTAGAAAAAATGGTTAAGAAATTAAATATTATTGTAGAATAAATTATGGATCCTCAAATTAATAAAAATAGTTATGTAGATAACATGATCAAATGTATTCCAGTTTAGATTGATGATCATGTCTTTCTTAAAATATATCCTTTGAAAGGTTCCATGAGTTATGGAATGAAATGAAATTTAATCCCATGATTTTTTTTATTTGTAGAAAATTATATAAAATATTGAATTAGTTTGTCACTGAGTAGATTTTCATTTGATTTTATCTTGGGTATATGTTGTGTTTCATGTTTCAATGTTAAGGAGATATGTACCTGAGGAATATCATGTTTTTATCCCTAAGATTTTATATTTGGAAGATAATAATTCATATAAGGAAAATCCAATTATTATTCTAAATTACATAGATTTTTTATTATTAAATAGGGTAACTCACCTATTTAAGGTTTTATAGAAAATCCATGTGATAGAAGAAGTAACATGGGAACCTAAAAAGGATCTGATAGATAAATATACCCATATGTTTAAGTGGTAAATAATATTTTAAGGATTTAATTTCATTAGGGTGGGAAGAATATGAAAACTGAAGAAATTTTAATAATAAATTATTCTCATATATTATTAAAATTCTTTGTTATATTTTATGGATTCAAATTCATTACAATAATCCTATATGATTTTTTATAATTGAAAAAGAAATTTTTTTTATTTTAATTAATGTGTTTCTATGTATTATATGGTTTTATTTTAATGTGAAATTTAAAAATTTAATAATTTTAATTTGGTAAAATGTAATTTATTTTTGATATCATTATATAAAATACATATTAGTATGAATTATTGTGATTTTTTAGAAAGCATTGATTTTTTGGGGAATATTAAAAATATCAATTTTTATAAAAACTATAATTTAGTATCAATAATTTAGATATTATCAATCTAATTTAGAGAGGTTATAATATAAAATAATCCACCTTTTACTAAACAAAATGAAATTAATTCCTTATTAGTTAACCTGAATCTTGATTTTGGAATAAACTACTTTTTTTCTTTAAAAGGCATTTTCAAAAATATTGTTTTATATGTTGTTTTGAAAACATATATTAAAATAAACTTCTACCAATTTTGAAAAAATAATCAAGAAGAATTAATTTAATATTTTTCTTCTAGATGTTCATCTTTATTAATGTGTTCAATTTAATTTTTGATTATAATGAATAGTAACCTTGGTAAAATTTTCTCACCATAGTAAAAGTAAAATAGTGTAATTAGGTTCAATAATAAGTTATAAGGTCATAAAATCTAATATTAAATATTATTTTATTATGTTCTCTCAAACATTACCATATTTTATTTGAAATTTTATATATTTATGGCCTCTTTCCATGGAATAATAATTTATTTTATTATAAAGCATTGAGAAATTACAAGACTTCCACTACCCTCAATTATAGATAGGTAACCACATTCCCTATCCTATTAAAATATGTTTATAAATTTATATTTACTAATACCTACTAAAATAATTTATCAAGATCCCTCCACACATCTTAGAGGTCCTGGAATCACCTGAAGACCAATATATATTGTTTAATGTTTAATTTAAAGGAGTTTTTCATAAAATAATGAAATAATACTTAACCTAGTGTTTTCATGTCTATTTCTTCTTCCAACACTATAAAATATTATATAACCATAATGATATGACAAAATTAGTTTCTTTAATATAATAAAATTTTATTATGTTGACGAAAACACCTTTTTATATTATTTACTAACTACTAATAAATGAAAAAAATCACTATTGCCTATGTGTATACTACCACCTCTACAAAGAGATGTGTTTTTTTTCATAAAGTCCTCACAAGAATAGTTATTATGATAAATTTAATTAATATATATGATATTTATGAAATTTTAATTATTTTTTAAATATAATACATTACTTACCTTCAATCTGAACAACTTTTTATAAAATGATCATGTTTATCATGTTTGTGTGTGGACTACTACCTTCAAAAATAGATGTGATTTATTTCTCATGTAAAAATTTATATAATGATCCTAAAATTGAATTAAATTTATAAAAATTAAATTTATTTCATTATTAATATATTTTACATTATTTAATATTTTTCCCTTTGACAATGCTCAAATAACCAAAGTTGTTTTAGGATTATGAGCCTAATATAGAAAGTATTTTCAATCATTTTATTCTAAATTTCATTTTTTTAATTCCACCAATGTGTTATTTCAACGGAAATTGACACATTTTTTGTTATAGAATCATTTCTGAGCTTAATTGGAAAAATTGAATATTTGGCATTTTAACTTATTTAATTATTTCAATGTTTCAGACATAACATTGTTTCCACAGATCCAAAGTGATACATTATTCTTTTATTTGTTTATATGTTCAATGGGATTTATTTTATCCTTATGGACCAAAATATCAATGAAACATTTAGAAGCTTAAATCCTGCTCACAAGGCGTACCTCAAAAATTGGGCAGAGATCTTGATAATTTTACAGTTGGAACACTATCTCATATATTATAGAACCAATTGAGTTGATATTTTACATTAATCAAAAAGACTTCAGGAGGCACAAGTTTCATTAATATTTACATTCATGATTCATTCATTATCAAATTCATTAATGCATTTAAACTAGGTGTGTTGGAATAAGAAGTGTCTGGTCGACAGAAATATATTTATGGTTTAATTTGGCTATATATCTCTCCCAACAAGTCCAATGGTGGTCATATTTTGTAGTTAAAATGGGATAAATAGTGTAAAACATTCAATAAGGAACAATTTCAAAATTATTTCATTGAGGAGGCCTTCCATGTGCCTACAGTCTAAGAATATTTTTGTAGCCAAATTTTCACCCCCACGCTCTATAGAAGAGAGAACTTTCTTCTTTTCAAATTGTTCGAAACATAGGGGAAGCCTTTCTGGAAATATTCTTTAGTTTAGTATTGTATAAAATATTCATTTCATTCTGTAATTTCATTTCAAATTTTAATTTAAGTGTTTTCCTTTCTCTCTTTTTCTTTCTCTCTTTTTTTTCTTCCCCCCTTTTCTTCATCACTGTGAACTCTTATATTCATGATCATGAGTACCTAACCTGAAGAAGTTACCAAGGATAATTCATAGGTGATACCAATTCATTTAACATTAATTAATAATGTTTCTTATTTTCTTAGAGTTATTCCAATAGGAATCTTAGTTGAAAAGGCACCCTTGTGTCTCCACTTTCCACCCATGGTTTAGCCTTCACTTTGGCAATATTTTCCCTCGATCGAGGATGGGGGTGTGAGGTCTCTTGGTGGTCATTGAGAGTACTGTATATTCACAACCACATTAATAGGAGGATTTTTACAAATAATATGCAGTGTGTTCATTATGTAAATTAGAAACTAATAATGAGATGGTGAAAGTTCAATTCGGGTGATGCTCTCAGGAAGGTATCCTTTCTTCTCATCTTTATCTTGTTGGAATTTTTTTTGTTTGAATTTCATTTCATGATTAATTATATTTTATCATTTTAAATTATCAAATATCAGTTCTGGTCATTTTTTCATTAATAAAAAATATATAAAAAAGCAGAATTAAAAGTAGGGATTACTTGATCGCAAAGGCTCTTCGAGAGTTCGACCTAGGTCAGCCACTAGGATGCACTAAGTATAAATATTTTTGAGAGCACACACGACAATGCTTCATTAAATTGGAATATTTTCTGAGGTTCCAAGTGGCCTAAACTCGCTATTTTTATTTACAATTTTTTAAAAAATTTCATTTCATTTCAAAAAACACCAGAAAAGAATAAATTTCAAAAACAACAAAAAAATATCTTTATTCATGACGTATTTCAATTCAAAATTTTATGCATGGACTGACCAATCTTAGGTTCGAGAAGAAGTTTAAAATGATCGTGACGCTACGTATCAAAATATTAGATATGTTGTGGAAAAATTGGAGATCCAAATAATGTTAATTTCTGAATATGTTCATCCATACCAAGAGAAACCTGAGCCGAAACCTAAACCAGAACCTAAACCTGAAAATGGGGAGGAATAAATTTCAATGATAATTTTTTTATGATAAGTAAGATGAGGAGGGTTATAAAGAGATACTAAATGAGTTAATAATATAATCCCATACTCAACCATTTCTCGAGGAGGTCCCTATAGTACACATATCATCTGATTCACTGATGGGAGATCGATATTTTTTTGGAAGATTCATAGAATCACATAGTTAAATAGACAGAAACTTGATATTCCCATCTTTGATATTGAAAATTCAACACCTTTTGAAATATATATTGCATTGGAATATGATGAGGAAGATACACCTAATGATATGGAGTTTCCAATTGTCCTTTTTTAGGAGATAAATTTCCATTCTAACATTATTGAATGGGAATATTTCTTTATCGATTCATCATGTTTTAATCCTATTCATGCTAAATTGTTTTCTGACTTCTCCTTCCCTAAAATTTATGATATAGAACAAAACGAGTAGACCTTGGATGCTTAGGAAGAGACCACACAAGTGGTGGTGATCTAAGAAAAATAGCTAGTGAATCATGTTGTGTGATTTCCTCCCCTAAAACAACCATCATATCATATGGTGGAGGACACCACAGAAGTTCACAGGGAGGACCCTATTTTCTTTTCCCTCAAACATTGGATCTCAAATTCTATCTTTATTATTTCTTAGGGGTTTATTATTTTCATATATTATTTGGGGTTATCTATTATTTATTTCTACTTATGGACACTAGAAAAAGTCACATGTGGTGGTTTATCTCAAAAAAACACACTCACCTTCTGATTGGGGATAACTCACTACAACTACCTGAATAGGGGCAGTAAAAACCTAGCACCCACATGGGAGGTCAAACCAAGCATTATCCCTTTTCTATACACTTTATCTTTCTTTTTTTATTTTTCTTATGATTTTTTATTTCTTTCCTGACATTTCAAAGTAGTTACAGGTAATACCATAACTCAAGGCTGCCCGTGAAAAATAAATCAGGTTGTGTCTTTCCTTTTCATTATTTTTTTACTACCCAATTTTAATTCAGTGTGAAAACATTTATTGATCTTATTTGTGATAAAATGTGGGTAGTAAATGGGATAACATTGTGGGATGAATTTCAAATTATTTTTAAGAATTTTGTGTCTGATTTAATTTTATTTTTCTTATTTTTTTTTAATTTTTCATGTTTTAATTTTTTTTCATTTCTATGTGCATTTTTAGGATTCTTGAGTTGAATTGAATACATTGGAAAATTAAAACCATATTGTTATTTTTAACACATTTCTTTGTTTGAGTATTTATTGGATTTTGATTTCCAGTCTTTTCATTTGATGAAGTTTGGTTTATTATAAAACTCAAGTGCACTAATACTGTCTAAATTCAAAATATTGCCTAACATGAGAGATTTATAATACTTTTCTGATATATTATTTAGATTTAATTTTTTCTTGAGAGTCTTTATACATGTTTTTTGATCTAGAATGTTTTGTATTTCCCTCTTTCAAAGCTGGTAGAGTTCATGGAATGTGCCAAGTATGATTGGGGAACCACATTGAAATCCCTTTTTCATTCCAAATTATGTCAGACTACCTTTTAATCTGACCATTATTAATTCCATAGTATCCCTGAAATACCTTGTTAGTCATCCACATTACAAGTAACTTATCCATTTACAACCTTCTCTAGAAGTTAAATTTATTATTATTTCTAAAATCAAGTGTGGCGGAGGGAGAAGATGAACTATGTTTTGTTTTCCTATAGAATATGTATAAGATGAATTGAAAGTGTTACCATACTTATTACAACATGGGTGGAATAAATGTCATAATGGAAATATGGATGGGTGTCCCGAAATATAATTACAATTATGGGATGGGTTTTCACCAATTTTGGTGTAGCGACTCAAGTTTTTGGCCCGGTCAGACTTTGTAATATTTCTACGAATAATTCAGAGCTAGGCGCGAAGACGGCGTGCGATTTCAAGGCCCGGTGTGCCTGGAATTAATTTTATGAAAATATTAAGTATTTTTATACTATGCACGTGGCGAGGGTGTGATATCTCCTAAAAGGTATCTCAGATGGGGAATCCGAGGGCACGATTGCGTTTGGAACGTGCCGTTTACCCTAAGCGAGTTGTAAAATTTGCGGGCGCGGGCCTGCGGTGGAAAGCGCCACCAATGGCGTTTTCGTAAATAAGTAGAAAAGTTCATTTATGAGTGTTAGCTCTAATAACTTCTGAATGGAGTCTTGGATGGCAATTCTGATTCCGTCGTTGCGTTCAGAACGTCGTGTTTACCCTAAGGGCGACCTTATCCTTGTCCGCGTCGGGCGCGGGGTCGGGGGTGTGTCGGGCAGGGGAGTTAAGCAGATATTTGTTGGAAACAAATATATTCCCCCCTGTTGGACGTGCGGTGCATCAGAGAAGGAACTCCTCCTCCTTCCTCCTTCTCCTCCCCTTCAAATGAAGAATTGGTGGCCGAATCGCGTGAATAAGGTGCCGTCAAGCTCGGATTTCGACGGCGGACGCTTCAGGATCGTGCAGCGGAAGCTTTGGGAAGTGGATCGTCGGTGTTTCACCCGTGAGGTAGGCAGTTTGAGTTTTAAAATCTCAGACCTCGTTTATTTGTTGTTTTTCTTCAAATCGTTATAAGGGTTGTGTAGTTATGGTCCCAAGGTTTCCGAAACATGTTTCAGATCTGATTTTGGAGCACCGGGGTGCTTCCGGGGGTCCCCGGAAGTTTTCCGGCAGTAGCCATGGTGGAATCCGGCGAGGCAGGGCGGTGGCGCGGCGGTGGAGTGGCAGTTTCCGGCGACGATGGCGGTGGCGCGACGGAATCCGGCGGCGGCGCGGCGGTTTCCGGCAAGGCTGGCAGTCGTCCGGCCAGGATTTTCCGGGGGTTCTTTAAACCCCCGTAACTCGCAAACCGAAACTCCGATTTGCAAGCCGTTTGTAGTGACCCATTCCTTGCGTCGAGACAGGCATTTTGAACTCACTTTGTAAATTTTATGGTTTGGGATCGTGGCCCGAGAGTTTTAAACGTCGTATAAAATAATAATATTTTATTATTTTACGACTTCGGGCCGTTGTAACATCTACCCGGAGTGTCCGAATGACATGTCGTCAGTGGCGTTGAGACCCTGATGGTAAAACAGACTTTTTGAGATGGTTTCTGGGTGTTGGGTCTGAGAATGGGGTGTGGGCCCCATGAGGCTGTGTTTTGGCGATTGCGGAGAAACGCAGCTTTTGCACCAAGAGTCCGATTTTGGTAGATGATTAGTCGATCCTGTATGTTTTTCCGAGAGGATCGCAATGGTGTGATTTGTTCGATGAGTTTTGGGATCGACGTGTGGGCCCCGCCTGAGCTGGCATTTGGTGAATAGTTCCTTTTTCACCGGGTGTCCGTTTCGGACGAACGAGTAGTCGATTCCGCTTGTTTTTCTGAGGGGATCGCTGTGGTATGATCCGCTCGATGGGTTTCGGGATCATTGTGTGGACCCCGCACAAGCTAGCTATGGTGAATAGTGCCTTTTTTACCGGTGCTCTGTTTCGGACAAGTAAGCAGCCTATCCTGCATGTTTTTCCGTGTAGATCGTGATGGTGGCCTCGGTATTGGCCTTGGAGGTGCATAGTGTGGCGTTGCTGTGGGTCGATCGGGTTATCGACATTTTGGATCAGCAGTGGTTGAGGGTACTCCCTTGGTTTGTTTCCACGAGGGTTCGTATGGCATCACATCCTTCGTATAGGTTTGTGATCCTCTCGATGGTATGTTTAAACTGTTAGAGTTGTGGCATCCCTCCTGTGGGCCCAAAGCGGGATCCTCTAGCATCTTCTCCCTAGATCGAGTTCTTGGTATCGCTGTGATTTGTTATTCACAGGTGGCGATTCCCTATCTAGCATGTTAACCCCGTAGGGTTTGTGGTATCTTCAGGAATATGATCCCCTACGCAGTGGGTCGTGATTAGTCGGGTTGTGGCATCGTCGGGTATACGATCCCCTGCTCAGTATCAGGTTGATAATAGGGTTGCGGTATCGTTGGTTACACGATCCCCTACTCAGCACGTGGTTTCATTAGCATTGAGGCATCGTCGGGTATACGATCCCGTACTCAGCATGAGGTGTATAGTAGGGTTGCAGTATCATTGGTTATGTGATTCCCCACTCAGCACGTGGTTTCGGTAGGGTTGCAGCATCATCAGTTCGATCCCCTACATTGCGAGTTATTCCAGTTAGGGTTCCGGTATCGTCGTGAACACCTTTATATGGGTGACGATCCTCTATCTGAGTGGTGTGCTTCTGTTGAGCGCCAGATAGGGTTGTGGTATCCCCCAGCGGATCCTGGGTGTGATCCCCTATCTGTGAGAACTACGTATGCCAGATAGGGTCATGGTATCCCCCTGTGGACCTTGAGAGTGATCCCCTATCTGTGAGATTCGTATACTGGAGTGGGTTCTGGTATCTCCTATTAGACCCTAGGAGCGATCCCCTATCCGAGGAGTTTGGTGGTTATATTGTTTCAGTGAGGTTACCTTAGTGATGCTATCCGACGAGCGTGATATCTCGGGTGAGCATCTGAGAGGTTTGTGAGAAACCCGATGGAGTGTCTCTCTCAGATGAGTGTCATCTGGGATGACAGTGATCGTGGAGTGTGCTCAACTGGTAGTGGATAGTTACTGGCGATGAGGTTGGTACCTCTTATGGCTTGGTGTATGAACTGAGTATATTTGGATTGTACATGGTGTATGTATGTGTATACACTTGAGCTGAGCTGACTAGTTGTGTTTAGCAGAGGATGGTCATGAGATGGAGTTTATCTCTCTTCTAGGTTCCCTCTGGCTGGGTTGAGCAGACTGTTGCCTTTCACTTTCTCCCTTTGGTTTTGGGTTTTTGGGGTGCCTACTGAGTATGTTTATACTCACCCCTACATGGGCTTTTCCCGCACATGTTTGTGTCTTGTGCAGACCACAGGCCTTTCGACGGAGTCCCAGGAGGACCTAGAGCAGGAGGAGATTAGTGAGCGTGTTGACCGGGGTGTTTACCGGAGCTCTGCCGAGGGTGATTTCTGGAGGGTGTTTGTGGAAGCGTTTCTCTTCTTCAGAGCAGGTTGGATGCACTTTTTAGTTTTCTTTTGGTGGGCCCTGTTTTTCTTTATTGTACTTCTGCTGTACTCTGGTTGTGGGATAGTGTATGCATGCATTTACTTTTCAGTTTTCTATATCTCTGGACTATTTCATTGAGGTGTTTATGGGTGTGTGTGTACAAGTACCTTAGGCTAATGCCTCCCATGTGTGTGATAGCCTACTCGGCGCTGGTCGCCAACCCCTGGCCTATTGGAGGCGGGATTGGGGAGTCACGGCTCGAGACCCATTGGGTCGGGTCGTGACATTTGGAATATCAAAATATGCCTCTCTTTTCTATATAAATATGATTCTGAAGAGAAATTCATATCTGAATTCTAGATGAAACAATGAAAAAATTGGAGAAAAGAGGAAAGAAATTCATTTATGCTAAAATTAAATGTTTGAACATCCCAAAGGAAGAGGTTTTTGGAGTCTATTCATTTTTTGAGCTGATTGAGGAGAACACCATTCTTGAGAAATATTGTTTTCATGCATTTACTTCACTTTAGATCTCCACCCTCCTCATTCTGCCTCAGATATTTTTACATTTTCAACCTTCCAACCCTAATAATCAGAACAACCCATGAAAAAATACATCATTATTGAAATATTTTTTACACTGTGAAGTGGATATATTAGGAGGATAGAATTCCTATGTAGATTACACATATTATGGAGAATGATAAAAACATCACATTAAATATCCTTGAGTGAGGAGAGAAATATTTTTCTAGGAAGGTAGGTATAACATGCATGGGATGATTAACATGAGATTGAATGAATTCATATGATTTTTGAGAAGATCTGAAATTTTGATCCATGTAGGAGGCATGATATTTTCCTTGATATGATAATTGGGTTGTGATGTCATTTATGATTTGGAACGTTTATTTCGACCTTGGTATAAGATGATTTCCCAGGAGTGAAATGTTTATGTGTGGGGAAATTGATAGAGAAAATATTTTCAATCATTTTAATCTTAATTTCATTTTTTCAATCCCACTAATGTGATATTTCAAGGGAAATTGTCACATTTTATGTTTTAGAATAAATTTTGATCTTAATTGGGAAAAATGGCTTATATGGCATTTGAAAATTTTTAATTATTACAATGTAATAGAAAAAACATTTTATCCAATGATCCAAATTGAAAAATTACTCTTTTTATAGGTTCCTATGTTCTATGGGGTTCATTTTACCCTCTTGTACCCAAAGCTCAATCAATAATATGGAATCTCAAATCCAGCTCACACGGCATACCTCACAAACTGTGCATAGATCTGAATAATTTTATTTTTGGGACGATATCCTATAAAGTACAGGATTAATTGATATTATATTGTACATGAACCAAGAAGACATATGGAGTCACAAGTTTCATTAAGATATCTCTGCCGAATTTTCTTAATTCTCAATGCCACAAATGTGTTTAAACTATGTGTATTTTAATTTGAATTGTTTTTTAGACAGAATTAAATTTCCAGAGTAATTTGGCTATATGTATCTCCCTATGTGTCTAATAATGATAAATATTTTCTGGAAAAATAGGGTATATAGTGGAAAAACTCCAAAAATGGAACAATTTCCAAATTATAACATTAATGAGGTCATCCACATGCCTACATTATGAGAAGAGTTTTGGAGCCAAATTTTAACCCCATATCCTTATAAAAGAGTGTTCTTTCTTCTACTCAGAGTGTTGGAAACTTAGGGGTAGCCTCTGTTATCTATTTTCTATAGTTATTATTGTATTTAATTTTCATTTTATTCTGTAATTGCATTTCATATTTTAATTTAAGTGTTCTCCTTTATCTCATTTTTTTCTTCCCATATTTTCTTCATCATGGTGAACTCCTATACTTATGATCATAAGTAGCTAACCCTAGGAAGTTACCAAGGTAGTTATTCAAAGTTGAACAATGTTCATTTCACATTAATTCATAATTTTTCTTATTTTCTTAGAGTTATCTTGAGGGTGATCTTAGTCAGAAAGGTGCATTTGTGTCACCACTTTCCACCCGAGGATTACCTTTTACATTTAGAATATTTTCCCTCGATCAAGGAGGTGGATGTGTGGTCTCTTAGGGGTCATTGAGAGTACTATATATTCACAACCATATGTAGAGGATAATTTCAACACATATTATGGATTGTTTCCATTAATTAAATTAGAAACTAATAATGAGATAATGAAGGTTCAATCTGGGTGATGCTATCAGGAATGTCTCATATTGACCGAAATTTATTTTGTTTGCATTCATTGTGCTTGCATTGCATTGCATTTTTAATTTTATTTTTTCATTTTCATTTATCAAATATCATTTCTCGTCATTTTTATTCATTAATAAAAAATATAAAAAAGGTTGATTAAAATTAGTGATTACTTGATCATAAAGGCTCGACCAGATATCTCCCTACGTTAGCCACTAGGCTTCACTTAGTATAAATATTTTTGAGGGTGCACAGGAAAACAATTCATCAGATCCAGACAAATAAAAAAAATATCCATCATGAAATTAACTAATTTTGTAGCAATATAAGACATATTAACAACTGAAATAAAATCATTAATATTAAGAGAATAAAACTGAAATTTTTATTAATAAATTACAGAATTAATATATTTTTTTTGACATGAATTATTGAACGTAAGTGGTGAGTCAGACTTGAGGTAACACATGTTTCCTTAAAATGTTATTTTAAATGTTATAAAACATTATCTTCTATTTACTATAAATCCATATTCTTTAAAATGCTTTAGGTACATTATAAATATGTTAAATGTATTTTCAAATTCATATAAATGAATTTTCAAATTCATATAAATGAATTTTTAATTTCTTTATGATGTATTTATATAAATAATTTTATAAATTTCTCGAAAAGGTTATTTTTGAAATTTTTTTAAAGTGAGAATATAATTGTTTTATGTATCATACATGAGAATTATTTCCAACCATAATGGCCATTATAATTTTATAATATTCACATAAAATTATTCATGTTTTTGAAAAATAATATCATATTTATGATTTTTTAAATTATTTTTAAATGATATTTCAATGAAACGTAAGTTTTATCCTTATATTTACACAAAGCCTAAAAGTACATCTATATATGTTTCAAACAAAATTATTTCATAGATTTTCTAATGAATATGATTTGTTTTTTTTAGTTTTTTTATTATATTTTTAAAATTTATGTTATTATATTAAATATCATATTTCTCTCAAATATATTGGAAAATTATTTTGGTCTCTGGGGAATATATGTTCAATTTAACCAAGTAGGATATTACATTTGTAATAGGTTCGGTATGAATGGTTGTAAAATTGATTGAATGAAAATTTATTAAGGTACCTACATAGCTATTCTATTCTTGAATATGAGTTTTCATGGAAGTATTTTTATTTTATTATAAGAAATATCGTCCTTTTGATTAAATAAATTTCAATCCCCCTTTCATGAGTAAAATGCTTGTTTTTCAAGAAATTGGAAAAAAAGAAAAAAAGAAAATGGTTTCATGTGTATCCATGATTTAGAATATACCCTAATGATTTTGATTTTGATTTTATGAATTATTATGAGATTTTTATGACTATATATGAATAATAAATCTTATATCATGAGTAAGAAAATTAATATTTTATCAAATATTTTATTAAATAAAATATAATTTCTGTTTTATAGGAATTCATGATTTTCAAAATTTACTAATGGGTTTATTTTTATCCATAACTGGTATTTTAGTGTTCATACCAAGTATTAAAATGTTTTTAGTAAGGACTAAGGATGAATAAGAACCAAATAAATTTATATATTTATGATGTGGGTCTTCTCCTTAAAAGAAACAAATATATTTTCAATGAAACAAAAATTTAAATTTATAGAATCTGGCATTCTGGGAAATATGATATTAATTGTAAGTGTCAAATTTTTTATAAGATATTTATATGTAATAATATTAACTAATTTTCTAAAATTATGATCCTTAATGATCATGGGAAAGTAAGAAAATTAAATCTTATTTATTAAACTCAAAATCAGGGGTTTTTAAGGCACAAACCTTTATCAAATCCACAAATTAACAATATAATTTCCTCATTCCATATAATCCTTACATAAATTTATGTATATATACAATCCTAAAATTAGATTCTAAAATTATGAATCAATAATATAAAAAAATATGAAACACCTAAAAAAACTTGTTTGACCTGTATATATATAAATAAAAATATACATCAAACCCTCATCGCACAATATTATTTTTCCAAACATATTATAACATAGAACTTCTCATACTTATTTAATTTCATAAAAACAAACCCAATTATATATTTAATTAAATTTAATTAAATAATAGTGATTGATATAATTTGGAAATGAAACAAATTTACTAGCCTACTATATTTTTCATTGGAAAATTGTGGTTTTTGAAATTAATTGTATATAATATTAATAAAATTTAAATATTAAAAAATGAAACAACATAATGTATGAATTTTTATTTTAAATCTATTCATTATTTATACAAAAATACCATCTACTCATAAATGTGATTTTTCTCATTGAAATAAAAAGAAAAAATAATTTACATTTACAACTACATGATAAGTTATTCAACTTCATAATTAGATATAATTATATATATGTATAAAAGAGAAATACAAGTGAAATAGTTAAACTATAAAAAATTGAAAAAACAACATAATAACTACATTCCATAAAATCTCTGTATAAAATAATGCATATATATAAACATAATATTTTATTCTAAAGTGATTTAAAATCAATCTAAAATCATGTGAAACTGTCAAAACTATATGATAGACCTAAATTTTTTAATATATAATCATATAAAAAAATATGTCTAACACTCATCACAACATATTAATAATTTAAGAGCATTATTATATAGACCTTCCCAAATAAATTTCAATCTTAATTAATCAATATAATTAGTGATATTATTAACTCAGTTGACATAAATATTAATATACAAAATTATTATGGAATGTAACTTATTTACTAACTTATTGGATATTATGATCAATAAATATTGTTTTTATATTATAGTTTTCTATGGTGTTATTCACCTAGAAACATTAAATTTATATCAAATGTAATTCAGTATTAATTAAATTAATATCATGTATAAGACAAAAAGGTATTAATCAATTTAAAATAAATTACGAAAGGAAAGTGAAATAATTGAAATTGATATCAATTTTCATAAAATGATTTTGGTTTGAAATAATCTTAATTAATAAAAAACGTTTTTATCATTAGATACAATAATATGGTGATCACCAAAAAATATATTATATTGGGAAATATCATTTCCACCAATATATAAAACATGACATTATATTGTTAAAAAATAACCACTAAAATGTTAATTTAGTTACTATTTTTCTAATAAATCATGTATTTCGTGAGTCACCAATGTGCATGGTTCACCAATATGAAGATAAATATCCATATCCTCTATTGAAAAAAATGTTTTCATCAACATGTATTCTTTCTCACTCTAATGTATCAAACTAGTTGCATTCAAACATAATAACTCAGTATTTAGAGTAATAATATAATGTAATAAGTTTCACCACTACACTTCAATATGTTACATATATTGAATGTAGTTTCATGTTACCTATTTTAACAGAATAGTTTGTTTGAGTTCTTATCATGGCACCATAATTTTGGGTTTTAAATTTTAATTGATGTTTGTTAATAATGAACGTGTATCTATTAATTACAATTAATTTTCCCTCACATAAAATTGCATTGAGACATAATTAAAAATCTATACTATCATGTGACACCAAAATACTATGTAAAATCTTAGTGTATCATACATTAATGATTCATTATAATTATTAACTATGTTTATATTATTTATAAGTTTAATATATGTGTGCATTATGTGATATTGAAACAATGTAAGAAATATCATACTATGTACCATTTACCTCCATCTAAGAAGTCATTAATGATGAGTTGTATTTATAATTTCTTTATATTGTCTATAAAATTGTAGAATAAAAAATTCTAATATGGTTTTATCATTATAGGTAAATAGTAATTAATCATACTTACTTGATGTACTCAACCATGAAATTATAATTAAATAAAATTGAATGATGTATTGTATCCCTCTCTTCAAAGCTTAAATTAGTTAATGTATATAAACCTAGAACCCCTTGGTTATGAAAGTAATGGATATATTTGAATAATTTCGTCACAATTATTTTATTCATTTATCATTAAAAATTATACCTCATATGCATGTGAGTATACATGGTGAAAATACATTTTCTAGTTCATAATGAATGATTAATGTGATTTCTTTTATATTAATAACAATATTTTTGTTTAGTATTTTTGAATAGATACCTCTATACAAGTTACCCAAATAAATAATAGTTTCCATTACATTACCTATCATCATGTGTCAAATGATTATTCTGATTAGCTAATTAAGCATGATGTAATAATCATGAGATTTTAGTGATATTAAGTAATTATATCAGTTATTAAATCATTTATCTTTTTTACTTGAATAACCATCTTTAACATTGAGATTTTATAATATATGATTTTTTTATCTCTATATTTTTTGTCGCATAACACTATGTGGAACCGACGACACATTGTAACCTATTTTTTGGATATATATATTTATTAATAGACTATTCATTAATGATTTTATATAATAGTAAGTAATCTTTTTTTCATAATATTAATAATTTCTAGTTGAATAATTTTATTAGATTTTTTTAACCTCAATAAAATCTAAAAAATGTTATATCATATTTAAGGAACAACAATTTAATTAAAATAATATATTTTTTCCATTCCTATTGATGTTCATATCCTTCTTCATACTATGTATATTTCTCGTAGGAATAAACCCCTTATCAAGAAAAAGTCCTTTAATCTTTTATAAGAATAACAAAATCAACATGGAAAATCCATCTTATCTTTTTAAATAATACTATCATGTTTTAATTGATTATTTATATATGGATGATAACTAAATAGGAAATGAGAATGTCTCATGAAGTTAATATATTATTAAAGAAATATTATAATTGAGCATTTATTTTTCTAATAATTACAAAAGTTATTTTACCCTTAATCATCCATCTTGAAATCGTTTAATATGAAGGAAATTCACATATAGCACTCATAAGAGAAAAAAACATTTGAAATGACTCCTTCTATGATGAATCATACATAGGCATAAAAATGGTCCTAAAATTATTCAACTCTTCAATCATAGGTTTTTGATACATATGTATATCATTATAAATATCATTAAATATAGAAATAATTATTTTAATAAAATTATATGGATTATTTATTCACATCCAAGGATGATTATTAATTATATAAATGGTTATATTATATATGTTGTGTGATGTATAAGTATATTTGAGTGGATTAAACCCATAAAAAGATAAAGACGATCATATTTTTTTTATCTCAGAAGGAAAATCAATATGATGTTTCACATACTTTTGTTATGGTAAAAAATATACTAGGTGGACCAAATGATCACTATTTTAAATTATTTTTAAATGCCATCTCCTATGATTTTAAATTTTCTAAAATATAGAAATTCATTGAGGAATCTATGTCAAAGGAAGTTTGACATGATTTTCTTGGTAACTCTAGATGGAATGTCTTAATTTTTTTTTTTACTTTTTCTACATGTAATACACCACTTAGATTCATTTTATAATTCATTTTAATTCTAATAAATCCAAAAATTATTGCAATTGGAATGTATTTTATTAGATGAAAACCCAGTCGGGCTATGAATGTTAATGCCTCTTAATCATTTTATTGAATGTTTCAACTATTAGAAATAATGTACTTAATAAAGCAAATAAGTTAGCCAAACCCACTATTACAAAATCCAAAAAACATTTTTCAATTAAATTGTCTCCCCAGTAAATAATGTTCATTCATCTCAAAAAATATATATACACTTCTCAATAAACATCATCACCATTTTAAAATTATAAATGTCATTCTTTCTTATGTGTGACTGAACATAACATTGAATTTCTAGTCGATACTTTTGATTCCATCATTGGTGTACACTCAGGTTGATAAAGAAAAATAAACCTATCAAGTATCATTTCTTCCACACAACACTACTTGGGTTTTTCAACATTATTTATTTTATGAATTATTTCAAAATTATGGTGTTATGAAATACAATTGATCTAAATTATAAATATAATTATATGATAATATACCACTTCACAAGTTGATAATGATCCATTGATACAATTATAACAATTTAATCAATAAAACACAACCTTTGATGCATTATTGAATGAAAAACTAAAAATGATTTCATGTTGATTATGAAAATCATTCTGGGATTTATTAAGAGAAAACATCCAACTTCTATCCATAATGATTTTAAAATTATAATATTTAATATCATAAAACAAATCTCAATTTTCAAAAAAAAATAAAAAATATTTATTTTATTTTTAAGTTGTTAGAATACAAAATTATAAATAGAAAATAATAAAAGTATATAAAAAATTCTAAAAACATATTTATTTTATAAAATTATTCATTAGATCAAGTAAATAGAATTTTATAAAAGATTATAAAAGTTCAAATATACTTATATTAAATGAAATTATAAAGAGTTTATAAAATATATATTTTTCTAAAGCTAACAAAGTAGACACCATCACATATATATATATGTGAGTAAAATTTATAAAAGTATTAAATTATAATATTTTATAAAAAAACTAAAATATAAAACTATATTAATTTATTAACATATTAAACTATGAAGATATAAACAAATAATAATATTGTATAAATAAATCATGTAAATATAATTTAACATACTATAGAATTTATAATAGTATATAAATTTACAATGTTTTAAAACTATATCATAATAAATAATTAATTAAATCTTATATATAAATAATATAGGTACAATATGATATACTATACAATTTATAAATGTATATAAATTTAAAATCATATAACTTGTAAGAGTAGAAATGCATAAAAAAAACTTATATAGATTATATAAGAATAATATGATATATTATGTAATTTATAAATGTATATTTAATAATAAAAATGTATATGTACAAGTAATAACATAACATAATATTATTATAGATAATTATAAATTTATATTGAATAAATTTTATATATTTATAAAAGAAACATTGAACATTATTAAAAAAATTAAAACCCTAAATAAAAACCTAAACAACAACCATTATCAGAGAACAAAATTTTCATATCATTAATAATAACAAAAAATTATACAAATATTGTTAATATATAATAGAAAAAAATATACTAGAAATAAATTGATAAATAATGTCATGTTTAAATAAAATAAACATTCAATTCCAAATTTAATAGAAATGTGGGAGAAAAGTCAATAATGTGGATTGTCAACGTGAGATTTAATGATTGGGCTGTAAGGAGATAAAAAAATGATACTTGATGAAATCATAATAATAAGACAGTGACACCATTTTTGATTGTAGGGGGAAACCATTGGATTCAATGTGTTAATTGATGTTCATGGGGGGATTAAAAAAACAATATAATAGGGAGGGGGCTTTGACCATTTATATCTTATAGTTCTATTTTTATGATTTTTAAATCTATAACAATAGCTGGAACACAATTATGATTTTTAAAAACTGTAAGAATATGTTTTTCACATACTATCTATAACTAAATTTTTTAGTAACCACAATAATAAATAACTATTATTAAGGTTTCTAAAACTCAGAAAACAGCTCTCCAACCATAGCCCAAAAATATTGCAATGTTACGTGATGTGAAAACCCATAAACAATATCTTTGTTAGATAGTTTGTTATATATGACTCAAGTTGAGTTAAAATTATATTTCATAATTATTTTTGAGTATATAATTTTTCATAATATTTATGAGTAATATCTATATCAAGAAGCACAAATATTTATGGTTATCTTAACTACAAATCAATCGATGAAAGCAAGGAGAGTTTTCTAACATCTTAGCCTAAAGGGGGAAATATTGATGATATATTATTCACCTAAGAATAAATTATATCATCTTCCTCACATCCTAATTGATTTAATATTTTCTCAATTAAATCTAATTTCCTTGAAATTAACGTCACACAATTTTTGGCTAAGTATTCACTAGAAATATAATCTTCAGGTTCAACTTATTCCTCAAACAAGACATCCAATGTTTAGGATATATAATTTATAAGAGTAATAAATTAATAAATAAAAAACTAATTATTGACTTTAAAAAATATTTTTCATTAAGTAAAAGGAATTTAACAATATTCACATTTATGTGGGATACATATATTAATTATTCTATTACAAGTTTCTAGTTAAATCTCAATGTTTTTGAACAATTTTCCTATATTTATTCACTAAAAATAATTTCCAAACTATATACCAACATTTTAAATTTGTTCCTAAAAATATTCCCTTAATAATAAAATTGGTGAAATCATTAAATAATTTTTCCATTAAACATTGTTTTTTTATACTGATGTCAATGAGATGTGTCAATAAATCAATATTGGAACACAAAACACCACATTCTATTAAAATTAATTTATTTGTCCTTAAATTAATAGCTAAAAATATAAACCTTTAAATTAGTGAGTGTTATAACCATTCAAGTTTCTATGTCTATGAAATTACTTGATGTTACACATAATTGAAACAAGTAATTTAAAAAATTTCACAGTAATTTCATTGTATGATTTTTTACCATTATCGCATCACTTCTATAGTTTTTGGATAAATGGATGAAGGTCAGTGAAAATTTAATTTCTATGCATCTTCATTCCATAAATAATGATTGATATAATGGTCAATGTTTTTTATTCTTAATTATTGATGTAAATTATAAAGGGAATAAGACAACAATCCATACTAAAATCTCTATTTTGAATCTGTATTATTTTGTTTTTATATGTGTTTTAGTTGAATATTGATTGATAGAATATGATATTCATGATTGATATCAATGTTTTATGTATTATTATGGTAGGACCTTCATTTAAGATAATATATAAAAAATCCTAAAATTTCGTGAAGATAAAGGATATTTGTGCCATAATGCGAAGCGAAAATTATTGAAACTGGAAAATAATGAAGAAAAAAATGATCAAACATGAGTCAAAACAGATTATGATATCCATATGTTTTTGGATGCCCATAATTTATTATTTTTATGGGACACTTATGTTGCTCATACATGAAGAGTAGAGATAAAACAGAGCTTCTAGAGAAGGAAAATATTAATTTACATCATGAATCATGTTTAGGACATGAATAAAGTATAAGATGCAAAGGAAAAGCCTAAAAACCCAACTTATATGATTTATGGCTATTTTTCTCTACCTTTTAGGTTTAACATTGTGGATAATTAAGGAAAAACCAAGATACCAATGTTTATGCATATCTTACAATTTGGGACCCATTAGTTTAAACAGAAATGACAATTTAATACTATATTTGACCTATGAAAATCTTAAAATGAATTTTAAGAAAATAAATTTATGATTTTGGAAAAGTGAAAATCATTCATTGGAGATGTGGGTGTTCAAACACCGGGAGGCTAGTTCTAGGGATCTGACTTGGGGATCATTATCCATAAATAGTATTTTGATTTTCTTTACTGTTGTTTTAAAATAATTTTGATATTGAAAGATTATTATATTAATTTCAACCTTTTTTTCAATATCATTATCTTTATTTATTTCTTAATCATTCCACCATGGGTTTTGGTTTATTTATCATTAGTGAAATCCCAGTGATGATTGGCTAAACCCCATAGAAGAGAGATGAATTAGGTAATGGGGTTGCATACCAAAAAAATATGATTTTATTACATTTATTAGTTAATTTTATATGATAGTATCATATTGTTCTGGAACATTGATATTATTCATCATTGATCAATGAAACACATGTCTTTAATATTGAATTAAAAATAGCATGGTTGAGATAAGTTGTTCATGAATAATGAATTAGATTATTCTTCTACTTTTGGAAATAAGATCTTAATGAGATTTATCTATTTTTTTGTCATATTGGGATGAATTATGTTTCTTTTAAAGTTTCATTAGGATTCATCATTTCTCATATAAATAAAAATGAACGTTTTTGAAGTTATTTAATATGATTTTTTCGCAAGTGAAGGTGAATTAATTTATTTAGTAAAAACACAATTGGAATCTCATTTCCATCCATTAGACATTTCATATATTTATAAATTCATTATAACTATTTAATCTGTGTAATTTATTTTTTTTAGATATATAAAATTAAACTCAGGATGACCCAACCTTCGATCGAGAGTTTCCATCAATGCATTCCCCCACTCTTTGTGAGATTGATCCCTTACTACAACAGTGTTATACCATTGTGGTGACTATAATTTGGGAGATTATGAATTTTTTATTTTTTCATGATTGTAGTATTTAATTACATAATATGGCTACATCAAATTTCAACCACACTCAATTGTTTTCTCACTATCCCGGAAAACCTCAACACCAAAACACCAAGGGTACATATATCAAAAAGATAATTTTTAAATTATGATGCTCACAAAAACAATTTATAACTACAAATTTTAAAAATAAAAAACATAACCAATTATGAATTTGAAAAAAATTATTTATATATAATTTTCAATTAAATACATTTCCCCTTATTACTTATATATTTAAACCTTTAATCAACACCCATTATATTTATTACTTACATTAACATGAATTTTTCTAATCATCAATCAAGGTAAATATTTTGGGAGCTATACTCATACCTCATGTACATGATCCTAGATATATTCTTGCATTAAATCTATATTATCCACCCCATAAAGACAAAAATAATAATTAATGATGAAGGATTTTTAAATTGGGATTAAATGTCTCTTAGGATGAGGGTACAGATGGATTGATATTGAACATCAAGTGAGGCTCAAAGAAAAGGATAAACTCTAAAGAAAAATGCATGATATTAAAAAGTATAGTGTATTGAAATTTTTATCATAAAAAATAAAATATCATCCCATACCCCACAATGTTATAGGTGAATGATCATTGAAAATGTAATCATAATAATAGAATTTCCCCTCTTTTTGTGCAAATATTTTTTTTCTTTTTTTTCTTCATTTTTATTTGAAATCTATATTTTAGGTAAGTTTCATATCCATCTCCTAACCACACAATATTTCAAATCATTGGTATGGTAATAATTATTTTTAACCTACCTGACAAAAACCCAATTTTATTTTTTAAAAATTCTCCAATTAGAATCAACCTCATATTCTTTACAGAACCACATATGCTAAAAATCATCCGTCTAGAAGTGTGATTTTTTATTCTCCCAAGTCACAAACCATATTTTTTGTTATTTTTTCAAAATGATGGATAAATAATGAAATATAATGACTATAAATACTAAACTTCCCTAAAACCCATAGAAACACTATGCAGTATCCTATCAAGATACAACATCACAAATCCACCATGAACACTTCCCCCCCCCCCCCCCCACAAACTCATTTAATTGAATATCATGCAAAATATAAAGAGTTCTGTAGGAAAGAAACATAATGGATTGAAATCAGGCTCAATACTAACACAGTAATCCATGTATTATATGGGTTAAGAAGTATAATTCTATATATAGGCATCAAGATAAAGGGATAATTAAAAACTACTTCGATCATATTAAAAGTTAATTTATTAATTCACAACCTCAATAAGATATCTATGAATTTTCTAGTAGATTGATATGTCCCAACTATCACTCAAGATAAATTTATAGAAATATTAGAAATATTTGGTTTATAATCCTCTTTGGAATGGTAAAACATGAATAATATTATTAGTTTATGGCATGTAAATAAGAAATTAGTTTACTCAAATAAAGTTCCTCGGAGTCAAAACTATGATAAACAATCATATTAATAATTTTTTTTGAAACTCAAAATTTATATAAGAATGAGACTTCTAAAAAGGACTATATATATATCATTTTTATTTATGGGAATGATATTTCATATTTTCTAGCATGTAAACATATTTTTTCCAACTTATGATTTCTACAAGATTAATAGCTAAAAGTAAATACAATTCATTAATTCATATGGGCGAGTTTAATTCAATTGATTTTAGGAAACAATTCAATTAATATTCTTTTTTTCTTATTTTTTTCTTTTTTTCTTTCAAGACCACATTCCATAAATAACTAGAGATGAAGAAATATATACAAGTAAAATAGTAATTTCCTTTTATTCAGTACATTTAATTAGTTTATATGGTTATGTATTAACTATATTCTAAATGTGAACTATGTTGTCTCTATGTGAATTGAAATCATGACCTGAATTGAAATCACAATGTGAATTGGTCTTGTATAAAGCACTTCATTTTCTTCCATCATCTTAATTCCATGGGCCTAAAAATAATATTGTTAAGGTTCATACCCTGTTAAAATTAAAAAAAAAATTAGAAAAAACAAAAAATGAGATAAACAACAATTATAATTGTTAAAATAAAAAAAATCCAAGTCCTAGTGAAATTAAAATTTTGGGTTTCCCAATTATAACTACTTTATTATGTTCATTTATTTCAAAATTTACCATTGTTAGATAATTAGAACATGATATAAAGATAACCATCTTGTATTTACCCTATTATGAATCTTTTGTGTATATGGGGTAGTCATTTTCTTTCTCTTATGTTTGTTCATCTTGACTGATACTTGTGGAGGAATTCATGTTGGGGATAAATTCAATTAAAAGATGAGGAATTTAAATCTAACATGATTTTATAGTTCACTTGTTCAACCCTAACTTCATCCTTTTCTTTAATAAGATCTCATTATGAAAATATTTCCTGATTTGGAGCCTCATTTTTCTCCTCTTCATCGGGAACTTTTTAAGGGGAGTCTCATTCATCTTTGGTCTCTAAAAATACAATTAGTTCAATGCATATATGATCAATATCATATTTCTCACCTTTTTCTTCTCCCTTTGATTCTATATATTGTACTTCTTAAAACTTATTTCGCACTTTATCCTCAACCTTCTAATTAATATTTACAACATATTTCATTCATTTTTTGTGAAGTTGTAATTGGTATTATCATTTATCCTCTAGGTATAGTTTTATGAATTTAAGGGATTCCTTAGGTTCTTGATTCCTATTCTAAATATAGAGGTTCATCTTTAGCATCCTTATTGACATGACCCAATTATTATTCCTTTTTTTCACCTCTTGTTTGAGATCCTTTATTTTTTTTCAAAATTATATTCCTCAATATCTTTCTCGTATTCATGTTCAAAACAACCTATCCTAGCATTATAAATTACTACTATGATTTTTACAATGGAATATAAATTTGAAATTTTTTGAGAAAGGCTGTTAGTATTTTATCCCAGTTCTCTGACCTTTTCATCTTTATCAACCCCACTCCTATTAATAACTATAATGTTCTACATGAGGCATATGGTAAGTCTATATTTTAGGTTCTTCTTATGAGGTTTCTAGAAATAAGGGTCTTGTTAAGGGTACTTCTCAGGTTAATAATTTCTTTAGTAGCCTTAATAGTTGGGAGATCCTCCACCAAGGTGATTGTTGGTGGTGTTCCTCTATGGGGACTAGAATTCATTATACTCAAGAGAATAATAATCATTTCAGTTATCATATTGTTGTGACCAACCTTCTAAATTTAGTTCTTCCCATGAGGTCAGATACCCTAGTGCACAATGTACATCTATGGTGGTGTGAAATTATACTTTTTTATGAAAATTCATCCTAAACACCACCAGAAACTAAAAAACGAATGAAATTGGATAATAATAATAATAATAATAATAATAATAATAATAAATGGAAGAAAAAATAAATACCTAAACTAAAACCAGTCAACCAAAATGGGATAAGAAAAGTGTTTGACCTAAACAATCAATCTCGAGTCTTGTTCTACACTTTTCTTCTCCCCTACAATGGCACAAAAATTTTATGAATCTAGATAATTTTTTTAATCCTTTTTGAATGATCAAATTAGAAATTTATAATTTCCTAAACAAGAGTAGCTAAAAAGGCATAGCATAGAAGCAATAGAGGATCGATCCCATAGAGAGAACTAAATTCAATAATGGAAACTCTCGGCCAAAGCATGGGTCACCCTGATTTTAATTTATTTTATTTAAAATTATTAAATTAAAGAAATAAAATAATTAAAATATAGGACAATGATAGAAAATTATTAAGAATAGGGAATCTGATTCAATGGGTAGCTTCACTAAATAATTTAATTCAACTTCACATAAAAAATAATCTTATTAAATAGTTTCACAAGAATTCAATTTTATAGATATGAGAAATGATCAATCCTAATAAATCAACCATAAAATCTAATTCATCGTGTTTTAAAGAACCAAAATAGCTAAGGCACATTATGAATAGATTTCCAAAAGCATAAGAATAATATATTTTAATCGTCATGAATAAATTATATCAATCATATTAGTGACTTTTCATTATTGAATACATATGTTCAATGTATCAATGATGAATAAAATATATTTTTATGAAAAATATGATACTCTCAAATAAATTTTTATTAAAAGAGATGTAAAAATATACATTAATGGTATGCACCCCCTTTACCAAATTCATCGCTCCCCTATGGGGTTTAACCAATAATAATCCAGTTTTCATAGATGGTGAATAAAATAATAACCATATGGTAGTGAGTAGACAATAAATAGTGAGAATGAAATTTAATAATAAATATTTTAATTAAAATAATGATCATTAAACATTACAAGGTATTATAGTAAACATGAATGAAACACAAAAACCAATCTATGGAGAAAAATCTCCAAGTTGTAACCCTAACAGAAGCCTCACAATGATCACAACCCTATACCTTCAATGAATTCATTTCCCATAGATGTAATCTAAAATTTATAATCCTGGAACTCATCCAATGTTTTCCTTGGGTCAATAAAAACGTTAAATTTCCAAAATGGTTGATTATATCCCTTGAAAATCCCAAATAAAAATTTCAAGAATCATTGAGAAAATATGTATGTTAATAATTAATGATATTTAATGATTTTAAATATATTTGATGTTTCATGAAAATATCATTATTAATAACCCAAGAATATCAATTCACATGATCAACCATTTTAAAATACAAATAGTTCATTTTTGTCCTGATTTTGGTGGAAAATAACTTCAAACCTTCACAAGAATTTTCTTTTTCCTATTATTCATGGTCTTAGTAAATTTATACTATATTAGGGGTTTTTTAATTCCATCTAATATTAACACATATTTTCCCAACTTTATATTTCAATATTATCCCAGATATAGAATATAATAATACAGACCTGAATGTGTGTTTGTATAACTGATTCCAAGAATGATAATAATATTATTCAAAAAATAAAATAATTAAGGGGTCATCACATCAAGAAATGAGTCCTGAAAAAAATTATAATATCATACAAAAACTTTATTTGGTAAAACATCTGAAATAATTATATTAATCTATATATAAAAAAGGTTTCACTTGATCTGGAACAGAACCCATCCAAACCATATCATCGCTTTGATTCATAAAATAAAAAATTTGATGAGAAAATTGATTGCACATACTCCTAAAAAATAACTCCAAAAATAATCAAGTCAACCACAAAACCAAAAAATTCAAATCATCCTTATGGTTAAGAGGAAATTTATTCACCACATATAATTTAAGATATGCCACAAAAACCCTAACTATAATTCTATATAATTGAATTCCTCCAGTACTGAGCGTATGTAAATAACAAAAGAATAGAAAAAATAGCGATAATTTAGCCCAAACCATTATAATAAATTTAAAAAGTGAATCCAAATCATCCCTACTGGGATTACTACATAAAACACTAGCACCAAGATGACACCCATTGAAGAGAGTGTAATTATTAATAATTTTAATTAAATCATTAGAAAGAGGGGAAATATGAATTAATATATCTATGAACAACCTCTAGAATGTCCACCCCCATATTCTTGTAAATATCCAAAACACTAAGACTTAATTAAGCCTAAAAATTATCTTGTAACTATTTATATACAAAGTAAAAATAATTATTCTCCTATGAAAACCAGAAAAGTGTAAAAGACTCTTTAAAAAGAATAATCTCATGAGATGTATACAAACTGTGAATATATTTCATAGTTAACAAAATTGATCATTCCATAACCCTATCAATTATTCTAAAAATTGTTATTTTTTTTAAAATTTTCACATTATGAAATAGCATGAACATCAATTTCAACACTTCTTAATATTATGAGAATAAATCATAACAAATAACATGTTACTTGTGTTATAAAGCATCCATATAACAAATTTTTATTGAAATTTCCATTTGAAAAGTTAGGATATCATTTTAAAACCCATATTCTTTATTTTATTGAAATTATTATTAAAATATTACCTAATATAGTTAGTAATAATTTATATCCCTACCTCACTGTGTAATAAATATTCATATAAAATTTTCAAAAAAGTTAAAATACTCCAGATAATATTTTCAACCATATCATAAACCATTGAATTAACTTCCCCAAAGTAAATCTTGAAAAATAAACTCAATCAAGATTCTAATAATTTCATCATTATTATTACAGTTAGAGATCTATAAAAAACTTATATATACATTATTTAAAACAATATTTATTTTTATGAATATTAATTAATTTCATATCACATTAATATAACTCCCCTACTTAAGATAGTATGTGGTAATTTTTGGACCCTGTTTTCCCCTCTTAAGACTTCAAAATATATTATGAAATATTTTTGGATCCATTCACTGAGAAAACGCATGATTCCAGAGCTCGGTGTTCCTATAATTAATTTTATAAAAATATTAAATTTATTTTATTTCATGTGTTCACAGTTTTTGAAAAAATATTTTTATATATCCATAATGGTGTCCCAGATTAAAAATATGAAACTATGGTTGAATCTAGAGAATGACGATTGACTTATAAGTGACCTAATGTTGGTTAGAAATGCATATTCGAAAAAGTTAGACATTGGAGGGAATGTTAACTGAATTAATTAATTATATTATTTAATTAATTCTTTTAATACATAAGAACTAATTAAATTTATAAGCTTCCTATTATACAGAGTCAGTGTGGTTAGCTATATAACTCCATGATCATTAAGATTAGACTCCACCATTATTCATTAGAGGATCAAGATCAGATGAAGATTGATAACTTGATCAAGGTGAATCAAGGTGTAGTGAACACAATGGATCTCCCCCATAAGTACTGCAATTGTTCTTTACTAATTAAATATAAAATTTCTAATTAGGTCTTGTCATTTATTCATTTATTTCCACATTATAATTAATCATTCATGATCATGGAATCTTCTTTGACATATTAGAAATTACCAATGTTTTCTTGACCCCCTGTTTATGAATAGAATTATTATTCAATTTATTATATATTATTATGCCTTGTTTCACTCTTGGGTTTCCAAAAATGAAATCATTTGTTCATAATTATTATCCAAATTTTATTATAACATTTTTTTGCATTATTTCTTTTATCATTCTTCAAGATATTCATCTTTGTCCTATGGGGTCATAGCTCAACTTTTCCGAGCAGGTTTGAGCCTCATTGAACCCCCGAATTCATGACGGATTCATGTGTGATGAAAATATTTCCAATTTAATGATGGGACATGATATATTCTAGGATTTATGTGATGATTCATATGGATCTTAGATCTAGGACTGAGTGGCAGTGAAGGGAAGACTAAGAGGAATGTGCATGCTTCATGTGTAGGATTAGAACTCCAATTTATAGCCATCGGAGGACCATAATCAACTACTAAAGGAGTATTCTATGGAATTTGGGTGCTTAATATCCCTATTTTTTAGTGGAGAAATATAATATATAAAACTGAATTGGATTTTCATAGATTTTGTGAAATCCCTAGCTACACTCCATATACTATGCAGAACATACAACAAGTAGTTCCTTGTCCACAATGACTAGGGTTTCCAGGTTAGTTAAATATCAAATTCCATGTGGGATTACCACATTTATTGTGGACTAGTAGTGGTTGTCTGGCATGTATGCCAGAATCACACATAAATTTTCATAGCCAGGTATATGCTATGAATTGAAACATGCCTATAGTACAAGGGAAGAAACAACATATTAGCCCTGGAGGTTCAGACACGCCATTTAGTACACATACATGTTGTGTGGTACAACATTTTCAATGATCTGTATGCTTAAAAGGAAATTTCTATGAAGATAGGTGAGGTAAAATGTTGTGTGGACCCCCTTACACACTGTGTAGTGCTTGATAATCTTCGATCACTAGTATCTCATACCTTTTGACTCATATATTCCCTTACGAGTATCCTATACTATGTTTTTTTCCATGTATAATGTGATGGTCTCTTTTTTATTGGATTTTGAGATATAATTTCATGTTTTCCAAGTGTTATGGTTATTTAGTTGGTGCTCGAATATTTAAGTGATCGGTAAGGATCATCAGAGAGATGTCGAGATTGGAAATCACCCATACTCCTCAATCTATTGTGTGGTACCACAAACAGATTAGGGTATTGGTCCATTATTTTCTGATTGGTACCCCCTAATGGATAATGGAATGTTTCCTCTACATATATATTGTGTGGTACCCCAAATGAACTTGGGTGTCGATCCTCTATCTATATGCTGAGTTGTACTTGCTGATGTACTTGGTGTGGATCCTTTATCTATCTACTAAACTGTACCTCATGACATATTATGGACAGTGTCCTCTATCTACCAACTGGTACCCCAAAAATAATATGGTGTGGTTCCTCTATCTACTTACTTTGTGGTAGTCCCTGATGGGATTGGGATTGGACTTCTACTTGGAGATTTCCCCTAGACTGTGGAATAATGGTGAGTTTTGGGTCCTCTATCTACTGAGTGGTACCCCTTGATAGACCAGGGGTGGGTCCTCTATCTATATATAGAGTGGTAACCCCTGGGAGACTAGGGTGTGGGTCATGTATCAATTTACTAAGTGGTACCCCATAACATACTAGAGCATAATTCCTCTATCCAACTATGGAGTGGTACCTTGATTATGGATTGGGGTGTGGTTCCTCTATGTATCTACTCAATGGCACTGTACTGATGTAATAGGGAGTGATTCCTCTATCGATCTAATGGGTGGTACCCCCTGATAGTATTGGGTGTGGGTACTAAATCTATTGAGTGGTACCCCATAAAGGACTAGGTAATGGATCCTCTATCTACTTACTAATTAGTACCCCCTAACAAAATAAGGCATGGGTCTTCTAGTTAGTGAGTTTCCCTGATACTAAGTGGGACAATGGTGATGTGTGAGTTCTACACAAGGTTAGTACTTTAGAAGAACATGTGAGATGTTTGATATCATTTAAGGACCTTAATAACTATTGGTAGAATCTATTCCTATGTTGTGAGATGAATATTAACTTTCTCTATGAATTGTGATTCTTTTATGATCATATACATCTGTTGTTTTTGGGATTTTTTTCTATATATAGTTGGAGTTGAGTTGACTACTTTTACCATATACCCTTTTCCATCACCCTCTAGTTTTTTGGGGCCTCCTACAGGGTATGTATATACTCACCCCTATATAGGATTTCTCCACACGTGGCGTGTCTTATAATGACGGGGAACATATCAGTGTATATTTCATTGGATCATATGGATACTAATGTGAATTTGACAATTTAGGGTGGTTTGAATTTTTTATTTTCACCCAATACATTCATAATTTTTTAATTCACTTATTTTTATATTTGGAAATAATTTCTACTTTGGAATGATTTTTTTTAACTTTCCAAATATCACTATCACCCTATATTGTATTCTGAAGAGGTTATTACATGCATGATTTATTCTCTAGATGATGTTGTATTATATTATTATTCCATTATGAAACAAATGATATGGTTGGGTACATTATTACATGTAATTTTTGAAAAGTCCTTCCATTTTAGTTATGAATTCCAGAGCTGTTCTCCAACCCATAGCCTATAGATTTGGACTTGGGGTAGTTCTGGCTTGGTCTTTCACCGACCAAGAGGCCCCTATGGGATGGTTCATGAAATATTAGCATCAATGTGGTTCACCCTATGGAATGTTTTTGGATATTTCCTCCTCATGAAGTTTTCTTGGGAAATTATGGAAACACTCTTAAAGTGTTTTGAGTGTGGCCTTCAAGGGAGTGAACCTTGTATTGGTATAGTTGCTGATGTATCCATTCAACAGGACTCCAAAATCCTACTTGTTAACTCATCAATCCAAGAAATTATATGTAGGGAACATTTTCACATGTACCATATGTCCTTTGGTTGTCCTTTTTGAGTAATTTACCCATATATATATTTTCATTGGATCATGGTACATGTTGATTAAATTTTCAGAATGCCTCCATAGAGACAGTTATCTAGGTTATGGATTTAGGATCATATTGAAAATCCTATGATTTATGGGACCCACTTTAGAGGCCATCATGAAATATTTTCCCTCCATGTGGGAAGGTTGCATCACCCTGCTTATCATGATGCAGATTATACTAGTAGAGAAGAATGAAGATTCACACAGTCTTGGATCACTCCATGGTTTTGAATGCTAGAGGCTGATAAGGTTCCCTGGTGAGACATATATCCAGGAAGGGGAGGATATAATTGAGTTATTAATATATGTTTTTAGGTTTGTGAAGACATATAATATTCATATGGTTATCCTTAAATCCAACCTTTTTCATGGAGCTGTTGGCACTAGTGAAATATTTTCACATAGACACATTATGAGTCGACAATCCCACGGTATGAATTCCATTAGTTATTTCATGAGGTGTACTACCCTCATGATTTCAGTCGATTAAAATTTAGGATCATTTAAATTAGGAACATGGAAGGATTACAGTTTCTAAGTATTCTACAATTTTTACGGATCGTAGGTGATACTCCATCAGCATGATTTAAGATGGTTACTTCCTAGTGTTGGAGTTTGATCAAGGTATCCATAGAGATGTCAATGTGAGTTTAATAACCGTATGAATTATCAAATTTTTTAGTGTATCAGATTGGGAACTGGTAAAAGAGAGACTCTAATCTGAGGGATTCCATGTTGCTAGAGATAGAAGAGATAATCATATAAATGAATTATCTATAACATCTGGTGTAAATTAGTTAGTTAGTTCTTAGTATAGAAGTTCCCCTCATGGTAAAATTCAGGTATATGGTCACATGGATGAGGGATTATGTAGAGGACTAAGGATGCTGAGGGAGGGGAGATGTTATGCATTTCATGTGTGAGGAAACATGAGACATTATTTCATAACTCAATGCGATGATGAGGGGAGATAGATAGTTGATGGAAAACCATTTAAGATGTTTGATTCATGATTATGGATCTCCCACAGGTGGAAAAGGTAGTCCCTGGGGAGTAGAAGTTATAAGAGGAGAAGGTTGTGTTCCTGGAGGAGCATATTTTGGTGGGGGATACTGACATGATCTCCTTCCACCACCACCACATGGAGGCCAACTCCATGCTTACGTTGTTGGCAATCAAGGTCATGGGCAACTGTATTCTATAGAGGATTATGAATCGGTAGATCATGAGATAATTAGAGGTACAATATGTGTTTATTATAGTCTTATGTTATTAATAATAGACATAGTTTAGATTCATTCGTTTATGTCTTTACTAGTTGTGATAGAGATGGGTCTTCCAATATAGACATTAGCCCAACAGATTTTCCATGAGTTTTATACTGGGAATGATTACTTGATATCGTTTATCTATCAGTTATGTGAGCTATCACTTAGTGGAGAGAGTTTCTATTGGGACCTCTAGGTCATCACGATGAGACCATGTGACATCATCTTGAGTATGGACTAGTTTCCAATGGTCTAAGACCGGATTCACTTTCACAATAGATAAGTCAGATGCCTTCAGAAAAATGGGACAATATTGTAATTTCTGGATGAGATAGATATCATAGAAGAGAAATAGGGTCTTTAGATCAAGAATATTCAACCCATTAATAATAAGGTGGTATGTTTATCCCTTAAAATAGTGGGGTCTATAGGAATCTGTATTTTTTCAATCATGGATGATTTTATGCATGTATTCCCTAAAGACTTTATTTGACTAACTTCAAGGTGGGAGGTGGATAGTTTCATCAACATTTACCCTGTGACCATTATGATATCTTAGGAAGAAAATCAGATGGCCCCTACCAAGATCTAAGAGCTAAGGGTTCAGTTGCAAGTCCTTCGAGAGAAGGGGTTTATCACACCAAGTATATCCTTCTGGTTAGCTTTAGTTTGGTTAATGATAAAGTGGGATAAGGTCTTGTGGAATGTTTTTTATTGTATTTTCCTAAATGGACATGATAGAGAAATATTACCTGATGTCAATGATTAATAGACTCTTTGATCATTTTTTGTTGCATGAGGTGGTTCTTGAATATCGATATGAGTTCCTTATACCATCAGTTAAGGGTTCAAAATGCAGATATTTCGAAGTTGGAATTACAATTTTTCTACAAAAACTATGAATATCATGTAATTCCATTAATTTTAAAAAATTACCCCCACAATGTTAACAAATATAATGAACCAAATCTTCTAGCCATACGTGTATTGATTTGTTGTTTTCTTCATTGAAGACATACTCATTTAATATATGTCATAGGAGGAGCATACCAATATCTTAGGTATGGTCTCATAGTTTTTTTGTGATCTCCATCATTATGGTATGTTCCCCAATTTCTATTTCAGGTTCCATGAGGTTCATTTTATAGTGGATGTCATTTTTGATAATAGATTATTTGTGGTCCTAACCAAGATCAATATAGATATTTCTAGGATACCGCCCAAGAGCATACCATAGGTGAAAATTTTTATTATCTTAGAAGGGTATTATAGGAGGTTCATGGAGAACTTCTCTATGATTATAGTCCCTTTAAACACCTTGACATTGACAGCATATAAATTTATATGGACTGAGTAATTCTATAGAAACTTTGAAGATATGACGATGAGGATGACGAGTCCACCTATTTTGGCACTACAAGAGGATGGAATAGTGTACACAGTATATTTTTATGCCTTCGAAGTGGTTCTCAACTTCGTTTTGAGGTAGAGGTAGGTAGTGATGACATATGGTTCAAGGTAGTTGAGACCTCGTGATGATAGCTACACAACTCATGAACTAGATTTTCTAGTGGTAGTCTTCACTCTAATGATGTAGAGGAATTAACTTTTATTAGATCACTTTTATGTTTACTTATACCATTAGAATCTCAGGTATATCCCCACATAGAGAGACCTAAACACGGGATAGAGTCACTATTTAGAATTAAATTAAGACTATTACTTTGAGACAGTCAGTAATCTAGGGAAGGGAAATTTTGTGGTTAATACCCTTATTAAAAATTCATATTCTTGACTGGTGGATGAGGCATCTATGAAATGACCTTCCTTATATCTTACGCTAGTAGAGGAGCGTAAAAATTTTCTTCAATAGATGGCATTAACTACTACACTTCCCTTGAATTCGAGGGAGGATCAATGGGTAGAAATATACTATAAGGTCCTACATGACCATATTTTTTTTGAAAATTCACAAGAGGGATTTTATGAATGAGGGACTCACATCGTCATTTTCTAGGGACAAACGGTGGTTCTGGTCAAGATGCAGGAGGAGGTGATGAGGTAGTTTCACACTTCTCATTTGTATTCACATCTAGGTATGAGGTTGACATACAATGACCTTCAGTGTATATTTTTGTGGGATGACACAAGGTGGAACATGGATGAGTTCATCTCTCTGTGTATCACATGTTACCAGGAAAAGGATGGGCACCATGTTTTGAATGTTTTGTTGTATCCTTTTGAGATCTCAGAGTGGGAATGAGATGACATTTACATTGGATTTTTTTATAGGGATTCCATGATATTGAGAATCTATGCTACCATCTAGGTGATACTTGTCCAACTTACCAAGTTGGGGCACTTCTTTGATGTCTTGAAGCATAGTTTGAGGGTGCGTTTGAGAAAGTTGTACATATAGGTGATATTATGCCTCCATGGGGTTCCCTTGAAGATTATCCATGGTTTTGATGTGCATTTCATACAATGGTTTTATAGAGGCCTAAAATATTCATTCATGGACCAACTAATGATGAATACAACTTTCCACTCCTATAAAGAAGGTTAGAATGAGTGCACTATCGAGATGATGGAGGATATGTTGAGGTATTTCATGCTAATATTTTTCTAGAGTTGAGAGGACCACTTACCTTCGGTGTATTTTCCTTATAAAAATAGATATCACTATATTATTAGCATGGAACCTTTTGATGTCCTGTATGGAAGACCCTACAGGCTACCCTTTTATTGGAATAACATCAGTAAGGAATATCTTATCTGGCTAGAGATAGTGATGTTGAAGAGAAAGAAGGTACAAGGTAATTGTGAGTAGATGAGGACATCCCAAAGCTGATATAAATCCAATATAGATTGAAATCCTAGAAACTTGCATCTCAATAGGGTTGACCAAAATTTTATGATAGTCTTCCCATGATAATAAATATGGATATTTAGTTTGGGAGGAATGAAATCCCCAAGGTTCATCAAGCCATTCTATATCTTGCATAGTGTTGGATAGGTTACTTACTATGACGCCTTATTGCCGTAGTTGGTGGGGGTGCATGAAGTCTTACCTATTTTATAGATAAGGAGATACGTGCATGACCATTTTCATGTTATTGAATTAGGTGAGCTAAAAATCATGGATGTAGAATCTTTCATAGAGTAATTTGTGGATATCACAGATTGGTAGGTGATGATGTTAGGTGGATTGAAAATTCCCCAGGTCCATATGTTGTGGGAGCATAGGAGAATATAGGAGAGCTCCAGGGAGTGATAGATCCAGATGTAGGCTTAGTATACCCAAATTTTTTCATATTTTTGGATTAACATGGAAGAAAATCTTGATGAAACAAATAATTTAGATACACTATTTTTTCTTGTAAGAAATTGAAATATATTAATAAACATTATTGGAGTCGGGTGCTATGTAAACCCACAATTCCAAAGCTTGGAGAGCTTGTTGCTAATATAACTAAAAAATAAAAAATATATTTTATATCACGTGTAATTTTTTATAAATAATTTTATCTATACAAAAATTATTCTCGGATCGAAAATATGAGGCCATGGATGAATCCAGGCTGTGGGTTTTACCTTAGGTCCAACTCAAAGTTAGTTGGTGGGGGAATTCGAATAATTTTCCTATTAGCGGATATAAAATTTGAATTAATTAATAAAATTAAGTAACTAATTAATTTAATACCCGAGACCTAATTCTTTATATAATTATCTTATTATGGAAAATATCTTTCATTAGCCACATAACCCTTGAATTTTTTATTGATGGTTCCACTATTCCTCATTAGCATATCCTGATTGGATTACCATTGACTATAAGATCATAGTGAATAAATATGCAGTGAATGCAATGAATCCTCCCTATCATTAGTGAATGAATTGTTCACCCAAAAAAAATTAAATTTTTGAGTTTCTATACAAATTTCTTTGGTTTTATTGTTATATTTAGTTAATCAATTCTGAACCATTATTATTCATTAATTTCATGGAAATTTCCATTCTTTTCAAGAGATGAGGGCATGAATAAATTTCTTATTAAATTTATTGTCTATTAATATGAAATGTTTCTCCCCCTAATTTCATCAATTTTAATATTTGGTCCAGAATGCTTGGCCAACGATGATTATAATATTTTTATTGTTCTTGTAAGAACCCATTTTTTGCTGCGAAAGACTTTGGATTATTTTTGATGATATTCTAGAGCAGTACCTTCAGACGGCGTGTGATTCCGAGCCCCAGAGTGGCTGAAATTAAATTTTCAGTGCGTTCACACTGGAATCGCCAAATAAACGGGATAACTCATAAACAGTGATCCGGGTCAAATATCCGATTGCACGGATGGGTCCGGAATGGGGTTTTTATCCTAGGAACGACATAAAACATGTCAGCACAAAATGTTTAGACCCCTCTCTCTCTTTCGGAATGTTAAACGGATTAATTAATTAATTAATTTATTCATTTAATGTTGAAACTCAAGTATCTCTTAAACGGTGGCTCAGATTGGGAAACCGAGGGAACTGTTGATTTCAGAGCATGCCGTTTACCATGGGAGGGGTGTAAGTTTTGTGGGCACGGGCCATCTGTGAAAAATGGCCCTAGGGGAATTTTCGTAATATGGCAGCCTCGGGCGCTAAGTTTAATAACTTTTGAACAGGTCCACGGATTAAAATTCCGAGACCTCCGTTGTGCTCAGAGCATGGTTTTAGCCTAGGGGAAGCTAAATCCTGACCCTGTCGGGAGTTCGGGTTCGGGCTGACGGGCGGGTGGTTAAGTGTTTTCTATTTAAACGCTTAACTCACCCCCTCCCTCTTCTTCTTCCCCACCTAGATAGCAGCACGGAGGAACTCCTACCTCCAATCCTCCAGCTCCGGTGAAGCAGCTCCGGCATGGCGCGACGCGGTAGCGGACTCCCTGTGAAGCTCCGGGCATCGCCCAAGAGGTAGGAGGTTTTCTTTTGTTGTGTTTTTATTCTCGAACCTCCTTTGAATCCAAATTTTATCGTCGAATTGTTGTTTGATTTTTGAACGAACCACATGAATGCGTAGTAGTGTTTTTTCTCTTTACATCGCTTGTTTCAGTTTATAAATCCGAGTTTCGGGGACCCCGCAATCATTCTCCCAAGATTGCGGGTTTAAGGCTGTTTTCCGGTGGTTTTGGGGCGTTCTGGCCGGTTTGGGTACTCCGGCAGTCCGAGGCGCGGCGGCGCGGGCGAAGGGTGGCGGCGGCTTCTCCTCGGCAGGAGGCGGGTTCCTCGGTGTCGGGCGGGGCTCGCGGAGGGCAAGTGGCGTCCGGCGGTGGCGCCTGGCGAAGGCGCTCCGCGGCGGAGCGAAGACCGGGGTCGCGTGCGACCCCGCGGCTGGACAGAGACCCGCGTGACGCGGGTCTCCGTGTGGAACGCCGACCGGCCGTGTCGGCGGGTCGGTGGAGGAAGCGCCCACGCGGCGCGTGGGCGAGCGCCTCGTGGGAGGCAGCTGGGCCGTGGTCCCAGCAGGCCGGCCGGAGCGGGCAGGCCGGAGCGGGGCCGACCGGGCCGGTCCGGCCCATGGGGTAAATCCCCTTGCAAAATTTGGACGCCCGTAAATTTTTCTACGGGCGTCTGTTTTGCACGCCGTCTATGGTGGCGCAGACCTGACGCAGAGGCGGACCTTTTGAGATGGTTTGGGGAATTTTTAATTCCCGAAACGAGGGGCTTCGGTGGTGCGACACGTACGTCGAGGGGAATGACGTCATTCTGGGAATCTTGTTTTGAGCAGCGCGGACGCATCCGACGTTCGCTTTGAGTGCCGTCAGTTGCATTGGGACCCTGGTGCCGGGGCGAAGGTTTCCAGAGCAGTTTTAGGCGTTGAGACTGGATTTGAGGCATGGGCCCCATGACCCATCTTTCGAGCTGCGTGCAGGGCTTCATGCCTTTCTCACCGGGCGTCCGTTCGGGGTGTGCGAGCAGTCAATTCTGGATGTTTTTCCGAGGGGATTGCAGTGGTGCAATCCACCCGCCCTAATTCGGCAGGATGGTGGGGGGCCCACGAGGGTCGTTTGGGCGTCGATGGTGATTTTACATCTATATCACCGGGCGACCGTTTTGGACAAGCGAATAATCCATGTTGTGTACTTTTTCGAGAAGATCACAACGGTGCGATCCGTTCGTTGTGTTTCGCAACTGGGGTGTGGGTCCCACGTGGTACCGCTCGTGCGCGGTAATCCGGAATGCATATTTTTCTCTTGATACCCATTCCACGCAAGTAAGCAGTCAATTTGACGTGCTTTTCTAAGAACATTGCGATGGTGCAGTTTGCCCGACCTTTTTCGGGGACGTGGTGTGGGTCCCACCTGACATGGCAATGGTGAATAGTACCTTTTTCACCGGTTGACCATTTCAGGTGAGTAAGTAGTCTATCTTCTGTGTTTTTCCACGAGGATTACAACGGTACGATCTGTTTGGTTGTGAAGAGCCTCATATGCGATCTTATTAAATGTGGAAATGTGAAGGTGCCCCGGCGACGGTTCCTCTATCGTGTTCATAGCAGACCCTTGACATGTGATCACATGCACTCCTGGGAGAGAGTGATGTTGGTGGCTAAAGAGTTTTGGTTGCATATGCCTGGGCCTTTGAGGTGGAGTTGTTACGTCACGCCTTCGCGTTGATGCTGGGTGCCATGTGCACGATAGCCTCTCGGATAGAACAAGGTATATTCTAGGAGTATACGAGAGTGCTTGGAGGTACGTGTGGTTGCTTGTACCTGAGGATTTTTGTGCGCTCAGTTGGGGTTGGCTTGGGGCCACACGTCTTGTAGGCCCCACGTGCGTGTCGTGTTCTGCTTTGCGTACCTTTGACCTCTCAAGACTTAGAGGGTCTCTTGGTTCTTGTTTGTTGACTAGAGGGGTTGAGTTTTCCCCCCGACTTTGTGCTCGTTTGTTTGACCAGCAGGGTTGAGTGGTCTCCCCCTGGTTTCGTTCTCGATGGATTGGCCGGTAGCGGTGCTAGTGACACCCAGAGATGGAGCAGGCACTGAACCTCTTTTGGGTGAGTTGTTATGAAGTTGGGTGGTTGCGCGATACCCACTCCGTGTTTGGTTGCCTAGTGTTGTACCCTCTAGTGGAGATGACCAGAGCTGTTCTGAGTTTTACCCACCAGCGGGGCTGGGCAGTGGGTTACTCATCGGCTCTTAGGGTCTACCCTCCAGCAGGGGCTGGGCAGTGGGTTGCTCACCGACACTATTAGGGTCTACCCTCCAGCAGAGACTGGGCATTGGGTCACTCGATGCCATTAGGGTCTACCCTCCATCAGAGACTGGGCAGTGGATCACCCGACAACCTCTTAGGGTCTACCCTTCAGTGGGGTGGGGCAGTGGGTCGCCTGTCGTCTATTTCTAGGTCTACCCTCCAGCACGGCTGGGCAGTGGGTCGCCTGTCGACTTCTTCCAGGTCTACCCTCCAGTGGGGCTGGGCAGTGGGTCGCCTGATGATGTGTTATGGTCTACCCTCCAGCGGGGCTGGGCAGTGGGTCGCCTGATGATGTCTTATGGTTTACCCTCCAGCAGGGCTGGGCAGTGGGTCACCCGATATCTAGTTAAGAATTACCCTCTCTCAGGGATGGGCAGTGGGACACCTGTTGGCATTCCAGGCTCAGTCCTTTCTGCTAGGCTAGTCTGTGGCTTTCCTCCGTGATTACTGGAGTGGGACCCCTGGTTACGGGTCAGTGTTGTGACAACCTTGACTTTAAGAAGACCTCTCGACTGTGTGGCAATAACGAGGTGTGGTTTGACTTTCCCTAGAACTCCCATGTACGAGGGGCACTTTCCCCACTGAGACGCGTTCTTGTGACGCGATCTAAAACCGTGCGGGCGATTCAGTGTTGCCCAAAGAGGATAATGTCGATGTGCGGCGATTGAGCCCCTTAGCTTGCGGTTCGGGGAAAACGTGCGGGATGCTGGGCATCGATGGTGTTATTTTTGGGACTATTGGCTACTCATTTTCTTGGGCTGAGCTACGG
The DNA here is from genome assembly GCA_963277665.1 of Viscum album. Taxonomy (NCBI): domain Eukaryota; kingdom Viridiplantae; phylum Streptophyta; class Magnoliopsida; order Santalales; family Viscaceae; genus Viscum; species Viscum album. The sequence continues at coordinate 928,643,773 of OY728150.1, read as the reverse complement.
GATGGAGATCCCCTTACGACCTGGTTTGGGCTTCTTAGTGAGCATGTGAATATGTATATACCTTGTTCTGGTACCCACTTCTTGGGTTTGGTTACTCTCCTTCCAGGAGAGGCGAAGATGCATGGGGTATTCCACGTGCTTTCCGTGTCTAGCTTCTCATGGTTGGATGAGTCTACTCTCCTCCTATTGGTAGAGAAGACTCGACGAGAAGTTTATCTTCTCACCATTTCCAGCTCCTTGTGTCTGGATGAGTCTACCTCCCTTATTTTGTTGGGTTGAGCTGGACTCTCTATTGTTACTCTTTATTGCACCTTCAGTTGTACTCCTTTACTTTTTCCTGTTCGCTATACTGCTCACTCTTTGGTACCTCCTTTTTTTCTCCCTCGAGCCTTTGGGGTATCCTACTCAGTATTTTTATACTCACCCCTGCTTGGGCTTTGCCCATACTTGGTGTGCCCTTGCAGACGACAGACAGGTTGGTCGAGACTTCAGTGGAGCACAGGAGTTCGGGAGCTTGGACCATGTGCGGTGGTCGTAGCCGGGTTCCAGGTGGGAGACCCGTCCGCTGTTTCTTTTTGTTTACCTTTTGTCGGATTGTGGCATTTTTTTTGTTGAGCGCATGTTTTTCCCCTTTTCATTTCACTTTGTACATTGTACTGTTTATAGGTCGATGCACATTGGTGGTATTTATATAGCATTTTCTCTTTTTCTCTGCTTTTCTTTTCTTTTACTCTTCACTTTTGCATTGAGTGTGCTGCATGTGTGTGTACAGGTGCTTAGGAAAAGGCCTCCCTGAGTTATTGTGCCTTCGGCACTGGTCGCCAGCCCCTGACCTATAGAGGCGGGCTTGGGGTAGTTGCGGCTCGAGCCCGGGTAGGGTCGGGTCGTGAAAAAGTGGTATCAAAGGTGGTTCGTTCCTTGGGATGCTGTTCAGACGTCCCTAAAAGAGGAATTGGTTGGAATTTAGGGCAACCGTGTTAACATGTCTTGAGAGCGGCTCTCAGGCCAGGGAGTCCAGTGATGGTGCGGTGGCCGACGTATCCATTCACCAGGACCTTGATAACCCGCTTGTCGACTTGGCATGATGAGATACTTGTTGCAGGGAAAATTTGTTTGTGCATCACATAGGATTGAGACTTTGACTGTCCTTCTTGAGTCAGCTCCCCATCGTTGTTGTTATTGGTATATACATATATGCTCATCTGACCGCGACACTCCTTGATAATATTCAGGATGTCTCCGCGAAGACAGCCAGCCAAGATCCCAGCTTTGGTGCATGATGACGACCCTATGAGCTACGAGGCCACAATCTAGGACCCATCATGCGAGCCCCTTTCTCCAGGTGGGCTGGTAGCAGCACCCCCACCTGTTGAGCAGCAGACAGCTTTAGCAGAGAAGACGGGGCTTGAGCGCAGGTTGAGCGCGCTCCGTGAGTTCTAGTGGAAGATACCGCAGAGGTTCAGTGGTGAGCCAGACCCTCAGGCAGTAGTGGTTTGGCTCGAGGCAGTGGTACGCCTTTTCAGGCTTGTGAAGATGCCGACATATCAGAGAGTGGCTTTGGTAGCCACCCTTTTTCGTGGAGTAGCTTGGGGTTGGTGGAGTCGGATGACTCAGCTTCTTGACGAGTCGTTGCTTTCGTGGGGTGACTTTTAGTTGTTGTTTCGTGAAGAGTTTTTCCCCTCCTGCTTGCGCTCCATTCGGATTCAGGAGCTCCTGCAGTTTCAGTAGGGAGGGAGGACGATGGCTGAGTATGCGGCTAGTTTTGCAGACCATGCACACTTTTATCCGGACTTGGTCCATGATGACAACATCCGAGTGCAAAAGTCTGAGCAGGGTCTCCGCCAAGAGATCCGTGCTGTCATAGTACCCTTGGGAATTTCCATGTATGCCGGGATGCTAGAGCAGGCGTTGGTGATAGAGAGCTTCCTATCACGTTTTGCGGTTGGTGGTGGTAGAGGGGATGATGGAGTCGAGACGTCTGCCATAGTTAGCAGGTGTCGGAGGATAGGACCTCGATGTAGGTGGCCTTCCCACTGCCGGTTTCAGAGACGTGGTCGTATACCACAGTGGCGAAATGGCGCTGGGCCTCAGCCGAGGATGCCCTTCTGTGGGTGGATCCCGGGCCGTGGTCGTACACTACAGTAGCACCGGAGGGCACCAAGGCAGCCCAGAGAGCACCAGTGTTATGCTTGAAACGGGCGAGATCACATGGCAGAAGACTGCCCGACCCAAGTTGCTGAGAACTTCAGGCAGGCAGCAGGCGCACCACCACGGCAGAGGCAGTGCCGTGATCGGAGTAGTACCCAGAGAGGTGGTGCTAGCAGAGAAGAGGGAGGAGATGGTGGTGGGGAACGACTTTATGAGTTCTTCCCATCACCATTGGGTGGTCCACATCAGGCTCCGAGAGCCGATAGTTGGGACCACGGACAGCCTCGGGCTTTGGATGTCTACGATCCTGCAGAGCATGAGATGAAAGTGGTACGCTCTACAGCTCTTCTACATTTTGCAGTAGAATTATTAGGCTCTGCGTGTGAAAGGCTTTTATCCCTGCTCTTTGTTTGAGGTGGTACTAGGGTGATGCAGGGCATCGGGTGTAACCTGTGTTGGTAAGGAAAAAGGCGTGAGACCTTTTCCTTTAGTCGATGGTGTTGACTCCTTTTCTTCCGAGAGTGTAAGAGAGTCTTGGTTGAGAGACATCGACTGTGAAATCTCGCGTAACCAGATATCCTTGGGTGTTTCACCATATGGATATTCTGAAGGAGGGAATCACCGGGCCTTGTTTCAGGTGCGGGCGGTGATTCCTGTCATGGCATGCAAAGTGGAGGTTCGGTCGGGGAGGTGAGCTACCCCCGAGAGCCTTGGGGCCATTTGAGACAGTGCAAAGGGATGGCAAGGTACACTACCGCCTTGCCCTAACCCCAAAGTCTGGAGTGGGTGCACGGCATCGGCAAGGGCCGACCTCGCGTGAACGGATCAATCCTTTGGTCTGTGTGCGGTGACACAGAGTTGTGCGTGGGTTCTTCTGGGTATGGGAAAGCCAGGTGTGGGATTATTACTGTGTGTTGCTCCCTAGTTTTGCTTTTCGGGGAAAAAAATCTTTAAGGAGGGAATGTTGTAAAAACACAGTTTATGCTGCGAAAGACTTTGAAATATTCTTGATGATATTCCTAAGCAGCGCCTTCAGGCGGCGTGCGATTCCGAGCCCCAGAGTGGCCGGAATTAAATTTTCAGTGCGTTCACACTAGAATCGCCAAAAAATGTGATAACTCATAAACGGTGATCTGGGTCAGAGATCCGATTGTACGGATGGGTCCAAAAGGGGGTGTTTATCCTAGGAACGACATAAAACATGTCGGCGAGGGATGTTTGAACCCCTCGCTCTCTTTCGGAAGGTTAAACGGATAAATTTATTTAATTATTTATTCGTTTAATGTTGAAGCTCAAGTATCTCTTAAACGGTGGCTCGGATTGGGAAACCGAGGGCACCGTTGATTTCAGAGCATGCCTTTTACCGTGGGAGGGGTGTAAGTTTTGCGAGAACGGGCCGTCTGTGAAAAATGGCCCCAGGGGTGTTTTCGTAATTTGGCAGCCTCGGGCGCTAAGTTTAATAACATTTTAACGAGGCCTCTAATTAAAATTTTGAGACCGCCGTTGTGCTCATATCATGGTTTTTATCCAAGGGGAGGCTAAATCCCGACCCCGTCGAGAGTTCGGGTTCGGGCCGACGGGCGGGTGGTTAAGCGTTTTCTATTTAAACGCTTAACTCACCCCCTCCCTCTTCTTATTCCCCACCTGGACAGAAGAAAGGCGGAACTCCTCCCTCTCCTCCTCCAGCTCTGGCGAAGCAGCTATGGCAAGGCGCGGCACGGCGGCGGACTCCCTGTGAAGCTCCGGGCATCGCCCAAGATGTAGGAGGTTTTCTTTTGTTGCGTTTTTATTCCCGAACCTCCTTTGAATCCAAATTTTACCGTCTAATTGTTTTTTGATTTTTGAATGAACCACATGAATGTGTAGTAGAGTTTTTTCTCTTTCCATCACTTTTTTCAGTTCTTAAATCCGAGTTCTGGGGAAACCGCAATAATTCGCCGAAGATTGCGGGTTTATTGCTGTTTTCCGGTGGTTTTTGGGGCGTTCCGGCCGGTTTGGGTACTCCGGCGGTCCGAGGCACGGCGGTGCGAGCGAAGGGAGGCGGCGGATTCTCCTCGGCAGGCGAAAGGTTCCTTGATGTCAGCCTGGGCTCACGGTGGGAGAGCGGCGTCCTGCGGTGGCACCTGGCGGAGGCGCTCCGCGGCGGAGCGAAGACCGGGGTCGCGTGCGACCCCGCGGCTGGACAGAGACCCGCGTGACGCGGGTCTCTGCCTGGAAGGCCGACCGGCCGTGTTGGCCGGTCGATGGAGGAAGCGCCCGCGCGCCACATGGGAGAGTGCCTCATGGGAGGTAGCTGGGCCGCAGTCCCAGCAGGGCGACCGGAGTGGGGCGGACCGGCCGGACCGGGCCGGTCCGGCCCGTGGGGTAAATCCCCTTGCAAAATTTGGACGCCCGTAAATTTTGCTACGGGCGTCCGTTTTGCGCGCCGTCTACGACCGCGCGGACATGACGCAGAGGTGGACCTTTTGAGATGGTTTTAGGAATTTTTAATTCCTGAAACTAGGGGCCTCGGTGGTGCATCACGTACGTCGAGGGGATTGACGTCATTTCAGGAATCTTGTTTTGAGCGGCGCGGACGCATCCGACGTCCTCTTTGAGTGCTGTCAGTTGCATTGGGACCCTAGAACCGGGACAAAGGTTTCCATGGTGGTTTTGGGCGTTGAGACTGGATTTGAGGTGTGGGCCCCACGACCTGTCTTTCGAGCTGCGTGCAGCATTTCACGCCTTTCTCACTGGGCGCCTGTTCGGGGCATGCGAGTAGTCGATTCTGGATGTTTTTTCTGAGGGGATTGCAGTGGTGCAATCCGCCCGCCCTAATTCAGCACGATGGTGCAGGGCCCACGAGGGTTGTTTGGGCGTCGAAGGTGATTTTCCATCTTTATCACCAGGCGACAGTGTTGGACCAGCGAATAGTCCATCTTGTGTACTTTTTCGAGAGGATCACAACGATGCGATCCATTTGTTGTGTTTCGGGACTGGGGTGCGGGTCCCGCGTGGTACCGATCGTGCGCGGTAAGCCGGAATGCATCTTTTACTCCGGATACCCGTTCCATGCAAGTAAGCAGTCAATTTTGACATGCTTTTCCGAAAGCATTGCGATGGCGCAGTTCGCCCAACCTTTTTCAGGGACGTGGTGTGGGCCCCACCCAACCTGGCAACGGTGAATAGTACCTTTTTCACCGGTTGACCGTTTCAGGTGACTAAGTAGTCTATCTCGCGTATTTTCCCACAAGGATTACAACGGTACGATCCGTTTGGTTTTACGGAGCCTCATACGCGATCTTATTAAATGTGGAAATGTGAAGGTGCCCTGGCGACGGTTCCTCTACCGTGTTCATAGCGGACCCTTGACATGTGATCGTGTGCACTCCTGGGAGAGAGTGATGTTGGTGGCTAAAGAGTTGTGGTTGGTCGTGCCTGGGCCTTTGAGGTGGAGTTGTTACGTCACGCCTTTGTGTTGACGCTGGGTGCCGTGTGCACGATAGCCTTTGGGCTAGAATGAGGTATATTCTGGGAGTATACGAGAGCGCTTGGAGGTACGTGTGGTTTCTTGTACCTGAGGATGTTTTTGCACTCAGTTGGGGTTGACTTGGGGCCACACGTCATGTGGTCCCCATGTGTGTGTCATGTTCTTCTTTTCATACCTTTGACCTATCACGATGTCGAGGGTCTCTCGGTTCTTGTTTGTTGACTAGCGGGGTTAATTTTTCCCCCCGGCTCTGTGATCGTTTGTTTGACCAGTAGGGCTGAGTGGTCTCCCCTTAGTTTCGTTCTCGATGGATTGGCCGGTAGTGGTGCAAGGGACACCCAATGATGGAGCAGGCGCTGAACCTATTTTGGGTGAGTTGTCTAGAGTTGGGTGGTAGCGTGATACCCACTCCGTGTTCAGTTGGCCAGTGTTGTACCCTCCAGTGGAGATGGCCAGAGTTGTTCTGAGTTTTACCCTCCAGCGGGGCCGGGCAGTGGGTTACTAATCGGCTCTTAGGGTCTACCCTCCAGCAGGGTCTGGGAAGTGGGTTGCTCACCGACACTATTAGGGTATACCCTCCAGCAGAGACTGGGCAGTGGGTCACCCGACGCTATTAGGGTCTACCCTCCAGCAGAGACTAGGCAGTGGGTCACCCGATGCTATTAGGGTCTACCCTCCTGCAGAGACTGGGCAGTGGGTCAACCGACACTATTATGGTCTACCCTCCAGCAGAGACTAGGCAGTGGGTCACCCGACAACCTCTTAGGGTCTACACTCTAGCAGGGATGGGCAGTGGGTCGCCCGTCGTCTAGTTCCAGGTCTACCCTCCATCACGGCTAGGCAGTGGGTCGCCTGTCGACTTATTCGAGGTCTACCCTCCAGCGGGGCTGGGAAGAGTGGTCTCCTAATGATGTGTTATGGTCTAACCTCCAACGGGGCTGGGCAGTGGGTCACCTGATGATGTCTTATGGTTTACCCTCCAGCAGGGCTGGGCAGTGGGTCACCCGATATCTGGTTGAAAATTACCCTCCAGCAGGGCTGGGCAGTGGGACGCCTGTTGGAATTCCAGGCTCAATCCTTTCTACTAGGCTAGTATGTGGCTTTCCTCTGTGATTACCAGAGTGGGACCACTGGTTACGGGTCAGTGTTGTGATGACCTTGACTTTGAGAAGACCTCTCGACTACGGGGCAGTGATGAGGTGTGGTTTGACTTTCCCTATAACTCCCAAGTACGAGGGGAACTTTCCCCACTAAGACACGTTCTTGTGACGCGATCTAAAACCGTGCGGGCGAGTCAGTGCTGCCCAAAGCAGATCGTGTCGAAGTGCGGTGATTGAGCCCCTTGGCTTGTGGTTCGGGGCAGACGTGCGGGATGCTGGGCATCGATGGGGTTATTTCCAGGACTATTGGATACTCATTTTCTTGGGCTGAGCTACGGTACGGAGATCCCCTTACAACTTGGTTCGGGATTCTTAGTGAGCATGTGAATATGTATATACCTTGTTCTGGTACCCACTTCTTGGGTTTGGTTACTCTCCTTCCAGGAGAGGCAAAGACCTGTGTGGTATGCCACGTGCTTTCCGTGTCTAGCTTCTCATGGTTGGACGAGTCTACTCTCCTGCTATAGGTAGCGAAGACTCAACGAGAAGTTCATCTTCTCATCATTTCCAACTCCTTGTGTCTGGACGAGTCTACCTCCCTTCTTTTGTTGGGTTGAGCTGGGCTCTCTACTCTTACTCTTTACTGCACCTTCAGTTATACTCCTTTACTTTCCTTATTCTCTCTACTGCTCACCCTTCAGTACCTCCTTTGTTGCTCCCTCGAGCCTTTGGGGTATCCTACTGAGTATTTTTATACTCACCCCTGCTTGGGCTTTGCCCGCACTTGGTGTGCCCTTGCAGACGACAGACTGGTTGGTCGTGACTTCAGTGGTGCATAGGAGTTCGGGAGCTTGGACCGCGTGTGGTGGTCGTAGCTGGGTTCTAGGTGGAAGTCTCGTCAGCTGTTTCTTTTTGTTTACCTGTTGCAGGGTTGTGGCATTTTTTTGTTGGGCATGTGTTTTTCCCCTTTTCTTTTCACTTTGTACTTTGTAATGTTTAGAGGTCGATGCACATTGGTGGTATTTATATAGCATTTGCTCTTTTTCTCTGCTTGCCTTTTCTTTTACTCTTCACTTTTTCATTGAGTGTGTTGCCTGTGTTTGTACAGGTGCTTAGGCAAAGGCCTCCCTGAGTTATTGTGCCTTCGGCGCTGGTCACCAGCCCCTGGCCTATGGAGTCGGGCTTGGGGTAGTTGGGGATCGAGCCCGGGTAGGGTCGGGTCGTGACAGTTGTTTTACCCTATCATTTTTTACATTATTCATCATTCACATACAATTTCATAGTTTGATATTTTTGAGTGGTTTTGAGCATGATTGAATTCCTAGATTCATGATGGATTCACATGTGATGAATTCATTTTCAATTAAACCATGCCTCAAGATATATTTTTATATATGGGTTTTTAATCTGATGTATCTGGGATCTAAGATTGAGTAGTACGAACAGGTGGGGCATGAAGTGTATGCATGCTTTATGTGGAGGATCGCAACATTGATTTAAATACAATAGTGGGCAAGAATAGACTACTCGAATAGTTTTCATTGATTAAAGGTGACCAATGTGTGGATTTTTTGGATATGAAATTGGATCTTGAAGACACCAAAGGATTTACATGGATTCTATGAAGGGACCTACTACACACCATGTAGTCCTAAGAACACATATCCCTTGGCTATGAAAACATGGGTTTATAAGTGGTTTAAATTTCACACACCATTTGTGACCCCACAAACCATGTGACCTAGTGCTGGAGGTCCAATGTGTACTTCAAGAGTACATGAAAACATACATGGCCAAGAAGACACTGTGTATATGCACAAAGAAAGAGTAAAATTGCATGAATAAAAGAACAAGGATTAGCCTTAAAAGGTCAAGACACATTGTGTAATACCTTTATATGTCATGTAGTACTACATGGACAGTAATTCATGTTTTGGAATCATACTTCATGGAGGCCCGGTGAGGTTACCCGCCTTGTGGGACCCCTTACATATCATGTACTTCTTGATAATCATATATCACTCATCTATCCTATGTTTTAAAATATATTTTGGATCATGAGTAGCATATCATTAGATTATATCTATCTAGAATGTGATGATTCCATTTAAAATGGATTTTGAGATACAACATGAGAAGTTAAAAGTAGAATAATTATTTAGGTGGTGATCGATAAAGGCATTGATCCGGAAGAATCATCAAAGAGATTATGAAGTCATAAATCAAAAATACTCCTGTTTCTACTATGTGGTACCCCATTAATAAATACTATGTGGGCCCTCTATCGACTAGGCAGTTCCCACCTAACAGACTTGGGAGTGGGTCTTTTATCTATCTACTTAGCTTCTCCCCCTTGATGGACTAGAGCATGGGTTCTCTATCTATCAACTGTGTAGTAACCCATGATGGACTAAGGTATGGTTCCTTTATCTGTATACTTCATGGCACCCATATTAAGGACTTGATCATGGATCCATTATATATCCACTGAGTATTGACTCATTATAGACTAGGGTATGCATCATCTATATACTTATTGGTACCCCCAGATGAACATGTGCATGGGTCGTGTATCGGCATACTGAATGGTACCCCCTAACCAAAAAGGGATTGGGTCATCTACCTTGATATTATAACCAGTCAACTATGAGACATATTTGTAAGGTATAGGTACTTTTTATAATGAGTGGTACACCCAGGAATTAATAGGTCATGTGACCTATATCAATCTACTAATTTTTATCCCCCTGAAGGACTAGGTCTTGGTTATTTTATCTATCTACTGAATTGTCCCCGCCCCCAATGGATTTGGGATTTTGCACTATATCTATCATTGAGTGGTACCCTATGATGGAAAACAGTGTAGATCCTATATCTATCTTCTTAGTGGTTCCCCCTAATATAATAGGTCATGGTTTTTCTATCTATATAATTAGAGGTTCTCCAAGACAGACAAGGGTTTGGGTCCTCTATCTATCAATTTTGTGGTAACCTCTTGAAAAACTACGGTGTGGGTCCTATATCTACTTGTTGGTATCCCTATAAAAAATCGGAAATGGGTACTCTATCTTCCTACTTAGTGGTAACCAATAAAGGGCTTGAGGAAGGGTCATATACATGGAGATTATGCCCCATAAATTGTGAGACATAGTGGTGAGGTGTGGGTTCTTTGCACAGTTACTACTCTTCACAGACACGCGATATACTGGATATCATTGATGGAAATTTTGAAGTATTAGAAGAATCGTTTCCTGGGATGTGATATGAATATTACATTTCCCTCATTTTTTGTGTTTCTTCTATGATAATATATATATTTTGTTTTTGGGATTCATTTTCCCTCTTTCTTTGGGGTTTGACTGAATAATTATACCATGTTTCTTATTTATCCCTATCTTGTTTCTAGGGAATCCTACTTGGAATTTATATAATCATCCATTTCCAACATATGTCGTGTTTTATAAAAATTATAGATAGGTCAATAATTATTTTACATCAGTATAGGGATACATAATTTCATTTTTCCACATACGGTGGATGGGGCTTAGTGGTCTGGATCCACAATCTCTTAGAATTTTTCCAATTTAGTTAGTGTTATGTTCGGAAAATTTTTTTATATGGTAATTAATTTTTACCTTTACTTTTCACATTTCATTTTCACACTCATATATATTCCCAAAAGGTTATTAAATGCATTATTTATTCTCTAGACATTACTATCATTTATAATTATTCTTTTTCTCTTTTGTATGATATGGTTTGGTGTGTGTGTGTGTAGGTACTATGAGTAAAGGGATACCATTTTTTATACATTTCAATGCTGGTATCCAGCACCTTGCCTATGGAGGTGTGCACAGGGTAGTTTAAATCACTCTTCTACCATCCCAGCGCACACAAGTGGGTTGGGTTGTGGCATATAGTATTTTCTGGGTAAGTGTCATAGTGAAAGGTCATAATTACTCCCAATTATGATGAGAACCTAAATGTTACTCAATAGTTTTCTTAAATATATTTGCTATTTTTGTAAAATTTCATTTTGAAGCACAAAATTGATACATTCTATTTGGTGTGGATACTAATAGGACTTTGAGACAATTTTTTCGGGTGTATGACATTGATAATCTTATAGTTGCAGATTATGTGAACATGAACCCCCATTATGAAATACAAATTTATATGTGTTATTAGATATTTTGATCAATGATTCTGTGAAATGATCCTTATGGTTTAATATTTTTGTTAATGTGTCTCCTGAGTCATGTAATTTTATGTATTTATGAAATATATGAATACAACATCTCATGGAGAGGTTGGATACATCATGTGTATCATGGGTAATCTTAAACTACTAAAAAATGTGAGAATGTACTTTTACCTTATTTAATTTAATGGAAGTTCATATCTTAGGTATTTTGATAAAAATGTAAATGTATAATTAAGTATATGTCTATGGAATTGTATTGGAAAGTTAATTTTTATCAAGTCAAAGAAAGACAAACTTAGAACATAGATTGGTCAAAAAAGCATGAAACCGAATTGATTAGTGATATAAAAAAAGGGATTATATTAAATAGTTTACAATCATTACAGGGTTTATGAAATCAATACACTAACTACAATATCGATAGGATCATTGGCATGTTTCTAGATAAACACCTTAGAATTTAGGTAGCATAGCCCAATTCTTTTGAGAAAGGGGGCTAGAGGGTCCCGCACTAAGTCTGTTTATAATTTTAATTAAATTATATTAAAATTTAACAAGTTAGAATAAAATCATTCCAATATGTGGTTTACTCATTATTCATGGTAGTTTGTTTCTAAGTAGTCCATCATAAGTTATTTAATAGAATATAATAGCAAGTTGAATACCTATAACATATTTATTCACTATTAAATTATTTATTTAATTACATGAATATATACATTATATTTATTCTAGTTTATTTTCATGGTAAAAAATATTTATTTATTTATTATGTGAATATTTAATAAATTTTTATTCATTGGTTTTGTAAATATAATATTAATTTGTTACAGAATAATATAATAATTTTTATTTAATTAAAAAAATCATTATTCCAGTTTTGATAAATATGGATGAGGATTGGTGGACTACGTTTAATTTTATGATGATAAATTTCAAATAAAATATTATTTTATGAAATATGAATTTATTTATTCAAGAAAGTAATGGTTATTTTATATATGAGTTTCGTACATGAAAAGTGGATAATAATAATTTAATTATTATTTAATAATGGGGTTTTCTGGGGATTAATTATTTAATAAGGACACTTTTTAGTTATTATTATTTAATTGTAGTTCCACTTACAACTAGTTATGGAATTTTATGAAACCCTGGCCACATTTTAGTCCTTTTGCACAATGATTTCTTGAGATTCTTATCTAATATCATATAGAGACCTTTTTGTCGAATTTTCAAAATAACCCAGTAAAATTAGGCTCCTCCACCAGAATGATTCATTCTTTCTTTAAATGATTATACTGTGAACATGAAAAATTCTCGTAAACATCAAAACTAACTATGGTAGCACCCCTAAGATTTTGTGCCATCGATTAGAGATTCACAGAACATGTGTGGATCCCAAAAAGTGGGAATCTAGCCTCTATTCTTCTGAAATAATTTCAATATGATAATAGGCCTTGATATAATCATTGAAAACAAAATGAAATTATTTATTTAAATAAATTATTATAAAATATATGTGAAAATATTTTCTCTTAATGTTTCTATAGATTATTTCAATTAATATTTGAATTAATTTAATTTTCCATGAGATTCTTTGTATTGTATATCTATTAATAATTTTTGATAATGACAAAAAAAAATTTGTGAAAATTACCTTCCATCTCTTTCGCTGCACCCAAAATTTTTATGTTGTAAGAGAGAAATTCCATAATAATGTGTAATTATTTTTTATTTTTTGAATGATTGTACAAAATTGTTGTTAATTTTATCTTTTTTTTTCTCCATAAAAATAATTTTTAATTAATATGTTTTAGTTTTTTAATATTCATTGTTAATATTTAATATATTCATAAACATATTAATGAAAAATGAAAACTTATTGGGGATTCCATTATGAATAGATAAGGATTTTGGCCAGTAAAAATAGATGCACTACATGTGATCAAATTTACACATAGTGTATGGTGGTTAATTTAATTTGGATGTGTCATAGGATACATGATGCACTATTTAGTAAATAAAAAAAGTCCCATTTAATGAACACCATGTATTGACATTACTGACCTAACACATATTCTGTCAGACCACATGTGTGGTTAGCGTACACACTGTGTCAACTATATAGCTTAATGGTGAAATTCATGAAATATTTTTGTTGAAATATATAGAATATGTTTTGTGATAATGAAATGATATAATATTAATGATATACAGGGAATATAGCTAGCGTATACACCATTTTAATCATTAGAATATCTGTCCATGGGATACACCAAGTCAATATGTTGGTTATGCTGACACATAGTAAGTGGGAAACATAGTGTGTAGCTCGTTAGTACACATCATGTATCTTAGTTTATATACACACTGATTCCCTAGGTATTTATCATATAAACATAATTAATGAAAAGAATACTATAATGATGGTTATTTTTTTATGTGTAGTCACACAGTATTGAATATAAATATGTTACCTAGAGAATATGTAATTGTAGCATTAAAAAAACCGAATTACATTGTTGGTAGTTATTATGTTGAATATGAAACTAGGTTTTTAGAATTAATAAATTCTCAATTAATTACATGTAATCATATGTAAATTTTGGTTAAACCATTTTTTTCCATGATTTTTCATGAGGTGGTTTCCTTCTAGACTGTTCTTATAGTCCTTCTAATAAAAAATCATTAATTAATTAATCGATTGATTTGATAAAATCAAGCTCGTATGTATTATTAATAAAGGATGAGTTGATGTGAGTATCATCTTGATAAGTGTTATTTATTTTATTCATGTATATGGATTACCATAAGTATAAAACAACATAGGTATGTTATTATTTTACTTGATTTATTAATATTATATGGTTTTCATTATAAATTATTAAATTAAATAATAGTTTTTTTGTTATTCAAATCTTCTAATTATGTAACGGATTTTGATTCCATGTTTTAGTTTATATAAAATCTTTTAACCAATACTTTGGCCCCCTCACCATTGTGTTAGTAAAATATTATGTAATGGATAGAGATCTCAGGTGAGTAAGGGTTGTTAAAGTTTGGTGCCATGGAGAAACCTAATAGGTACAAAAGAGTATAAGTATAATTTTTTAACTCAAACCAAGAATGGTTATAGGGGTATATCCCCTAGATTCAAGGATAATTCATCATATTCTATACAAACCAATAATTAAAAAAACTCAAGGTCATTCAAATTTATTAATTTTATTTCATTCATTTTCACGGTTAATTAGTTATTCAAGCTTAATCATTAAATAATTTACTTATAAATCATAGAAGATGGAACTAAAATAAAATTATAATATGTGTAAAATTTATGATGAGTTTTTTATCAGTTATATAAAATCAAATAAATATTGATAAGAATGTAAAAAGTTAAAATGTTTAGTTTACAAAAAAAGAAATAAATACATAAAATAATTAATATTAAGTCACTATAGCCATATACAACATTGGTAGAAATCGAATCATAGATCTTTTTGTATGAACAATGTTTTTTAGGTTTCATTAAGTTACTAGGGACTTTCACTCCTAGGTATTGTTTTGAATTAACCTAGTTTTTAGGAAGGTATGATCAACACTTTGATACATAATGTAACTAGAATGAAACATATAGAGGAAATCAAAATCTTGTATTTCAGGATGGTTGAGTACACTCAATGGATCAAGGATCTCAGATTAATGTATTTGACTAGTTACACCTACCTAAATACCTTTTTGTAACATGAATGACCTCCCTCTAGGATATAAGAAGGGATATATGGATACTTTCCACTAGAATAGAAATGTGATGGGATATTCTAAGCCTAGTGGTGAAGGATATTGAATTTTGATAAAATTTTGAGAGATTATAAATTTTAATATAAATTATATAACTTATAAATATAGATAATATATTTAAATTCTACTTTTATTTATTATAGAAATAGAAACTCACACAACATCGACTATATCACTGTGATAAAAATTAGCTAATCGTAACCTTCTCATTGAATCATATTTCAATTGATGGCATAGGCTCTTTCACATTACACTACAACATGACTTAAAATCATATGTGCTTGGAAACCCAATTCTTCATGTGATTGGAAAATATGGTATTTAGGATGAAATATTTCTTTATATGAAACATTTGGATGATTCCATAAATGTCCAATATTTCAATATTCTCTCCATGTCCTGTGAGAATATAAAGGTGTTTTAGGATATTGATGCGTGTTATATCATGTCTCATCATTTCTATATTTATCAAGATAAATTTAGAAAAGATATATACGAGATATCCAACCCAATGTTCATAAGAAATCATATAGATTCAATGTATCTTGGATTTTTATAATCAAGATAGTTGGCTATGTTAAGTGCTGAGACATCTTGGGGTTTATGATATCTAATGATCTATACATGAATCTCATTTTAACCGAACTATGTGAGATATTATCTAATAAAATTGTGACTAATATAATGGAAAAAAGATAAAATATTATTATATAAATTACTTTAACTCTTCATGTTGTTAAAGACATAGGGTGTGAGAAACACATGGTCCCAGTGAATAAGAAAAGGATGAAGAAGGTTAAGGGGCCCTATATTAATTCCAATACAAGTCTCTTGAGAACTTTTCTACTAATAAAATAAATATCTATATAAATTTAAAGGAAAAAATACATAGTATGTTTTCAATGTGGATAACTAGGCCATCAGAAGAACTACCCTTATTTGAATATTCAAGTGGAAGACTTTGGCGGCATGAATATATTGTGAAATATTTCTATATCTATACATTAGGTGTTGGATTAAACTTGAGTTGATCACATGTGAATTAAAATAATGTAACCACGTAGTTTCGAAAGTATTTCAAAAGGGGAGGTAGATATTTTACCAAAAAATAGAGCATGACATGCTACCTTGGATATAGGGTATTACTACAATCTATTTCTAACTGGAATGATTTTAATTTTAAAAGTTTGTTATTATATACCAACTATTACTAAAAATATAATTTCAATGTACTTATAATATGAAGATGTTTTATTTTTAGGTTCGGAAATAAAATATATTTCTTTTTTAATGGAATCATATTTCATGGAATGGCACAATTAAATAAAAAAATTTATTTATTAAAGTATGAAATCCTAATATTTTTAATTGATAATGAAAAATATTATCATGACTCATTTCACAAAAAAATATGGAATCGTCTTCTTTTTCATGTAAACAAGATGTATTTGACAAATCATTATCATTATGGTTACTTAGACTCATTAGAGATAAAACCACTTGATAGATTTCATGCCTGTTTACAAGGAAAAAATTGAAACACTACATTTTTGTGTACAATGTGAAAGAGATATAGATATTCTAGAATTGGAACACACTAATGTGTTCAGTCATTTTCTAGTAGAATCTACTAGTGGGTGCTATTATTTCATAAATTTTATGTATGGGTTGAGTATATATGGTTATGCTTACATGATCGTCTATATGTCCAAATCCATTGATAAATCAAAAGATTTTATGAATGAAGTAGATAACCAACGCTGTTAGAAGATAAGAAAGATTCCATATGTTCATGGTGGTAAATATATTAAAATATAGTTTATTAATTTTCTATTTTATTATGGTATTCCATATCAACTCACTCAATATTATACACCATATTGAAATAATGTAATAGAAATGAGGAAAAATCACTTTCCTGACATGGTGAGGTCAAAGCTGAGTCATGTAGATATTCTATTGTCCCTTTCAGGATATACATAACATTTTTTATAAAAAAATTAATATGATTTTAAAATAATCTAGAAATCGAAATACCATATGAATGAATATATAATGATAAATCTTTGTTTTCACATAATCACACATTGGGATGTGAAAAATTTGTTAAGTCCGTATCAGGAAACACACTAGCACTTTTGGGGAAAAGTGTTTATTTATATAGAATCCCATGTGAATAATGGGATATAATCTATACAAACCCTTATAATGGACGGTGATCATAGTAATACAACTGATAGTTCTTGAGAGGGAGAACATCCTCAAGGAGGATAGGGGGAGTGATATTTTACTCAATGAAGTTGATTCTCAAGATACACAATGTTTAGGGTAATAACAAATTACATTGGTCCCCATAGATGAGGATGTTCCTAAAACACAAGTACTATCAATGAGAACTATATAGGTTAAAGAAATAGAGAGATACTAATTTCTATTAATAGAGTATGGTGACTTGTTATTTTTTTAATAATACTGATCCACATTTCAAAAAGTATGAATTAGAGAGCTTTGAAGCTTCAAGATGGAAAGAATCCATTAATTCAAAGATTTAAATTGAAGAAAACAATGTACATTGAAGGTAAACTAAACACCTAATATATACATCTATTAGCTAAAAGTTATAAATAGAATAAATACATTGAATACCAAAAAACCATTATAAAATTTCTATGTTTAAATTCATTATAATTCTAATTTTTAGAGTAGATTTCCATGACTATGAGATTTAAAAAATTGATATGAAAATAGAATTACATTTTAAAACCTTTGTTGAAGATTTGTTTATGGGAAAACTGAAAGTGATTATAACTATATAAAATGACAATAAAATTTTAAAGTTACAGAGATCCGTTTATTTATTAAATAAATAATATCAGTCATGGAATATTCAGTTCAATGAAGCCATTTTATATTTGGGTTTCATAAAGAATGATTGTGATCCTTGTGTTTATAATTAGATTAATGGGAGTTTGATCATGTTATATCTAGTATATATTGATGATATATCATGTATTATAAATTACATACCTATGTTATAGTCAATTAATGACTAGATAAAAAAGTGTATCTCTATAAAAGACTGAGGTGAAGTGGCATATATCATCAGAATCAAGATCATTCATAAAAAATCAGAATTGTTGTTTGGAATATGAAAATATATATATACAGACTAGATAATAAAGTGATATAGTTTTGTACAATACAAGAGGTTATTTTTTTAATGTCACATGGTATACATCCCTCTTAGAAAATATTTCTTTAGACATAACAAAAGAGAGAGAGATAGAGAGAGAGAGTGTGTGTCTGTGTTTGTGTGTGTGTGTGTGTATAACGACCCATACTTTACATACATTGTTATTACTTCAAAATTTAAACATACTTATTACAACATATAAAAAAACCATGAAAGGACCGTATAGGTATAGTGTCTTTAGAAACTGGGAAACATAAACAAATGGTTCATAAAGCATCTACACTATCTCCCATTTATTTCATCATATCTATAGTCCCTTTTGGCATATCTTACTTAATAAGCTTCTTCCTGACTTGGGGAAAGAAAACATAAAAAAGGTTGAGCTCAAATGCTCAGTAAGGGTAAACAAATAAAATATCAATCACATCATATTCATAAGAACATAACATTTTGGAAATCTTAACCTGTAAATGAGAGCATAATTTCATAACATGGGATAAATCATAATAGTGAAATGAAATCCCAATAATCATAACTTAAAACATGAAACTTTGCGTCATACACACATAATCATAGAGAATCATTTCTTATTAGTCAAGACTCATTGCCAAGACTATCTTAGTTGACAAAGTCCATTTCTGAACCGAGTTCACTCCTCGTTTTAGTCCTATTTCACTGAACCGGTTTAACCTACCGTTCCAGCCATGTCTATCTCATGAGATATGAAATCTTTATCCAATGCATTGGAGGGAGATATAGGTCCCACCCATCTCATAATGATACCATTAATATGTGTTCCACAAAATCATAAATCATACATCATTGCATAACCCATGTAATAAAAATGGGATTCTTAAACAACATGACATCATAAAAAAATTCATATAAGATAAAGGAATTCATAAAAATAATTCCATCACAACATAATCAAATAAATGTAATAATAGGGATAGAAATAGAACCCTTTATTATCTTAGATGGAAAATAATTTTGATAAAACACTTGAACTCTATTTTTGAGGAAAATATCCTTTCTACTTCAAAAACATTTTTCTTTTCTTAACATGTCACACAATTCTACACTAAATGAAGCTGATTAAAAATAAGCTTGAAAACTTGTAAAGGAAGCTTCTTGAAAATAATGTTTTAAAAATCCATTCATGCCGTATAAGTTAAAAAAACATTCTTCTCGTACTTTTTTCAGAAAAGTCAAAAAGTACCTCGTACGAAAAACGACAAAAGATTCTTTTCATATCTTTTACTAAAAACTCACCGAAGGGTAAAAATGGATTTAAAAAATTTTGGGTGTATGGAAACAATATTACATATTGATAGAACATGGATGTGGATGATAAAAAATACCCCAGTAAATATCAAAGTATAAACAATCTCGGATAAAAATGAGATTGTGATATTTTCCCTTACCTTAGGTCCGATTTGCTTTGTAAGTGTCCGAACCTCCTGTATAATGATTTAAATAATGTTATTGACTTATTAAAGAATCATAATTACTGTTATGATATCATATATGGTCATATTCTTAGCTTCTTATTAGTAATATTTCATTACTACTTGTTATTCAGGTGTTTATTACTTTTTGTTCTTATGCGTGTTTGTCGAATAAATTCTTATTATTCTCTTTAGGTTATAGATACCTCATTTCCAGAATGGTATTAGTGTAATATATATCATATTCATTCATTCAATTCATTTATATAATCATTATTCAATGAAGATCATGTAGAACAAATCACATCACATCGTGGAGACGATATTCCGTACGTACGCACGAGCGATGATATCGTTCCCAAGATCGTGGAATCGTATTGGAGTGTATGTATACTATTTAAGAATCAATAACACTTCACAATAATCATATATATTCATTAATTTCACCCTTATACCTATCCAAGTAAGGTGGGGGTGGAAAATAGATTACACCACGGCGTGAAGATGGTATTCCGTACGTACGCACGCGCGGTGATTTCGTTTTCCGTAGGATGGATTGATGGTGAAATAGGGTTGTTTCATACTTATAATAACATATCAGTATATGAGTGATATTTATGTTATTATTTCATAATGAAACAAATAAAGAAGAAGAAGTTGAAGAAGAAAGAATTTGGAAGGGATCGGTAATGGATATTACCTCTTTTTTGACGCGCCTCTTCTTAACCTCCTCTTAGGGCACTAGGGTTGGTCTTTGAAGAAGACCAGAACCTCTAGGATGATTCTAAGGAAGTGGAGAGGAGAAAGTGGCAGGGGTTGGCTGAGCTTGAAGGCTCAAATTGGTGTGAGGAGGAGAGGGAGGAGGTACCCTTTTATAATGGAGGAGAGGGGCACCTTTGGAAATATAAGAAATATTTGTTTATAATAAATCCCAACCCCACTTAAAAACTTCCAAAATGGCTCATATCCGAAGATTAGATGCGATAGGGATGTAATATAATCAACCAATAAAATTTAGACATGTTAGGAATTTATTTTAAACATTATCAACTTGATTTATCCTTATTTATCAATTTAATTTTACTTGTGGTAATAATATTCTAAATTTTAAATTATTATAAATAATTACATATGTGTTGTGAATTTTCCATAATTGGACACTTTATGACTTTTTAGACCATATAAAGTTTAATTTATAATTTTTAAATATTTTTGTGATTTTTAAACAATTTTATAATATGTTATTTTTATAAAATAACAATAGTGTCAATTTTGACACTATTCATTTATTTGAATTTAAATAAACTATATACAGAATATATGTTCGAAATAAAAGCTCTAATAGGTTCATAAAATGTCATATGTATCTAGAAAATTAGTTTTTCACATTAAATAGTTCATATAATATTAATTTTAATATTTTTAAAACAATTTATTTTATATTTTAATTAATAAAATAATTTCAACATCACTATTGTGTCATAATTAATGATAATTATTTAATCCCTAAAAATTCTAAATAAATTCCTATGATGTATATAATTGTATTAGATTTCTGGAGACTATTCATGTTCAAAGTTTCATTAATTTTGTCACCAAATTAAAATTATTATACTTATAAGATTTAAGAAAGTGACATGTTGTCACATTCTTTGGTTTTAATAATAATTAAATTCTTTTCTTGGAAAAAAGTCCATTAAATGAATCTAATCCAACCCTTAGGTGATATGGGTCGGCTTTTAGTCATCCAATAGGATTTTTTCAGGTGTTAGGGTAATTTTATAATCTTATATTTACCCTTAATTACCCGATTTGCCTTTAACTATGGTAAATAAAATTTATCGTAGTTACTATTCATAATGCCCAAAAATAAAAAAGTAGTCTATTAACATAATTTGGACCCACTGATTCTGAATATGGAATCCATTTTTCAAAATTCAAAACATATAAGTTTCAGTAATTAATTTAAAATAAATCCCGTTGTTAAAAAAATGGGTTTTAGAAGTTAAAACATTGCCAAAGATTGAAATGTTTTTACCTATGAATTAAATGTGAAATACATGATAATTACATACATTATATTAAATGGTAAAAATATATTCTATTTATACTTTAAAACCATTCAATATTATAATTTATCCATATAAATTATCTCAATGAAAAAAGTTTTTTAAAAAATTAGCGTATTTTTACTATTTATCAAAATAGGAAAGTTATCAGAAAATATCAAAAATTTATCCAAAGTAAATTTTTATACCCTGATTCAAAAGAAGAATTTTATTTTGTCAAATTGAACTTTTAAACATGTCAAAAACTATATTTAATGTCGGTGCGCCATCAAAAGGCGGAAAAACTGTATTTTTTGAAAAATACTTCTTTTATCAAAAAAAAACTGATTTTGCTTTTATACCTCATTCTAGAAAATGTATAATTTGAATTAAAATGCTATAAAATTCAAAATTCAGTTAGTACTATTCATAACGGCTAGTTTTATTAATATTTTAATAGCATATCGTTGTTTAGTGAAACTCGGTATTGCGTACGATGCAAGCTATCGAGGAAGGCTGTGGTTGCGTGTAAAGCAAACCAAACTAGTGTTGTGTGTAGTGAAAGATTCTTTTGATGATTTATATAACATAAAAAAAATATTTCTCATAAAAGTCTCGGGTGTTACATTCTACCCCCCTTAAAATGAATTTTGCCATCGAAATTCGTCTCTTTGTAACAAACAGATGAGGATACCTCTCCCTTATCATATCCTCAAGCTCCCATGTAGCTTCTTCTAATTGGTGGTTCTTCCATAAAACTTTCACCAAGTGAGTGGTCTTGTTTCGTAGGAATTTTTCGCTACGATCCAGAATCTCTATCGGATGTTCTTCATAAGAAAGATCTTGCTCTAGTGGTACAACTTCTGAGCTGAGTACATGTGAAGGATCAGGTATGTACTTTCTCAGGGGAGATAAATGGAACACATCGTGTACTTGAGATAGATTCAGTGGAAGCGCCAATCGGTAAGCTACCTTCCCGAAACGATCCAGTATTTCGAAATAACCGATATATCTAGGGCTCAACTTCCCATTCTTTCCAAATCTCATGACCCTCTTCCAGGGAGATATTCGTAAGAACACTTTATCACCCACTTCAAACTCTAGGTCTTTTCTTCGGTTTTCGGCATAACCTTTCTGTCGACTCTGAGCTTCTCTTATGTGTTGTTGAATAGATCATACCTTTTCTGCCATCTCATCAACAAGATCAGGTCCTAATAGATTTCTTTCCCTAACTTCATCCCAGCAAGTTGGAGTCCTGCATTTCTTTCCATAGAGAGCTTCATAAGGAGCCATATGAATACTGGAGTGAAAGCTATTATTATAAGAAAATTCCACCAAAGGTAGGTGTTGATCCCAACCACCTTTGAAATCCATAGAGCAATCTCTCAACATATCTTCTAGAGTTTGAATTGTTCTCTCAGACTGACCGTCTGTCTGAGGATGATAAGTAGTGCTGAAACTCAACTATGTATCCAGAGTATGCTGAAGACTTTTCCAGAAATTTGAGGTAAACCTTGGATCCCGATAAGATATAATAGAAAGTGGTACTCCATGCAATCTTACCACTTCCTTTACATATATCCTGGCAAGCTGATCCAGAGAGAAATCCTCTCTAATAGCGATGAAGTGTGTCGACTTTGTAAGATGATCAACTAAGACCCAGATAGCATTATTGCCTTTGGATGTTTTAGGAAGTCCTGTGACAAATTCCAAAGTGATGTTTTCCCATTTCCATTTGGGTATGGGTAATGGTTGTAACATCCCCTTAGACTTCTATCTCTCAGCTTTAACTTGCTGACAAACCAAGCATCGATAGACATATTCCGCAACATCTCTTTTCATGCCATCCCACAAGAAGTACTATTTCAGGTCCCTATACATCTTCATGCTTCCAGGATGAATAGAGAATGAAGAACTATGAGCCTCATCCATCAGCTCCTTCTTTAATTCGGGGATGGGAGGAACACAAACCCGATCCCTGAACTTTATTATCCCATCACAATCAAGGTTGAATTCAGGAACATTTCTTACCTTCTTTTGTAACTCTACATCTTCTTTCTGTGCCTCTTTAATCTTCACATGTATAGATGGTTGAACATTCATTTGAGAAAGATACGATTTTCCCCCTTCCATTATAATTCCAAGATCCTTCTTTTGTAAATCCATAAATATTGGATCTTTTGTGATCCTCATCATGGATAAACTAGCATGGTCTTGTCAACTTAATGCATCTGCCACCTTTTTTACTTTACCAGGGTGGTAATGAATTGAGAAGTCGTAATCCTTAATCAGCTCCAACCATCTTCTTTGACGCATATTCATCTCCTTTTTTGTGAAAATATACTTTAAACTTTTATGATCAGTATAAATATCACACCTTTCACCATAAAGGTAATTCCTCCAAATATTTAATGCAAAGATTACCGCAGCTAACTCCAAATCATGAGTTGGGTAATTTTGCTCATGGATTTTCAATTTTCGTGAGGCATAAGCTATCACCATATAATTTTTCATGAGAACACATCCCAGTCCCTTCTTGGATGCATCATTGTAGATCACAAACCTTTCTCCACTACAAGGAAGTGTGAGTACAGGTGCAGTGGATAACCTTCTTTTCAACTCCTTGAAATTCTCTTCACAGTCATCCGTCCACACGAACTTAACTCCTTTTCGAGTCAACCTGGTGAGTGGATTAGATAATCATGAAAAATATTTCACAAAACAACGATAATATCCAGCCAAACCAAGAAAAATTCGGATCTCAGTTACTGTTATTGGTCTCGACCATCTTTCGATAACCTTTGTTTTTGCTGGATCCATAGATATCCCCTCTTTTGAGATTATGTGACCCAAAAATGTAACTTTTTTAAGCCAAAATTCACAGTTGGTAAATTTGGAATAAATCTTTTCCTTTCTCAGGGTCTTCAATATAATTCTCAAGTGATCTTCATGTTCTTCTTTGCTCTTTGAATAGATAAAAATATTGTCTATAAAGACTACCACAAATTGATCAAGGTAGTCTCTAAAGACTCTATTCATCAGATCCATGAAGATAGTAGGGGCATTAGTAAGACCAAATGGAATCACTATAAATTCATAGTGTCCATACCTTGTACAGAAAGCCGCCTTTGGTATATCCTCCCTTTTGACACTTAATTGATGATACCCTGAACGAAGATCAATCTTGGAAAAGTATTGACCTCCGTGTAGTTTTTCAAATAGGTCATCAATGAGTGGGAGAGGATATTTTTTCTTGATAGTGATCTTGTTAAGTTCTCGATAATCAATGCAGAGTCTCATTGATCCATCTTTCTTCTTAACAAACAGAACAGGTGCTCCCCAAGGTGACGCACTAGGGCGTATGAATCCCTTATCAAGATTCTCTTGGAGTTGCTTCTTCAATTCCTGCAACTCAATTTGGGCCATTCTATAAGGTGTCTTTGAAATAGGCAAAGCACCCGGTACGAGTTCTATTGAAAACTCAACTTCACGATTTGGTGGAAGACCCGACAATTCCTCCAGAAAGACATAATAAAACTCCCGTACAATGGGAATATTATTAATTTTGAGTTTCTCACCAACCATTTGAGATAAATAACCTTCATTAAGTGGAGTCAAGACCCATAAGATGGAAGAAATTTCCACTAGAAGGTTATGTTCATCCTTGCATTGATAGACGATCATAGATTGATCTGGAATATGAAATGTGACTTCACTTATTTGGAAATTGATAGGAGATACATATAAAGAAAGCCAATCCATGCCAAGAATCACATCAAATTCCACTATAGGAAGGATCACAAGATTTGCAGGAAGCACTTTCCCACAAACTTCAATCGGGGAAGAATTATAAACTTTTGATGCGACTGTTGTGCCATTAGGTGTTGTCACAGCTAACTCAACATCTATTTTTGAGGTAATACGGTGATACCCTTAGAAAAATCTTTAGAAATAAATGAGTGGGTGGAACCAGAATCAAATAAAACATTTGCTACTTTAGAGTGGATGGTAAGTGTACCTTTCACCACATCATTATCGTACTCCACATCGCTAATAGAAATTTCATGTGACTTTCCTTTGTCTTTAGCCTTAAGATTTTGTTGATGTTGATCATCATCAACAACCCTTGGATTAGGGCATTTGTTGGCATGATGCCCCATCTCCTTGCACTTGAATCATTGAAGTGTAATAGGTTCATTCTGTGTGTCCCTTCCTTTGTTTGCATCGTTAGACATATTCTTCCCATCATTGCAGCATTCAAATGCCCGATGACCTTCCTTTCCACATTTGAAACATTTACTTGTCCCTTTAAGACAACTCCCTCCATGTTTCTTTCCACACTTTGAGCATAAGGGAAAGATCATCTTCTTTTCAGTGTGCTCTTTAGATTTTCCTTTGAATTCCATTTTCCTCTTCTTATCAAACCCATATGACTGATGGGTTACTCCAATCTCCATCTCGACTTTGAGAGCACATCAAACGATTTTCTCATAGCTATTGAAGTCCCTTATGGCTAATGCCCTTCGAAGACTTGGTTTTAAGCCACTAAAGAATCGATCGATCTTACTCTCAGGTTGGATAATAATACCAGAAGCGTACCTTATAAGTCTTGTAAAATTTGCTTCATAGGTACCAACAGATTCATCATCCTTTTTCTTCAGTTCAAGAAACTCTTTCTCTATCTTTGTTCGGAGAATACGAGGGAGGTACTTATTGAAAAATAAGTTCTTGAACTCGTCCCATTCCATGGACTCAATTTCATCTCTTTGCCTCGTATTCTTAATAAGATTCCACCAATGATCAGCATCTCCTTCCAAACGATACACTGCTAGGATGACTTTATCATGTTCAGAACATTGAAGAACTGAAAATATCTTTTTAGCAGTACTAATCCATTATTCAGCAACTAATGGATCAGTAGACCCGCTGAATGAAGGTGAACTATGCCGCATGAAGGATTCAACATAATGTTGCTCCTTCCTTTTCTCATTTGGAAGTCCTACATGATTCATAACTTGAGAAAGTTGTGTGAGCATGGATACAAGATTTTTCATTCGATCTCCCATAACGTTTGGTTGCTCATGGGTACAATCATTGCATTGCCCGTCACATTCCGCATTAACACGGTTCCTTCGGGTTCCAGCTATTGACTAAAACCAAGTAGAATAGTGTGAGCAACACTAATTATAATAAGAAAACCATACAATCAGGAATAAAATTTCACACTTAAGGTCTTATAATAGGTTATTCATGGTCATTTCTAAAACACTAAGATTGTGTTCTATGGTTAGACTTTTCCTTGGGGTTCTTACTAAGGCTTTCATATCCTAGTTTCCAAAGGTTGACTATACCTTTCCTCTGACACAAACTATAACGGCCCATACTTTACATACATTTCTATTACTTCAAAATTTAAACATACTTATTAAAACATATAACAAAACCATGAAAGGACCGTATAGGTATAGTGTCTTTAGAAACTGGGAAACATAAACAACTGGTTCATAAAGCGTCTACACTGTCTCCCATTTATTTCAACATATCTATAGTCCCTTTTGACATATCTTACTTAATAAGATTATTCCTGACCTGGGGAAAGAAAACATACAAAAGGGTGAGCTCAAATTCTCAGTAAGGGTAAACAAAAGAAATATCAATCACATCATATTCATAAGAACATAACATTTTGGAAATCTTAACCTGCAAAAGAGAGCATAATTTCATAACATGGGATAAATCATAGTAGTGAAACGAAATCCCAATAATCCTAACATAAAACATGAAACTTTGTGGAATACACACATAATCATAGAGAATCATTTTTTATTAGTCAAGACTCATTGCCAAGACTATCTTAGTGGACAAAGTCCATTTCTGAACCGAGTTCACTCCTCGTTTCAGTCTTGTTTCACTGAACCGGTTTAACCTACCGTTCCAGCCATGTCTATCTCATGAGATATAAAATCTTTACCCGTTGAATTGGAGGGAGATATAGGTCCCACCCATCTCATAATTATACCATTCATATGTGTGCCACAAAATCATAAATCATACATCATTGCATAACCCATGTAATAAAAACGGGATTCTTAAACAACATGACATCATAAAACAATTCATATAAGATAAATTAATTCATAAAAATAATTCCATCACAACATAATCAAATCAATTTAATAATAGGGATTGAAACAGAACCCTTTGTTATCTTAGATGGAAAATAATTTTGATAAAACACTTGAACTCCATTCTTGAAGAAAATATCCTTTCTACTTCAAAAATACTTTTCCTTTCTTAACATGTCATACAATTCTAAACAAAAAGAAGTTGATTAAAAATAAGCTTGAAAATTTGTAAAGGAAGCTTCTTGGAAATAATGTTTTAAAAATCCATTCATGCCGTATAAGTTAAAAAAACATTCTTCTCGTACTTTTGTCGGAAAAGTCAAAAAGTACCTCGTACGAAAAATGACAAAAGATTCTTTTCATATCTTTTGCTAAAAACTCACCGAAGGGTAAAATTGGATTTGAAAAATTGTGGGTGGATGGAAAAAATATTACATATTGAGAGAACATGGATGTGGATGATAAAATACACCCCAGTAAATACCAAAGTATAAACAATCTCGAATAAAAATGAGATTGTGATATTTTCCCTTACCTTAGGTCCGATTTGCTTCGTAAGTGTCCAAACCTCATGTATACTGATTTAAATAATGTTATTGACTTATTACAAAATCATACTTATTATTATGGTATCATATATGGTCATATTATTAGATTCTTATTAGTAATATTTCATTACTACTTGTTATTCGGGTGTTTATTACTTTTTGTTCTTATGCGTGTTTGTCGAATAAATTCTTATTCTTCTATTTAGGTTATAGATACATCATTTCCAGAATGGTATTAGTGTAATATATATCATATTCATTCATTCAATTCATTTATATAATAATTATGCAATGAAGATCATGTAGAATGAATCACATCACATCGTGGAGACGGTATTCCGTACGTACGCATGAGCGATTATATCATTCCCATGATCGTGGAATTGTATTGGAGTATATGTATACTATTTCAGAATCAATACCACTTCACAATAATCATATATATTTATTTATTTCACCCATATACCCATCCAAGTAAGGTGGTGGTGGAAAATTGATTACACCACGGCGTGGAGACGGTATTCCGTACGTACGCACGCACGGTGATTTCATTTTTCGTAGGATGGATAGATGGTGAAATAGGGTTGTTTCATACTTATAATAAAATATCCGTATATGAGTGATATTTATGTTATTACTTCATAATGAAACAAATAAAGAAGAAGAAGTTGAAGAAGAAAAAATTTGGAAAGGATCGGTAATGGATATTACCTCTTTTTTGATGTGCCTCTTCTTAACCTTCTCTTAGGGCACTAGGGTTGGTCTTTGAAGAAGACCAGAACCTCTAGGATGATTCAGGGGAAGTGGAGAGGATAAAGTGTAAGGGGTTGGCCGAGCTTGAAGGCTCAAATTGGTGTGAGGAGGAGAGGGAGGAGGTGCCCTTTTATAAGGGAGGAGAGGGGGACCTTTAGAAATTTAAGAAATATTAGTTTATATTAAATCCCAACCCCACTTAAAAACATCCAAAATGACTCATATCCGAAGCTTAGATGAGATAGGGTTGTAATCACATCAACCAATAAAATTTAGACATGTTAGGAATTTATTTTAAACATTATCAACTTGATTTATCCTTATTTATCAATTTAATTTTATATGTGGTAATAATATTCTAAATTTTAAATTATTATAAATAATTACATATGTGTTGTGAATTTTCCATAATTTGACACTTTATGACATTTTCGACTATATAAATTTTAATTTATAATTTTTAAATATTTTTGTGATTTTTGAACAATTTTATAATATGTTATTTTTATAAAATAACAATAGTGTCAATTTTGACACTATTCATTTATTTGAATTTGAATAAAATATATACAGAAGATATGTTCGAAATAAAATCTTTAATAGATTCATAAAATGTCATATGTATCTATAAAATTAGTATTTCACATTAAATAGTTCATATAATATTTATTTTAATATTTTTAAAACAATTTATTTTATATTTTAATTTATAAAATAATTTCAACATCACTATTGTGTCATAATTAATGATAATTATTTAATACCTAAAAATTCTAAATAAATTCCTATGATGTAGATAATTGTATTAGCTTTCTGGAGACTATTCATGTTTGAAGTTTCATTAATTTTATCACCAAATTAAAATTATTACACTTATAAGATTTAAGAAAGTGACATGTTGTCACATTCTTTGGTTTTAATAGTAATTAAAATATATTCACGGACAAAAGTCCATTAAATGAATCTAATCCGACCATTAGGTGATATGGGTAGACTGTTAGTCATGAAATAGGATTTTGGCAGGTGTTAGGGTAATTTTATAATCTTATATTTACCCTTAATTACCCGATTTAACTTTAACTATGGTAAATAAAATTTACCGTAGTTACTATTCATAATGCCCAAAAATAAAAAGTAGTCTATTAACATAATTTGGACCCACTGATTCTGAATATGGAATCAATTTTTCGAAATTCAAAACATATAAGTTGCAGTAATTAATTTAAAATAAATCCCGTTGTTAAGAAAACGGGTTTTAGAAGTTAAACCATTGCCAGAGATTGAAATGTTTTTACCTATGAATTCAATGTGAAATTAATGCTAATGACATACATTATATTAAATGGTAAAAATATTTCTATTTATACTTTAAAACCATTAAATATTATAATTTATCCATATAAATTATCTCAATGAAAAAAGTTGTTTTAAAAAATTAGCATATTTTTACTATTCATCATAATATGAAAGTTATCAGAAAATATCAAAAATTTATCAAAAGTAAATTTTTATACCCTGATTCAAAAGAAGAATTTTATTTTGTCAAATTGAACTTATAAACATGTCAAAATCTAGATTTAATGTGGGTGCTCCATCAAAAAGCGGCAAAACTGTATTTTTTGAAAAATATTTCTTTTATAAAAAAAAACTGATTTTGCTTTTATACCTCATTCTAGAAAATGTATAAGTTGAATTAAAATGTTATAAAATTCAAAATTCAGTTAGTACTATTCATAAAGGCTAGTTTTAATAATATTTTAATAGCATATCGTTGTTTAGTGAAACTAGGTATTGCGTACGACGCAAGCTATCGAGGAAGGCCGCGGTTGTGTGTAAAGCTAGCCAAGCTAGTGTTGTGTGTAGTGAAAGATTCCTTTGATGATTTATATAACATAAAAACAAAATATTTCTCATAAAAGTCTCGGGTGTTACAGTGTGTGTAATCCACATTCTTTTTTGATAGGATAAATCATGTATATAATGTTATTTACTAGTATTTATGTTTCTTATGTGTTAATCATAGTACATAGATATTAATTAGATCATTTAGAACAACATTGGTTTGATATTAAGCGCATAATCAATAATTAGAGGTATAATAAAGGTATATTCATGGTATATGGAGGGAATAGGGAACTATTCATTAGAGAATAATGATGAAAGTTTTCAAATAGATCGTAATAATCTATGTTCATAGTTAGGATATGACTTTAGTCTTGATGGAGGATGTATTAGTTGAAGAGCTCAACGAAAACAATTATTGTGGTAGTGCCCGATTCCACACTCTTGAAATATGGTGAGGAAAAAAATTATTCACATACCATATTTGAAATGAACTAATATGGCCTAATTTTAACCATAATTAATAATAATATTAGAAATATATATTGGGTAAAAAATTGTTGAATGGACATTTTGGTTTATAGTTTTAGTTATTTATAAAAAAACCATTTATGAAAAAATCCTATGTCTCGCTCATCCAAAATGAAATTTTCCCAAAATATAAGAAACAACATAATCTTGAATAAGAATTCATCATCCACTATAAATTCTCCCCAGATGCTATTCTGTTTAAAATTTCATTTGTCATAAATTTATCTATAATGTGGATAAATTGAAATCTCTGATGGTCTGAGTAAATTGAAACATTAGAAGGGGTTATATTAATCTCTCAGTAAGGGTAAACATAAGAATAAATAATCAATGAACATATCTGAACATAATATGAAAATAATTAATATAGATGAAATATATAATTAAAAAATCAAAAATACAAGGAAAATGAAATAATACTATATCCATTGATAGAGATGGAATTCAAAAGATTATATAGATAACAATAACGTATTTCTTAGTGATTATGTAAATAATACCTGATAGTGAATTCTAGGTATTAGGAAACACATCAGATACTTAAAAATAATGATCCTATCATCAAAGCTTTGTACCTTGGTATATTTTTATTCTATATAGACATACATAAAAATATCCAAGTTAGTTTCTCTCATGAGACATATCAATGCATTGATAGTCTATGAATATTGAGTTTCAACCATTACTAATGAAGTCCAATGTATTTATCATCTTATATAATGAATGAACTAGACAGTAAAATACATAATAAATATTCCTTAAGTATCAATATTTATATGTATTGAGATAGATACATATAGAATATCAATACATTATTAGTTAGTAAATGTGACAACGTTGATATAATCCTTATCAAGAATGTAATCTTATGGTTAAATAATACATAATCAACTTTCATTAGAAATAAATAAACATCTATATTGAAATAAAAAGTATAGAAATTTTAAAAGATTCTACAATTCATAAATTGAATAAATTTATATGTAATAATACCTCAAACTAACGCTATATAGAGTAATGGTTATATAGATAAGGAAATAATTTCCCAAAAAATGTGTATATGTAATTTATGTAAATACCATAAAATAAAAGGAATGAAATATAAGGTGTTTAAAAATGAAAATCATGGGATGAAAACCCATTCTTATAAGATAGGATGACTTAGAAATACAAAGGTAATGATGAATAGTTTATTTGACAAAACAAATTACATAATATTGAAAGAAAAATATAGAGAATGGTATGATTTTAATAATTTACTCAATCAAGATTATGATATGTCAAATTGAAATGAATTGTATGAAAAAACCATTTTAGGAGTTTTAGATAAATAACCTTGGAAATAAGAACTATCCTTGATCTTCTAAAAAATATATTTTATAAAATTAAGATTGTAAGAATTTATTTTTTTACATAAGAAATTTTATAAATGTTGTTATCAAAAACAATAATGCGATGGAATAATTATGTGTTTATATTTAAGGAAAAGATAAAAAGATATATTATTATTTTTTTAACATTATTATAAAATTATGTTGTTAAAGGACACTTTCAAAAGTAATTTTCAAAATGGTGAACCAAATAAATGAAAATTTTTCCTATGGAAAATGAAACTTCTATATCATATCCTTAAAAAGATATAAATGTTATCAAAATAATTTTAGCATAGAAGTAATAAATTTTGTTTTCAAAGTGTGAAAAAACCTATATAATAATTTGAAATATCTTTTTTGAATACCTATATTGTAGAAAATGTACCAAAACATACCTTTTGAAATAGTAAAATGTTAATATATAGGCACATTAGATAACACATAATTAGGTTTTAAATTATAAACAATATCTTTGGTGGGTATAAAAATATGGACATGGAGGAAAATATATGTTGGAAAGAATAATGGTTTTTCTTTCCAATGATAAATTTTTATATGAGAATGAATTTCATCAAGGAAAAATATATTTATTAAAAGAAGTAAATAAATCATAGATAAAGATAATATAACAAATAAAAATATAACTAAACATAAAACTGGGATTGGAATAACATAAGTAGAGAATTCATAAATCAAACTAAAAGAATTTGAGTTCAGAAATTTGTTATAACTCAAGTAACATTGAATCAAAACCACTAAAAGGATAATATTTCCAATGAAATATTAAATTTCTTGAATAGTTATAGGATAATGAGACAAAATATTAATGTTTCAATATATACAATACTCCAAATAAAAAAAGTTTTATAAAAGGAAATATACCACAAGGGGTGAAAATTGGATACAAGAACCCCATACCTTATTTCCCCTCTTTGATGAATTAAACATAAGATCCTATATAAAACACATATATATCTTAATATTAAATTTTATAACCTCATTATTATCCATAAACTTTTATAAACATAATCAATAATTATTCCATACATGTATATAAGTTATATATCATCGATTTTCAATAACAAGTGTGAGTAACATTTATAGTTTTAAAATAGTTTGATAGTAGTAGTGTTGTTCTTCATTATTCCCCCAAATATCATAATTCCTAGATAATATAAGATATGAAAAATGATTTTTATGTTAGTTTTTAATGTAAAATCATATCCTAGGATCCACAATAAATTATTTCCCAAGCCAGATCACCACATGGACTCAAGAAAACCTTCTCATACGCCAAAGGATGTTGACAAGATAAAAGGGTATATTGAAAATAGTGGGT
The DNA here is from genome assembly GCA_963277665.1 of Viscum album. Taxonomy (NCBI): domain Eukaryota; kingdom Viridiplantae; phylum Streptophyta; class Magnoliopsida; order Santalales; family Viscaceae; genus Viscum; species Viscum album. Next base: position 928,609,848 of record OY728150.1, on the reverse strand, counting down.
TGACTATAACCTATTAAATAGATATTAACAATAGTATAAATAAATATAAGTTTGAATATAATATAATAATAAAAAACAGAACACCACATTCCACATTTCCAACCTGGGAATCATCAATAAACACATACAGTAAACTTTTCATGTCATAATAGTCTAGAGTTTGAAAAGAAAAACAAAATAAAAACACTAAAGAAAATAACGAAAATATGTACCAATTTCATTTATGGTTCCATCATCTATTCCCTATCCCAATTCCCAAATTTACTATTTAACATAGGTACATTACATTATTTGGACTTGAAACTATTTAGTCCACTCAGGTATCCAACGACAGCCTGAGTAGGGTGTAAGTACAACTCAAAAATCCAACACCAATGGTGTCAATAGAAATATATTATTTATAATAGTGTATGATAGAGCAGAAATAAATAATTAGAAATTATAATATAATATAGGTTTCATAATTATGTATATTCTAATTGGCTTCAACTGCTACCTGGTTCTATAATAATACTATAAAGGTTATTCAGTTTTTTAACAATGGAATTCATTATACAGTATACATTGGAGCCTCAATCCTGGTACCTAACTATGGTGCAGACCTCTATGAACAACAACTATTCCTGATGTAGACATCTATAACCAATATCATTTCTAGGATGTAAATCCCCCTGGCCAACACCATTTCCATGGGGTGGAATGCCATGAACAACAACCATTCCTGAGGTGAACCGTCATGACAAACATCTATACATTGGTATGGGCCACTATGACTAACACCCAAAACTACTTTATCTATAATCATTTTCATGTTCCCACATTCCTGGTCCCTTTTATCACATAACATGTCAATGGTAAACCTCTTAAATTTATCACCATTTTCAATATGAATTACTTCCATTTCATTTAACTCCATTAAAAAACTATTCCACATAATAATTTATTTATAACCAGAACCATTAACATACTTTCATATCAGTCATACTATAAGGACATTCCCCCTTTATAAATTTTTAACATTTCCCCTTCACTACGTCATAACCCATTTATTTTTCCGTGTTAATCCAAACACCCCTGTTATATCACATTCACATGTAAAACAAAATTACAATTTTTTTAATCTCATAATCCATTTAATTCTCCATTCAACAGCCCAATGTTTCATGCTCAAGGGAGTGTTGAACCACATTGGTGTCCCTTGTTCCAGTCTACTCATCCTTGATAGATGAAATTGGATCTATGAGAGATCCAAAAAATCATTTAGAAAACCAATTTTTCATTTCATAACAAATAATTAAATGCACCACATAATAGCGCATATACACAACAACACACACTGGAATAAAAAAGACTGTGGGATATCACTTATAGACCACCTACCTAAAGTTCATAGACAAATTCTCTCTCATTTTTAGACAATAATTTTAAGTCAAAAAACTTCATATGAAAAAAAAATTAAGTCATCATAAGTATAATAAACACCACACCATGGTTCTTTTATAAAATATAATGAAGATGAGTGGTATACACACCTTGAGCACTGATTTAAAATAATTATGCTTCAAATGGACAATAATTAAATGATAGACACCATTAAAAAATTGGGAGTATTTGGTTCATAACCTAGGCTGCTGAAGGTGTAAGGGGGAAAAATTATATGGGAATGCTTGAAACTTGAGTAGATTTTTTTTTGAAATTTTCTTCTTTAAATGAGACACACAGTTTGGATATATAGTTTTCCAAACCATGTGTCACTACTGTGGTACCCTATGTCCAAGAGGGGCTCCTAGCCACACAATTTTTATGAAAAACACAAATGGTTTGAAAAACCATGTGGACGAACTATACATTATCCAAGGGATTTGAGACATATATGTTCCTAGGTGAGGGTTTACAGTTAATACTAATTCTTCACCAACCATGATCCCATCACATAATAACCCCATTTCCCTATTTTTCCATCCTCTGAACCCCAAAACACACCCAATACCACTTATACTCTCAATAATAATTTTATTTACCATTTTAAAGGGATTTATCTCATAATTTAAACAATAATGTACTTCCTTGAATGATCTAAATCTTATATCCTCCACACCATATAATAGTGATCCATCGATCTATTCTCCATAACATCACTATGTCATCCAAGAAAAAAGATGATTCCTCTAGGGATATATTTCCACCTCCCACTCCTAAGATTCCTATTGAACTCATCCATGATTCAACAATACTTGTATTAATGGAAAGGTCTTACCCTAAAAAGACTTCTCACTATGATACACAATACAAACCTGATGCTTCTCAAAAGAATAATCACCCTCAAGATCAACCTCATCAATATCTATCACATAAGATGGGTGGGGGTGATACTTAAAAATCCTGGGAACATGAAGAAATATCATGGATACCACTATGGAATATCCTATCAGTATTCTACCCATAAAATCATCTCCACAATATAAAATGATCCAATATACATGGGCACCATCATTATCTGTTTTTGAATCCGATGGTGACCTAATGTGAGTTAAAACCTAAGTAACACATATTTTTTCACCATAAACTGACGAGGTTAGTGAATTTGAGCTCTATAAGACTTATATATACTCTGTGATGTATTTTTATGCTTCTGAATTAACTGAACCAATTTCTATGGCTCTTGTACAAGACTTGGTCCCAAAAACTATGATTCCCCTACTTCCATCCATTGTAAGTGATAAATACATGGACTAACAAAACGTTTTTGTATGGTTCCATCAGAATATTCACCAGATAAATGTGTTTATAATAGAATTATACAATAACTAAGTGTTCCTACCATGATCCACCAAATTATAGGATGAATTCTATTAACATTTCCATAAACACCTCGATAGTATGCTTTGACTACTAGTCGGTCTATAGGTAAAATGTTATACTCAAAGATAACTGGGTACTAAGAAACTTCTATAAACCATGCAAGAAATGTTAAGAAAAACAAGGATAATGAAATTAAATAACAATCTAAGTTACATTGTGAAACTATACTAACTCCAAGATGTATAGGTCACCCAACTAGTCAATGGTGAAGGTTTCCCGAATTGAAAATATTTGAGTTACCTTTTTCAAATGATCTGAAATCACTAAAATAACATCATTATTATAAGGAATATTTAGGATAAATACAAAAAAAAACATTGTAACATCATCCCATTTAAATTCCAGAATGAGAACTGCTTGTAACTGACGAGTAGGCCACTGATTCTAGGCATTCACATCCTGATAGGTGTATCATCATGTCACAAAACCTACAATATTGTTTTTCATTCCTATACTCCAATACTGACTACAAAAAAATTGTTATATCATCTTAAAACTAGGGTTTACATCCTAAATTAAGGAATAAAAATCAAATATCATTTCCTCCTACATATAAGTTGGAATAACAGCACAACCATATACGTGAATAATATTATACTCTTCAATATCCCATTCAGAAGTTGGATCCCCGTCTTCAAACTATCTCTTAAAGCATGAAACTATGAATCCTTACCATATCCTCCTAATAAATTTTATAATAGATTTATCAAAAAACAAGGAAATGATTTTTATCATCTCATGATCCTCCTGAAAACCTAGATGTATCTCAAAAAAAAACTCATCACTTTACATTATGAACTAGACTCCCGAACCTCATTAGTATTAGTCTGCTAACTCAATGCATATGCAAATTTTTTTTCCATCCTTGACATAAAATCTTTATCAAATTCAAAATATTATATGTACACAACTCATATCTACAACCGAAGATTAGAATCATATAGGGAAAATTTGTACTTATGGATCTTATTATCAGTATAAATGACACACTTCTCACCCAAAAGATAATACCACAAATATTTATGATTCATTGGATAATACGATCCGTGTGACCTCAAAATGTATGATCTATACAAAATTACTCGATCTCCTTAAATCAAAACCACCCCAATATCAATCATTGATTAATAAAAAAACAAACTATACCCCTTACCACGATCGACTGAGAACAAGATCAGTGAAATGTTCAAAAAATTATTCCACTCTTGAAAATATTTTTCACAAGAATCAAACAAACAAAATCTCATACCCTTACAGTTAATTCCCCAGAGTGTATCTTCCAAGTGAGAGAAGTATTTGATGAACCTCATTTAGTTACCTACAACACCAAAAAAATCATTAAATATCAAAAAAATATATTCAGATACTCCAATGGTAAAATTGGTTTAACTTTAATTGGTTACACTAGTACAATTTCTCCTAAGATTATGTGACCATATAAATGTAACTTATCAATCCATAAGTGACATTTTGATTTTGAGTTATAAATTTTATGCTCTCTCAGTGTACTTAATATTATTTTATGACGTGTGGTGTGATTATAATGAGTGTAACGACTTCTATTTTTTATAGACTGTAAATTTGGGATGGGATTTTATTTTTTTCCTTAAGATGATTATGAGGATTAAAATGGTAATTTTCCCTAATATATCATATTGGGAAAAAAATTTGACCTCTCTGTTTGTCCTAGAATAGGGTGTTTACCATAGGGTAGGATTTTGGTTGAATCTTGAGTTGTTCAAATTATAGAATAACCATTAATATTTTATATTCGATTAATTAAATATTAATTTATTCATGTAGTTTCATTAAGTTATATATTTTTGATGGATAATTTTATTGATATTTTATCCATATTTTTTATTCCAGAATGGGGTGGTTTTCCTTTGTAGGTTGTTAACTCAATTTGGGTGCTGAGGTTGGGATGGGCCCCATTTTCATTTTCTTTTCTTTCCTTTTCCACTTTTGTTTTCTTCCATATTCTATGGATTCTAATTCATACCTCATGTGGATTATCCTTTTTGTGAAATATGTAAAAAAATATATATTTAGATATATAAATAATTATAAGGTAAGATGGGTACCATCGTTAAACTCGGGATGCACTAGATCATCATGCAGTTACTATGGAGCGTGGAAAAAGACAATGATTTGGAGGATTCTCTCTAAAGATAGAACATTTTTTGTTTTTCCATAATTTCATGTAGATATTCCATTTTTAGAGGTTTAATACCCCATTAATCTCACTTGGGACCCCTAGTGGGTCAATTTGTAGCTGTTGGTGAGAAAAAGGGTATATCAGGGTGATTTGGCGGTTTTCCATTCTGAAAAAAGAATGTACACTATGTATGGTTCAAAAAACTCACACCATGTGTTCTTATTATTCAAATAAGATGGTATTTTGGGATTTAAATATCATATATGTTGTATATACACTATATATTATGACTTATCCATGTAGTTAAATAGCTCATGTAGGGGTACATGGTAATGTAGAGTACACGACCAGACCCCATGTGGGTCACAGGCCGTATAAAAGTACATAGCCTTGCAACATACATGGTTAGTCCATGTGGGGCACACATGTAGGTACCCCATGTTGGATACACACCATGTACCTATCTTAAAAATCATTTACATAGGATTTTACATGCCATTCAAAGCTAGATAACACACCCAAGTAGGGCCTTGAAGGTACACACCATTTACTAGAATACAAAGGATGTGTACTCCTCCCTTACCACCCTATTGATGAGTTTTCCTATTTTACACCTAGGAGTATTAATTTTACCAATACTTAGTCCATTACGTGTATCATTTCACATAAATCGCAACGGTTAAATCATTTTCATGATTTTATGTATCCTCTATGGTGTTTCAGGTTTTTTCTCAAATAGATAGGTTCTTCCTTTGGTAATAAAATCTAGTTGTCTCTTGAGAGTGAGACCCCTTGATCTAAGATGGTCCATGATCCATCATCCCTAAACAATTCTCATAGTTGTTTTTGAGTACATGTCCTATGTCAGACATTACCTTCCATCCGAATAGGCCACGAGGTTAGTTATTTCTGAGTATCCTAAGTAGGATACCTATAATTATGTTTTGACATAGAGGATCCCATGTAGTATACCTCCATATTCTTCATGATTAAAAGGTTCCCCTGAGAGATAAATTCATGTAAAGTTTTACTTAAAAAATATCTTGTTGTAAACCTTTACTTTTATACCTTCTCAAGGATCCCATGTTGCATTCCTCTTCTTCTTACATCATTGTTAATGGTCTTGTGTAGGACACCACTTCATACATACCATTCCCAAGATCCCTTGTAGCATGAATATATTTATTTATCATTAGAGGATCCTATATAGCATTACTCCTTTTAAATTAATTATTGAGGAACCTGAGTATTATGTATTTACCATGTTGTGACTAGAGGGGCCCATTGGGAGCCCTAATGTTTGATCATACTTTGGAAAGTATGTCGGGTTTCAGTAGAGATTGTAGTGGGTGTCACCTTAGAACCCATGTCAAACTTTTAATCCTAAGAGGCTAAGTCAGTAGTAGTGGTTTATGCATATAACCACCCTAACTATTTTATTTTTTACTTTCACATGTTTATTATTGATGAAACACCGGTATCCAAATATGATTCCTAGTTGGTGGTTGATAATCCAAACGTGATGTATATTCATTTCTCTTTAGAATGGAAATACGTATAAACTAGGATCTATCTTATGAGTCTTGTTATTTCATTTTTATTTTTATAACTAGAGATACTACATGGGATCTAGCTGTTGAGCATATATATTTGATTATTATATTAATGGGATTTATGGAGGACCTTCCAAGAATCCAAAAATTGAGCATATGAATAATATATATGGGCATTTCTTCACTAATAATGAAGCACATGGGTGATTATTTTATTTCAAGTGGTGTGGATGATTTCTTTATTCTCTGATTGACAAATGATACATATGATTACACTCTTCTCAATCTGACTATACTCATGGAAGATTACGCTCTCCTGAGTGATAGAGATTATTACACTCTCCCTGATTGATTACATGATCACAGTGTTGCACATGGTGTTTCACATTTTTAGATATCCATGGATTATTATGACCTATTGAGTGATAGGTATGGTTACACACTCCCTGATTCTATACCTCCATGGGTGGGCATGGTGTATTAATCGTGATCTCTCGTTACAGGTCACCTAAGGGTTGGACCCTTAGGGTTATTTTGAGTCTCACATTCATGACCACCTAGATATTGTGACCTCGGTTTCATACATTGTTCTGGATTTACATGGAATGATTTTTAGGATGTCCATATTATTGAAAATTCAAAGGATGTCCATATGCATTTCCCAATAATCCTTCATTATAATGATAAAATGTGAGTATAGGTGACCCTAGGGTTGGCACGAGCATCCCCATATTTTGAATTAGCATAATCAGAGATATTTTTTGTGTTAGTTGCAGTAGGTATTTGTCTATTAATATTATAGAACCATAGATAAACCTAATTATACATGGATTTTGTGGTGTGAAACCCATTTAAATTACCTTGAATATGATGTCTAGGTGATTGGGATTGCATACCCAAGGATCAAATATTGTTGATTTATATTGTTTCATTCACTCTGATCATTTATATTTATATTTATGTATATATATATATATATATATATTCATGTGAATACACATATAAAATAGTATTAGAATAAATATACATGTAGTAATATAACTTAGTTTTTTTGGATCATGTCTTGAGGGGTCGAAAATTGTTTCACGTTATCTATTTGATTTATATTTCTACTTGTGTCTTAACTACATTGAGAAAATTGAATGATCATGCACCTATGACATTAGATTTATTAGTTCATCATAGGGTAAGACCAATGAGATTATTTCTCACCCATGTGTATCAACCTCAGTTTTCTTTTTGGCCTTATGTATGATTTTTAGGTTGAGCACGGATGCAGGAAGGATATGGCTGAGGCCTATAGTTACATGATCGACTAGAGCCACTCATGTGGATTCTTCTGATCAGGGTAATACCGTTCAACAATGTCTAGAGACTGAGTAAGTTATCTAGCTCTGAGTTAGTAGTAGATCCATATAATTCTCATTTAGATTATTTTATGTACTCTTGTATACATGGTCATCCCAGTGGATGACCAGTGTTTTATGCATGACATATCTATTTAGGATTTTATGGAATTTCATTTATTATTATAGAATTTTCTATCTTAGTTCATTTATTACTTCTGTACTTTGTTTATTTACTTTTGTTTATGATAATTATTCATTTTTATTGTTTTATACTCGTTTGTGAGGCCATAGTCTCCTCACTATCAGACCCTAGTCTCCTACTACAAGTATGAAGCCTCTAGAATATGGGGAGGTTTTCTTAAGGCCTTATATTGAACCAGCTTAGAGCACCATATTAGTGGAATCCTTGTTGAGATGATAGTTGTATTAGTGTAGTTCCTTTCCTGTTTATATAGAATTTTGGATATCGTAGACTACAATATTAGTAATGTTTTAAAACATATGAATTATATGGAACTAGTGCATCGAGAATACCAATTTTGTAGATAATTATTGGTTTCTAGGTTATGAGATGGGTATTCTATTCAAAATGTTACAGTTGTATATAAATTCTTCCTTGAGTAATGCACATGTTTTGAAGAGTTTTTGATCTATTATTGATTTTTTCTTCTTATCATATTGGTAAGAGGATACAGATTGATTTATACTCTTAAATAGAAAATGAAAGAGGTGTATCATGCATCATATTTTTCATATATTATTCACATTTTATCAGACTTCTAGCATGTGATTTTTAATAATGATAGAGGTCAATTGTATAAAGTGTCAAAAAAAAAACAAAAATGGTGTTTCCCTGTATAGGTTTTTAGTGGTATTCTACTCAATTGGTTAGACACACACACACACACACACACATATCATTCTGATTGTAGGTAATGAGTATCTACATTAAGGAATTTGGTGATGAGTTTGATAAATCAATCATCATGGACGACAGTTTACATTACCCTAGTAAGTTGATAGGGAATATGATTCTCATTTTTTATACCCCTTTAAGGTGTTTTTTGCTAGGTTCAACTATTTAAAGTGTCAGTAATAACCTATATAGTGTCTTATTCTATAGATTGGAATGAAATTATACTTAACTGACCTTCATTTGTGGCTATATAGTTGTATCATTGAGTTTAATTGCACAAGATACCTTGAAATTTCTCATGAAATTGACCTTTATGGTGTATTACCATATATGGATACTTCGTGAGTGTAAGTTTAGTATCTATTCAATTTTTTTCATGGCCTCCAAGGAGTAGTTCCTTATGAGCATGATCAAAGATAATCAAGGACCTTGTAGGCCATATCGATAGTTTTTACCATTGTACATTTTTGTTATCCATACATACCTAATATAGGATTGATCATTGGGTTGTGTGCTTAGATCTTATGGACTAGTTGTGAGACTTGATTAATAGGTCTACATGGGTGGACAAAAGGCACATAGATTGACTCAGAACCTTGTATGTAAAATTTATTTTTATTAAGGTTAACCTATGGGTGGGGTTGGCTCATGATTCTGAATTTCCTTTTTTGTAGGGACATAGGTAATATTTTCATTTTGATACCCATGTACGGTAGGTGATAATGTATTTTGATATAGGCATGTAGATATCTTCAGATTTTGATGAGACCCTAGGGTGCTTGGGTGTCAACACTGTATTCAAGAGGAAGGACTATTTGGGTACCTAGACTGGTCAACCGATGTTTTTTAAATTTCAAATGTAGTCATAGAATGGTTAAACTCTCATTATTAGAATGAATTCAGGTGAATAGTAGTTGTAGAATATAACATGTAACATGTGAGGTTCCTAATATAGAATATGGGATCAAAGGGAAATTCCAGATTAATGAGACTAAAATTTATTGTAGCATAGTTATCTTAGCCTTGTGTTGGATAAATTTCTAGAGTATGAGTCATGTGATAAAGGCATATTCCAGTTACGCATGGTACCAGTTAAATCCTAAATTAGTGAGTTGTTGTATGCAAACTGAGGATAGATGATTTCCATGGGAATGGTTTTATGGGATTTGTGGTTAAATGAGAAATATTCCTCTATGGAAGATGATACATTGGAAGTAAATTTGGTGTCATGATATGGTTGACTCATCATTGGTCCTGAATTGTCAGAAGATGTAGTGTTAGGTAATGGTTAAAGAAAGTTTACAGTTGTTCAATATGAGTGTGGCTCGAAGGGATCTCTACATTCCTTTCAATGGAATCATAGTTTACTCTTGGTTAGATATGATACTACTCAACCTTCACATCATCTTAAGTATGCTGAGAGATCACCAGTTCTATGATGTTCCACTTTTCTTCTTAAATGTCTTCCAAGGTTTGATAAAGAATCCTAGTGTAGTTTCAATCATGGAGAACTATATAGTATGATAGATGTTTGGGAGTGCACTTATTTCTATTTTAGGGTGAAAATCTCATTTTCAGTTTAAATTAATTTTTTATGGAAAATTGAGCTCATAGTTTTGTTGTTGAGACAACAATAATGGTATTCCAATGGGGGGAGTACTAAATATGTCATATTCGAATGTATACCTTATAGGTGATGGTTGTGGAAGATATGATATGAATGATTAGAGAGTCAAGATAAACAGGTTTTGAACATGCTTGGGTTGATATCTTGGTTTCTAGCCTTACAACCCGGCTTCTTAGGGATGACAAGGTTTATAGTGGGTAGATTGTAAGGACTCATGTTTTTTCCAGACTTGAATTTTGACTATAAATTTTAATTTTTTTCTTTTGATGCTTATAAGGGGTTATATAGTAATTATTTCTAAGAATGTGTTCTTGGATTTTTTTTCTAACACCACTTTTGGTCACCGAATTGGGTGTTTAACATAAGATATGAGTTTGGTAGAATTCCAATCCATTTTAATTTTAGCATAATAATTGATAACTAATATTTAATTAATTAAATATTAATTTATTCATGTTGGTTCTTTTGGTAAAATCTTTTGGATATGGCTTTGTGTTTCGATTCTCTCTCCTTAGTTTAGTTTAGAAGGGGTAATTTTTACTAGGTGGGGAATTAACTCATTTTGTGTGTTGGGGTCGGGTTGGAACCCCTTTTCATTTATTTTCATGTCCACTTTTATTTTCTTCTTTCCCCTATGGATTCTCATTCATTCCATATGTGGATTCCCCTTTGAGAACCCTACAGAGAAAAATGGAGTGGGAGAGATAAAAAAGATAGGGGAAGAAGGGTGCCACCAGAAAGGAAGGGATGCTCCAGATTGTAGTTTGGTAACCATGGGGAATGGAAATGGGTTAATCTTCGGTGGCTTCCACTAAAAGGTATTCCGTTTTATTTTATTTTTCAGAAATCCCTTTAGATTTTTTGTTTTTTAAAGCCCATATTATGCTTCCTTAGAACCCCTAGTGGGAAGATCTATAGATTTCTCTGAGAATACGTGGGTTTATGGGTGTATTAGGGGGTTTCCATTCTAGAAAACCAATTTACAAAGAGTGTGTTTGGTAGAACACATGATGTGTGGTTAAAAGAAAAAATGTTGTGTGTTCTCAATTTTCAGGGAAGACAATATTTTTTGTATGTACATGTCATGTATGAGGTATAAATGTTGTTTACTAGGACTCGACCTTATAGAAAAGTAACTGATCATACATTTTGTGTAGGGTATCATGGGCATGTAGAGTACACAACCAACCACCATGAGGGTCACATTCCATGTCAAAGTTCACAAATATACAAAATACTTGGCTATGAAATGTGAGGTGCATGGTTAGGTACCCCATGCATGATATATAAACTATACATATCTTAAAAACTATATACATAGGCATTTACCCACCATGTATGACTAAAGTAACTTATTTGGTGGGTCCTTGAGGGTACACATCATGTAATAGGGTACACATGCTGTATACTTCTTTGTTTATACCCTTAAGAAGTTTTTTTCCATCCTGGCAGTCAGAACTAGACCCATAAGTAGTCCATTCTGTTTATCTATCTACATATATCAAGATGGTGAAACCCTTGTTGTGATTTTATAACTCTTATGTGGAATTTTGACTTTTTTATTGAACAAATATGTTCTTCATCTGATAATCGAATCCATTTGTCTCATGAGAGTGAGACCCCTTGATCTGAGATGATCCATGAGCCATCTACTATGAATAATGCTGGTAGTTTCCTTTGAGGACGTCTCCCTTATGATAAGTGACCTTCATGCCTAAGATTATACAAGGTCAGTTGTTTCCATGTATCCCAAATACGATACATCTACTTACATTTTGACAAAGAGGATCCCATGTAGGATGCCTCTAAAATATTACCAATGCTAAGGGTTCCTTTAGGGATTCCTTTGATAAAAAATTTCCTTAAGGAATCCCTTTTATGATCCCTTTACTTGTATATAACCTTGAGGATCCCATTTATGAGGCCTCTTCTTCCTACATTATTTTGAAGGGACCATTTATGATTACCCTTCCTATGTATCGTTCTAAGGATACTATGTTTTGTGCATCTATTTACCCACTGTTAGAGGATATCATGTGGGATACCTCCATTTACCTTCATTGATGAGTATCCTGAGTTGGATAAATATCCCATATTTTGACATGAGGGACCCATTGGGTTACCAGATGATTGACTGACACTGAGTAAGTAGGTCAGGTTTGGGTAGAGATTGTACTGGGTTTCACCTTAGAACCCATGATAAACTTGTAATCCCGAGAGGAGGAGTCATTAGTGGTGGGTTTGGAATTCAAAAACCCTCAATCATTTATTTATATATTCACATTTTTATCACTAAAGCATTGATGGTATCTAGAGGTGCTTCCGTGTTGGTGGATTATGATCTTGATGTGATGCATCATCCTTTCTCTTTGGGATTCCTAGATGTATTTTATGGTATCTAAATTCTCAAACATGTTATTTCATATTTATTTTTATACCAATAGGTTAATACCTTTGATCCTGCTATTGATCATGAATATTTTAATACTATATTATCAATATTTCCATAGGTTCTTCCTAGAATTTGGATTTTGAGGTAATTATTATGATATACAAGCATGAAATCCCTAGTAATGATATTAATGGAGGATTATTCTCTCCAAATTGGTGATGATGAATACTCACTCGTCTAATTGACTTGTGATCAGTATTATAATTCTCTCCTCAACTTGGCTATAATCATGGATGATTATGCTCCCCCAATCGATAGGTATGATTACACTCTCCCTGGTCTGTTACCTTACCGTGGTGTTTGGCATGGCATTTTACATCATTGGATAATCATGGATGATTTTTCTCTCCTGGTTGATAGGGATTATTATTCTCTCCAAGATTTGTGACCTCCAATAGTGGGCATGGTGTCTCAAAAGTGATATCCCTTTACAGATCACCTAACAAGCATACTCTTAGGGTTCATCTGAGTCTCAATGTTATAAACGACTATAGACTAGGACCAAGGGCTCATATATTTGAATTTATTTACATAACATGAGTGGAATTAAGTTCATATCAGTGACCATTCATTGGATTTATGGATACACTTTCCTAGAATTATTCATTACTGTGATTGGAGGGAAGTATGGGTGAACCCAGTGTCTGGACGAGTATCCACATGTGATGATGTAGCTTAATCAGATAAATTTTCAGTGTTGGTAGAAGAATTTATTTTTTGGTTGGGATTATAGACCTTGATATTGATTTACGGGTTATGGCATGAGGGGTACGACATCAATCTCAATTCCCCCACATAGGATGTCGTAGAGATAGGGATTACGAAGCCCAAGATTGACTGCTGTCGATTTATGTTATTTCAAACACTTTACTCATGTATATTCTCATTTATGTATATATGTATATGTAAGTGAATATATATATATATATATGTATAAATATAAATATATTTATCTTTACATTACCCAAGTGATGGGGATCAAGGACCCAGGGATAGACTATAGATTCACGCTATCAGTTTGATTCATCTTTTTTACTTGTATCTCAGCTAGGCTGAGCATATTGTATGAGAATGAAATTATGATAGCAGATTTATGGGTTCATCATTAGGGTGGCCAATTGAGATTATTTTTCACCACTTTATTTGTACATGAATTTGTTTAAAAACTATATGTATTATTTTTAGGCAGAGAAAAGATGCAGGGTGGATATGAATAATGCCCAGAGTTGCATTATCGAGAAGAGCCACTTGTTTGGATTCTTGTGATCAAATTTATACAGTTTGAAAGTATTCGTAGACTTAGTAAATAGTCTAGAATACATCTATTAGTAGATCCATTTACTTTTATTTCAGTTTATTTTATGTACTCATGTATGTACTTCCGAGCCAATGGTTAACAAGTATTGTATACATGAGATAACTATTTGGGATTTTAAAGCATTTTATTTATTATTAAAGCTTGTTCAATTTTAGTTTAATAATTTTTTACTCACACCATATTTACTCATGTCTATGATATTTAGATATTTCCACTATTCTATTACTCTGATATCAGGAAATATACTCCCAAAAATTACACCCTAGGCCCTAGCTACTAGATAGAAACCTCTAGTATATGGGGAGGCACGGTTGAGGCCTCATTAAAAACTAGCTCAGTGTAATGAACCGATTTTGGAGCCACTCAACTGACACCCTATATTTGGTTCTCCACATGACCTCAAGCATGTTTCCCCAAAATCCAAAGGCTTCCAACTAGTAGTGAGGGCCTTGATGAGTCAGTGGGGAAACTATGCCCTCATTTGGTAAATTATGCAGCGGAAGGAAATAATAAACAATAGTGAAAGCAGTAAACAACACACGAAAACTGAACTAAATAGAGGAAGCGATGTATAATATAATAATGATGCGGCATGAAACATGTTTCTATAAAAATCAGTAAACAAAACAACATGCTGAAACACAACTGTAGCTTCAGTCCTAAGAAACTCTGTACCTCGAAAAAATTCTTCAGTTGCTCCCAGATAACTACTGCTCTCACCATATCTGGGTCTACTGATACTCTTTTCTCTGAGAGGACATGACCCAGGAAGTGAATCTCTTCCATCCAGAAGTGAACTTTGAGAGCTTAGCATATAACTGATGCTCTCTTAGTGTACTCAATATGATCTCAAGATGGGTAGCATGGTCGTGTCGAGTGTGAGAGTGCACCAATATATCATCCATGAAAACCACAACGAAGGAATCCAAGTAAGGATGGAAAACTCTATTCATCAGTGCCATGAAGACTGCTGGCGCGTTCGTGAGACTGAACGGTATAACCAAATACTCGTATAGACCGTACCTTCTCTGGAAGGCTGCAAGAGGTGTATCTGATGGTCTGACGTGCAACTGATGCTATCCGGATCTCAAGTCGATCTTCGAGAACACCCTAGCTCCACAAAGATGATCAAAAAGATCATCAATCCTCGAAAAGGGATACCAGTTCTTGAACGTTAACTGTTTCAGCTTCTGGTAATCCACACAAAGCTGTAAAGTACCATCTTCCTTCTTCTCAAAAAAAAAACATGCGAACCCCAAGGGGAATTACTGGGTCGGATAAAACCCTTTGCATGCAACTCCTCCAACTACTTCTTGATCTCTTGTAACTCAGGAATATCCATCCTATAAGGAGGCATGGATATCGGTGTTGATCCTAGCAGAAGCTCAAAAGAGAAGTCTACCTCACGCTTCGGAGGCAACCCTGAAAAGTCTTCTGGAAAGACATACAGAAAAGGATCAACCACTAGAGGATAATCCATCTGAGAAGTCCACTAATCATCTAGATATAAAATTTAAATCTGGGCTGTAACACCACCCAACCCATGATGCTCTGGTCTAACTCTTCTTGCTTTAACTTCCCATTCTCCCTTGTGAAGAAAGGATCTGCCCTCTAGTGATGTGAAACTCACCCTGTGACAATAGCAATCGACAAGGGCCTGAAAAGGAACTATTCAGTCCATTCCGAGAATGAAATAATAACCTACCATCTCTAGGACATTAAGATCCCACAAGAAGTGACACCCACCAACCTCAAGGGGTAACTCCTTTCATGGATGCACACTAGCAGTTCTAAGTCCCAAGGGAGTGTCTAGTGTCATCATATCCTCGTAGGTAAAGATAGTAAGTCTAAGGATCTCCATAGTGTGCACCAAAATAAAGCTATGAGAAACTCCTATATCGAAAAGTGTAGAAGATAAAACAAAGGCTACCAAGATCATACCTTACACTGTGGAAGGTCCAAGATCCTGCTCCTGATGAATCTTCTCCACCGCAAACGTCTGGCCAGTACCACGCCTCTGGGTGGCAGCCTGAGATCCATGAGATGATCCTCCCTGAGCCTGACCACTACATCCACGACCTCTACCCTAGCTTGAACAGCCTTTAGAACTCCATCCCCTAGTCTACTGCAGAACTGGTAAACCTGCTCTTGTACGCGGAGTCGAAACTAATCCACCTTCACTATCCACTGGAAGAAGAAACTTGCAAAACTGCTGAAGATGACCCATATTTCCGCAAGATCGACACTATACTGGGTCCCTCGGGCAAGGGGTCTTTTTATTCCCATCCTTCCCACACTGGTAGAACACAACCTTGATACCTGATGGAAAATCTCGCTTCCTCGAGTCACCTCGTGTAGACTCTCGGTGGTGCTTCCTACTGTCAGTAGAAAGAGTACTGACTCTGGATGCTAAACAGCCTTGGATTAATTCTCCAGTATCTCTCATATTCCTCTCTATGATCAATGCCTAGTTGACTATCAATGAAATAGAGGTCGACTGGAAGATGTTCACTTATGATCTGATCTCTGGTCTGAGGCCCTCCTCAAACTTCCTCGCCAAAAACAGCTCATCATTCCCTAGAACGAGAGTGAAATGTTGTAACTCAGTGAAACGAGAGGAATACTCCATAACTGATAGAGTACCCTACTTCAGGTTCATGAACACTCTAGCTCTGTTAGCCCTCAGTGTTCCCAGTTAGAAGTATTCGTAGAACGTATGCTAAAACTCCTCCCAAGCAACTATCTGATGGAGCCCTGCCTGAGAAACTATGTCCCACCATCTCTTGGCGGAATCTCGCGGGATGTAAGTCGTGAGCCTCACCCTTCTGTCTGGGGTGTCTCGAGATGATAAAATATAGAAACCATATCTTAGAACCAAGATTCAGCAGCCTGAGTTCCTCCATCCTCATAGAACGTGGGAGGATGCTATTGTTGGAAGACTCGTGTAAGCTCTTCCATAGACTAGGCAGGTTGCTGAGCTCCCTGAAAGGTCTGTATGAACCTCATGAATCCCTCACAGAATTGCGCTTCTGCACCAGTATCCGAGATAACTGCTTGTGCCATATCCAGCATACAATCATCATCAGATCCCTGACATGCAACAAGAGGACGTATTGGCGGCATGACACTGCAAGGTCAAAAGGAAACCATTATTAACAACAAGCACATTTGCAAATTCAAAGGAGCGAAAACCGAACCGAAGAGGAAAACTTTTAAAACTGTAAAAACATAGTTACACGGAGTGTAGTTCCCACACATGGCGTGTTCCAGAAATATTTTACTTCGGTGTGTACACCAGTCAACCTAGCTATGTAAACCCCAACTACACGGCATGTTCTTTTAATATACATGGCATGTACTGTCCGTTTTCCTCCTGCCTGGTTACTCCTACATGACTAAGTTACATTGACTATCCCAGCCGAAGACTACACGGCGTGTCTATCCACTACACGGCATGTCCTTAAAATTTTTCCCCTATCAGTGTTATTAGACACATGGACTGGTACACAGGCCACAACTACACGACGTGTCGACAACGTACACGGTGTGTTGTACCAAATATTTTCCAACCCATGTATTCAACTAAATGGTTGGGTCATACAGACCATTACTACACAGTGTGTCAACATGGTACACAGTGTGTTGTTCTTGATATTTTTCAGCCCATGTATTCAAATACACGGCTGGATTCACATGAAAGAAGAGTACACGACATGTACTTCAAAGTACACGGTGTGTAACCGTGAAAAGTAGTTCTTCTTAAACAGAAGAACACATGGCGTGTGTTCATAAGGCCACATGCTGTGTTATCTAGGTTTTTTGGCAGTAGATATACAAAACTCCCCAAAACCAATGAAAAACATTGAAAACCAGCACCTATGTGAAAAATTCTGATCCATGGGGGCCCATACTCCCCGTGAATCAAAGATTGACATCATAACAATGCATATAATGAGTAAACAGTATGATATTCCCATGATACGCCAAATTCCAATCCTAGAGGGCCCATAACACCACTAAGACCAAAGCTTGGCATCCATGCTGAATAAGATGTAAAATAAACAACACCCTATCAACACAGTAGGTATTTCTATCACAATAACTATCACTACATCATGCAAAATCTATCACGACATCTATCACAACAGCATGCAATTTATAATGCACCATAGATTGCATGGTAAAATGCATGACATGAGATTTTCTAACCAGTTCCTATAAGATGCATGAGAGGGAAAACCCTTATCTCATTAGGTTGCAACAAAATAGAACCCCAATCATATAAACTGTAATAGGACAAAACAAGTGCATCACCCAACGATGAAATATAATCAACTATAACACTTGAAAAAACTAAAAAAAATTAATTATGAGTTAATATAGATTTTCCCTGTACACGGGTTAATTACTCCTGGGCATAGTTAAGTACCAACTACCATTCTCTTCCTATCCCTGTCTATTGTCGCCAAATAGTAAGGAAAAGAAAAAGATGGAAAACTCCCCCGATACCACTTTGTAACGACCCGAATACGGAGCCACTCAACTGGCGCCCCATACCCAGTTCGCCACATGACCCCAAGCGTGTTTCCCCAAACACCAGAGGCTGCTGACTAGCAGTGAGGGCCTTGATGAGTCAGTGGGGAAACTATGCCCTCATTTGGTAAAGTATGCAGCAGAAGGAAATAATAAACAATAGTGGAAGCAGTAAACAATACAAGACAACTAAAATAAATAGTGGAAGGGATGTATAATATAATAATGATGCGACATGACACATGTTTATATGGAAAGTAGTAAACAGAACAACATGATGAAACATAACTGAAACCCAAGTAGAAAACGTAAATAGTAAACTCCAACAGCATCGCAAGCCTAATCTCATTCCCATGCTCCCCAGCTCTAACCAGCAATCAAGCACCTGAGGTAGAAGGGCCATAATTCCTATCCACACTTGAAACCATATAACCTTTTTGTGCTGAAAAGAAGGACCCAAACAGGGTGTGAGACTAATCCTAGTAGGCAACCACCAAAAGATCTCTACCCTACTATTAGTGAGAAATATAACAAAAGTAATAAAAATAAATGCAGCAAAGAAACAGGGCACACTAAAGTAAAAAATCCTATAATTATCCATTAACATTTATTTATTAATTTAATTCAATAATTTAATCATCAACCAAAGAATCTAGAAAAAGCTCTATAGTCAAAAGGCATAGCAAGTAACACAACAAGTATCTCAACAGACTACCTAAACTATAAGCAGTACAAACCAAATCTTGTTCTTTGGATTGGTGGACTTGTCACAACCAACCAAAAATATTTATTACACTGACCCTCTAGGTGGATCACGTGGGTAGGCCCTTATGGTCAAGCATTCGAACGAAGGAAAAGAAACTCTGAAAAATCACTCAACGTCAATTCCCCCTATGGTCTTGCAGCGATAATACATACTCTATGAGGAAGCAATTATGTCTAATTCCCCCTTTAGTCTCGATTAGATAATTATTATACCCTCTGAGAGAGCACAAAGTCAATCCCCCTTATGGTCTCATAATGGTAATAATTAAATAGGCCCTTTGAGGAAGCACTCAATGTCAATTCCCCCTATGGTCTAACTACACCAGGTTCCCACAGCCCTGAGTAAAAGCAATCATATGTAAATGATTCGTAGCATCCCTATGTGTGTTCAGAAACTACTTAGATAATAGCTACAATGCAACAAAAGCATTTAAATAGCAGACAACCCATGCGATCATTCATACCAAGGCCTGAAATTAATGCAACAAGGTTTGCCTCATAGTCAACCTAAGACAAACGATGATAAATAGCCAAAACAAAGGAAAACACCCATGGGTTGATCCCTGAACATGCTAACAAGCAAACATTATTCATCTAATAGCCTTAAGCACACAAGCAATCTATGGTAGATAAATAAAACAGGTTCAAAACCCTAACATGAGATACCCGATAGATGGATATCACTCAAGGAAATTCAACGTAGGGCATCCAAACACCTACCTCTATCATCATATATTGATATACTTGTACCTCGACCTGTGAATCGGCCGATAACGGATTAGATAGTTCTGATTTTATTGCAACCGATGGTGTTCGATTTGGAGAATCGGTGACGGATCGGTGGCTCGGAGAAGATTCGGCCTCCTCGGATGCGCTGTACGGAATTAGGTGGCGAATAAGACGAAAACATGGTTAAGACGTGACCCTGGTCCGATTAATGAAATAAAAAGAAAAGTACATGGTGTGTACTTTGGTTTTCTATACTCTGCTTTAAGCGGTCTCCACGTCACCCCACACGACTGTGTTTGTGGCCTAGACACAGCCAGCACACATCTTCATGAAACGTCTAAGTACACTGCATGTACTTATATGGTACACAGCGTGTACTATAAAAATTTCTAGGTTTTCCCCTTTTTCTAAAAAATGACCAGAAAAGGAAAAACATACCGGAAAAGAAGGTCCGGGTTCTTACACTCAGAGTATCAAATTAGTGGCATCCTGGTTGGGATATTACAGAAAGTCATGGAGTAAACCAATATTTCACACACAAAACAACTATAATCTAATAAAACTATCATTTTTATTTTTGGTTTCACCAAAGACTTTAACACATCATGATCATTCATCAAAACCAAAAAGAATTTAACAGACTCATACAAATTATAACTTGTTTTAAAGAAGTATGTGGTATATCAGTAGGTCTGACCATATGTTGATGATACCCTAACCATAGAATAATATTAGAGAACATGATTGAACCCTTATTATTGTTAAATAGATCCTCAATACATTAAATATGCTATGTGATCTTAATAATTATTTTATTTAACTTCTAGTATGTATCACACAAGAAAAATATTTTATATGCCTTCTTAGAAAACAAAACCAAAAACCCCCAAGAAGAAATAAACTGATTGATATGTCATTTATTCTCCAAATTTTCCAATAGAGTTTTAATTTCCTAAATTTATTCTAGTTCTATTCTATGAGTAGGAATATAAACTAGCTCTTCTCTGGGAATCATCTCAATCATGAACTCAATTTCTCTCATAAGTTTTAGTCCCAAAAACACCTCAATAAAGTCATCTTAAAACTAATCCACTACTGGTGAAAAGATTTCATGATCCACTCACTCTTAATCTAGTAACAGACTCAAAACCAAAGCTGTATTCTCACCAAATTTTGGGAGAACTATCCTTGAATTTCTTTCCAAGATACTACATTCCCCGCGATGGATAAAAGTTTCACCTCCAAGAGATGTGAAACTTGACATTGAAGGTAATAATCAATGTGGTCTTGGTATGTAACCAACCATTCCACCCCCAGTATTATTTAAAAACTAGAAATATCAAGTACATACAAGTCTCAAAGGATATGATACCCACCGACCTCTAGGGAACACTCCATACATTGAGAGATACCCTTTGATTGCACCCCTAACAACGTGTCGATCGATATCACCTCAAACATATACATTTCATTTAGACCTAAACCACTTATAAACCGGTCCGATATAAAATATTTTATGGTTTATATGGAAAAGAAATCACTATAAAGAGTGTAAGTCAAAATGAAACCTCAATCAGTTAATTTTCCAACCTCACTACCATCCTACACAGGCTAAATAACATGTAGCCATTGATTCCCCCTACTACAGGCTCCTTTTTATAGGTTTCCAATCCTACCATATGCTTTTAAATACACTAGTAGTCAAAGGAACTTACCACCCATGTGGAAGAGTCTACCATAATGAAATAATACCACTTGACTATCGTCCTGAGAGGCTGGTCCACTCCCTTGGTTTCCCTATTCACCATTATCCCAATGAAATTTATCATGATGATGTTTCTAATTATTGGTACATATTCTACTAGATTACCAAAATAAAACTATCTTAACACCACTAAAATAATCTTTTGGGTTCCACTTAGAAATGAGTGCTTGATCTACTACCTCAGCCTACCTCTTCAAATGAATGATTTTTACCTCGGGCTTGACCTATCATCTATTCAAATCCGAAAAATTGTTGGTCGAAGATACAACATCTCTAATCGTTGTCAGATAAAAATGATTCAGGTCTATAATGTATCTGGTATAATTTATCTCCATCTTAATCTCCTAATTTCACCACATGAACTCTTAATATTCCCTTTCCCTCAAGGACTTAGGGAAAATGTGCTTTAGGAAATTCTCATATAAGTACTTCCAAGTCATACCCTCTAACGGCTCATCCTGAGGCTAAATTACCCAATATTGTTTTACTTATCCCCATAACATGTAAGCTATCAAAATGAATCTATTATCAAGAGGAATCAATATGTGGTCTAGTATAATCTAGATAAACCGTATAAAAAACATTTATTTCTTACTTCCACTCTCTTTAGAAGAGGCATAGGGTGCTATAGTTGATATTTTATAATAAATTAAAACATACTAGACATATCCCACCCAGTGTATCTATCCATAATCTACATAAAATGATAACATTTTTCATGAAACTTATCCTCCTCAATATTACTCAAAATTAGTAGAGGTTCTTATCCATTTACAGGATGATCATTCTCAATGATTTCATATTAACACCCAGCCTGTAAACATCGTTGTAACGGAATATCTATAAAATTCCAAATGAAAATCACAAAACACACGACATATAGATTTCACAATTTTATAGAAAATAATTATTGTGACTATTCATAAAAAAACTACATACACTACCCCAACAGGTAAAATCACACCCCATCCCAACCCTCAAACATACCTATCTTGGTCTATGGTCAACAAGAGGTAAACCAAACATACATAATCACAATAATTTTATTTGAAACCATTTAAATAATTTTAGTTTCAAATAACCTAAACACTTCTCATTAAGACACTATTTTAGCCCTTTCATTTTTTTTCACATTTCGATTGTTACAATTTTCAGCATCCTTATTACGCACTATTATCCTAATGAATCAATAAAACTAGAAAGGAAATTTATTTTCCCACAAACCAAAATAGCCTTCTTTTCCATGAGCGAATGAATTTATGAATGTAAAATAAATCATAATAGCTTAAGATGATACATTCATATAAAAACCTCATATCATGAAATGACATGAATAAAACCTTCAAAAAATATAACATCAAATATCAATTGTATCCCCAAACTTGAAATTACATCAAATGATAACAGAAAACCATAAGAAAAAACAATTCCACCTTATTTCCTTAGGTTTACCCCATTCATTTGTTAGATACTTCAAATAAATTAATAATTAACAAGGCATGACACATCATAATCTCTTATCTACCTTCCGTAATAGTAATTAAATATAAATAAAAATCCCTCTCGTGAAACTTTATAATGTATCTTTACGGGTGACATGATAATCAGTGACATGACCTAGATCACCACATGACCTCAATTTCACATCCCTATATTCCAAAGTCTATTAAATAGTAATAACAGTGTAATGGAACATGTGGGGAGACTATACCATCTTTTCCAGAGAGAACCAATAACAGAAACCAAGTTAAACTTTGACATTCAATAATAGTAAATACCAAAATATCACACACAACATTTCCCATCAAGGAAGTACTAACAAATAAATACAACAAACATGGAATGACATAATAATTTATAGAGAAAAAGTAAAACCAATATATGAAACTATATAAAATAACCAAAATGGGTTTTGATGTCGCATATGGTATCATCATACTTACTACATCCCGAATCCTAAATCAACCATCTAACATAGGGCCTTTTCCCTTTTTTGGACTATCATCCATGAAGTCATCTTGGGATCCTAATTTCAACATCAGTAGGTTTTGAGTAAATATCAGTATTCCACCACCAATAGTGTCTACAACAATATCTAGTCTATAACAAGGTAAGAAGAAACATAAATATATATTGTGAAATATGAAAATAAGATAGTTATAATATTTTAGATGTTTTAAATGAGCCTGAAGGTCTCCAAGGTTCCACTATAATATAATAGAGTGGTCGAAACTACGTATCCTAATGTAATTAATTATACCATAAACTTTTGAGGCTCATTAAGGGTACCAATCTATGGTGTGGACCACCATGACAGAAACTGATTCCCGATGTGGACCCCCATAACCAACATCATTTCCATAGTGTGGAATTCCATGACCAACACCATTACTATGGGGTGGAATTCAATGACCCAAACTCATTTTTTATGTGGACCATCATTAAAATAAATATATAACTTGGTGTGGAAAACCATGATCAATACCCATAACTAATTCTTAAATAATCATTCATAAAGTTCCACATTTTTGGAACCTTTTTATCACAAAACACATCATGGTATAACCTCTTAAATTTATCACAATTTACATGATTCTTCCCTTTCATTACATTTAACACTATTCAAAAATTAGACCACTTTACAATTTATTCATAACAAAAATCAATAAAAATACTTTCTAATAAATATTACAACATGAACGTGCCCCCTTTGGCCATTTTTTACTTTTCCAAATAACTATATTATAACAAATTTCAATTTACATGTCAAGATAAATATCTCATTATATCACATTCCCATGTTATTAAAAATATTTTTATCTCTTTAACCATTAATTTATACATTTAATAACCCAATTTTCCTTTCCTAAGGAAGTCGCACACCCCATGGGTGGCCCTTTTTTAGTTATACTCTTCATTGAAAGATCCAAAAATATACATGAGAGGTCCAACATATCATTTAGACACCCAATTTATAATTTCTAACCAATTAATTAAATACGCCAATAAATGGAAGAAGTAAACAACTACAAAAACATAGATAATCAATAAGACTATAAGGTATTACTTGTATAACACCATGAACAATTTCATAGATAAGCACTCACTAAACATTATCCCTTGATTCGAACCCAAACAAACATCAAATCCCAAACATAGAATCTATTAGAAAATAAGGCCTTGGAGGATTTAGAATATGAAGAAACACCAAACCATGGTTCTTCTAGAAAATGGAATGAAGAATATTGGTAGATTCACCCAAAGAGTATATTTTCAACCAACAATGCTTCAAATGGGAAAATTTTATAGGATAACCAACTTTGGGAATATTGTGAGTATTTGGTTCTCATCCTAGGATACTAAAGAAGGAAAGAGGATGAAAAATAGGGTAATAAAATTTAAATATTCATGGGAATATTATGGAATTATCCTTTTTAAATGATCCTCATGGAATGGCCACACCATTTTCCAAACCATTCACCAACTGTATGACATGCTCTATCTAAGAGTGGGATCTGGCCACACCATTTTTCAGGACGAACATCACTACTTGAAAAATGTGTGGTGGTAATGTGATAGCCACTATTATAGGGATTTACTACAAAGGGTTTCCTAATAATGGGTAAATGGTTAGTAATAAACTTGATCTATCCATGTTTTGAGCATATAATGCCTTTATTTATCTCGTTCTTTACTCCCTGAACCCTTAGAACACCATTAATACCACTTATACTGGTAGAATAGTTTTACTTTCCATTATAAAAGGAGATACCAGAAAATTTAAGTAAGAACATACCTCCTAGATATTTTGTGGTCTTAAATTTAATTTTATAATTTCATTATATTAGTGTTTTTATTATCGTTATTATAGATGAATCATTGATAGGTCTGTTTTGGCAATTTGGAAAAACTGAATAGTTGTATTATAGTTAATTATTTTAATATTAATGTTACCATACCCTAATAAAAAATAACTAATTACTTATTTATATAATATATGAATTTAAATTAAGTTCTCATAGTCATCCATGAGCTTATTTTATATCATTGTTCAAGTAGGTGGTTATACTTACCTAAATAAGAACATATAGTAATTAATGGATTATTATGACTTAAAAAGTGGATTATATAGAAATAATATCATTATATTATTTTTATAAATATAAGTAATTTAACTATATTTACGTGGGTTTAATAAATGAGAAATAACATAAATGAGATATGAGATATGTTACTTCTTGGAGCTAGTAGTCTGCACAACACATCACTAATGTTTTCATTTATCAAAGTATGAGACGGAGAGTAGGTGGATTAAAATTATTCAACTCCAAATCATAATTATAATAAATATTTCATATTTATTATTTAATTTAGCCCTTAAAAATTATAATGAGTGAAGATATACGGTGGTGAAAAATGGAAGTCCACCCTTCAAGGAGGCGGTAGTCCACACAACCCACAAAAAAAATTCAAATTTTTTATTAGAAAAGGGGAAAGTTGGTTAATAGTTAGTACTGTATCATAATAAAATTATGTATTAAAATAGTACTTATGTTATTATATAGTGATTTTTTAATTATATTTGGTAGGTAATAAAGAAAACAAATAAATCTTGGGGAAATAATGTACGCAGATCGAAAAATATTTATATTCCTTGGAAATATAGGTGTTAAGAAAATTTATTATGATCAGCTGGTCCTGAAAACAAATAGGGTTAAAATGAAAGGATAATGTTCCATGTTTTATGTTGAAACTTAATTCTCTGCTTAGTGTTGAATGAGTATTGGGATACCCTATTATAAGTAGTGAAAATTTAATTTTTTTAAAATATTTATATTTATTATAAGGAGAGAACATGTTTCATGTGTCATGTGGATCCAAAAATGGGATACAATGCCTCGTATGATGTGATAAGGTTTATAATATCTCAAATTCCCAATTATAACCATGTTTTTAACATTTTTAAGCCATTTACACCTTGATTTATTACTTTTTTTATTTTATCTAATTCATCAGAGTCCACACAAATATTTGAATTTTCCAAGGATCATGAATTTTCAATTAGTGGATGGGCTAGATTATGAACTTGGGTTTGAAATAAAATTTTTGTGTGTTGGAAAATTTTAATTTGATATTATTAGATAGGATTTAAGTCCCAATAAGTGTTTTAGGTGCATAGGTGAGTTTCATAACATTCAAGTCATGTTTAGAGGTTTTGGGGAACTCTGAATGGGGTTAACGGTTTGGGGTTCATGGTTTTGAGTAAACCATGTTCTTATCATTACATATGATGAGTTTTATTTTAGTAATTATAGATTACAATTGAATTTCGCATCCATCAAACAACATCAGATTAACCATGTGGGTCCCAAGAGTAAACCATGAATGGATCCTTTGAAATGGTAATTGGCTCATATCTTACACATGGTTAGAGAAATACTATAATAGGTTCTTTAATGGGGTTATAGATCGACTAGAAACTTTTTTCACATGTTTATTCAATCATTCATAAAAATAATGAGATATGGTCTTTCTTAGGTAGTGACTAGTGTGTTTATGGTGTATCATTTGGTAAATTGTGAAAAAACCCATGTATTTTTACTGTTTTTTTAAGTGGAATTTTTAAAAAATTTCTCATATGAAAATTATAAGGGGGTCCTCCTCACATGAAAACAACATACCACCCTTCTTACCGCCTTCTACATTGGTTTCTATTCCATTTTGGGTGACCTCAGTTGCAATTATTCATTGTATTTGTCGAGTTTTATCATCTTCCATCATCCTTTTCTATTTCCCATTGGTTTATTGTAATTTAGGAAAACATGATTTTGGCCTTTAGTTTTGATTCTATTAGAGAGTTATGGGACAATAAATTTTTCTTGGGGATGTCATTTTTCTTATAAAGAGTACATCTAGAGATGTTTCCTATGTGTTTATGTTTTTCATTTTGAAGAGATAAGTCACCTAGGTGAATTTATAATGGTTATTTTTTAAAATTAAATTAATAATGGTAATTGGATTGTGGGGTAGGTTAGGTATGTTTCTTGGTTTGTGTAAAGGGGTGTATCAAGGGTATCTGGTCCCACTTTTCTCGGTGAAATGGATAGTTTCAGATTCTCAATTAGTTTAGCTATGATTATTCATTTTTTAAATTTGGTTTAATTTAACTATATAAAAAATTTAATGATTTTTATAGCTTTGATTGGTTGTCATAAGAGATCAAGTGGTGGTATAGGCTTAGCTAGGACTTGGAAAATCTGGGGGAGTGATTTTTTTGAAACAATATTAAATGGAAAATCTTAAATATGAGGTAGGTGGTCTAAAAAACTCTTCATATGGATAATTACTTTTTTTTGATGAATTTGATGTGAGTTCATTCCACCAAGGGCAATGAACAATTTACATAAATTATTTTTTAATATAAATAGTTTATCTAATTAAAATTAAAATATAAATTAATTTTATTTTTTTAGAAAATAAAAAAACATATATATGAATGATTAATGTGCCAAGGATAATGAAAAACTTTTGGACTCAATTTATGCATCACATGCCAATGGATGAGTCCTGGACTAAGAAGATTCCTATAAATTTTCAAAACCCAAGAGGGTGTGGGATGAGAATTGAGTTTGATGACCTAAGCATGTCTGGTAAGGACCCTCGAAATGTGTTATTCCAAGGTAGTATGAACTTAGTAAAATTATATATTATTGGGATGAGTTTAAAATTATAAGGACAATGAACATGTAGTCTTAGATCCAATTTTAGAAAAAGATTTATATTTATATCTTTCATTCCAATATATGTGACTCAATTTTATTTATCTAATCCTTACAACATAAAATTGAAATATTGGATCACTTACATTTACAAAGACCTTTTATGTTTATAGTTTCAGATAATTAGTAATAATTCATAAAAACTAGTATTCCAAAACAATTTGTTTATAAAGATCTATGTCATCTCCCATAAATACCTATATATAAGAAACCTATCACAAACCAACCTGGGATGTAATTCAACCCAACATTGGGTCCAGTTCATCGCATGACCTGATGGGAATTCCTAATTCCCATGGGATAGAAACAAGTTCATGGGTATCAAAAATATACTTTTAGAATGATTTCACCCATTTATAAAATAATAAATAACCCACAAGAATAAACATCACTATAACAAATAACCATAACCACACAAGATAATACAATATCTCGATTCAAAATTTTACAAGTTTAACCAAATAAAAAAGGTACTATAACGGAATAGAAACAAAAAAAACAATCCAAAAATACTCCATGAAGTAAGAGGGTAATCAGCCTCAATCTACCACCATCAACAACTACAATAAGTGAAACACTAGAAACTAGATTCACCATCGCCACCATGACACGTCATTACTTTACCTATTTCATACATCACCAAGTCTACATGAATCCAATTTTATATGTAGGGAGTGGAAAAAATGAGTAGGATGCCACTTAAGATAGACATTAAATTATATAACATTATAAAACAAATCAATATGTATATTTCTATAGGAATATTTGAATCATTTTAAGGAAAACATTCTGATGAAATTTTTTTAAAAGAAAATACATTTTAGAAATAATATTTCATGAAATAATAACATACACAATGTCTATTATATAACAATGTATTTAACCAAATCACATTATCATCATGTTAAAAGAGAAAACCATGGGAAAATACATATAGGTAACTAGCACAAGAGGGTCTCTATGAATATTGTGCCACAGTGATCAAGATCCTCTGACTCAACTACCAAAAATGTTTTCATGCATGAGCCACTAGATATGATGCCATCCAATGTTTTAGTGGTCTAATAGAGTCCTCATGCATGAGCCCCGAGAGATGATCTCATCCAAAGTTATAGTTTTATCCAATCATATCACATATTTAGTTGGTGTTGTAATCGTCAATCCTAATTGATGATTTTGGGCCTCAATAAAAACCGAATCAACTAGAATAATAGTTCTAGTTCTCCCAGATATATACCTATGTTTACCTTTGTTTTCATTTAATGTTTTAATATCAAATAAATCCACACTTTTTCAAACGCATTCCAATAATGACAAGCACAACAGGAAGTCACCACTTTAAAATATTTCACAATTCAACATTTTCAAATTGTTCTAATGATTAGAGATCATATGTAAACCATTATGTTTCATTAGAACCAACCTTCCATTTCAAACTCACACCAAAACCACTTAGAAATAAATTTCACATCCATTTATCAATTTATAGAATCCCTTTGGAACCATCACAAGAAGGATACACATGTGATCCAACCATTTTCCATGGATAAAGACACATTCAAAATCATATTAACATCAAAACCATTTTAATAACATTATTCAAAAATAAAAGATGAAATTAAGGATAAAAGACATTGATAAACCCATTTAATTAGGAAAAACCCCACTTTTACCAGATTATCCACTTTAAATTACCTTGAAACACATTTTCAACTTTCGAACAAGGCATAAAAAACATTTATGAATAACCACGATGAATCAAACATAAAATAAAACAAATTTCTTTTTAAAACCCAATCTACATCACATATGCATTACAGACCATTTCCAAGACATGTTTCAAATAAAAAACAAATATTCATAGAACACATTTAAGTATCCCAAAAGGCATATCAAAATCATCTAATAGTGTAAAAGCATGGAACCACCATCCTAACACTTGAAAAATTCTGAAAATTGGAATGAAACAACAACTAAAAAACCAAAATACCCAATAAAAGAAAATATAGAACAACAAACATCAAAATTTTCCCAAAAAAGAAAATATCAAACACTCTTTAGGTAAAACAACCCACTAGAAAATAGGTACTCAAGAAAGATGAGAGAATAACTATCGAAAGAGGTAGAAATCAATAGGAAAAGGGATTATTTTATGTTTTATTAGAGATTTTAGGTTAAAACCAACTAAGTATTGA
Source organism: Viscum album (assembly GCA_963277665.1). Lineage (NCBI taxonomy): Eukaryota > Viridiplantae > Streptophyta > Magnoliopsida > Santalales > Viscaceae > Viscum > Viscum album. Next base: position 928,578,847 of record OY728150.1, on the reverse strand, counting down.
CATTTAAAGACTCCAAAAAATCTTGGAAGAGGCTCCCATGGATAAAAATCCCCAATGTATAAGATAAGAGGTGTTTTAGGGTTAAAATAAAATAAGATAGAAAGCTAAATTTCAACTTTTTAATGACCTGGAGAGGAAGTGTGGTGTTCTAGGATAGTTTTAAAAACCATATGGAAATTATGCATCCCTCGCTATTCTATAGAAGAAAACTACATGGTTTTCCCACACGATTTAATAAATGTGTTGTCACCACTCTCAAAAAATGAAATTTGCCACACAGTTTCTTGTAAAAGGGTGAACATTTTTCCCTAACTGTATGCTAACTGAGGGAAACTTAATTTCATACCCAAAATCACTATTTTTTACCCAAACCCAACAGAAAACCCAATGAATAAACCGTAAGATGAAATTAATTGAAATAATACCTAAAACAAGAATATAGATATGAAAATTCTCCCCACTATGAAATATTTCCACCCCCAAAATTCCACTTAAAGTTTGATCAGAAAACAAAAATTGGTACTCCTCTTCAAAAAAATACTTTTTCTAGAATGTCCCATTCTTATTACTACCATGCTTCCAAATAAATCATACCAACATAATTGACTTCCCAAAAGAACATTCTCCTGAGAGTCCTCAATCCACACTGGCTGATCGAACATAGACAAACCCATCCCTAACTCTAACTCATCCCAATTCAATACATTAGACGGATCCAGATTATCGCTTTTTAGCTAGGAGACCTGGAACATGTTGTGAATTTATGTCAACTAAGAAGTAAAATCTAACATGAATGCCAAATTACTAATCTTCTCGGTAATCTCGAAAGTCTATACATACCTCGATATTATCTTCCCTTTCTTACCCAAATGATAATGACCCAAGAGAGGATCCACATTTTGAAACACTAGGTCACCCAAAGATAACTCCAAATATTGGTTCCTATGATCGGTATAATACTTCTGACATATTTGCACCATTAAAACTGCTTCCAAATCAACTTAACTTTATCTGACGTTCCTTGAACAAGGCTCAGTACTACCAATAAGATATCACCCACCTCAACCCAACACAATGTATTCAGAAACATTAGACCATAAGGGTCCTCAAAAAGAGACATTGCAATAATGGATTGGAAACTATTGTTATACAAAACCTCAACCAATCCTAAATAGATCTCCCATGAACCATCAAAATCAAAAACACATTCCTGAATCATGTCTACCAAAATATAATTTTCATGCTCCATATAACAATATGTTTGAGGATGATATTACATGCTAAACTTGATATACGGCTCCATAGCCTTCTTCCCGAAACTACAAGGTAAAATAGGGGTCCCTATCAAGAACAATTACTGATGGAACACCATGAAGTTTCACAGCCTCATGAACATACTACTGGCCCAAAATCAATCCCTTTGGTATATTTTTTTACTGGAATTTAAAGGGTTGATTTTCTTAGATGCTCAATCACCACCCAAATAAGAATACTTCCCTAAGGTGTATGAGGTAAGACAATAATAAAATCCTTGGTGACCTCATCCCACTTCCAGGATGGAATGGGTAGTAGCTGAAGCAACACAGAGGACCTTTGGTGTTATACTTTAACCTACTAACACATATAGAATCGCCATACAAAGTAAGATACATGTCACCTTATACCTAGAAACCAAAACTACTGATGAACGTCATAGTGAATCTTGGTAGCATGAGGAAGAATGGCCCACTAATATTGGTGGCTATCCTGTAACACAAAATTCTTTAATGAATATGGAACTATGAAGAGACCCTTGAAGAAAAAAATGCCTTGGGACACAATGACCAATCACATGGAATCTCTCTGCTATTTATAATATTTATGTACTATTGGTACAACTCATCACATGGCTTCCCTTGTTGAATAAAATCCTGAAAAAAAGGTGTCAGTTCCATGTTGTCCAAGACCACGCCTCTACTGGTTTCTTTTGTTTCAAGATGCATCTGATTAAAAAGGCTCATTAATGTTTACTCATCCCCAAACTCTTTCATTTCATGCAAAAGATATTTCCTGATCAAGGAAAAATAATCCATATTTATTTTACCATGGGTATAAACTATATAAATGTTGAACCCATTAAGTTACATGAACCAACAATGCTGCCTTTTGTTTAGATCATTCTGGGAGAATGTGTGAACAAAATACTATTATCTAAAAAAATAGAAAACTTCTCCAAAAAAATATAATTGTACCATGTATTTAGGGAATTTATAACCATATCTTACTCCAGTTAATGGCTTGGGTAAATATTTTCATTTGGTCAGAGTTGGTGAGATCCATAAGCAACAACATGACCATCCTGAATCAGCACACACCCAAGACCCATACCTAAGAGAATCTAATAGACTATATACACATTTCAATATTCTGGAATGATAAAAATGAGGGTTTTAGTTAACTTCCTCTTAATATCCTCAAAGGACTCTTGACACTATAATACTCATTCAAACTTCCCCCCATTCCGGGTAAGAATTGTCATGGATGAAGAAAACTGAGAGAATTCTCAAAGGAATCACTTGTAATACCCTACTAGGCCTATGTGAATTTTGATTTCAAACACATTATTTATATTTTCCCAAGACATCACTACACTAATATTTTTGGGTTCCATAAACACCCATCATTATGAGATCACATGACATAGAAACATCTACTTCCTATTATAGAAGGTGAACATGGAAAACTTCACATAGAGACGATGATCCCGAAGGGTTATTAGCACTTTACTCATGTGCTTTTCATGATACTCCCTGATCCAGAAATAGGTTAGGAGTTCTTCCATAAATTCCATGAAAAGAAAAGTTGATACACTAATGTAATACCATATTTATAATTTCCATAAAACAATTGAATCATTTTTTAACCCAAAAGGAATTAGCAAATACTCAAAATTGTTATACCTGCTTCGGAATGATTTTTTTTCTATATCTGCCTCTCTAAATCTGACTTGATGTGACCCAGAACACAATAAATCTTATAGAAACGCCATTCCTCTATAATATGATTATAAATTTCATCAATATATGGAAAATGGTACTTGTTCTTTATTTTTATCTTATTCATCTTTCTGTAAGCAATTCACAAATAAAGAGATCCATCAGCCTTCTTTGCAAATAGAACTAAGGTGGACTGAAGTGAAATTCTGAAGAGAATGTGTTCTTTGTATTATAAATCATCGAGAAACACCTTTAATACCCTCAAATCTATGGGGTATATATGGTATGTGGGAATAAATATCGACTATATTCCCAGCGCCAAGACAATGGTGAACTCTACTTCCCACAATGGGAGAAAACCTATGAAATCCTCTGGGAATACAACTACAAACTCATCCACCATATGTTATAATCCACCATCGTGAGCACCATCATCATATTATAATGTGATCGATGAGATCTGACAGATGATATTGCCTAATTTTTAAAGTGGAGGTCTAGCACGTCACGACTGAGGATCCCATTCACCTTGAAAACATGGGTGCTTTCATCAGGTGCCACAAAAATTACTCATCATCGATATTTATCGATGTGCACCTAAATATACACCATCTAAGAAATATTAAGGATAAAATAAAAGATTACCATCTCCAAAACTAGAATATATCATTCAAACATGACCCATGACACATTGAGTGCTCAAGACAGATACTAGGAACCCTGCTCTCACTTCTTACCGTGAAATGTTACCAACTCCGTCGCATACGACAAAATCTCATTTGGAAAATTTGAAAAATAAGCAAGATGGGTAGAAATAAAAGACACAGTGTCACCGGTATCAATGATAACAATATATAATAAAATTTTAATAACAAAGATACATCAAACATTCACAAACCCTGTAACTGACTCTAATAGTGCTCGATCCAATGCATGGAGTGGCCTCGTCTCAGCCTGACCCTAAGAGAGACCACTAGACTATAAATCTTCCCTCAACTGAATCTTTCCGTCAGATGATCTGACCCTTCCACCATTAACTCCAGATAGATAACTTTCTATACTAGATAGTTATGGACGATATTTTATCTATTTGGAATATATAGTCCCTAACCCACTCTAATATGGGTGGGCCATTTTATAAAATTACTTGAAGTGCCCCATAAGTCCACACTAGTGACAAGGTTGGGGTGGAGATTAAAATGTATTTTACATGTTCCCTACCTTCCCATGCTTATGGAATACGACTGGCCTGGGGTCATAAGCCATAGATGAAGTTAATATGGATGGATGACTTGAACTTCCACCTCCCTTTTTACCATGCTCATCTTGCTTTCTCTTCTTCTCAGATGAACTACCACAACAAACAACTTATACATCCCTAGAGAAACCATAATTTATTCCTTGATAAATTTCTACCATCATGAAATGATCAATAACATCACCATATGTATCATCTTGAATAAGAAAAATTGAGATTGCATCTCTGGAGGCAACCCCATTTTGAACTTATCTGCCTTCATCAACTCAATGGTAATGATCTCAAGCAAGTACTGAACTTACTCTGTAAAGTGGTTTGCCTAATCCATTATGGACTGTTCCTTTTGACTAAGATATATAATCTTCCTGGATCTAGTGAATTCCAAAATCTCTGGAAGAAAATTTCTCATTGAAAATGACCTTGATGTCATTTCGACCCATGTTGTCATTATTTCCATATTTCACCACTGAGTCCCACCACTTTTGACTGGGAGCCGCCAACATAAATGAAGAAAATTTCACTCTGACCACATCAATAGTATCAATAAACATGAACATACTCTCTTTTTTCTCAATCCACTCCTATGATTCATGAGGTTGGGTGCTACCTCATAAAGAGGGGGGATTTATCTTGATGAATTCTGGATCCTTTTCCTTTCCCAAGACTAGTTCAGCCTCTCTAACCTGGGAAATACTAGATCTTGTTCCATTACCAAATCATGTACAGACTAAACCACAGGTTCCATGAACCTCGGATCAAATGGTTAGAGTGAAATCTATCAGGCCACACCCTATGGTTCTACAGGGACTCTCGAAGGAGAAATTTTTCTACAAATACCAACCACCATAAGGTAGAACCATCAACAAATATTCTGAAAATTTTCCGCAACAAAAAAAATCTCAGATAGATTATTATATTAATGGATACCTAAATAAATCCCTAAAAATAATAAGGAAAACTAAACCACTCCACCCCCACCATATGCCCATATACATTCTGCAGCCTATAGGTCTCACCTGAAGGATAAGTGAACTCAAATCCCTACATCCCATGGAAACTCGAGTCCAAACATGAGGTTGGAATGGACAAACACCCCACTCATAATAATAACACCAATTCCTAAAAATCATATCTATGGTTTATCCATGCCATTTCCAAAATAACATGAAAAATAAATTCGTTAACTTATCTAATACCATTTAAACATGAACCAAGCCAACATTCCATCCAACCTGAAAATCATCCCGGTCTATGGAATGTCCTGAAGGGCATTCACATTTTCCTTGGGCTGGAAACTAGATTTTGGGTATCAAAAATATACTTTGGTGACTATTTGACCCATTTATATAATCATAAAAACCCCACAAGAATAAATATCACCGTAACTAATAACCATAGCCAAACTGGGTAAAACAATTTTCATATTCAAAATTTGATATGTTTTACCAAAACCAAAATTTAAAAAAATTGAATAGGATCAGAAACACAATTATCAAAACCCTTATGAAATAAGAAGGGAATCACTCTCAAGAAACTATAATAAAAACCTATATGAATTGGAATAGTGGAAACCATATCCACCATCACCACCATGACACATATTTCCTTTACCTTGGTCAGACAAACCAAAGTCTACATACAACCAATGGTGTATATAGGGTGTAAGCCAAATCCCAGTAGGATTCCACCAAAAAGAAATATCCAATTATATAATATTATAAGTAAAATCAACATGAAAATTTCTATAATATTATTTAAATCATTTCTAATAAAAAACATTAAGGAAAACTTTCTCAAGAAACACTTAAAAAAAAACCATTTTTAAAAATAAGATTACATGAAATAAAAACATACTCAAGGCAAATCATATACCAATGGATAGAACCATATAAAATAAACATCATTTAATAATAGATAACCCAATTAAAATATCTATTGGTAACTTGAACAAGTGGGACCCTATGAACATCATACCTAGGTGGTCAAAATCCTCCTACTCAACTACGAATAACATGCTCATGTACGAGCCAATATAGAGTATATAATCCAATGTTCTAGTGGTCCAATAGCATCATTAGGAATAATACTCTATTTAGGATCTCATCCAATGTTCGGTTAGTGTCCAATAATATCACATGTTTAATTAGTATTATAATTTTCAATCCTACTAGATGAATTTAGGCCTTGGCCACTTCCAAATCAACTAGCATACTACTTCTTTTTCATCCACTATGATACCCATGATTCACTTTGTGCTCAAGTTAAATTTAGTATATCTAATAAATCACCACTTTCACATACACATTCAAATAATCACAAGTACAAAAGGAAATAACCACTTTACTAATTTCATAATTCAACATTTTCATATTGATCAAATGATCAAACCTCACATGGAAACCATCAATTTCCATAAAAACCCACATTACTTTTCATCCACACACTAAAACCATTTCTAAATACATTTAGTACCACATTAATAGTTTATGTAATCTATTTAGAAGCACTATTTAAAGGACACATATTGGTTCAAAACATTTTCCAAGGGGAAAGTCTCTTTTAAAATCACATTCACATCAAAACCATTTTTATAATATGATTTAAAATTAAAAGATTCATTTAAGGCACAAAACAAAGAATAAAAAATGAAACAATACCCATTTCATTTGAGAAACCCAATTTCATCACATTATCTCTTTTAAATCCCTTTAAAAACATGTTTCCAACCTTTCACACAAGGTATCATATATATTTACGAAACATCACAAGGAAGAACACATAAAATAAAACCAACTTATTTTCAAAAACCAACCTCCCTCTATATTCATGAAAACCCATTTATATAACATGTTTTTCACCCAAAAAATAAATATAACACATTTAAGCAACCATGAATGAATATCAAAACCATTATATAAATTAAAATCATGGAACCACATACCACACACTTGAAAACATATATAAATTTATGTAAAACCAGAACTACACTACCATAATACCCTATAATGAAAATATCAAACAATAAACATCAATATGTTCCTATATAACAAAAATTAGTACCCTCTTTAAGTCAAAAATCCTACTAGAAAATAGGAACCTGAGAAATAGAGAAGAAAACCCTAGAAAGATAGAGAAATCAAGAGGAAAGGGACTTGATTTATCTTGGGAGAATATGGGTTAAAACCACCCAAAAATTGAGGTTCAAAGGAATAAATAAATATTATAGTATCTAATGACTGAAAATAAAGAATGGGGTGGATGGAATGTTTTTTTATGGTTAATACGGAAGAGGGTAAAAAGGTAAATTTCAATGTTTTAATGACCTTGACAGGTTGCACTATTTTCCCACATAGTTTTTCAAATTGTGTATCAACCATGCATTCCTTGATGCTCAAGAGGATCATTACACAGGGTTTTCGCACATAATTTAACAAATCTTGTGCCAACTATGTGGTCACCACTGTCCAAAAATTCAATTGCTCTCACAGTTTCCTAGGTAAGGGCACACAGTTTCCCTTAACCATATGCCGCATTCTTACAAGACCAAAATCTCTATTTTTCACCAAAACCACATGGAAAACACAAGGAATAAACAATAGGGTGAAAAAATAAAATAATACCCAAAAAAGAACAAAAATTTTAAAAAACCCATTATAGAAAAAAATCATTTTTACCATTCCTCATAACCTGAGGGAAATGAAGCATATTAATAGTGAGATGAAATTCTCAGTGATGGAAACTTAAGCATTAGAAAATTATTTTAATCAGTGATAGTAAGATGAAAATAATGGTATGATGAAATAATCAAAGTGAATACACATATCATAATTCGAATTATACCCATCAATACCAAGATCATGAAGAATGAAACACGGAAAAAATAGTTTAAAAAGGACAGAGTCATTAGAATCAATAATCATAAACCATGTGATGTTAGTTATGATAATGTTATAATTAAAATATGATATATTTTCACCCATAATAAGTTTAACCTACTTATATTTAAACATAAACTCATTATATTAACTTGAGAAATAATAATATTCTCATAAAAACCTTGGAAAGAATAGAAAAATCATATGGGAACATGAGGTATCATTTTCATATCACTCATAAAAATGGTATAAACTTCATAGTTACACATAGAATAACCATCAATGTTAAACATAAAATAACCATGATGGTTATAATTAGAAAAACTATCATAGTATATTCATAAAATTTCATAGGATAAACCTTAGTAGTGAACATTATCCCATTCTTGGAATGACCTTCATAGTGTATTCCAATAATATCTTAATAGAAACCTAATATATTTACTCATTACATTTAACCAATTCATTCTCTAATGGCCCAAAGGGCTTCATTTTTTTATTTATTTTTGATAATCCACCTTTCAAGGGGTGAGGTGGAACCCTTACAAGGCCCATAGGTGTAAGTATTACATGGCTTGTAGGCGAGAGGAATTCATTGCCCGTAGGCTTCAAACATTACATACAACCTAGACTAACAACTTGTAACTGCTCCTCCCCATCATATTCATCAAGAAATCACCTCTCCACCTTCGCATGGCTGTTTGAATAGGCATTCCTATGCATGAACAGGCTTGTCCCGATGGTAGGTGCCATACCCTCTCATTCTTGAAATCTGTTTACCTTCTACTGTGGTGAAAGCTCATTGCTCATCCTCCTTGTAGATCTTGTTCCTTATAGGTTGTATAGTTTTTATCAGCACTTAAGGTGGCCCAAAGGCCTTGAGGTGGCCCAAAGGCCTTACTGACCCGAAGGCCTAGGTGGCCCGAAGGCCTTACAGGACTTAGGGACCAAATCGGTGGCCCGAAGGCCCAAATGGGGGCATATTTCTGGCTGCTATAGTGCCAAACAGTGCTTTCTACAGTTCCCGCTACAGTACCTACTACAATACTGCACTGTTCCCACTACATTACCTAATAAAGTACTACTATAGTACTGCTACAGTACCCCCGGAAATTTTTCCTCCTCCTGGATTTGATCCCTGGTTTCTTGGGTGCACTTGGGGAGTCCTTACCAACTAAGCTAAGGCACATGTTCCCTTTAACCAATTCATTGGACAACAATAATGGTCTGACAAGACCTTAGAATATAATAAAACCACCCATCATCATAAAAATTCACAAAAACTGAAATATAACCATAACAAAAAAACATGCAGTTTTGAAAATAATTTTGAACCTATAAGAAAAAATTTTCAGATCTTGAAATATCCTATCCTTTTCAAAATGCATTTTAAAACATAAATCCCACAGAATAAGAGAATTAATATTTTTATTTAAATAAAACAGAAATCATATAATAAAATAAAAATATAAAATAATGGTTATTGTGGATGGAAAATTCATTCTTGAATTATACAATGAAACAGAGCACTCCATTAATAACTTGATTAACCTAAGAAAATTAAACGTGTTCCTTGAAAATCCATTTGAAACTATAATAATGCATCTAGAGAAATAATTAGGATGGTATCATTAAAAAATATCCCTAGTAGAGAATATTTAACATCAAGGGTTGTTTATGTTGATGAATAGAAATAACATTAAAAGATCATGAAAACAATCTTGGGGAATATTCCATTATAACTTTGAAATCACTTTTTTAAAAAATTAATTCATAAAATATTAAGAATTTTTTTAAATATCCTTGGTATATTATAAATGAATCTTTATATAAAATTATGTTCATGAATGAAGAAAATTTCATTTATCTTGTAATTACTAAATATAAATATTCTTCTTAGACATTATGTAAAGGGGGTAAAAATTTATCCTTTTAAAAAAGGATAAAGAATTATATTTTAACACCATTAAAATAAGATAAAATACAATGATAAATAGATTTATTAAATAATTTATGTTTAGAAAAAATTACTCTATATTTTTTTTGAAACATCGATATGAAATATAAATATTCATAATTTAAATAAAAGTACATGATTATTATAAAAACTAGACAAATTCCTTGACGATTCATTAAAAATTAAAGACGGAAATTGAAATTAACAATGTAAAATAAATTCATAACCATAGGTGAATAAAATATATGTGGTTTAATAAAATAAAATAATATTATTTTATACAAAGGAACCTTTAACATAAACAATATTTAAAGGTAAATATATTATAAAGTAAACTATTTTCCATTTTGTTAACACTTAAACCATATTCCCCATGAAATAATAACTTCAAATTAAAAATTAAATATTATGAAAATAACGTGATTAATAATACGTTATGTAAAAATTGGAAGAATATATACCTCATAAAATGGGGTAGGTTAACATCATAAACAAACATCATAATGAAACAGAATTTGAGATGAATAGCCCTTACGAAGATTAAATCATTCAATTGAAAATTAATTAATGGGGAGATTATATGTAAAAATTGTAAATCCACATAAAATAAGGGTAATAACATAATAAAAATGATTTAAATATCAATCAACACTATCATTTTATAAAAACATGAAAATAAAAGAGTTATAACCCAACAAAAAACATTTCAGTTAAGAAACGCTTTACGACTTGGTAAATTTGATGTCAAATCCCCTTGGATGATGTAATTAAAATTAAAACATAAAATATGATGAAATATTAGTTTTTCATTATGTAAAATGTAAAATCTAATTATTTACACCATATAAATTAAAGTAAGAGTATAACAATAAAAAATTACTCAGTGAAGGAAATTTGAGAGGAAACCTCAAAATTTGAGTCAAGGATATCCATGTATATTGTTTAGAAACATTATAATAAAAATAGAAAAGTTATTTAATTGTTTTGTAAAAATATTCAAGGGTTATTAATTTATCATTAAACCATTTCTTTTATTTATTTTAACAGTATTTTCAATAACTTATTCTGTTAACTTGACGCCGATTATTTTGAGAATGTTTTATCTATAATTTCAAAATAGCTTCGATGTGTTGACCATAGTCAAACTGGTCCTTATTTCATATTTTAAGGATAAAAACATGAAATAATTGTAATTTTTATAAATAAATTTTAATATTAATTTCCATCATTAAATATGGTTACGAAAAACATGTACACTAAAATCATGGAGTTGTTAGACCACACGAATGCACGAGTAACGTTTCCATTTTTCATGATTTTTTTGGAAAAGGTAATTATTATTATATATTTAAATAAATATATGAGTATTATAAATATAAAATTAATTCTTTAAATATACTTATTTTTATAATTCATGTGATTTGGTAATAAAAAATTAATCACATCACTTTGAAGAGTTGGTAGTCCAGACATAAACACGAACGTCATTATCAATTTTCAGAGAATGGAAAGGAAAAAAGGTAGATGAAATAATATATTATGATAATTATAAATATTTCATGAATAACATATATAATCATTAATTACAACATCTTAAACTAACCTTGAGACATACTCATATAAAACGAATTTCATCGGTTCGTGAGGTTGTTGTCCGTCATATGCATGAACGAAGGTTTCATTCCCATTCGATGGAAGATGGTATGAATATAGATTTTTATATTAATATAATAACAAATATGTATATGTATTATACTCATGTTTTTATTTATTAATGATTTAATATTATTTTAAGGAGGTTTAAGAACAAATAAAACTAAATTATGTGGCTAAAATAGTACCTATTATTTGGAAAAGCTCATTTTCCTAACACCTTGAGATATCTAAGATTGGTATTATTCCAAAACACAATCCTCTAGAAAATGGGTAGGTTTGTTTAAAAGGTATTTGGGTAGATCATGGACAAAAAATGGATTTTTTATGTGGGAATAAATAAGAATAAAATATTTTCTTTTATAAGAGAGGGGAGGGAGATTCTTAGAATTCAAAAAAATATTTATTTAATATAAAATAATTTGTGAAGAAAAAATGTCTCAAAATTGATAAAATTAAAATATAAGAAAACTATTTGTAGAAATATTCTCATAAAATAATATTTTTACAATCATAGATCACATTTTTACTATTATATTTTTATTTGGAATCCCTATTAACCCTTTTCACACTTACCATGACAGAAATATTTTTTTTACTATTTGAGAGTCATGATAGTTAATATAAATGGAAAATGGTAGGTATTATAAACCATATAAAAATAATTTTGATGAACATAATATTTGTAGATATTTTATATCATTTTATAAAATATTATTTATTATAAAATATCATTAATAAAAAATTTTAAACTACACATTACAATGACTTAAATGACATGAATAAAAAAATAAAATTAAAACAAATATTTTATCACCTTCCAAACCTATTATAATAATTTTTAAAATTCACATATAACATTAATAGTATAAAATTATACTTCCTTTAAATTTTTTAATATCATTTATTTTAGTTTCCCATTAATAAACTAATTACTTCATCAGCTTTATTTAAGCATTTAGAGAAATAATTTCTCCACTAGAAATTCAAAATAAATTATCATGATGAAAATAAAATATTTATATTTAAAATTATTATTTATAACCAATCATGTCTTATGTTTATTCCCATTTTAAAAATATTATTCTTATTAGAAATAATAGTGTGGAATTTGTTTACTTATCTTTACATAAAATATTATAAAGGTCATAATCACACCCAAATGGAAAAAAGGAAAAAAAAATAATCATAGATGATTATCATATGTAATACTTGTATGATAAAATTATTTTAAGGGGTAGGGTTATTTTATTGTCCTTATCTTACAGAGTTTACGTCTTAATTACAACATTTACCCTTTACTATGGTAACAAAAATTACTATGGTTACAATTGATATTGAATAAAATAAAAGTGAACTATTTATAAAATATGGACCGATAGATTCCAAATATGTAATATATTTTTCAAAATTAAAAACATATAATTATAATTATTTAATTTAAAATAAAATTAAAAAAATATAACGAAAAAGGGTTTTTATAAAAATCCCCTTTTTAAATATAGAATTATTTCATACTAAATTAAACTATAAAATAAATCTAAAAAACATAATTTTATTATTGAAAATAAAAAATATATAATAAAATTATAAATCTAATCTAAAATAGAATTTATCATTATGAATACATTAATACTAATATTTTTTTAAATAAAAATCAGTATTTTCACTATTCACTGAAATATCAATCTTTTCATAAAAATCACAAAATTTAACCCTTAGGATAATTTTTATATACTACTTTTGAGAATGAAAATTTTTAAATAGAAATTTTATATGTGGTGAAATTAATATTATCATATTATGAGAAAAAACAAAACCATTTTTTAATAAACATATCTTTGAATAAAAAATAGAGTAACTAAAAATTGTGTTCTTATTTTTTAAGAATTAATCAATAAATTTTTATTTATTTGGGGCTTCATATATAATTAAAAATGTAACTAATACTATTAATTTCTACCATTTTAAAGTTCAGGTTATAATAGTTTCAATTATTAAATAATATTTCATAGTTATTTTATTCTCGAAGTTTCATATTTTGTATGTTATCGAACATCATTATTATTTTTAAAATATTATGATATCACATTATCCACCCCCACCTGTAAGATATTTTTTCCTCAAAATTTTTAAATTGATCTTAGTAATAAATTTTTTAAAATTTAAAATACCTTTATAGAAATCTCACATCGTAAAAAGTGTTACTAAAAATTCTTATTGAAAAGAGAGAAAAATGAGTACAAAGGTCATTTGGGATAAAAATATTTGGATTCCAAAAAGAAAAACATTACTGCAAGGTTAAAATATGGACATGGATAAAAATAATAATTTAAAAATAGTAATTATAAGTGATGGGGATGATGGATTATGATAAGTTAAATGGTAATAATAAAGTCAGCAACCACTAAACAATAAACCAAAGGGCTGTGAAACTGTCCATATATTCATTGGATGCAAAAGTAGTAAGATAACATTTTTGTTTTAAGATCATTTTAGTAGGTTTGATGAATTAATTACCATATATAATTATAAAATAATAAAATATACATACATAACAAGTATAATTTCATCCTTTAATAAATTTACATAGTAATCTAGTTCTTTTCTCCTTTCGATACATTTTCAAGATGAATTTTTCATGTTTGAAGTACAAAAAAAAAACTTCCATTATATCACATACTTCGAAAAAAGAATAAAAAAATATTTATACTATATTTATCAATTAAAAAAAACCAAAATTATTTACCCAAGGTAATATAATTATCAAAATGAATAAACATTCATATAAAGAAATAATACATTAATTTCAAAAGTTCGAAATTAATACCCATGGTTTTTTCTAAATGATTCCATAAATGAATATCTTAAAAATTAAAAAAATTAATTCACACCAACCATTAAACAAAAAATTGAGAAGGATTATATCACACATTCTTCCTAGATGAATTTAATATTTGTATATATATAACATCAGCCACTCATAATGTCATATACCCAAATGTACATATGACATAGTAATATAGTATCTATGATATGATAATCATTTCCCTAAGTAACTTGATTCCCCATAAATCCATATTCAGATCATCTATTCATTTAAAATATAATTCAATTTTGACTCCTAGAATAATACACCTTTGTACACCTACTGGTAAAAAATAACTCAATCTAATAAAACATATCGAAAAATATCATTAGTCACCATTAAATTTCATCACTTAAAACCTAATAAGGTGTGATAAAACCATTCAACAATTGATCAAACTAAAATTTATAAACCGAATATAGTATCCATAAATAAAAATATTACCTCACATGAAAACATAATTATCTCCAATTTTAGCTAAATATAAATCTAATACCCACTTTAAAGACCTCGAACCCGCACACATGAATCTGATGATGAAAATATACATTACATTTATAGATTTGATATTGATAAATATGAACTAATATTTTAATCTAATCGTTACAAGATGAAAAGGAAATATTGGATCACTTACACACACAAGAACCTTATAGTTTTAGAGTTTTATAGAATTGGAGAAATATCTTAACAACTTGTATTCAAGAACAACTAGTTACTAGAGATCAGCATCATCTCCCATAAAAATATCCACATATGAATCCTTTCAGGATGAAAATTAAATTTCCTTATTTATCACAAATTCTAGAAAATGAAATATAATAAGGGTAGGAAAAATGATCAGTAATTTAAAAAAATTATTAAAAATTTCATTTGACTTGTGATAGTAATTGGAGCATAAGTTCATGAAGAAATAATCATATTGAATGATCATAACATAGGGGAACTCAAACCCATCAATACATTGACCATCAATCATGAAACATGGTGAAAATATTATGTAATGGAAAGATTCATTATAAAGGGTAATAATGGGCCATGTGATGTCAATCTTGATCAAGGAATCATTAAAAACCCAAATAGGGTCACCCATAAGAAGAAACAAATGATTTTCATTAAAAATAAACTCATTGAATTACCTTGAAAATATAATATTTCATTAAAAACCCATTTCAAGAATAGATAAATCATTTAGGAACTTAAGGCATCGTTTTCATATCACTCTTACAAATAGGATAACCTTTATGGTTACCCTTACAATAACCATCACATCTATGTATAAAATAACCATAAAAATTATAATTTGAATAATTTTCAAAATATATTTCCACAATATATTTGGACAACCAAAATTGGTTAAATCCATACCATATTTGGAATAACTATCATAGTATATTCCTATAATCTCTTAAGATAAACTTAATCGGTTAACTATGTCCCTTTACCCATTGAAATGTAGATCGATAAGTGACTCACCTGAGCATGGTTTGTAATAGAAACCCATGTCATAATAAAGAATATTCATTAACAATAACATAATAAAAACAAATAAAATATTTTAGTTTTTAAAATAATTCTCACACCAATAAGAAAAAATTTCTATATATTGAAATATAATTTCTTTTTAAAAATCCATTTTCAATCATAAATCACCAAAAAAAGGGTAATAAGGGTTTTTATTTAAACAAAACATAAAACATTATACATTAATTCAAACATAAAATCAATTTTATGGTAGCGGGATAAGTATTTTTCATTATACGCATAAAAAATAACATTCCACTCTGAATATCATAAACTCTTGGAAAATCAATAGGTTCTACGAACATATTTATTTAAAAATAATAATCTATCCAATGAGAAAATTAGAATGGTATCATTAAAAAATATCATCATTGGATAATGTGTAACATCAAGAGTACATGATTTTGATGAATGGAAATACCAGTATAAGATTATGAAAAATATTTCTAAGGAAAATGATATTATCAATTATAAAATCACTTTTAAAAACTACAAATTTACCCAATATTATGAACTATATTTTTATTTAAAATAAACATGGAAAAATATTGTGAGTCCATCATTGAAAATAATAGTTATTATGTCTGCAAAATCTTTTCATATTGTAAGCATCAAAAAAAATTTTTCAAATATTTTATAAACGGTGTCAAAATGACCCATTTAGAAAACATTATGAACTTTATATTTAAAACCAATTAAAATAAGGTAAATACCATGTAAAATAGATTTATAATATCATTTATGTTTATAAAATGAAATTCTTTATACCATTTTAGGAAACATGGAAATAGAATAGAATGATTCTGATATGAATGAAAATACATTATCTGTATTCCATACAAAAAACTTCCTTGTTGATTCTTTAATTAATAAAGGTGGAAATGAAAATTAAACAAATAAAACGCATACATTGTCATAGGATTATAACTGATATTTAGTTCTAGAAAATTTATTTGTATGATTTCCACCAGACTATCCTTGAGCATAAACAATCCTCAAAAGAAAAAAATATTGTAAGGTAAACCATTTCCACTTTAGTAACACTACAATCGTAAGCCCCATGAAAGAATACCACAAAAACATTAATATAAATAGCATATTTATATTCATGTTATATTATTTAAAAATGGTTATTTATACATCTCTTAAAATAAGATAATTTAATGTCATAAATATAATTTCCAAAGAATGGGAATTTGGGACAAATAACCCGTACAATGATCATATCATTTAATTGATAATTAATCAATGGAGATACTAAGTGAAACAATTTTAAATACCCTTAAAAAAGTGGAATTATGTAGTGAGAAAATTTAAATATTAATTCACACATAATAAAAACATAAAAAATTTAATGAAGCAGGGTTATAAACCAATGAAAAGAACTTGAATTGAGAATCCCTTTACCAATTTGTAACATTCAAGTCAAGTCACCATGGATGATGTAATTAAAATTGAAACATAAAATACAATTAAGTATAAAGTATTCATGATATAAAATTTAAAATGTAATTATATATACAATATAAATAAAATTGTGGGCATAATAATACAATATTCCACAATGAAACAAAATTGAGATGAAATCACTTACCTCTTGTCTATACTATTCATTTCTATCTTTTAACACTAGTATATTAAAAATTTATAAAAAAATTATTTATTTAATAATGATTCTATAGGATTATTAAATTATTATTAAACAATTTATTTAATTTATTACAATGTATTTTTTACCTAATTAGCTAATTCCACATTGTTTATTTTGAGAAAGTTCATTCCATAATTTGAAAACAACTTTCGTGTGTTGATCATGGTGAAAGGGTTCATTGTTAAATAATATACTGTATAATAATCATGACCTAATTTAATTTTTTGTCCATAAATTATAATTTAAAATCCAACCATTAAATATGCTAATCAATAATTAACTACATTATAATCATAGAGATGATAGGACATATATACTCATGAGTACCATTTCCATTTTACAACGATTAGTACAGAAAGAAGGTAATAAATATTGTATCTATCAATAATGATACTAATATAATAAATATAATATTAATTAATTAAATATTCTTATATATATATATCATCCATGTAATTTTGAGGAATAAAAATGAATCACATCACTTCATGGAGGAGGTTTCCCAAACATATACTTGAATAACGTTTTCATTTTTCAGTGAATCAAAGGTAAAAAGGTAAATGAAATATTAAATTTTATGAATGATAAATATCAAATTAATATCATATATAATCATTATTTACATCATTATAATCTGACTATGATATATGATGATGGAAAATGAATTCCAACAGTTTGTGAGGCGGTAGTCCTCCAGACGCATGAATGTCGGTTTCATTTCCCATTCGATAGAATAATAGATGAATATAGGTTATGATATTGAAATAATAAAATATTAGTATATGGGGAAGACTTTGTTATTATTTTATCAATCATGAATAATTTTTTATGTATGTTTAAAAATAAATAAAATTAAAATATGTTGTTAAAATTATAAATTTTCTTTTGAAAATCTATATTTCATTGCAATTTAAGTCCTCTATGATTGAACTTTTACCCATAATATGCCTTATAAAACAAGAGGGTATTTTAAGAAAGTATTTTCTATGACATTTCATGAAAAACATATTCTTTTAATTTTGATTAAATTATAAGAAAATGTGTCCTTTTATAATATAGGGGAGGTGAAATCTTAGAATTCTATAAAATATTTATTTAGCATAAATTATTTTTGATATAAAAATGACTCCTAATTTATAATTCCAGAAGATTAGATGAGTATGAGATGAAATAATCTAATAAAATATTTTTTTTACTTATTTAGATAACATTTTACTCTTATATTTTTATTTTATCCCCCTTTTAACCCCTTTCAAACTTACTCTTATAACAATTTTTTTCACTTTGAGGTTCAATGGAGTTATAGTAAATGGAAAAATCCCAATTAAAGCATACAGGATGATATACTTGACCATATTATAATACATTTATAAAATAAAATATTTTAGCTAATTTTATATTATTTAATAAAATATTATTTATTATAAAATATAATTAATATCATTCTTATGAACTATATATTACATTAAATTTAATAACCTCAAGAAAACAAATGAAATTATAAAAACATATTTATTTCAACCCTAACCAGTTATATTCATCTTTAAAATTCATTGATCAAATTAATTATCTTATAATATATTTATTTAATTATTTTTTATATCATTTATTTAATTTTACCATTAGTTGAATAAATATTGTCAGTTATGTGTATGAATTTAAGGTAATTATTTCACAAAAAAATAATTATGATTAAGTTAAATGATGTATTATTTAAATTAATATTTATAAAAAACACTTATTCTATTTATATCCATGTTAAAAATATTAGACTTATCAAAAACATGATTTTGACATTTTTTACTTTTCTTTACATAAAATATTATAAAGGTAATAATCACACCTAAATGGAAAAATAGCCATATAAAAAATATTGGATGATATTTCATGATATAGAATCATCAAATTAATATAATTCAATTGTAGGTTTCACTTTATATGCCTTATCATATTATTTTTAATCCTTAGTGACCTGATTTACTCATTATTATGGGAAAAATAAAAAATATACTATTCATATTGACTAAAATTAAAAGGGAAATACTTAAAAATTTTGTACTTCAAGATTCCATATGTGGATTAAAATTTAAAAAAAGAAAATTAAAAGAATTTAATTTAAAATTAAACCATCAAGACATGAAGAACAGTTTTTTAAAAAAATAACTTTTTTAAATAATAAATTTTTATATTATAAATTGATTTAGAAATTTGAATTAAAAAACCAAAATTGAATTATTTTAAATAAAATAATGAATTAAATTTTAAAAATAATCTAAATATAAATTTTACTTTTAAATACTTTAAAATATAATAAAATTTTCAATTATAATCATCTTTTTTCAAAATAGTCCAAAAAATAATATTTTCCAAAAATACTAAAATATCACCCAAAGATAATATTTATATATTTATTTAGAAAATTTTAATTTACCAAATAAAATTTATGAAACCTATATAAATTAGTAATATCATTTTCTCTCATAAATCCATAAAATCCATTTATTAGAAAACATGTATTTACAGAATGACTTGGCTTTACGAAAAATTTAGTACCTATTTACTAAGAATTAATTAATAAATT
The DNA here is from genome assembly GCA_963277665.1 of Viscum album. Lineage (NCBI taxonomy): Eukaryota > Viridiplantae > Streptophyta > Magnoliopsida > Santalales > Viscaceae > Viscum > Viscum album. The sequence goes on along the minus strand of OY728150.1, from coordinate 928,558,504 downwards.
TATATTTATTATAACCTTTATATATTTATAAAAAATTATCTAGTCCCATTCATACCAACCAATTTAATAGATTGGTTATTCTAGTCATATTAAAATAATAATATTTCATGGTTCTTTTATGCTCTGTGTTAAGTATTTTCCATGTTGTCAAACATAGACATTATTTTTATAATATCATGATATTAAAAATAGTGTGGAGTGACTCAGGTTATATAAATGAGCCTTGATCTGTATGCTATACCATCTCTAGTGTGGCATACCCATGTGGTCCATGAGGCCATGAGATGGCCTTGATGATATCGAGGGATTGGATGTCCTCTAATCATCGTGCATTAGAAGAAGAGAAAAATTGTTATAAAGGATCCTGAGTGGGATCCCATCGATGTAGTGATGACCTAGGTAACCCTTGTAGCTAAAAATTCATGATATGACTAAGGGCATGTGTATATGGCTATTAGTAGAAGAGTTTGTGGGTGTTACCTAGAACCTATACTAAACATGTGATCCCAATGGGTTATAGAAATCTGATGGATGTGGGAGTTCAATAATAGATTTTATTTATTTATTTAAATTTGATGGTATATTATTTCCCACAATTCGTGGGAATTAGTCATTGGGCCTAAAATTTATGTGATTTCTCAGGTTTCCTATAAATCACATATTGAGATGAATGAGACACTAGGATGGTCAAGATTTCTAAGATGTTCTCTCATAGTACTTTGGGGGATTATTCCGAACATGAATATAGTCTGTTAAAGGTAATTTAGTAGAGAATTCCTAGTTGTGTTTCATAGGAACAAACATTAGAGTATATAATAGCACACATTCAGGAATTTCCATGACATCATGTATTTGTTCGACATAGTGTGGCCATTCTGAATGATTCTAAAGGTGATATTTGAAATTAATCATGATTATGACATTGTAAATACCCAGGAATACAAATATTTAAATGGATACATGAGGTTTTATGTTGGCCTATATCCCCAAAAATATTTTTTAGACATCTTGGGGGAGATTATTAAATCCCATAAATCTATTCTTAAGATACCCCCTAGGATCATGTGGACACACTAGTGGTGATTGGATGAGGATATATCATATATTGGATTCCCAATATCTTGATTTTAGGATATAAGGAAGGTATTCCATTTTATTTCAAGGATCTCTCAGGAAGCATTCATATCTTAATGTAAATTACTTCTTAGGACCTTCCCTCTACTAGGATTCATATGTCAGTTTGATTATGATGAATTCATAGATAGTAAATTGGGGTTCATGTTATTTACTTAAGGGAGAGGGATCCCTCATGTGCACCTAGGGCTTTCTCCCCCAAAATATATGTTAATGAGAATGGGATCCCTATTGAGTGGCAAAAGGTTCTTATGAGGGGTTTCTCATGCTTAGAGACACTTCGAAAATGTCCTAGTCTAGTATGATAGATCAATGTCATTAACCTAAATATTGATTATGGATTTTAAGATTATCTTAGTTTATATGTATTATCCCTTTGTACAGTTGGGTTGCGAGTTTGAAATTTTATCTTGAAGTTCTTAGTGGCATTCTGGGATTAGGATAAAATATGTATTTGTTGTGGATTTATTTATTTGTTTATTTTAAATATTTAATTTTATTAGATCATGTCACAAGAATATAAAATTTCATTTTCTGTTACATACGAGACCACATTGGTGGTTCACTACTAATTTATATATTCACACCATGCCTAAGCCATAATTGTGCCAGGGTACCTAAGTTTACTCTCAGTTTTTTGTAAGTACAGGTTGGGTCGAGGCCTGGTACTTTTGATCGCACATGTGTATCTTGAGTGGGACCCAATGACTTGTAGGGATTTCTGGGTGTAGTAAAAAATACTCCATTGAATTTTTTATTTTTATCATGTATCTGTATAGGATCAACCTAGTAGGAAATCTATCTTATAGGCTTGTATTTCAACAATTTCATTTTCTTATAGTATGTTTAATTTATTTATTCTTCTCTATACTCTAATAGATGTTTTCATTGATAGATGTTTTTTAGTTACTTATTTTTTTATTCCCCACTATGATATAGTTGGTATAGTCTTCCTATAGTACCTCTACAGACCCCACTTCTAGTCAGAAACCTATGACGTATAGAGAGGAACTCCCAAGGAAAAATTGTGTTCTGGTGTGGTTACAATTCACATTGAATTGGGGTGGGTTTACAATGTATTATTAAAGAATTATTATTCAGTTTCTTTTTATTCTTTGGTATATGGTAACCATAAGAAATAGAAATCTTTTGGATCCTGTGATAGATATACAAATTATGTGTTATAAAGTTTTTTTATGATAGGATGTCTAGGTTTTTTGTGATGGAATTGATGTTATCGGTATATGATGTTACAATTGAATGTGATTTTCTCATCATGAAATGAACATGATGTTTGAGATTTATTATTTATATTTGTTTTATGGTTGTTGGTAATTTGTAATATTCCTATTATTTTTGTTTTTTCTCTTAGACTATATAGGCTAGAGGTAAATCATAAGTTTTTAGTCAATATATAGGATTCACATGTCATGTAAATAATTTTAGTGTGACTATAATCACTAATGGTAGGATTACTTATTTAATGTATTTTCATTTAATCATAAAATTTTTTCCTTTATAATTTCTTGGTGAAATTCTACCTAGAAAGTCTGAAATTTATTTGTTTTATCTTTTTATGAAAGGTATTGTAGATGAAAGTGAGATGATTATCGAAGAATATGACATAGTCCTTATTGTATAGGTTATGAGGATACCCTACCTAGTTAGTGAGAATCATGGTGAATTAGTGGGAAGCCCATAATGGAGTGATATTTCTCAAGTTCAGTTACGTAAATAGTTTGTAAAAATCTATAAGGGTTTTCCTATAAATATTGGAATTAAAATATACTTAACATAATTGTGTGATAATGGTTCACTGGACCCAGATCGCCATAGGGTGATTCCACTCGAATATTCCATATATATATATATAAAGTATTAGGGAAAACCTATTTGGTATTGTTCCATATATCATGGAATTAAATTCATTCTAATTAAACCTTGTGACTATGTTTTCTTAGCATGGATCATCCAATATGATTTCAGGGGTGATCGGTCTATGTTGGGATTCTCAATAGATATATTTTGTGGTTGGATTCTCAATGAGAGATAGTTCTTGGGTAGGCTGATCACATTATAATCATATTTCATTAGTAATATGGGCCCCTTAAGAGGGTATTTTACATTTTAAATGCTACAAATTTCTCAAGACAAGAGAACAAATGTCATCTTCTAGGTTTTAACCTTATATGAGACATCATCATCGTTTTATTCGAAGACCTAGTCTCCCTATAGATGAAACCTTTGATTTTTAATGATTTAGTTCTTAATTATGTGTGTTGGAAACCTTTAAGGGGATCTATCCTGGGTTTTTATTATTTCTATATGGGAATCATGGGTGATTTCTTCAGTTTATGAGTGGTGGATGCAAGTTGCTACCATATGTGTTAAAGGTGTTGTGGTGCATTTAGGATGACCTTATGTGTGGGGTAAGTCTGGTAAATGATTTTTTTATATGTAAAAGTGGTTTCAAGTATATGATAATAACATTGAGGTTAGGGGGAGAAGGAAAATCTTAGAGGATTCCTTGTTCTTTTGGTAAGTGAATCACTTATGATGCTTCATATTCTATCACTGAGGTTGACTATGATGGAAAAAACTTCTAGGGTGCCTAACACTGTAGACATTGGATGGACTTTAATGATGTTTTGTATGTTTTGGTAGTTTTTTTTGGATTTGAAAATGATGTCAGACGGTGGGTTGTAGTTTGATTAATAATTTCCTATGTAAAGTTCCCTATTTTTAATAGGAGTGCCAAGGTGCTCTTGTTAGCTGAAACAAACATTCCATGTATCCTGGTAAGCTTTTTTAAGCACTCCATCATGGTTTTCATACAGTGCAACTCACAAGTGATTTATTAATGTTTTATATAGTTAGATGGTTTTAAAGGGTATTCTCATTCATCGTTCGATGAGTTTAAATAATTGAATGCTTAGGTTATATGTGGTGTTGTATAAATTGGAATAAGTGATTTATGTAAGTGACACATGGTGTTGTTTAAAATGTTATTAGTGATTCATGTGTGTGATTCAATGGTCCCTAAGTTGTTATGGGATGTATTAAACTTGGCTCAAGTGGACCGACACATTTTCTTTATTGATGTAAAATTGTAATATAACGCGCACATATCAATGTGATGGAAGTCTTATACTCAAGATTTCTCCATCGACTATTTGATGGAATTTCCTGCACTTTGGGAGAATCTTGGTGCATGTTATGGTGAAATTACATGAGAAAAAGTTGATGATTCTTATTGGTTATCATGTATGAGTGAGCTTTGACACAACATTAATTATGTTCTATTATGGATGGGGTGTATGCCATGATGATCAGGAATATGGTTCAATAAGTTTATGATGAGTTAACTCATATGGTGGGGGAATGACATTGATCATGGGTGACACAACCACTTTGTTGGCTGGGTCATCGTATCATTATGTGACATATAATTGAAAGATCATTTTGGAATTTCTATAGATGATGAGCTATGGGGCCAAACTAAATATGCTTCACAGAATAATACCATAGGTTAATTATATTTTGACATCAAATGGGGTCTAAGTGATGGATTCGGGTTCATGGTGATTTTGATATGGACTGCACATGGTCAAAAAATAATCCTACCCATGACAAGGATTAGTGGCAGTTTTGGTTAAATTAATATTTTATCAAGAAATCAGATAAAGTGTTGGTTATAGACATTAGTTTGGTTTTTTGGATGATTACTGGATTCTTGATGGGATAAAATAAATGTGGCATGATAATTTTAAAATGCATTAGTTAAAGGGACTGAGTGTCCATAAGATGGGTCTGATGGAGGAGATCTGGCTAGCGGTTTTATGTGAAATTATATGTGGTGTGTTAGAAACCATATAAGGTGAATATTTCATATATATCGGGTGGTTTTCATAATTTTTCTATTGTTTTAAATGAATATTCATCATGTTCATTGTGTTCTCAGATAGTGGAGGCACATCTTTTTAGAATTTAAATTTAGAAATGATAATCTGTACCGGTTTTTAAATTTTTCTCACATGAATTTTTAGGTGTGGAAAATTGGGAACCATGCCATGTTGGTGTTGGACTAATGAGTTCATTTTTTAAGGTTAATTAAGATGGTGTTAAGGAATCATAGTTTAAAATTGGATTTCATGTTATAATCCTTATTATGGGGAGATCCATTGGCCTAGTGACTAATTATATGGTGACACATCGGTGTCTTGGGATAGATGATATTAGGTAATCATCTTCCTGGTGTTCTATGATGAATTTTATATATTGATTGTTTTTTATGGTTAAGTGGATTGATTTAGGAAATGAGATTTTGAGTATTTTTGGGAATCCAAGGATGGAATATGATCGTTTGGATAAGAATTAATAGACATGGGGGGTCATAATGTTATGTTATATGATAACCAATAATTTTGAATGATGATAATTATATTTTGGGGGTGTATTTAATGCCTCAATGTACACAGTGGAATTTCTATTTGGAAAGGAACGTGATTTTTCAATTAGTTAATGGGATGATTTAAAAATAGAGTTTGGAATGGAATAATGAGAGATCTAAAATTTTATGGTGATTGTTTTTGGATATGGGACAACAACCAAGAGTTTTCTACAGTTATTGAGTTTTTATTTGGATATTTAGGTTATGTTTATAGGTTTTCGGGAACTATAACTAGAATTCAATGTATGGATTTTAAATTTTCTAGAAAACATTATGGTTATCTTATGTACGAGTAGTGTTTGTTATTTTATATAGTGTATGGTTGAGTTTCATGTTCAGTACACATTTGAAGATTTAACATGTGGGACCTCAAAGTAAACCATGTTGGGTTACTTGGATCTAGGACTTGATGCATGACTTATGCAATGTTGTAGAAAATCAACGCATGGGGTAGTAGAGGGGTGAAAAATCTACTTGATATAGTTTTTTTGATGTTTAGTAACCCATGTGGCCAAACCATGTGAGATGGCATTTATTGGATAGTGAATCATTCATGACTGGTGTATAGTTTCATAAGAGGTATGACCAAACCATGTGTCCTACCATATTTTTTCAAAATGGAATTTGGCCTAATTTTGACCTAATAAAATTAAAATGGGGATCCCCATTTATTCTCCCACTCTCTCTTATATCAACCCTCCCATACTCTGATATTCCTCATTGGTTCCTCCTCTATTTTGATCAATTTTAGATGTGAATCTCTATAGTTTAAGTTTCATTTCCTCATCTATCCATTTTCCGATCAATTTCCCTTGCCTTGTATATTTTATATATTCTAGTTTTGGAGATTTTGTTCCTATTCCCCCTGATAATGGTTAAATCAATTTTTTATCTTCAGGATTTTATTATTCTTTGGAAAATGATGTCCTGTGATTCCATATACATTCCACCATTTTTAATTTTGAAGTGGAATGTCAATTTGGTGCAATTTATATGGTTTCTTACCTAAATGAAATTATTTTTGGTAATTGGTTTGTAGTGTAGGTGAAGGAACTAACTCGTTTTTTGTATGGTGTTGTGCCACAGGTGGTTGACAACATATTGCACAAGGAATTGGATAGTTTTGGACTCATGGTTACTTTATTACCAGATATGTATTTTTTAGAATTTAGTTTAAATTATTTAATTGATTAATTTAAGGATATTTATAGTTCTGACTTGTGGTCATTAGAATATAGTTGATTGTATCGGATCGATTGGGAATTAGACGATCCTAGGTAGTGATTTTTTAGGAGAATGATAAAATGAAAAATCTTTAGAATGAGGTTGGTGGTCCCTAGTACACACCATATTGATTATTATATTTTTTTATAATGTCTATGATGTGAAATCACGCCACAAAGGGAAATTCCCCCTTAGTTTATTGTAATTTTTAATTTAAATAGTTCATATAATTTAAATTAAATCATGCACCACTTGAACACTTTTTTTAAGAATGAGTAAAATGAAAATTACAATGAGGAAATAATGAACTAGTTTTACATATTAGTTTTTGATGGCCAAGGCCTACACTAAGGAGAAAAAAGGAAACTTGGAAACCCACAAGAGGGTTATGTGATGAGGTGTGAGATAGATGACCCTAGTCAGTTGGGTGAGGAAACATGAAATCTATTATGCCTAGGTTGGTGGAGCTTATAAATATTAGAGATGGGTTAGGTGAGTTAACTGGTTAAAAGTGACCTGATACATAGATATGGTCCATGATGCATCTCTCAAAACACTTTCCAATGTGGAAAACCCCTGAGGCCTTTGATGACATGAGATGACATTGATGATGTTGATAGATGGGATGTCCTCTGACCATCGAGAATTTTCATGAGATAGTAGTTGTGATTGAGGATCCCGAGTTGGAAGCCTCCACATAGGGATATCCTACGGAACACCTATGGGTCACACACACTAGGAGATGACCCTTATAAAGTGTATGTGTCTATTAATAAAGATAAAGAAGTTTTTATCAAGACCCCATAAAGAACATGTATGCCAAATGGGATATGGAATGTTTTTTGAGAATGGCTATTCAAAAGGACCTAATTGTTTATTTATTTATGATTGATGAATTGTGATTGTCTGGGATACTTGGGAATTAACTATTGGTCTTAGTATTGGTTTGATTTCCCAGGATGCCTGAGAATCACTTGTTTAGATGGATGAGACCATGGGACGACAATGATGTCTGGGATTTGGATTCACATAGAATTGGGGATGGATGTTGAGGTATAATAGATTCCATTATGGGTGATGCAGAAGTGGATTACTAATCATTGTTCCTGGAATCCAACTGCATGTTACATGATAGGATGTATTCAAGAAAATTTGTGATATTAGTGATTCATTTAACATAATGAGACAATTGAGAATGCCTAGGGATCCAGGATTCAAATCACAATACCTGTAGAACATTATAAATTCAGAGGATTCTAGGCAATCTAATGGTGGTATATGGTTATGGGTTGACTTATATACCTGATCATGGGTATTACACATCCCGATAGGGACTATTAGACCCCTTTAATCAATTACTAGGATACCCCCTATGATCTGGTGGATGCACCCGTGATTATTGTATGAGTATTTATGAGATATTAGATTCCCAAATGATTGACCATGGTATTTAAGGAGTGTATTCCCATTTTTATACATGATAACTTAGTATTTAATCAAGAATGGATGTCTAGGATTTCCAAATACCTTCCCCATCCTTTGAATAAGATGTCAACCAATGAGTGACAATTCATTGGTACTACCATAGGGTTCAGCCTAAGGTCTTGAGTATGATGGATTCTTGGTGATGTCTGAGGATCCACTAATCATCATGATATCGTTATGAGAATATGATCACTAATTAGTGGATAAATATTACCCTAAGGTTATTCTCATTGTTAGGGAAACTCTATTACTAGTCGATGAATGTATGAACAATTCAGACCAAATACCCAAGGATCAATAAAGGTTATTGGACTTGGCTCTATTTTTATGTATGAAACCATAGGTTGGATGGTTTTTTGGTTGGAACGAACATCTTTTCACAAGAGTGATGTTATTTTGAGGAATATTATGTTTTACTTTTGTTCGTACCTGTATTTCATAGATTTTCTATTTTTGTTTTAAAAACTATTGGTTTTAGGGACAGGAAAAATGAGGAACATTGTTAGATCATGGTTGGTAGAAATTGTTCCCTATCATAGTTAAAAACATGTGGCTATAAAAATGGCCATATCCTGGTTGCATGGCCTAGAGAACAAGCATGCAGACCTCCTAGACTAATCATTTAACAATGAAATTGGCATTATTCAGGCCGCACATCTAGGCGCATGGGTGTGTTCCACCTCATGAAAAACTATGCAGCCTTTTCCCACTTAGACAAAGGAGGATCACAGTTTGAAAAACCATGTAGTCAAATAGTGTGTCCATACAGATATTTATTTTTTTAATAACATTTAAAAAGTATCCCTCCCTAATTTTATCTCTCAATTATCCCTTTCTCACCCCATTCAACCCCATAAACCCTCGATGCACACCTCTCTATTCATCACCTCCCCTGGGCTTTAAATATTTGTTTGTTTTGTCTATTATAATCAATAAATAATCAATTTTGATTATTCTCCCCACTCTTCATCCTTATTATCGGTAAATGTTTCTTAATAGCTTGGGTTTCCTTTCCCTCATCAAAGGGTTTGACCTTTTTTGGGGTTAATAACTCTTATATCAGTAAAATATAATCTTTTTTGGTGATGTATTTCCATTATAGGGTTTACTCTTGGTGTGGTTTGTGGTTTTCAACGTGTTTTATAAATATTTTAAGTACAAGGTTTGTGGTTCCATGTTATGCTACTGTTTTATTATTTAATATTCCTGTAGTTTTTCTAAATTAATTTATAATTTTTTTTATAGTGTGGGAAAATTATTAATTTAGGATTTTTTGTCTGTACATGCTTAAAAATGGGATAAAAAACCCTTATTAGTTGAATTTTTTATTTTATGATCTATTGGATTTCTAAATAAAATGATTTAATAATTTAAAATGGGTAAAGAACGTAGGAATTTGAGGTATCTAAGTTTGATTAATATTACATGTGTGATAGTCATGAACTTACCTACCTAGCTGGTTCAAGATATAAAAATAACTAAACAACAACAATGGGGATTAGTTGGATTAAGAGGGAGACAGACCATCATGTACAGGTTTGATCACAAAGAGTATGAGGATCTTAGTTCCCCATTAATACTAATTAACTAGATATTTCCCATAATTCTTATACATTTAATGGTTTTCCCCATTATTTATTATCTTTTGTACAAAATGATGAATCCAAATTAATTGTTTTCCTTATTGTAGAAAAATGAATTTTTAATTTTCTAACAATGTATATAATGGAATTATCTGGTGATATCCTACTAGGAAAATGAGCTCACAACTGACATACACCCTCAAGTTTATATGGATTTTTCTCTTTCTGACCTAGGTAATGGAAATTATTTTCATGGTGATGATTGGGTTAAATGTTGTAGAGGATAACTATTTGTTTGGATGTTGATGGTGGTGGAATGGTGTGTTGACCCACATGTTGCATGGATATTTTGATCCTTTAGTAGGTACCCTCCCTTTTTTGTTAAAAAATTATCTCATACCAGTATTGTTTCCCTAATTTATTTTGATTAAATATTTGATAACATGTCATGAAATAAATGTTTATTTTTGATCAATTATTTCATGGGAAAAATGTTCCCAGATTGTGTTACTTCATTCCCTGTAATTGGTTTACAGCCAGTGGGGATCAAGAATTCCCTTTGGGTCATGCCAATGGATAAATACAGTTTCACGTTGGTTGGAAATCCTTCTTATTTCTTAAAAAAATGGTATTATATCATGGTTTACATCTTTCATTGGGTAATTTTATTTTGGAGATTATAGCTAGATATAAGGTAGGGTTGTCGGGGATTAAGGTTTTGGTTGTGAGTTGGGGTATTGAAAAAATAATCCATGTGAAGATCCCTCTGGCACTGTGGTATTTTCAAGATTTATCTTGACACCTCCTCTATGTGTGAGGTACAACTTGAAGACTATGCATGCACAATGAACTAGGATAGAGGGGTTTGATATGTGATAATGTTTGTTGTGGTTTTACATTTATTTATTGAAGTGTTTGAAATGTCTCATTACTGAAAAATTATTTTGTTAATTTAGTTATTGTTTATTTGGTTTTTATAATTAATTTAGCCTCATGTCTCGAATACTTCTTGTACAACCATGAGATGAAGCCATAGAGAATTATCCATCACTAGTTGATCACGGATTAGTAGATGCAACAATTCAGGTAGTCCAAGCACCATATCTAGGGGTGGCATCTATTCCTACTCATTCTATATAAATAGAACCAATTATAGATAATTACAAATCATTGGAATTCCTTAGATAAAAACCTCCATCCCTGCATGGTAATATAGACCCCATGAGGGGGATGATTAGATAGAAAAGATTGAGTATATATTTTGTTTTTTTGAGACTCCCAAAGCATTAAAATTGATGTGTTCTTCATTCATGTTGGAGGCCCCAATAATTAGTTGCGGGACTCAGTGGTCATGGCCTCGAAACATGAGCATATGGATTGGAATGATTTCATGGTTTATTTCAATGAGAAGTATTTCTCTAATACCTTACCCCTTTCTATGAACTAAGAGTTTTTTAATCTCCATGAAGGAGATCAAACTGTGATGGAGAATAATTTTTTTTGGAAGAATAGATAAATATCACACTCAAGGTGGTCTATAATGATAATTGTAAGGCTTAATATTTTGAAATAGTTTTTCATCTGAACATTTCATCCTATATCTTCTTGTTGAAATTGAATATGTGTGGTAAGGTAGTTGATCGGTCTTTAATAGGGGAGATTGACTAGGTAGGTGGAATGACACTATATAGGGGGAAAAGAGATAATAGAACATATAAGAGGAATATTAAGCATGAGGGTACGAGAAATTGGTGATATAGTAATCTATAAATATTGATACCAACCACCCATGTTTTCATCTTTTGGATATAGATCTGTTGTGTACCACTAGTGCATGAGATATAGGCATATGCGATTCTCATTTCCAACTACACCAAATCCATACAATATGTGTGGGTGTTTGAGTCACTTAAAATGTTTATGTAAAATTTTACCACCCACTTAGTGTGGTGTGGGATCCTCATCACTTAGAGAACTACCACATTAGTCCAGGTAATTGCGGGATATAGGTTCTTGGATAGATAGGATTGGTGGAAGATTCAGATCTTCTTATGGCCAAAGTCTTCTCAAGGAAGTTCCATGGGTTAGTAATCATCCATAGGTGTTGAAGTAGATGAATCACCTTCATGATTTGTATTAGGTCACAATATAATTAGATGAAGTACCTACAATAATTATAGGTACAATTTTTATTGCATCATCCATAACCATCACAATATTTTATAAAAGTTATTCTAAATCTTTTCAAAATTCCCGTCTTGTCGAATTGTTGAGATTTTAAAATTATTTTATTCCTTATTTAATAGAGTTGGTCACACCACTTGGAAAGAAGAGGAAACATGGTTTCATATGTCCATCATCTGTTCTTACCCTTTCTGGAGTTGAATTGGAATGATACTTCATATTTATGGAAATGGAATTTTTGATGTATTTATGGAAAAGAATTAGAGGATTTTTTCAAGGAACTTGTTTATTATTATCACTTGTGAGTAAATTTTTTTAAACTGAATGTGAGTAATAAAGTCTTTCTGTTTGAATGGTATACTCTGTCAAGGTGAGATGGACCTCCACTTTTGGAATTGGGGGATATTATTTTTTAGGAATTTTATCATATACTGGAGGATAGTGGTAGAGGTTTCAAGAAGGGGTTTCCCATGTTGTGAATGAGTTTTCAGAGGTATTTTTATAATATTTCTCATCGCCATCCCCATATAGTGAAATAGTTTTCACCATTTATCTGGCACGAAGAAAAAAACTAATTATCTTCCCAAAAATCATATGGCCCCAATCGAGTTGAAGGAATTTGATATATAACTGGATGATTTGGAATCTAAAGGATCTTTGATCCCAATAATCTACCATGGGCCTCCCCAAAACTATTTTATAAGAGGGATTATAGGCCCTTCTGGTTGTGAATTGATTATCATAATTTGAACAAAGTCTCGATCAGGAATAAATATCTCTTTCCCCGCATTGATGACCTATTCTATTTGCTTAATGGGAAAGCAGATTTTCCAAAATAGACCAATATTCCATGTATCATTAAGAAATTTTTAGAGAGGCATATATTCCCAAAACTAACTTACAAAAATGTTATGGACACTTTGTGTATTTTTATACCATTTGGAATGATAAATGTTCTGGCTATTTTCGTGGCCCTAATAAATTGGTCATTCCATGAGTACCTTGAATACTTTTTATTAGTGTTTTTGGATTAAATTTTGGTCTACATGGAATGGATGAAGGGTTTGGGAAACACTTTAGTATTGTTCTTGTAACTATTTGGGATCATTTATTTTATGAAACTATCTCCATGATTACTTTATGGATCCATTAAGTTAAGTCTCTTGGACATGTGAACTCAGAATGTGTAGTTTAGTGGGCCCTTAGAAAATCATAGAGATAATTTCATAGGAATAGCCAATAAATTTCTTTAATATTTAAAGTTTTGTGTGCCTCATGGTGTATTACAAGTGGTTTTTCTAGAATTTATATCGTCTTGCTTAACCCATGACGTCGCTTACCTAAAAATGGGTAAGTTTTGATTAGACCCAATATTGTTGGGAACCATTTGAGGATCTTAAATAGTGATTGACCACTGCCACTATTTTGATCATACCTAAATTTGTAACGGGATAAGAGATCTACTATCATACATTAGTTATGGGATCGAGTGTGTGTTGATGGAGGATAAGTATGTGGTAGTGTATAGTTCTCTCCATATCTGAACACATGAGAGGAACTACCCAACCCATAACCTAGAATTAGCGGCAGTGATGCACACCTCGAATATGTAGAATCACTATCTTTTCTCGTATAAATTTTTAGTTTTCTTAGACAGTAATACATTGGCATACATTTTCTCCAAGAAGGACCTAAATCCAAGTTAGTAGTGATGGGTTGTGTAGCTTCAGGTGTTAGACTATGATATCGTCAGTACCTCGGTGAAAGGGGACATGGTCAAGAATATACTAAGTAGGAATATACTAATCAATTATTTAAAGGAGTCTAGATATGAGTTTAATTTTATGGGGTTTTCACCAGGATGCACCTAGAATCCAAGGGCCATAGTGGAGGCATGTTCTTGGCTCACCTTTAGTTGATGAACTCTCTTCTGGAATAGATTCATAATGAACAACCTAATGATGAACTATGACAATTGTATACATATATTATAAATTATAGGGAGGTTCCTGGTGAGTGGTTGGTCTATTATGATATATTCCTTTATTTCAAGGACCGGTTTGTGATTTCATTATATTTGTAGAAGGCGTTGATATAGGACGACCACCAGTCGTAGTGGCCTATCTATCCTTGGAAAACCAAATTGTTTTATGAAATTCATTATCGGTTTTTATATCCATGTTTGAGGCATGATATATCCAACTTCATATCCTTGTGGTATACATGTCATTGGATTAAATAAGAGCACCAAAGGACCTCATGTTTGTTTCAACCCCTCTCCATTCCAACATGGAAGTGGGATGAGGTCATAATGGACTTCCTCAAAAAAATTACAGATATTCTATAGGTAATAAATTATACTTGGGTGGTTATTGACTATCTAAATAAATAAACCCATTTCATTAAAATCAAGGATTCCACTAAGGTTGATGAGTTAGTCTAGTTTTATGTTCTTGATATTGAGAGGATTCATGGAGTTCCATAATCTATCATTTTAGATAGGATCACTATTTCTCCTCTCTGTTATAGGAAGGAGTTAAAAGGTAAATAAAGACACAATCTAGATTCAGTATAGAAAACCATACCAAGATGGATGGTCAGGAAGAGCAGGAAAATAAAATTTTGGTTGACATTCTACGATCATGACTTTTTTATTTTAGAGGATAATGGGATAACAATTTGGGATTTTTTGGGTTCTCTTAAAAAATATTTATCAATAATCAAGTAAAATACCACCTTGTGAGATTATATATAGTGGATTGTGTCAGTTGCCTTTATATTTGATGTAATTGGGAAATGATTCATTACTGGGACCCATCCTTATGCAAGAAACATTTGATAAAGTCTTTTTTATCTAGAAGTGGTTGTTAAGAGCACATAGCCACCATACGTCTTATGCCAACCAGCAGGAACAACCCTTAAAGTTATTAGTGGGAGACTTTGTGTTTCTAAATTTGTAACCTTTCCTAGTTCAACATCATCTTGGAAATCAAGGGAAGCTTATTCCAAGGTATGTACGACCTTTTTATATTGCTAATAGAATTAGTGTAATGTAAACCCGATTATCCTTGAAAACCCATTTGATGTCTATACACAATTCATTCCATGTCTAAAAATTAATGAAGTATAATCCAGACCCACCTCACAAGATTAATTGGGAAGATATAGAGCTTGGATAATAATAATCTATGTTCAAGTGGGTAGTAATGGTTTTGGAATCCAAGGTAAAGATTCTTCATAAGAAATCTGTACAATTTTTATGAGTATATTAGTAGCATGGTAATGAAAAACATGAGACATGGGAATGGAAGTCTTGGTGGGAGGAGTATTACCATTATTAATTATCTAATTAGACTTCATCTTAATTTTACAAGGGTGGAATGCTTCCATGGAAGAGATAATTGTCACATATGTGATGTTATTTTGATGAATTTTCTCTTTTATTTTTGGTCTTACCTTCTATAATTCTCCAAACCCAGAATCCTAGATCCATTTAATTACTTAATTACATTGGCATAGAAAAAAGCATCAAATCAAAATGGATTGAATAGTTTAGTATTTTTGGAAAACCAGATTCATATATGATACCCATATTACATTGGGAAAAGAAATAATGAATAAAATAAATAAAATATTGGAATCATTGAAACTCATTCAAAGGATTCATCTTCATATCCTGGGGATATTAAAAATAATAAGGGTAATCTCAAATACTCATTAAGGTTAAGTAAAGTAGAATAAATAATAAATCAATATGAATAAATCAATAATAAAAGGTGAATAACTAAGAATCCCTTCCATTTAAATAACTGGATAAGGAATAATAAATATGACAAGGTAATAACCAAAAAACATTCCATCTAGTCAATAAAATGAAAATGAAATACATCCATAGAATTTTTCATATGAAAACATTGTGTATAATAACTGAAATATCTATGAAGTAAATGATTAATTATTATATGTCATGAGTGAGGAACATAAAAACCACTATCATCAAGAGCTTTCACATTATAGTGTAAAACTACAGGTATATAACAATTTAATTTTCCAAAAATATTTATATCATATGAACCAGTAAATTAATTGAGTGGCTATATAATGTTCAGGACCTACCCATCACTTCCTTTCTAAAGCATTACTCATATCATGTAATCAATTATTAACCTATATTCCTTATCAAATATCTGTATTGAATAAAAGATATATATTTATCAATAGTTCCCTAGTTAATCAAATAACTGACCAACTGAACACCATATGTGAAAATTATATATTGTTTAGGAAATAATATTATCCATCAAAAATGAATTTGGATATTTAAATGATTACAATAAAGTGATTGTTTTAAGAGAATTTTAACACTCAGAAAATAAAGAGAGATTTCAAGATAACTTTTACCACATTGTAATTATAAAGATAAACACATTGGGTTATAAAAAAAATTGAAACATTAAATTCTACAAAGTACGAGATAACCATGATATTAAAATAAAGATTGGTATTATATACAACACATTAATTTTAATTGGGTGATGATAATATATAAGCCTCAATAGAATGCAAATTGAGAGGAAATCCCTCACTTTGCATTTATTTTTGAGTGAAAGTACATTAACCTCATGTATAATGGTTTTATGAAAGATATTAAATTATAAAATAACTATAAAATATTTATAATATCATATATTATCTCTTTATAACATCTTATTTCACAACTGTTAATAATATTTCATTATTTTCACTATTTTGGGTCTTTATTGCCTATATTTTTTAGTATGTTTTTACTTTTACTTATTGTTCTTATTAATTACACCATGAATTAATCATCTCAAGATTTTAAAACATTATTGAAATATCATATATAACCAGTATATTTGTATTTATAATAATCCATAATATTTGGATAAATAAATGAAATGTATCGTTCATGGAGATGGTAGGTCGTACATACGCATGAACGCTACTTCCATCTCATTGTTGTATTAAGACAATGAATAGTAAATGATATATATATATATGTGTGTGTATGTATATATATATTTTAATTATAGTATAATATTAATTACATATATATCAAATATTTTTATTTAAAAACATCCCTAAAACATTCCATGTATAGCGTGAATGAATCATATCGCATTGAGGTGGCGGTAATCGAGACATCCATAAACGAAGTCAGTATATCCCCACAAAATGGAACAAATGAAGGTATGTGTTATAAAATAATTAAATAATAATAAATAAATTATTAATATCATATAAAACATATAAAAAATTATTTCTATCATAATTCCCACCAAGATATGTGGTAAAAGAAGAAGGAAAAATCATCATCTCATGAGGCGGTATTCTGTCATATACCCGAATGGTAAGTTTATTACCCATTAGATAGAGGTGTGTCTATGTGTAGATGAAAACCATAGAATAAAAAAATATTACTATATTTTGGATAATTGGGTTATTATATAATAATTATATAAAAATAATTTAAGTGATTGAGAAGTAAATGAATGAAGAGTGATCGTTTTAAAATGTAACCTCTTAATCGGGTAACTCCTTTTGGTTTATACCAAAAGACATCCTGGGTATAAATTATTCCCAAATATAGGATTCTAGTTTGAGGTTATATATTTTGGGAGATTATTTTAGAATAGTTTTTTCTATACAAATGGATTTAGAGGTGTGAATTACTGTGAGGGGTGAGTGCCTTTTTACAGTGTTGGAGGAGCGACATTCTACTAAATTTTTTAAAATGTAATTCCACCCACATTTTTTTGATATTAAGTGGACCCAATAATAGTAAAATTACCAAAAAAATTAATTATTTGTATAAATTCATCCATATAATGGATTTTTAACTTGTTCATATGTCATTTTTTGTCTTTTAGTTTAAGTTTTAGTCCTCTGTTATGCAAATTTCTCTCTTAATCAATATATTTAATTTTAAAGACTTTCACTGATATTTTTGATAAGGAAAATGAGTTCATATAATTGGAAATTATAAATTATTCTGAGTCCAATTATGGAATCCATTTCTCCAAATTATAATCACTGAATTGGCATAAAT
Source organism: Viscum album (assembly GCA_963277665.1). Classification (NCBI taxonomy): domain Eukaryota; kingdom Viridiplantae; phylum Streptophyta; class Magnoliopsida; order Santalales; family Viscaceae; genus Viscum; species Viscum album. Next base: position 928,540,374 of record OY728150.1, on the reverse strand, counting down.
TAATTTAAAATAAATCTCTCAAATGGGATGACAAACCAGGTTTTTAAATTAAATATTTTCAAAAGTTTGATATGTTTTATATCCAATTTTAAATTGTAATTGATTAAACTAACCTAAAATAGATTAATAGATGTAAATTTATATAATTAATATTTAAAAAAAATATAATTTATCCTTATCAATAAATTAGATGAAAAAGCTGTTCTGAGTTAAAATTCAGTATTTTTCAGTTTTTATCAAAAAATAAAACATCAAAGAAAAATATAAGAAATTCACAGTAACCAAATTATGGTGTTTATATTTAAAAAATGAGTTTTATTTTTTGATATTAAAATTATAAAAGTTATAAAAGTTATATTTAATATAGGTTTACTATCAAAAGGTGATAAAATATATTTTATAAAAATATAGGGTTTTAAGTGTAAAATTGAGTTTGTTCGTATCTTATGCAAATAAAATCTATTGGATGAAGGTCAAAGATAATTTATTTAATATAATATTTTTATATTACATTAATTTCCCTCACTAATTATAATTAATTTAATTTATTTGGATTAACCAACTTTGTGAGAAAAATAATCGTTATTTATAAAATCATTCCTTTAATATTCAATTGGTTCTTATATTCATTTATAATTAAATTTTTAATAAATTAATTCATCCATGAATTTTTATAAGTTATTTAATATTATTTGTATCTATAAATTTCACAGCTAGGTCATATTATATTATATTTTAATAACTTAATAATATATTTGTGTTTAGTAAAACTCAGTCTTGAGTGTAATGCAAACTACCGAACAATGTTGTTCTTGCCTGTAATGCATGATTACTATGTGTTTCATGAATTAAAATCTACAGATTTTTTTTAAATATAATATTTATAATAAACTATCTATCATTATAATCCTTTATATTCTTAGTGTTATGTTCCATACTTTTGATTAAATACAATGTTCTTACTTTGGAATATTTGGGTGTTATATTCGACCCTCCACAATTTAATTGAATTCTCACAATTCAAACATGATCTAGGTAATCGAGAATGTGATATAATATTATTGAAAAACCCACATCATAAATTGGTTTCATAAAGAATATTCTTAATAATAACTAATGGATAATGTGAAGGTCACTACAAAACTAGTATTTCAAATATTATAACATTAGTGAACCCATGGATATGGAAGAGAATTATAACTACAATATTCTGATGGAGATTAATAAAGAATATTTCTATGATAATGTTTTTAACCACAAATCCATAAACTATAGATGTGGGTAAAAGATCATTTATATCATAAAAAATTAATATAATAAGACAATTTTTTTCAAGACCCTTTTCCCTAGAGTTGAGGCATTCTTTCACTCTATAAGAATATAAAGATATACAATTACTTGATTAATTTATATTTTTTGAGAACAATATTATCCTTTGGTTGTACCTTAAACCATTTCTAATTCATTCCATAGCACATCTTCATCATTAGGTGAATTCATATATCAATCTATAACCCACATTCAAAGTCCAACTTAAAGCATTTCATGAATGATTAAACTTTCCAAAATATTTTGATCCATAAATTTAGAAATAAGGTTACTGAGCTTTCAAAAATTAACTTATCATTAATCATTCCATAAAATAAATCACCTCTAATTTTTAAATTTTGAAACATATGAATACCTTCATCATGTATTCTCTTAAAAGATGGAAATGGCCTAAATTACCATAAAACTTTATTGAAAAATTTCATTATTCTTTATTACTTATGAAAAACACATGTTTATGGATATATTTATTTAATCAATAATTATTTTAAACTACATCAATGATAAAATAAAATTTTGTATTGACAAAACATTAATCAGTTCCAAGTTAGACATCACTTATCCAATTTACATTTTCCAAAAAAATCATATCTTTATCCAAATGTAATTACCTCAAAAATAATAACTTATTACGAATTTTCTTTCATTCAACAATATGTCTTCCAAAAATATCAGCATTTTACTGAATCGATATTCATGATACCATTTACCATATAATCTAAAATATTTAATGAAAAGTATTGTAGTAAAATACTTATATATTTAAAAACTCATATGATGAGAACATCATCAATAAATTACTTTTAAAAAATAATTTATAGATCCAAATACATAAGAAAATTAGTTATTCCACTTCATTTGTGAAAATAACATATGCTCAACCTTGATTCCATAGCTTATTTTGAGGTACATTACCTTAATTCTTGGGTAATTATTTTTCATTATTCTCTATCTACTTGTAGTTTTAACACTGAATAACAATGTTTTTCTTCTGTTCCTTACATTATTTTTCCACATTACCCTTTTCTCCACACATATAAAAAACTCCCAATCCTTTCCATCATTTACCAAGCTGATTCTTTCCATATTTATTTCATATGGTATAATCATTCATTCCATTATTACCATTATATTTTATTTCATATTCTATTATCTTCTTCTCATGCTTCCCTTTTAATCCATATGAATTGTATAGTTATTTATCTATCCTGATAGAAAATAATACTATTTCATCCTAGGAAGAAAAGATCTTAGAAACCACCACCCTTCAGATATTTTTCTTAACACCCCAATGAAATGGTCAATCTTGAACTCCATGTTGCATATGAAATTTTTAGTACAACTTTATATCCATATAAAGGTAGATTCATAATTTTAAACGCTATATTCCTCATTTTTCCTTATATTAAGGTCCTTTCTCTTCATCTCAATTTGTTACTAGTGGGGGAAATATTTTTCAAAGCATGTTTCCTTAAAAGTTATCCATACCATGAGTTCTATTTCTTCTTCCTATCTAGTATTATGGATCAACGACCACCATTTATTTACATCCCCATTGAGATAATATGTTTCAAGTGTATCATTTTCCTTTTCACCATATCCCAATTCCAAACTTATATTCTACAAATACTTTATCGATTGGTCAACTTCCATTGGGTCAGTATTCCAACTAAATTCTAGGGACCTCTATCGCATAAAGATATCCAACATCATAGACTATCATTGTGGAATAGGTTCCTCCATCTGGGAATGGTTTGTGTCATAACCAGATCAAGAGTCCCTAATATATCTATAACTTTATTAGTTCTAATACTAGCTATATCAGTTTTCCCAGTAGGGAAACCTCAATATTTTCCATGAGTACTGATACCAGTCTTCCATCATTGCACAATTTATAAACAATGAAATAAAGTAGATTATATCATAACATTATATAACAAATTTTATAATACCAAAACTAGTGAAACACCTATCAAAAATTGAAATATTTTTACCTAATTAATCTCATAATAATAGACATGGTTTCTTTAGGTATATATTTTATTTCAAAACTTCATAATTGTTTGTTATGAAAATGTGAAATTTTTTAAGAATATTCCCCAGGAGTATCAAATCAGGTGTGCATTACGGCCCGTTGTCATGTACAAGTTTACACTCGAGTTAGGTTTGACACACCTTGTAAAGGTTATTACCACTAGGTACATATCTTATAAAACCATTCCCACTTGTAGTATCTAGAAAGGGATGTATTGATAGGGAAACCCACATAATCATTACCTTACCTAAATTATTTGATGATCTTAAATACTTATCATCATGGACTATCTTAGATTTTCGTTCCCTAATCTAGCTTTTCTAAATCTAATTTTTGTGGTTCCTTTTATACTTACTCTAATACCAATTGTAACACCTGACCCTAGAAGCAAAGAACTGGTGAATTAATTAACTATAATGGAATAGATACAAGATTCAAATATGAATGGAGAAAAATGTATATTATTTTTGAAAAACTATATGACATAAATGATAAGTATATTACATTTTGAAAAGAAATAAATTATAACAAAAATAAATGTTTTTCATCCATGAAAATCATTCAAATAATTCCAATTCATAACTCATGGAATGGAAATATATTAAGGGTGATCTCAAATTATCACTAATGGTAACAAATAAAGAGGAAAAAATTAATTAATAATAATAAGTTAACATGTAAAGGTGAATTATTAAGAACACATGACATTTAAATAACTAGATAAGTCATAATAAATATAGAAATGTAAAAACAAAAACACATTTCATCCAGTCAATAAAATGAAAATGAAATGAATCCACAAACTTTACCACATGAAAATATAAAGGATAATAACAATTTTGATTGAATTTTTAATTACTTCAGTGATTAATTATTGGAATTTATGTCTGAGGTACATGAAAATATATACCTTCAATACCTTTCAAAATATAGATTAAAACTAGGGGTATAAACCCATTTAATTTTTCCAACTCATTTATCTCATAAAAAACTTTCAATGAATAGAGGGTATATATAAAGTTCAACCCCCTTTAATAAAATACTATCCAAATAATTATTTATATCAAGTAATCTATTAATAAACAATATTCCTTATCAAATATCCGTATTGAAAAAAAGATACATATTTATCAAAAATTCATCATCTAATCCAATAACTATCCAATTAAAAAAACATGTGAATATTTTACATGGTTTAAGAAAAAATAAGATCCATCGCCCAATAATTTGGCCATTTAAATGATTATAATAGAGTGATTGTTTTAAGATAAAGTTAAAAACACAAAATAAAGTGAGATTGCAAAGATAATTTATACAACTTTTTAATTTTTAAGCTAAACCCATTGGGTGAGATAATCCAAATTTAAACATAAAATACAATTAATTATGATATAATCATGATAATAAAATTAAAGGGTACTATATAATCCACATTAATGTTTATGGGTGCATAATAACAAATAAGTCTCAATGGAATGTAAGTCGTGACAAAATCCCTTACATTTGGTATCAATTTTGGTGAATGTATTTTAAACTATTGTATAATGGTTATAATCATGTTATTAACTCATCAAATAACCATACTGATATTTTAAATATAATATATTATATTCTTATAATATTTTATCTCCCGTTTGTTCATAATATTTCATTATTTTCACTACTTTAGGTGTTAATAAACCTGTTTTTTAGTATATTTCAAATTATTACATATTTCTATTATTTTGATCATAATTCAATCATATACATAATTTACCAAATTACCTAAATATAATATATATAACCATTATAAATTTATTTATAATAATCTATAACATTTGTATATAATAAATGAAATGGACCATTCATAGAGACGGTAGGCGGTACGTATGCATGAACGCTACGTTCATCTCTTTGTCACATTAAATGAATAAAAAGTAAATGATATATATATATATATATATATGTAATAATTACGTTGGCATAATAATTTCATATATGTAAAATATTTTTATTTAAAACCATCTCTAATATATTTTATGTACAGTGTGAGTGACTCACATCAATTTAACGATGCGATTGTCCACATATCCACAAACAAAGTTATCGTATCTCAAAAAATGGAAAGCAAGATGGTATGTGATATTTAAGAATTAAATAAGTATAAAGAAATTATAAATATCATATATAACATATAAAAAATATTTCCATCATAACTCCCACCATGAGATATGGAAAATAATTAACTAACAATCATTATTTCGTGATACGGTAGTCCGTCGTATACACAAATAGTAAGTTCATTACCCATTATATTGATGATCATGTGTAATTTTAGGTTAATAACTTATAATAAAAACATATATTAATACCACAGATACTTATTTTATTATATAATAATGATATAAAAATAATTGAAGGTGTCGATAAGTAAATAAAATAAAAGTGATCATTTGAAAATGTTACCACTTAATTGGGTAACTCCTTTTGGTTTATACCAAAACTCTTTCTTGTTTTTCTTTTCTCAAAATAATAGGATTATAGGATTAGGAGAGGTATTTTGGGAGATTATTTGAGTATATTTTGGGTGATACAAATGGATTAATAGGTGAGAATAAGTTGGATGGTTGAGTGCCTTTATATAGTGGAGAAGGAGTGGTATTAATATAAATTTATGAAAAGGGAATTCCAGTAATGTTTTTCCTATAAAATTTGGTTGCAATAATGGTAAAATTATGAAAAAATGGAGTATATTGTCGAAATATTTCCATATAATGGATTTTGGAAAATTTTATAGGGTTTTTGGGGCCTTATGAGTAAGGTTTAATCATTTGTTAAACTATTTGTTCTCTTAATCGTTGTAAATATTTTTTATCAATTTCACTAATAATATTTGTGAAAAACTTATTTGATATAATTAGAAATTAGAAATTATTATTAGTCTAAATATGGAATTCATTTTTCCAAATTCCAATAAAATAAGTGGAAGAAATTAATTTAAAATTATTCTCACAGACATGATGACAATTTAGGTTTTCAAAGTAAAAATGTTCAAAAGCAAGAGATGTTTTTATATATAATTTCAATGTGAAATTGATTCTAATAAACTAGATTTTAAGAATATATTTAATATTTGTGTAATTATTATTTAATAATAATAAAATTTTTTATTTATACATCTAAATAAATTAGATGTAAACCCATTTTTTAATTAAAATCTAGTATTTTTCACTATTCATCAGAAAATGAAACTTCACAGAAAAATACCAAAATATCACCCTAACCAAATTTTTAGGATTTGGTTTAAAAAAATATTTTTACTTTTTAATATTATATTTATTAAAGTTCCAATTTTTTTATTTCAATAGGTTCTCTATTAAAGGACGATAAAATTTCTTTTATAAAAATATTAATTTTTATATGTAAAATTAGGTTTGTTATAAAATTATTCCAATAAATTATATTGGAGGTATATAAATAATATTTTATTAAATATATAATATATAGATTACACTAACATAACTCACTAATGTTAATTAATTTAATCTAGGGGATAAAATGACTTTGTGTGCATGAAAATATTTTTTATAAAAACATCCCCTTTATATTCAATAGGTTATTATATTCATTTCTAATTAATTATTAACCAATAAATTAAACCATATATTTAAATAATTCAGTTAATAATATTCATAACCATCAATTTTATGTTTACTTTATATTATATTCAATAATAATATCTTGATATTATATTGTTTTTTGGTAAAACATGTTCTTCCAAGTAGAGTAAACTACCAAACAAAGTCCTTCTTGTGTATAATGAAAGCTAACTCACTATTTCATGCATTAAAATATATAGAATTTATTTATTTTAAATATTATAAATATCTTAATGTATCATGTTTTTATATTCCATTCTACTATTGGTGTTTTGTGTCCTGTAAATTATTAAATCAATGTTCTTACATTAGAATTTCAGGGTGTTACAACTTCATTGAACTAATTTCTTGGGAGTTTTTGAGAAAAATAGTTGTTTTTGGGTAAGATATAAGGAGTCTCAAGTTTGGTCCATGGTTAGTTAAAATAGTGTTCCTTTTCTATGTAAAACGTGTGCCTAAGACAGATGTCTAGTCCAACTTGCATATCCTAGCGCACAGGCATACGACCCTCCCATCTGACAGTGATACTAGGACAGAGAAACTACCTAGGCCACATAATTTGTAACATGGGTTTGGTCCCCCTATAGGGAAATATATCAACACATTTTTTCTGAGGGAATAGGTCTTACATGGTTAATGCATGGTTTGGAAAACTGTATATCCAAACCATGTAGCCTATCAGATCTTTTAATTTTTATGAAACTCTTTAGTTAACCCTACTATATTTTAAACATCAATCACCCCTATGTCACCCCATTCATCCCCCTCTACCCTTGGTTCACTACCCTCTTCTCCTCCCCTCCCTTGGGATTCAAATCTCTTGTGTTTTTGGCTTTAATCTTCTCGAAATCATCAATTAAGATTCTCCTCACTCGTTTTCTTCCTTCTTATTGGTCTCTTCTTCCAACTTTCAGGGGTTCCCTTTTATCTAGAAGTGGTTTTGAGGTATTTTGTGGTTAAACTCTATTATTTTGGTTAATTCCTATGTTTTTTATTGTTCTCTTACCTTTATGTGTTCCCCTCTTGGTGTGGTTTGTGGTTATAACCTAGTTTTGTGTTGATTTAAAGGAAAAGGTAGGTGGTTCTATTTTATGCTATTGTTTTATGATTTACATATTATTGTGTTATTTTATGTTAATTTCTAAAATTGTTCTCGTGTGTTTGAAAATTTTTATTTTTGGAAATTTGGGGTGCATATGGTTAGAAGGATAACCAATCCCCCCTTATTAGTGGCATATGGACTCTGTGATGGATTTTCATGTGAAAGAAAAGGATTTAATGATTTTAAAATGGGTAAAGAACATGGGAATATATTGTATATAAGTATGTATACTTGGATGAGTACGCTCAGCATGAACCTCCTTACCTAGAAGGATCATGATAAAATACTAACTAAAAACCTATGATGGGGATTTCTTGGATTGAGCATGAAACGGACCATTGTGTCCATGTTTGATCCCCGGGAGTAAGAGTATCATAGGTCCCCGCTAACATTAGTTACATAGATATTTACATTATTTATTATACATTTTCTACTTGTCTCTATTATTTGTTATCTCTTTTACTAAAATGTGTTTTCAAATTAATTTTTTTCCTTTATTTTAAAAAACTAACGTGTTTAATTGGCTTACAGTGGCTATAAATGGAAATTTCTAGTGATATCTTACTATGTAAGTGGTCTAAAACTCTATATACACCCTCAAGTGTATCTATATCTTGTTTTATCTAACCCAAGTAAAAGAAAGTATTTATATGGTTTAGATGGTGATCCATTTTTCTAAAAAATAATTTTTTTGGCGGGTGCCATTTTTGGTGACATGGGGTGTTGACACACATACTACATAAATGTTTTTGCATTTAGTAGGTCCCCTCCCCATTTTGGACATTAAAAATTTAATTCATGATTGTAGTGTTTCCTTGATTTCATTTTATATGAATATTGGATAAGATGTGATGTAATTATTTTTTACTATTGGTTAATTATATCATTGGCCAAAACATTCTAAAAAGGTGTTACCCAAGGACTTGGAACTGGTTTCAAGGTTGTGGAGACCAGGAGTGCCCTTTGAGAAATCCCATAGGCCTTGTTGGGGTTTAGGTTGGGTGGAAACCCAACTTGGTCCCTGAAACATCATGACATTATTAGATAAATTATTGTATCGAGCCTTTTATTTTTTATTTATAGAAGTTCTTTATTTATTTAGAGCATGTCGCATGCCCATATTACAATGTTTTGGATTATGTATGGAACAAATTTGTTGGTTCCCTACTATGTTTTATACACAAACCATTATCTATACACCATTACACCACATAACCCATGGAAATCCTCACATGATTACAAGTATAGGTTGGTTTGAGTCTCGTTATTTGGGGTCGAGATGGCATCGCTCGAGTGGGACCCAAATATTAGAGGTGAATCTCAAGTGTAGCAATAGACCCTATAGTGGGTTTTTATTTATTTTGATTATCATGATAATGTATAGGATCTTCAGGGTGGTATATTAGTTTGGTATTATTGTATTCCATTATTTCCATTTCTTTTTAGTATGTTCACCTTATATATTCTTTTGTGTACTCTAATTAATGTTCGTATAGACTAATGAGTTTTAATTAATTATTTTATGATTGTGGACTCTAATATTTTGGTATAGTCACCACACAAAACCTATATATACCCCACTAATATTTTGTAGCCTCTTGTAAATGAGGAGGCCACACTCAGGTCACGTGTAGTTCTAGTACTGTAACTTTTTATAGTGAACAGAGGTGGGTCATTGAATTTTATATTTTAGCATGAAAATAGTACATATGATTGATGTTTATTTTTGACAAATTAAAATAAAATACAATTTATTATATAATTTGAACCTAAGGATTCTAAATATGAAATCCATTTTATTAGATAATATTTCTATGTGTTTGAAAAATAAATTTTTACGTTAGTGAATGTGACGTGTAAAACCCCATTTTAAAAAAATGTGTATTATTAAGATTAAAAATTTTATTGTAAATTTATGGATTTATTTGATTTTACTAATTCAAATTGGTTTATTAGTAAAAAAAATTGTTTCTTTTGAAGGATACCTAAAGAAAATTTTAATGATGTATTGTTTATCTAAAGGAAAATACAAAAATCCTTTTTATTGGAAACTATTAATTATGTTGATAAAATGAAAATCATATGATTCTACAATTCAATATAATATTTTTAAAATGTATATTATTAAATCTAAATTATATTTTTTACCAGTTAAAAGGATTTATATACTTCTAGCTTTGTCTTATTTTGTTATAAATTTATAGTTTTGGTAAAAATAGTATTTTGAATATTCACATAAAAATCTAAAATTTCATAAAAGTAATAAACAATTATCCTAATATAACATTATTATTCTAAATAAAAATTAATTTAGATTTTTCATATTAAAATTATAAATTTTTTAATTGAACTTATTTACAAAACATAAAAAACACAATGAAAATTCTTTTTATAGGAAAATATAAATTAAAAAAAATATTAACTATCCTTATTTTTATTTCCTACAATCTACTTATCATATTAGTGATAATATAATACTCATATGACCGATATATTTTATCAAAAAAATCCCATAAAATTTTTATATTAAAAAATTTAATATTTGAAATCATTATTCATAGTTATTTATCTGTATAATTTTAATAAATTAATTCCTTAGCATGGATAGTAACCTTTGTTTTTATATTAATATATATTCCATAATTTGATAAAATATATATTTTATTAACTACTATAAAACTATATTTTAACATAATATTTCACGGTTCCTTGGGGGGGAAGTGTTGCGTGTATCATAGATTACAAAAAATATTTGATTTCAAAAAAATATATTCCATAAAATCTATGGGAATTACATTCTACCCCCTAAAATAAATTATTTTCCCATTATTTTAATAATTTCTCACCAATTAATTTAGTTGAGGGTATTCCAAACATATTTAATTTTTAGGATATATTTTCTAATATGGAATCTACTTTACTATCTCTGGATTGTTAAAGTTACTTATCATTCCTAAAACCACATTAATCTTTCGTACAATCATATATTCAAGTATGTATACACTCTAATAAAAAATTAATAATATACACCTTTCCCTAAACGATCTGAGTTTATAATAAATTCAACCATAGTTAAACCACATATTCATAAAGAAATTATCACTATATTTAACCATCAAATAGTTTTCATCATAATGCCATATGATCACACACTACAGAATATATACTATAATCACAAAAATGTGATTAAATTCTACAAAAATGTAAAGAATCAATTATAGGTCCCAATGTTTCCAATAATATCTGTCATAAATTTTCAAAATTAATCAATTTTTTATTTTCTTAATATAAAGCATATGTTAAACCTAAGATTTGTTCATCCCAAAATCATGTGTTCTTATATAATTATCCCCCAAAAATATATCCTTATCAAAAAATCACTTTTGAAAGTTATTGATACCATTTAATATATATTTCCAAATCGTTAAGTAAATTTTTTTTAATAAAAATACATATATGTTTTACATTATTATTATAACTTTAATAATATACCAGAATATCATTGATAAATACCACTCACTAATGAAAATAACTTATATTATCATGATTTAATTTATATTGAGATATAAATATTTTCTCCTTAGGAAAGACTAAATAATTCACCTTTTTATTAATAACTTGTATCTACTAATGATATTGACCATTTAAGTATTCTAAATTATTTGATTATATGAAAATGTCATTTAAAGATACATACATTATAAGAATTATCTTTATAATTTTGTTTTAGCTAAATACTAAAAACAAAATGGTTATGATACTCTCCAAAACATGAATATCAAAACATCAATAATAATATTCCATTCCTTATGATGACATTATTTTTAACATACAATAATTTCGATATAATTTATAACCCTCCTTTTTCAATCCTTGATTTTCTATGGTCATTTTTCTATTATGTTCTCCAACTTATATTAAACATCACACTCAAAAGTGTTGTAATGGTACATAAAGAAAATATTGTGAACCATATAATATCCATAAGGAGGGTTAAAATAGGTTTTTAGTTGGGCCTCATTATTGTGCACCGGCTAATGGTTGATTTAATACCCAATGCACCCTTTTACAGGTTATTACCCCAAGTTGAATCCATTTTAAATCTTGTATCCACATATATTATCCATATAGGGATTTAATTTCTATGATAACCAAAATATATCTACTTTTCCAAAATTTTAGGATTTCATCCATCCATTAGTCTTATCGATCGGTTTCAACAAATCTTATCTTATCAATTTTTTAAAATATTCCATATAACTTCATTTAAAATAAACTGTTATCTATATATTTTAAAATTATGGACTTCCTTAACTTAAAACGCAATAATTACATTTATCACTCATACATAATCAAAAATTGATGATATCAGAATCTATAAAGTTATATTAACTCTTCATTGATAAAAACTGTAACCCCCCCCCCAAACCCATGATCTCAAACTCTGGTGTGAAAAAATACATTCCTTACAATCCAGCATTTAAATAAACTGAATTTAACCAATTTTTACCATCCAGAACTATAATATATCCACAAAATATAAAGACACAAATATTCAAAGAACCTTTCCGGTTAAGATTTTTGGATAGTTTTTAAAATATTTAACTAAAAAATCCCAAAATTTTCTTAATAAATAGGCATTTTCCCATAATATATGAAACTACATAAATCGTAATAGTTATTCAATATCCCCCACAATCTATCAATAGAATATATTCTATTATGAATATAATGTTTAAAATAATTGTTTATTTCTTAGATAAATGCAAACATAAGAATGGGTGAGCTCAAATGTTCATTAAGGGTGGACATTAGAGATAATAATTAAAGATCATAATATGATTATAATTAATATTGAAGCAAGATATGATAAAAATAATGACATAATAGAATAAAAATAAAATCATAATATATCTTTGGATAATAGTGGAAATGAAAATTCCACATGTATTTCAATAACTAGACTCTTAGGGGTGAAATTTTTAATTCCTGAAAAACTAATTTCATGTCATAAAAAAGACATCATGATCATAAATCTCATGATCTTGTCAATAGGGCCCCATTCCTAGGAAATATTTTGTTCTATGCAGGTATAAAAAAGAATACCCAATCAATTTTTTCTAAAGAAACCTATTTATACATCAACGAAATATCTATATTGGTTCCCAAACATCACCAATTGATTCAAATACATTAGTAAAATGATAGAATGAATGAATTATGAAATATTATTTTGAATCATCTTACCTTATGAATCAATAAAAATATTATTGAGATATAATATAATGAACACCAACACATTCCCAGTAAATAAATATGAGACTATATAAAGAATCCATCATATGAAATACGGTGGATGGTTAAAAAATACATATTAATCTTTCATCAGTATTCCAAAAACATTTGTAATGAAATTACAAGTATACAAATTTTTAATATTTCAACTGTCAAAAAATGTAATGGATTTCTATGTAAACATCCATAAAACTACACCGTATAGAGTAATGGGTATATATTTAAGTTAGTAATTTTATAATCAACAAATTTATGGAATCATTATGAAAATACTTCAATAAAAAGGAAGTAAAGATAGAGTGTTTAGAAAAGTAATGAATTGGATGAAAAATCATTCCTAAAATAGAGGATAATTCAGAAATACAAATTAAGTGATTGATACTTAATTTGACAGAAAATAATAATACATAATCCATCTAGATAAATAATATGGAAGTTTCCATTGGAATAATTTCTATGATTAAGCATAATATATTTAAAGGGGTAGTGACTTCGATTCAAAACACTTTTAAAGAGTTTTAGAAAAATTACACAGGAAATGAGAAATAAAATTGATCTTACAAAAAAATATTTTATAAAACTTGGAGAGTAATATTTTTTAAGAAACCATGAGGGATTAGTGAGTAATTTTTCATGGGGAAGAAAATAATGACTACATTATGTGTTCACATAAAAAAACTTTAATAATGGTTTTTAAGTTTTTTATAAAAAATTTCAAGTCACATTAAAACATTATTTTAAAAATGTTTGAATTGAAAAATAATGAAAAATCATATTTCAAAATTAAAATAAAATAATATATCCTTGAAAATAATTAAATATTTTCACAGTAAATGTGGGTTTGAGGATAAAATATTTTTATGAATGGATGGAATTGTTTTCATATTTTATAAAAATATTATTTGAAAACCCATATCATAAAAATTATTACAACAATTAATTTTTTAAATAAAAAAATGGAAATATATATTTCACATGTGATATAAAATAGTTAGGTTTAAAATTTTATGTATAACATTTGTGTGAAGGAAGATATGTAAATAAAGGAAAATAACTGTGGGAAAGAATAAGAGTTATTCTTTCCAACGTCAACATTTTTTTAAATATTTTTTTCATAAAATAAGATGATATATATAAAATGAATTGCATACCCTATAAGAAAGATAATATATGACGGATAAATATAATTGGAATATAAAATGGGCTTTGAATATTATAATAAAGTAGATAATGTTTGACTCAAAGAGAAATAATTTTATTCCCGAAATATGTTACAGTTGGAGTAACATTTAAATATAAACCCATTGAAGGATATTATTCCAAATAAAATATTAAAAATGCTGAATAATTATATAATCAGGATACAAATATTAGAATATTATTATATATAGATTTATTATTAAGACATTATGTATAGTGGGAAATACGTCTCGAGGGGTGAGAACTTGAGAAAAGAAAACCTTAGCTAGTTTCTATGATTAGTCAAATGGAATTTATGATCTTGTATAAAAATAATGAAAATCATAGTATTATATTTATTAAAAAATTAATATCCATAAAATTTTATAAAAATTTTCTATAATTATTCACAAAGGTCAATTCATTAATTTTTATCTACTTTTAATATTGTATATGAGTAATCTTGATCTTTTTAAACAAGTTTAATAATAGCGATTTTGTTAAACATTCTTATCCCAAATATAATAGTTACTAGGAAAATTAATTTAAATTAATTATTTTTTTATTTTTATATATATTTATATTTATATTTTATGATATTATTATTCATGGTCACTTAGAAAAAATAGGATAAAAACCTATTTGGTGATTTTAAACATTTGAAAGGTGATGTCTTTATTAATGAATATAATAATAATTTTACAATTATAAAAAATAGAATAATTTTTATATATTTATATTATATATCATCAGTTATTAATTTCTAATAGTCATCCATGTGTGTATTTTATACCATTTTTAAGTAGGTTTTTTGAATGAACCAAACATGAATATACCATAACTAATGGATGACTATAATTAAATTTTATTATTTTTTAATAAATAATAAATAAACTAGATTAAAAACTAGATATTTTACTTAATGGATAAGGTGGTCTACCCAACACAAAGTTAATGTTCTCATTTCTCAATAAATGAGAGGGAATGGATGTGGATTTTAGTTTTAATAATTATAATTATAATTATAATACATATTTATTATTTATTATTAAATTTTATCCTTATAATTAGTGAGGAAATGAATTCCAGAAAAACAGAAGTCATATTTTCATTGTGGTGGTAGTCTACACATCACACAGATGATCGTTTCATTTTTTTAATAGAAAAGGGGAATGGTGGATAGTAGTTATTACATTAGAGTAATAAAATTAAGTATAAAAAATATAAATTCCATTAAATATGAATTAAAAAAATTTATTTGGTATGTAAGAAAGATAAAAATTGATGTTCTGGAAAGTTAATCTCTCATTCTTGGAGATTAATCTTTCCCTTAGAATACTATTCGGAAATGGTAGTCATAAACTAATCTCATGTGACCATAAGATCATGTAAAACCAATATAGTTATAAATTAATTATAATAAGTACATTTTAAAATGTGAACCTATTTATTTTAGTGGTATTGAAGGGGTGTTGAGAGTCCCCTTTTTTAAGTGGTGAGTATGACATTTTTTAAATATTTCAACATAATATAAAGAGAGAACTTGTTTCACTTGTAAAGTTTCTCAAAAATGTAAATAATGGATTTTAGGATGAGATAATGTTTTTAATATTCCAAAAAATAAATTTAAACCTACTTTTACCATATTTCAGGACCTTATTATCTTGATTTTTTTACTTTTTTATTTTAGATTTTATCAGAGTAACTAGTTATTTACCTAAATTAGACATTTTTTATACCTCATAACAAAATTTAAATTAATACATAATGTAAAACTACTGATTAAATGTATTTAATCGATTTATTAGATAATATGTCTAAGAATATGAAAAATAAATTTTAACAATACGGTGTGTAATGCATAAAAAACTGTATTTTTGAAAAACGTGTATTTTTAAAAATAAAATTCATGTAAAGAGTAAAATTATCCTTGTCATTTTTATTCATGATATAAATTTATTTATAGTAAAAAATAAAATTTATGTAGATTTAAATAGAATTAAAAACAATATTTTACTAAGTTATTATATGAATAAATAAAAATAACAAAAATAGTTTTTATTATAAAACATTACTTATATCCACAAATTACAAACCATAGGTTTTATAAATTCAAAATGGTATATCTAAAATTCATATATTTTTATATTAAATACAAATTTTCCTTAAAAAATGGTCTTATAAACAAATAGGTCTCTCATATATAATTATAATTTATAGATCTTTGAAAAACAATATTTTTACTATTCACCTGAAAAATTGACTTTTTCATAAAAATACCAGTAAAGTTATAAGATAATGTTGTTATAATAAATCCAATTAAAATTTTAATTTTTATAAATTAAAGTTATAAATATAAGGAATTTAAATTTAAAATCAAAATAAAAAATAAATATTGAAACCCCTTTTCATCCAAGGATAACTTTTTTAAAAAATAAATATATTAAATATTCTTATTCTTATTTCCTTTAAAAGACTAATCAACTTCGTGTTAATATATTATTCAAATCATAAATATATTTTATCCCTTAAAATCACATAGTACATCAATTTTTAAACTGGTTTTATTTTCAATCATAATTATGTCTTATTAGTTATTTAGGTATAATAATTTAATATATCAATACCTTAGCATGATTAATAACAATTATTTTTATTTATTCGTATATTTAATAATTAGTTTATATATATATATATATATATATTAGATATTTACATATAAAAATTATAAAGGTTATATAATTTTTTTCATTTTGGTTATGTGTTTCATATATCTCACTTTTTCAAAAAAATTATGTCTTTAAGAAATATATAATTTAAAATTTTTTCATGTTCGGATCATCGATTATATAATAGAATATTAGTATATTGTGGCTTCTGATTTATCTAAATAATAATGTTGTATTTGATACTTGTTTAAAGAGCTTGGCAGGGTTCCATGAAGTAAAAATAGTATAAAATAGTTTTGTAATAATACTATAGTGGCAGATCTCTCAAAGGAGTCAGGGTCACATTAAAGGATGGAGAGAATAATTCAGAAGTGTCACCTCTTGAAGGGTTGTTCTCAAATGGATAAAGTAATTATGAGTATGTTTTCCATAGTGGAAAACCTATTAGACCCATTAACTAAATCCTTATCTTAGTAGAATCATGAATATCATGTGAGATATTTTTTAATGAAGCTTGTCTGTAGTTTTATCTAGTGAATATGGGAGACTGTTTGATTTGGTACCCTAGAACAACATTCTATCTACATTGTAAACACATATATTAATTTTTTGAATATTAATGAATTTATTATCACATCATGATTTATCTTATGTGTAAAGTGGTATAGAATAATGTCATACGAGTAACTTTCACACTTAAAGGAAATAGAAGATCCTTATTATTGTCAGATCTTGGATATTCCATGAAAATAATCTTAAATAGATGTTATGTAGAAGAACAATACCACTGTGTGTGTACTAAGTGATATATACTATTAAGGGTTGATACTCATAGTATATTGAGAAAATTTATCTTAGTCCATTCCCATATTAATCTTTAGAGTATTAGATTATAAGAACAGGACATACCATTAGAAAATCCACATTAATATGTGTCATAAGATATTCCCATTTGAGGGTGTTTTTAATTATTAGTAGAAATTATGATTTTTTTTCATATTATAAGTTATCAACATTGAAATATTGATGACTTCTTGATGATCATTCTTGTGGAAACCCTAAGCTTCCTTTGCTTCAATGGCGATTCGAGGATTCCTGATCTCCTTACCTGATTTTATCAATGGATTCATTCAACCCAAAATGGGAAATGGACTTCAAGGGCTATCGTCAAGCACCGAAGGAAATTTTTAAACCTTCGGGTCTCCGGGATTCATCGATTCTTCAAACGAAGAATTTATCCTTCGCAGAGGTGCTTTCTGGTTCTTCAAATCCTATAAAGGAGGATTCCTCTAAATCCGCCAATATCACCAGGTTAGAGAATAGTGTATTCTCAGTTGTTACAGATCCGGATGCACTACAGAAGTGGCTGGACCTTTGTAAGTTTTCATTACTGGGTCGTGTTATTTACTCAAAGGGTGAAAAAGCTTGGTCCTTTGCTGATCTTAAAAATCAAATATCTCACTGCTGGAATTTACGAGATTGGAAATTCATTTCAATTGGAAAAGGGTATTTTCACATTGTTTTCAACTCCTATACTTCCTTTAATTCGGTTTTGAACCTAGGAAATATTCAACTCAAGCCTGTTTTACTAATGTTATCAGATTGGGGTGTTAATTTTAACCCTTTCAATCTCAAAAAATATAATGCACAAATTTGGGTAATGTTGCATGGTTTAAATTGGGTTTATTGGCATCCTAGAATCCTCAATGACATTGCTTCATGTATTGGCACCTCTTTAAGGCTAGATCAACGTACCTTGGATGGTGAAAGTGGTTATTTTGCCATAATTATTGTAGATATTAATTTGGATATCAAAAGTCCTACTTCTATCATGTTTACTGCTAATGGTTTTAAATCTGATATTCGATTGGAATATAAGAATGTGCCCTACTTTTGTAATGTTTGTAAGATTGTGGGGCATAATGTATCAAATTGTAGGATGATCCAGAGGAATGCCAAGGTTCAACCTAGGGTTTCTGAATGGACTGATGTTAACAGAAATAAAAAGATCAAGGTTGTTTTTATTTATAAAAAGGGAATTCTAAAATCAGTTGCCCCTCCTGTTAAAACTCAGGTTCATTCTTCCAGTGAAAATGTTTCTACTTCCAAGCATTCTGCTTCCTCCTCATCACAAAGAGTTTCATGGGATGATATGGTTGAGGAGGATGAGAAGAATTTACAATATGTTCCTAATGTGGTTTAACCAATTATTTAATGGGTTTCAAAGGAGGACCTTAATATATTCTCTGAAATTTTCAATTCTGTTTTCAATATAGTGCATGATTTACAGACTGAGGAAGCTGAATTCTAGTTTTCTATGGATTTTCAGAATGAAATCCATGTTTTTTTGTTAGATTTAAAGGTTGACATTGAAGAGGGAACAAATGATGCCAATATGGACATTTTCCTAGAGGATGAAGATGGGCAAAATTGCGTTCCTACTTCATCTATAGAATTGGACAGCTTCATTGCTCAAGAGAACTTGTAGCTTCTTACACCTGTTTCTGCTGCTATGTCAAATGCTGTCATGGGGAGAAATTCTTCTACTTCTTCTATGAAAAATGATGATCATTCTATTTTTTCTTCTTCTACTGTTAACAGTATTGTTGACACATTTAATGTATCTACTTCATATGAAAATAATGCACAAAATGCTGCTTCTCAAAGTATTTCTACACATAGTTCTGTTCCATCTATTTCTTCTTACAATGCATGCAGTATGATGAATCCTCCTAGCACTAAAATTAACTCTATTTCAGCATTGTATGATCTAAATATCTCTACACATGGCCCTTCTTCTTCTGCAATGCATGCACCTCATTCTGGTCCCCACGGATGCTCACAAAGAATTTCAAAGGACAGTGGGATACCTGAAGCTGTAAACATTGATGAACTGCTTCAAGGCTCCAAAGGTCCTCAACGTTCAAAAAGGAAAGTAGGGAGACCCCCTAAAGTTAGAAAAATCACGGATACTTCTTTAAAGGTAAGGAGTTCAAAACATATCCCCATAATGACTAAAGCATATCTTGTAGAGCTGGCAGAATCTGGAAAATAAATCACCATGAGATTTCTCATGGCTGGTTCATGCCGGTTAATGGAAATGGCTTGGACAACAAATAATTCTAAGCTATCGAGTTCTCATGGAGCTGAACCTGACTGTGAATGGGCTGGACAATATGGTTTTGGGTGATTTACTTTGCTTGTTAGATCCATCCTAGATGGTGTTGTTACCTCTTTATGAGGTTAGTTGTAAAGAGTCTATGCACTTGCATATCTTGTAATCTTCTTTTTAATAAAATTACCTCAACTATTTGGCCGAGGGACCTTTCTAAAAAAACATTTAAATATTGATGAAAACCATGATGACATATGCTTATGGTGAGGTAATAGAAGTTTATTATGTCAGGAGTAATATTGCATTATTTAATAATGCAATAAAGGTTTTTCCCTTTTGATTTTTAATTATTGTTGATACCCCATACCCTTTTATGGTAATAACATTTAAATTAGTTCCACATCCATCAATGTCAATTTGAAATTTAATTTATATAAATCCAAAGAGATATACATTGAGTATATAGGTTTATGACACTAGTATGAAACCTATTTTATTAGTGATACCATAGAAATTGGATTATATTACACAATGCATGTTCATAATAGGTTTTGTATTATTATGAAATTATTTTCATTCTCAATGTGATCCTTGGAATGTTTCGGGATTATATCCTTGGAATTTAGGTAGTGTAGCCTAATTCCACTGAAAATGGAGACTTTAGGGTTAATAATCACCAACAATTAGAACCTCAGTTAAATTCTATTTTAATTTAACTTGATAGATAAATATCATCCTCATAGATGGTTTAATAATTATTCTTGCTAATTTAAATAAAAATATTCAATCAATGGTTATTCATGATAATATATATGTGAGTTGAATATTTAATAAATATGTATTCACCTTGTTATTATTTATTTAATTACATGAAAATATAATTTTTATTTATTTTGTTGTATTAAAAAGGTAAAAAATAATTATTTTTTGGTTTAATGAATATTTAATAAACAATTATTCATTAAAATTTTGAATATAATATCTATTTTTTAGTGAATAATTAATTATTATTTATTTATTTAAATAAATTATCATTGTTCAAGGTCTGATTAATACAGATTATGATTGACATACCAAGCTTAAGTTCCTATCTTTAATTTTTGTATCCGATATATTTTGAATAATATAAATATATTTATTCAATAAAATCATTTTTTTTATCCATGAGTCTTAAACTTTTCTATAAATTAATAATAATTCTATTATAATTTATATAAAAATTTCATCAATGATTATGAAAATATAAATAACCCTCATGAAATTATTATATTTTAACTTTATCCCTATTTAAAATATATTATGATATTATATGAAACCCTATACACATTATAATCAATGTATACAATTATTTCTTGAGAAGATTATTTCAATTCCTTTAGAGAACATTATATTAAATTCTCTAAATAATTATTATAATTTATCTTTCACTAGAATAAATAGTTCTCACCTTGATGGATTCTGTTGTGATCAACTACAATTTTTGAAAGAATAATAATTATCTTCTCTTATACCTATATAATTATACACCTTCGATTAAGGGTTTTCAGAATATGTGTGGATCATCACTAGAGGGAATATACTCTTTATTACCACAAAGCAGTGATGTAATGACAAGTGAACATGATCTGATCATTGACAACAAATAAAAAATTCAAAATAAGATAATTATTTATTAAAATAAATTAATTATAATTTATATTTAAAGACATCCTCTCTTATTTATTTTTTTGATTCCATCAATTAAAATTTGTATTAATTACATTAGTAATGACATTATTCATCATGGATATCATATAATAATTATTTATTATAACAAAATCAAATTTCGAAAAATCCTAACCAACACTTATATTATTTCTAGAACCCTCAACACGTATTTTGAATCATTAAAAGGGTGGAAATTTTTCACAGATTAACCCAACGTCCGGTATCATTTCATATATAAACACTATACCCAAATAGAAATTATCCAGTATATGACACCCTATAGAATTGATCTTGTACACTATAAACTCTCCCAATAAAAACTCAACCACAAACAAATACTTACACATAGAAAATTAGTATTTAAAAAAATATTTAAGAATATTTAAAAAATGTTATTTATGTTTATATAAAAGAATATTTCTTTCTATAAAAATAGTAATATGATAAAACATCTATATTTGAATAAATCCTAATATTATTTCTATATTAAGAATGCACAACATGTAATTGAATGACAATTTCCTTCTATGATTAATAAAAGAACTATTTTTTGTAATATGTATTTTTTTCACACAATGGATATACATAGAAATAATATTATAAATGACATATTACACATCAAGTAATGATACTAATGAATATAGATAAGAATAACACAATAATATAAAAACCATAGAATAATGACCACACAATCGTATACTCCAAAAGTTCAAACTCTGAAAATATCATTTGTCATTCCATGAAAAATTTTAATATAAAAATAAATGTCAAAATATATTATTAAAATTATTGAATGAATTTTATTAACCTTTATAAATAAGGGTAAATGTTAATAAATGGTCAAGAATATATAGGGTATTAAGTGAAATCTGAAAATTAGAATTCGACTGTTATATAATAGTTGATAAAATATGATTTCTAATAAATGTAAATATTGGTCAATTTGACCATCAGAAACTATATATATTATTAATAATTTTAAAAATATAGTTAGTGTTTATAATTAGTAATTACAAATTATAATTGACAAAGAAATGATAAACGATAGCATCAACAAGTAGAGATATGTCGTTTAACACATATTTTCAAAACTTGGGTGGGGTGTATCTTCATTAGGGTTCACCCTTGACCAATCCCAAGCTATGTTTAAATAGGTGAGGATTACATGAAAATTACTATTGAATAATGTTAAGATAATTTAGATTACCACTCAGTTAATGTTAGTCGATTCACCCCATGAAACAACCACCATTTCACACATTACCCTTAGGGCGTACGTGGGGATAATAAGCAATTATGTGTCCAGTCCTTAGTTTATAGAATTCTATGTTTCTCAGAATAAATAAAAGTTTTATTCAATAAATCTATTTTCATGTTAATTTCTTTGATAACATATATGATTAAGTAAGAAAAATTTGATAAAATATTTTAGGACACATATAAAACATAATTTTTTTTGAAAATATAAACACTTTGGTAAAAAAAATTAATTATTTTAAGTAATATATATCTTAATTAAACTATAATTGAAAATAATATTATATAAATAGAAATGAAAAAATATGTTTATAATGGTCTAGGACATTTTTATAAGTGTCATAAATTTTACAATGTCTTAAAAAGTGTTATTTTTCAATAAATAAGGATGTTTATATTTAAAAGTTAAAATTTTAATATTGAGAGAATTTATTTGATAAAATAAAAATTGTATATTAATTAATCCCTTTAAAATTAGGTTATGGTGAATTTTTGATAATTTTTTAATGTTATTTATTCTATAGTGAATAGTAAAAATATTGTAATAGGTTTTTGGTATGCTTTATGAATTCATATTTATTTCATAATGATGTAATATTTAACTAATCATAATATATTACCTAAAATATGTTATGTTATTAATATTTTGTGTTTTAATAGACTTTAACAAATTTCCAAACATATAAGTTACTTTCAAAAGTCTAAAATGGAAGATTTGATTTTAAAACCATTATTTTGGAAAAAAAATTAATTTTTTGAGCCCAAATGAATATTAAATAACGGAACGCAGATCTAATGGATTAAAATATCATAACATAGTACTCAAATGTCCAAATACATGAGCAAAACCCCAGGGAAATCTTGTGGTTTTTCATTTTCCACAACCAATATTTCCATACCTATATTTATAAATTATAAAACAAATCCTATATTTTTACTATAAATACGAACCCATTTATCCATTACTCTTCACTCAAAATCCATACACCACAAATTTTTAGTCATTTATACTCCAAAAAAATTCCCTAAAATTTTCCCAATCCTCCAAATTTCCATCATAAATATTTATTATAAACTCTTGAAGGTAAGATAGTTTTTTCACTTCTCTTTACCAATCAAGTTCCCTTTTTATGGTAACTATGCAATTTGTTAAACAAATTTTTTACTTTATGATATCAAATTAATGTAATAATAGTATTTTATCAATGGGAATATCTAATTCCCACTCATTTACTATTTCTTTATTCCAGGTTAAATACTGGTTATGCTAGTGAATTTATTTCTCAAATTTATCCCTTCTATCTGAGAAATTAACTTTTATTTTTATTTGAATACAGAAACCTCTCCTTTTTTCAAATTTTTTTAAAATATATGTAATAATTAATTACTTATTAGGGTATTTAAATAAATGATACCCTCATTCCATTTATTTTGGTATAAATGATGTAATGATCAATTCTTTTTGCACTTTTTACACAATGATTTTGATACGAAACCCATTCATTATTTTCCCCAGGTTATTAATGAAATGATTTTTATGATAAATTGGGATAAAATTAAGAAATATGTATTAAGGGAGAACTGTTATAATGCTCAAATATATTGGGTAATTAATTTAATCTCTAAAGATGACATGTTTTATGATACCTTCATAAACTACCTCAATAATTTTTATTTATGACACCTTGGTGAGAATCCATGGTCACATGCTTATAAATGTCCCATATTTATGTGGTGGTCATATTTTCATGTTATTATTCATGTTATTTTTATTATTATATTCCTCATGTTCTCTTGGTTATACTATATTGTTATGAATCATGTTATTATTGATATTCCTTATCATTGCATGTTAAATATATACCTTGATTATTCCCTTACTCAGTTTCATGCTCACCCATATCCAATGATTCATGTCCCTAGTATATTGGATTCATTATTGTTAACTTAATCTTAACCCATTAAGACTCATTTCAAATGGAATAGAAGAATGTTTAATGATTTCATGTATTATGTCCTTAATTTCCAAGAAACTAAACATTAAAAGATTTTGTGTTTTAATCCATATAATGAAAAATTTATGAAATAAAATGGAGGGATTCCATAGTTTGTATCAATTTAAATTATTGTTATTTATGGAAATTAGGACTTGAAAAACTATGTAAGAACTATAAGGATAAGTCAAAATAAAGAAGACAACCTTGAATTTTGGTTACATATTAGGTGAGTGGCTTCTATGAAATGAAATATATGTATAGATACTACTAGTGGATATAGATTGTGTACAGGTTTACATATGGTCAAAGACCTTGAAAACACCATATTAATCTAGAATTGATCGAGAACTAGTAATGTCCATGGGCCTTATTTCCCATATAGTTTGAAAATCCATGGAGAAATGTTTTTTAATCAAAAGATTATTTGAAACATTATGAATGATATATAGAAAATTTAATTTTTATTAGAGGGGATTAAGGAATAAAATATTTAAGGATGATGTTTGGGAAAAAAACCCATTTATGTTTATATGATTCCAAAATGTAACATGTCTTAGAAATGTTTTCTTCGGTTAGAAAAATGGCAGGAAATTGAAGGAACCATGTAGATATTGGGTACAATAGATGATGAATTGATATAATTTATAATATCAATGGAGATGTAATGGAGAACTACATGAGTATAATTAATCAAATATCTTAAGTTATGAATAATAAATTTTAACCAGGTGAGACTCCATATTCACCTCAGAGGGAAAACATTTCCATTGAGTCTACATATATCAACGAACACCTTCTTCTAGTGAATCTACTAACCCATTAATTTCATAAAAATGAATTACCTCTATAGAAAATATCTTTTCAATAAATCTATATTTATATATATAGAAAGACACTCTAGAATCATATCACTTTGAAGGAGAATATTTTTAGTGGTGTAAACTGATTAAAAAACACAATTCCAGAAAGGGATATTGATGTTATAGAGTAGGAAGATTTCATGGGAATATTTTTTAATAAGTATTTTCTGTATCCGAAGTGGAAAAATAGATATGGAATTTATAGAGATTAAGAAGAAATAAATTATTCAGTGATAATATAGAAATGTGATTTACAAGACATTCTTCATACACCTATAGCTTTTCTATCGATCATACTGGAAAGGTTGAAGAATCATCGGTGGACTTGGACCCCATTTGTGGTGGAATTTAGATAATTAAGACTATGAAAGATGTTAAGAGATGGTATAGAGTAACTTGGGGGATAAATATATGTTTATAGAGACACAATAGTCACATAGGTGAAATGAAAATAAGTGAAAGTGGTTTAAAATTCAGGGAAGAATTTTGACTTTGGAAGAGGAGAAAATAAATTGAAAATTCCCATGTGAAACAAATATGGTAAGAATAATTTTGGGAAATGATTTGGAGTGGAATGGATTTCATATGTGGAAGATATGTCCATATATATTATAACTATCATATTGAGGTGAAACCTTAACTTCTCAACACTGGATAAAAAGTGAATATGGTGTAATACCAACCTAAAGTTCAATGCCTCAAGTGAGTAATCATGGGAACATTTAAAATCCTTGACCAAATAAGAATAAAGTGGAGAGAAATCACCATAAACCACACCATATTCCAGGGGAGAAAATTTGTGAGTTTTCAATCATGATGGATAATGTTGAGGACCTTAATGATGTGGTGGATGGTAAACTCATTATTCCCTCAAAGATAGAAAGTGCTTTGTTTGATTATGGTTATATGCATTCCTTTGTTTCATCCATGTATGTAAAGATTATATAATTAATCCCAAATATTCTAAAATTTTAGTTATTATTCATGACTATTATATGTATTATCCTAGCATCAATAGAGTATAGAAACCACAGTATTAACATTGGTGAGTACCATCTCATTAAAAATGATGTATTCATTCTTATGGTGGAATTCAACACGATACTAGGGATGGATTGTATATCAAAGAATAATTCTAAGATCAGATACAGAAGAAAAAAAATAGTAGCCTTGAATGAAAAACCCAAATTTATTTTCAATGGAGATATATCCCAGCCTAATCATGGTCTATAAACACCTCCCATAACCTCCTTTATGGAGATGGTTGGTGAAAAGGGAAATGGAAATAAAAATATAAAGATAGAAAATATCCACATCATTTGGAAATAAATTGAATTATTTCATGATTATTTACCTAGACCTCCCACATAAAGAGTGGTAGAGTTCTCCTTTTAACACATACAAGGATCCAAGATGAGATTGAAGAACCCATATATAATAGAAAATGCAGATTTAGTGGAATTAATGAAACAAAATCAAGTTATTTTAGATAAGTGATTTATCTAAAAAAGTGTGTGTCATTGAGGAGAACATGTTCTCTTTGTAAATAAGATATATGGGTAATTACAGATATGAATTGATTATAGATAACTTAATGAGATAATATTGAAGAAAAAGTTCCCTCCCCCAAGTATTGATGATTTATTTTACTGGCATCATGTGATTCAATTTTTCTCCAAGATGGACCTCTTATCTGGGAATCACTAATTAAGGGTAAAGAAAGAATATATTCCAAAGGCCATCTTCTGAACAGGATATGGGAATTATGAGTTTTTTTATGCCCTTCAGCCTGACGAAAACTCCATCCATTATTATGTATTTTATTAATAGAGTAATTAAGGACTATCGTGATAAATTATTGATAGTTTTTATTAATTATATTCTAATATGTTCCAAAATTCTGGAGGATAATGAGGATTATTTGAAAGTTACTTTAAAAACATTTAGGAAGGATATGTTTTTGGAAATGTTCAGAAAATTTGAATTTTAGTTACAAAAATTTTTATTCTTAGGTAAATTTGTAACCAATGGTTGAATCATAGATAACCCTGCTAAGAACAATGTGGTAGAGTTGGGTCCTCATCCTACAATAGTAAGTGAAATTTTTAGTTTCCATGGGATAGAAAGATATTATAGGAGTTTTGTGTAACATTTTTTCAAAAGTATAATATTATAACCTTTTTAACTATAAAAGGATCTATGTTCATCCAGAAAAAGGACTGTGAAGAACATTTTCAATAATAGAATAAGAGACTGGTTATTTTAAATATTCTAACTCTACCCTATTTTGGAGTAGAAATTTTTATTTATATTAACACATATTTGAATGATATTGGTTTTATACTCATGAAAAATGACAAGGTGATCAATTATGCTTCTTTGTTATTAAAACCTCATTAGAAGAATTATCCAGCTTATGACCTAGAGTTATCTAGAGTCACATTCTCTCTAAAAATATAAAGGCTCTCTGTTTATGGACAAATATTTGATATATACATAGACCACCAAGGTTTTATGTATATATTCATGAATAAATTAATCAAACATGTGATAAAGGATATGGCTTAATATTCTTAAAAAAATATGACTATTGAATTAATTATCACCCCAGAAGAGCATTTAAAGTTGTTGATGCATTAAGTAGGAGAGTACCTGTTGTTTTGGAAATGATGAGGATTCAAGGAGATCCATTGATCAAGGAACTATTATGGTTTTACTTGGTAATCACAAAGGAACGGATATCATCAATCCTTCCACAAACTATTTCTTAACTATAATTACAAGAGAATATCAAGAGAGTTTAAATAGATGATCATTTGATACAAAAGAAGATAGTGGCTCCATAGAATGAAAAGTCTCCTGAGCTCAAGATCGATCATGTAGGTATACTGAAATTTATTACAACTCTATGTGTCCAATATATCCCTGATATAGTGAAGGAGGTGATGGATTAATCTCATAGATATACATTATATATATATATATATATATTAGAATCACTCAAATGTATAGGGACCTTAGTGATGATTATTTGTGGGATAAAACGAAAAGATATATCGATAATTTTACTAGAAGGCACTTAGTGTGTCAACAAGTGAAGGAGGAGAGACAACTTCTTAAAGTGATATTGCAACCACCACATATACTATACTATATGTGGTAAAATACAAACATATACTTCATTAATTGTCTCCCAGTACTTCCAAAAGAAACAATGTGATATAGGTTATAGTGGATCAAATCACCGAGACATCCCATTTCAACACTATTGAGGAAGATTTCTCTCTTGAACAACTTTCCATGATATACATAATGTAAGTGGTATAGATGGATGGGGTTCCACTTTCATCCATCTCTAATCATGATCCAAGGTTCACTTCTAAATTCTTGAAATGTATTTAACATGATATAATTACTTAATTGAATTTTATTACGGCCTATCACCCTTAAATTTTTATCCAATATGAAAATACTATTAGGAAATTCAAGGAAATGTTGAGAAAAAGAAAAATGGAATGTAAAAGTGGATTGGATCAACACATCCCAATATTTTATTTCTCAAACAATAACAAATTACAATCAATTATCCAAATGGAACCATATAAATCTCTATATGGGAATCTATTTAAAACTCTTACTTTTTAGATGAAGATGGTGAGAGAATGCTTCTAGGGCCTAATCTTATTCAAGAGATGGAAAAAAGGTTCCTTAATTACAATCATATATAAAATATTATTATATAAAAAGGAAGATCTATGCTGACAATCATTGAATGGATATAGAGTTTGATGATTTTGAAAAGGTTTTCCTTAATATATCACCATGTAAGAGAGTCATGTGATTTGAAATGAAATATATTCTTAGCCTAGGTTCATTGGATCCTTTTAAATACTTGTTCACATAGGAACAATGACTTCTCATCTTTCACATCCACAGAATATGGATAAAGTTCATGATATATTGCACATATCTCTCTTGATGGAGTAAATACCTGATCTCGCATATGTACTGATTCTAGTTTTGGTACAAAAAGAACATGACCTCTCTTATATAGAGCATTTAGTGGAGATCTTTGACCTTATAAACAGTTTAAAATAAAAAATAAAAAACTACTTGTAAAAGTATTTCGGAAGACCCATAAATATGAGGAAACATGGGAAACATAGAAGAAAACAATACAAAAGTAGTCGAACCATTTATTAGTGGAGGAAATTATTTAAAATTTAATGGATAAAAGTTTTTAAATGCGGAAGAAAGTAACGACCATAAAATTCCCTTCAATGATTAATGAAAGAACCTTTTTTCGTATTGTCTATTTTTTCACACAATGGATGTACATAGAAATAGTATTATAAATGGAATAATACATTTCATTTAATGGTACTAATTAAAATAGATAATAATTGTATATGAATATAAAAACCAAATAATATCAATCATAAAAGTTATACTCCATTTGTTTTAACTATAAAAATATTATTAAACCTTCGATGAAAATAGTTAAGGAAAAAAACATTAACCAAATAATTTAAATTATCGTAGTAATTTTAAAAACCTTTGGAAATAAGGTAGTCAATTTTGATGAATAGTGATTTATATATTGGTTATAAAGAGAAATGTGAACATTGGTGAAATATTATTGTTGGTCAATATAACTGTTGGTCATTTTTTACCATTGGAAACTAACCAATTAGTAAACAATTTCCCATTATAATTAGTGTTTTTATATAGAAATAAAGAAGGATAATTTCTGAAGAAATGAGAATCCATGGCCTAAAATAGTAGTGTTATATTGTTTGAAACCCATTTCAGAACATGGGTGGGAACTAGAAACACTGGGGTTCACCCTTGACCAATCTGAATCTAAGCTTCAACTAGTGAGGCTGGAAAGAAATCACTTGTGGTGAAAGATCAAGTTAGTGGAGATTACCACTTGATTACTATTTCCCAGCCACACCATGAAACTAACCCCAATACATAAATTACCCTTAGGGTGGAAGAGGGACTAATAAGGGGTTGAATGCCCAAGAATTGTTTTCTTAAAGAGTAATTTTTTTTTAAAAAAAATCATCAATCCATTTTTGAAATTAGGTTTTTTTTAAAAACATATATGTTTACCTAAGAAGAATTTTATAATTTAATTTTTAGACACCAATAAAGCACAAGTGTATTTTTAGAAATTATAAACACATTTATAATAAACTCAATTATTATAAAAATATATTTATTTTAATGAAAAATATTTTTCAAATACTTTTTATATATATAAATAATAATAATAATTTAATATGGTCTAGGAGATTTTCATAGGTGTCAGAAATTTGTGTTAGTCTTAAAACTTATATTTTTTAATATATAAATATGTTTGTATTTAAAAGGTAAAAGTATAATATTTTTATAATTATTTATAATAAATTTATATTTTATTTAATTGATCATGTTTAAATTATGTTAGGGTTAATTTTTTAGAATTTTATAAAATTCATTAGTTTTAGTGAATATAAAAAAAACTACTTTTGGTTTTCGGTATGTTTTATGACTTCATGTTTATTTCATAATAATGTAATATTTAATTAAGCACATTATATGACCTAGAATAGTTTATTTTATTAATATTATATATTTTCATATCATTTAACCAATTTCCAAACCAATAAGTGACCTTCCAAAGTCTAAAATAGGAAATATGATTTTAAAACCATTATTTTGTTGAAATTTTATTTTTCAATATCCAAAAGAAGTATTAAAAAATGGATTTATATTCTAATAGATTGAAATATCATATGATATGGCTCGTATTTCAAAAAACATGATTAAAAACCTTATAAAATAAAATGGGATTTCATTTTCAACAACCTAGATTTCCAAGACCTATATTTTTAAATTATTAAACAATTCCTCTAATTTTTCGATAAATACCCACCAATTTCAACCTACCCATTAACTAAAAACCCATATTACACAAATTATTGGTCATTTTTTCTACCAAATAGTTATCTAAAAGTGTCCTTGAGACTCCAAGATTCCATCCTTAATTTTTAGGATAATATCTTCAATATAAGGGAATTATCCACTTTTTTATTCTATTCATGTTTCTATTTGGTGGCATGTCATCAATTTGTTAAAATAAATTCTTTTCTATCATTAAAATATCACATTAAAATAATATTATTATTTTATCAATGGGTGATCTTCATTACCTCTAATTTTCCTCTTTCCTTAATACATGATTTATACATATCCTCTTGCCTAATTTATTTCTCAAATTTCGATCTTTTACCTAAAAAATATCCTTAATTTTTTTTTGAATATGAAAACATCTCCTTTTTCAATAGGTATTATTATCAATGTAATAATTTCTTATTGATTTCAGTATTTACATACATGAATCCAACATTTCCTTCCTATGGGTTATAAATGATGTCATAATCATGTTTTTAGAAACTTTTATGTAATGATTTTGATATGAAACTCTGTCTTTATTTTCTTCAGGTTACTAGTGAAATTATTTATTCTGATAAATGTGGATTACATGAATTAATATGTATGTAGGGTGATCCATGAAATCACTCTAATTCATTCAGTAAATAATTTATTCTTTAGAGACGACATGTTTTAAAATACCTTGTTGAACAACCTTGGTAATTTTCATTTACGACACATTGGTGATAAACCATGGTGATATTCTTCTGAATGTCCCAATTTTAACATTGTATTCATATTTCCATGTTTTTATTCATTTTAATTTTATTATGATATGCCTCATTTTCTCTTTTTCATGACATATTTTTATGATTGATGTTGTTATTGATATTCCTTATGATCACATGATAAATATCTCCCTTGTTTATTCCCTTAATGGGATTCATTCTTACACATTTGGTTTGATGTATGTCCTTAGGATATGATATACTATAAAGTAAAAGAGGTTGAACACTTGGAGAATCATTTCAATAAGAATATAATAATGTTTCATTCTTTCATGTATTATATTCCTCATTTCCAAGAAACTAATCCTTGAATTATCATGTGTTTTCTTCCATGTAATGGTATGTTTATTTAATAAAAATTCGAGAAGCCATGCAACTACCATTAAAACCATATTGGATATTCTCAACTCATAAAACATTGTCATTGAGAAATTTCAAAACAAAACATTTTTTATAATATAATAAATCAGATTAATTAATTATATAAATAAAAATAAATAAATTTATTTATTATTATTATAATTATATTTATATTTAGTATATTTATAACATAAAAAATAATTATATATGTAATAAATATAATTATATATATATAATTATTAGTGAAAATTTTAAATTTATAAAATACTATTATATATATATATAAAATTAAAAAAATTACCACTCTTACAAGTTGAAATAAACAAATGTTTTTAAAAAGTATAATTAGAACTACCTAATGTTACACAATGTGATTTTGTCCTTAAATATGTTATGTTTTAATGTTTAATGAAATCCTTTATAATTATTTGAGTGTTGTTTACTATAATTTATTCCTATAAAAATAAAAAATAAAATAAATTTTTCCAAGTATGAAAATAAGTGCAACCCACTACCCAAAATACCATATCCAATAGATGGACCATATTAGTAAATAAATTTCAATAAAATATCCATAAAATATATTTTTAAAACCTATATAATAATTTTATCTTAGGATATTATGGGTATATTTTGGTATCACATGTTTTCGTATCCTATATAATAATTATTAACTTCTAAAATAATTCAAACACCAAACCAAATTGTTTTAATAATATACAAACATAAAATATTAATATATATTTAACTTAAAAAACATTACATCAACCCTACCTGTATAAAATAACACAATATAATTTTAAAAAACCTAAATCTATTTAATAATATTAATGACATTAAAAAAATCCCTAGTGTTTGTGGGGGATTATTATAGGAAAAGGAAATAACCTCATATCAATTTCCAAGAGGGTCTGACATGATCCAACCAATTCCCTTATCTGAAGGAAGACCTAAAATAAAATGGGAACATTTATTATTATTTTTCAAGTAACAAACACTTTATATTCACCAAATCCCACCATTTTCATAAAAGTGTCTAAAGAGTTTTTAATTTTTTTTAACAAAACATATACGAGAAGGTAAGAAATATGTTATGATAACTGATAGAAATAGAGTCCAATAACATATACATATTAAAAAATATTGAACAATAAGGATAAATTTCTTACATCAGTGAATACTAAAACATCATTAATGAACTTCCCATAATAATTAATAAAAAAAATATCTTGTTTCCATATATCTTTGTTGGATTCCATATTCCTTGTTTCAATTGTAGCCCCAAATCATATAAGATATCTTGACAAAAGAACTATCTTTAGAGTCTCTATAAACATTATGACCAAGATTGTATCAATATCAATAAATGATAAATGAATACCAATCTTACTTCACATTTTCAAAATAAATAGAAGTGAATTGGTGATTATCTCCCATTTGGTGACCCCTCTACTGTCCCTGAACCAATGATTTCCATGATCCCTTATGTTATACTCTCTATATGCTAGAGGTTATTGAAAAAATTTGATGATCTATGGTATCACAAAGGGGATATTATACCGTCATTTTACATTATGAAATAGTTGAAAATAAACAAAACAACATCCATAAAAAAATTATACTATGCATAAGGAATAAAACAGAACATGATATAACAATGTAAATTGTATCATACAATCATATATACTCATGATCATATTAGAATACAACAATTGATATTACATTATGGAAATCACATATACAAGGTAAACAACATTATAAAAATACATTGAGGCACTACAACCATTCTGAACCTATACCTACATATTGGTCATTAAATACCTATTATTCTACTCCATCCTGATCATAAATCTTTGGGCCCCTTCCAAATCCACTTTTTATCATTTAGTAAACATTAAAATATATATAATGTATGAATGAACAATAATGTTCTCATGTATTTGGTGAGAAATAAATTCCTAGTAGGCCACCAAAAAATATGTACATATCATCTGCTTTCATATGAAAGTAAAGGAAGACATGTTATACATATATATCCTAGTTATGTAATAACTAGAATAAATAAAAATAAAAATAAACAATGTGAACCATTGGGTCATATTATGAAACCAATGATTATTTATGTCTACATTGTCTATTGTCATATATCTGTGTACATGTCACATAATTTTTCCATTTAATAATAGGATCAACATACATATATAAGTAGGGCCGGAAAAAATTTATAATAGGTAATACTAGAAAAAATAGAATTAATGGGATAAATGAAAATTTTTTAGGAGGAAATACAAAGCTATCGAGATACATTAGGCATACTCACTAGATCCATATTAATATCCTAGGCATCTCATTGTCACCAGACATACTCGTTTGATACTAGGTAGTATTCTGGGTAACAATACATATCTAGTGCATCCACTATACCCTATGAAGCTTATTAGTAATCTCATAATTCCATGAACAATTATTGGTAATAGGGAATATCCTACGAATCCCATATTGGAAACCATAAAATTCTAGTTAATGCACTTGACATTCTAGATATGCATTAAAGGTGAATCATAAGTTATATCCTGGTCATCACACATATAAGAAGTATCTTATAGATCCTAGGGAGTATCTTGTGAAT
Source organism: Viscum album (assembly GCA_963277665.1). Lineage (NCBI taxonomy): Eukaryota > Viridiplantae > Streptophyta > Magnoliopsida > Santalales > Viscaceae > Viscum > Viscum album. The sequence goes on along the minus strand of OY728150.1, from coordinate 928,504,492 downwards.
AGTTAATGTCTTCAAGAATATCTCATATATCAAGTGATATCTTGGGAACTCATTCACTAGACTTGAAGGAAGTGAATCCCTCTAGTAATATCTCTTATAATAAGGACTAGTTGGAAGTGTGTCCCACCCATGTTGACTCATATAGGATATCACATAACGGTTTTCTATCCACCAAAACCCATCTTATAACGACCCATACTTTACATACATTGTTATTACTTAATAATTGAAGCATACTTATTACAACATATAACAAAACCATGAAAGGACGGTATAGGTATAGTGTCTTTAGAAACTAGGAAACATAAACAACTGGTTCTTAAATCATCTACATTATCTCCTGTTTATTTCATCATATCTAGAGTCCCTTTTGGAATATCCTACTTAATACCGTACTTCCTGAACTGGGGAAAAGAAAACATACAAAAGGGTGACCTCAAATGCTCAGTAAGGGTAAAAAAAGGAAATTTCAATCATAAGAACATTACATTTTGGAAATCTTAACCTGCAAAAGAGATCATAATATCATAACATGGGATAAATCATAGTAGTGAAATGTAATCCCAATAATCATACCTTAAAACATGATACTTTGTGTCATACACACATAATCATAGAGAATCATTTCTTAGTAGTCAAGACTCATTTCCAAGACTATCTTAGCGGACAAAGACCATTTCTGAACCGAGTTCACTCCTCATTTCAGTCCTGTATCACTTAACCGGATTAACCTGCCATTCCAGCCATGTCTATCTCATGAGATATAAATCTTTACCCAATTCATTGTAGGGAGATATAGGTCCCACCCATCTAATAATGATACCATTATTATGTGTTCCACAAGATCAGAAATCATACATCATAACATCACCCATGTAATAAAAAATGAGATTCTTAAACATCATGCCATCATAACATACTCCATATAAGATAAAAGGAAATCATAAAAAAATTCCTTCATAACATAATCAAATCAATGTAAAAATAGGGATAGAAACATAATCCTATATTATCTTAGATGGAAAATAATTTTGATAAAACACTTGAACATCATTCTTGAGGAAAATATCCTTTCTACTTCAAAATCATTTTTCCTTTCTTAACATGTCATAAAATTTTAAACTAAAAGTATTTTATTAAAAATAAACTTGAAAACTTGTAATGGAATATTAATGGAAATAATGTTCTAAAAATCCATTCATGCCGTATAAGTTAGATAAAACATTCTTCTCGTACTTGGGCCGGAATAGTCAAAATGTACCTCATTCTAAAAAAATGACAAATGATTCCTTTCATATCTTTTACTAAAAACTCACCAATGGGAAAAATTGAATTTAAAAAATTGTAGGAGGATAGAAATAATATTAAATATTGATGAAAAATGGATGTGGATGATTAATATGCCCCAGTAATTACCAAAATATAAACAATCCCGGATAAAAATTGAGATTGCGAGATTTTCCCTTACCTTGGGTCCGATTTGCTTCGTACATGTCCGGCCCTCTTGTATAATGATCTAAATAATGTTATTGAATTATTAAATAATCGTACTCATTGTTATGATATCATATATGGTCATATTCTTAGCTTTGTATTAGTAATATATCATTGCTACTTGTTATTCGGGTGTTTATTGATTTTTGTTCTTATGCGTGTTTTGTCGAATAAATTCTTATTCTTCTTTTTCGGGTTATAGATACCTCATTTCCAGAATTTTATTAGTGTAATATATATCATATTTATTCATTAAATGCATTTATATAATCATTATTCATTGAAGATCATGTAGAATGAGTCGCATCACATAGTGGAGATGGTAGGCTGTACCTACGCACGAGCGATGATATCGTTCCCATGATCATAGAACTATATTGAACTGTGTGTATACTATTTAATAATAAATATCACTTTACAATAATCATATATAGTTATTATTTACACCATTATAACCATCCAGGTAAGGTGGTGTTGGAAAACAGATTACACCATGGCGTGGAGACAGTATTCCGTACGTACGCACGCGTGGTGATTTTTTTTATAGGATGGATAAAAGGTGAAATAGGGTTGTTTCATATTTATAATAACATATCTGTATATGAGTGATGCTGATGTTATTAATTCATAATGAAACAACTAAAGAAGAGGAAGTATAAGAAGAAATAAAGTTGAAAGAATCGGTAACAAACATTACCTCTTCTTTGAAGCACCCCTTCTTAACCTCCTCTTAGGGCACTAAAGATGGTCTTTTAGGAATACAATAACCTCTAGGATGTTTATAGGGAAGTGTAGAAGAGAAATTTCCAGGGGTTGGCCGAGTTTTAATGCTCAAAGTGGTGTGACGAGGAGAGGTAGGAGGTTCTCTTTTATAGGGGAGGAGAGGGGCACTTTAGGAAAAAATTAAAATTCTATTTTATTATAAAGTCATATTTGGTTTTTAATAGCTCCAAATTGATTTATTTCGAATATAAGGTGGGGATGGGTCGAATTCCTCTCATCCAATAGATTTTAGACATGTTTAGCTTACTATTTTAACCTTATTATTTAGATTTATCTTTAAGTTAAATAATTTTACCTTTACATTGTCTTCTTGTTTTCTTACACTATATGGTTAATAAACATACAATAACAAGACAAAAGAACCCCAAGTGGTTCATTATTATTATATTTAACCTTATATAAGTCATGTTACCGAACCTTATATTTTTAGGAGTAAAATAACAATTAATAATATAATATTTTTTAAAAAACTTCTTTATGTCAATTTTGACACTATTTGGTAATTTATTTTTGTTAAAATCATAACAGCATTATTACTTCGAAAAAAATTAATTAAATCAATAATAATATGTCATATTAAGCTATAAAATTAGTTTAATTCATAAAAATTCTCAAATTACATTTATTTGGGTATTTATAATATCGATTATGTTAATATTTCCTTAATAAGGTAATTACTGCATCATCATTGTGTCATAAATAAATTAAATTATTTAATGTCTAAAAATTATAAATAAAATACCATTATGTAAGAAATCTCTTTATCTTTCTAATTAATATTTATAGTCGAATTTATCTTATGTATAACCCTATATTAAAAATGTTTTAGTTATTAAACTTTGATTTAAACTATTTTAACTATTCTTTAAATAAAATAATAATAAATGTCCTAATCTAATCCAAGTTGACCTAAATGGTCATATTTTATTCCTAATGTTGTTTTCAGTCGAATTAAACTTATCTAATAGAATTAGGACATGTGTTAGGGTAATAATAATACCATTTTTACCCTTAATTACCCTATTTGCTTTTAACCGTGGTAAATAAAAGTAAAAAGTTACTATTCACCAAAAATTATTTTTATCTTATTGAACCACATTTTAATCCTTGATGTTAACCATGTCTCTCGGAATTTTTAAATTCCACTCACAGAAGCGGTAAAATTATGTTTTATGTAAAGTGTTAAACTCTCCTAGGAAGTGGGTAAAAGACGGTGAAAAGTTCAATAAAATTTTTATATATGTATAATTTTTATAAAATGACTCCAATGAATTACATTGAACTTATATTGGCATTATGTATCAATTTTGACCTAAAATAAATTTAAATAAAATAAATAATTATTTAAATAAAAATTCAGTTTTTAAATAGTAACCCAGTGTTTTCCTTATTCATCAATAATTGAAAGTTTTCATAAAAATACCAAAAATTCACCCTAGGCTAATTTTGATATTCTGAATCCTAAAATGAAGACCATTTTGAAAGATAAAATTTATAAAATTTCAAAAAGTGGGTATTACTATTCATAACGACTAGTTTTAATAATATTTTAATAGCATATCGTTGTTTAGTGAAACTCGGTATTGCGTACAACGCAAGCTATCGAGGAAGGTCGTGATTGAGTGTAAAGCAAGCCAAGCTAGTGTTGTGTGTATTGAAAGATTCATTTGATGATGTATATAACATAAAAACAAAATATTTCTCATAAAACTCTCGGGTGTTACATTCTACCCCTCTTAAAATGAATTTCGCCCTCGAAATCCGTCACTTTGTAACAAACATATGAGGATACCTCTCCCTCATCATATCCTCAAGCTCCCATGTAGATACTTATAATTGGTGGTTCCTCTATAAAACTTTCACCAAGCAAGTGGTCTTGTTCTGTAGGACTTTTTCGCTACGATCCAGAATCTCTATCGGTTGTTCTTCATAAAAAAGATCTTGCTCCAGCGGTACAACTTCTGAGCTAAGTACATGTGAAGGATCGGATATGTACTTCCTCAGGAGAGATACATGGATCACATCATGAACTTGAGAGAGATTTAGTGGAAGCGCCAATCAGTAAGCTACCTTCCCAACACGATCCATTATTTTGAAAGGACCAATATACCTAGGGCTCAACTTTCCCTTCTTTCCAAATATCATTACTCTCTTCCAAGGAGATATTCGTAAGAACACTTTATCACCCACTTCAAACTCTAGGTCTCTTTTTTCAGTTATTAGAATATCTTCTGTGTTGACTCTGAGTTTCTCTAATCTATTCTTGAATAGATCAGACCTTTTCTGCCATCTCATCAAAAAGATCATGTCCTAATAGCTTTCTTTCCCCAACTTCATCCCATCAAGTTGGAGTTCTGCATTTATTTCCATAGAGAGCTTCATAAGGAGCCATATGAATACTGGAGTGAAAGCTATTATTATATGAAAATTACACCAAAGGTAGGTGTTTATCACAAACACCTTTGAATTCCATAGAGCAAGCTCTTAACGTCTCTTCTAGAGTTTGAATTGTTCTCTCAGACTGACCGTCTGTCTGAGGATGATAAGTAGTGCTGAAACTCAACTCTGTATCTAGAGTATGCTGAAGACTTCGCAAAAACATTGAGGTAAACCTCGGATCCCAGTCAGATATAATGGAAAGTAGTACTCCATGAAATCTTACCGCTTCCTTTACATATATCCTGGCAAGCTGATCAAGTGATAAATCCTCTCTAATAGCAATGAAGTGTGCTGAATTTGTAAGACGATCAACTATGACCCAGATAGCATTATTGCCTTTGGATGTTTTAGGATGTCTGGTGACAAAGTCCATAGTGATGTTTTCTCATTTCCATTCAGGTATGGGTAATGGTTGTAACATCTCCTTAGACATTTGTCTCTTAGCTTTAACTTGCTGACAATCCAAGCATCGAGAGACATATTCAGAAACATCTCTTTTCATGCCATCCAACCAGAAGTACTCTTTCAGGTCTCTATACATCTTCGTGCTTCCAGGATGAATAGAGAATGAAGAAATATGAGCCTCATCCAGCAGCTATTTCTTTAATTCTAGGATGGGAGGAACACAAACCCGATTCCTAAACTTTATTATCCCATCACAATCAAGGTTGAATTCAGGAACATTTCTCACCTTCTTTTGTAACTCTACATCTTCTTTTTGTGCCTATTTAATCTTCACATGTATAGATTGTTGAACATTGATTTGAGAAAGATATGATTTTCCCCTTCCATTATAATTCCATGATCCATCCTTTGTAAATCCATAAATATTGGATCTTTTGTGATCCTCATCCTGGATAATCTAGCATGGTCTTGTCGACTTAATGCATCTTCCACCTTGTTTGCTTTCCCATGGTGATAATGAATTGAGTAGTCATAATCCTTAATCAGCTCCACCCACCTACTTTGGCGCATATTCAGCTCCTTTTGTATGAAAATATACTTTAAACTTTTATAATCAGTATAAATATCACACCTTTCACCATAAAGGTAATGCCTCCATATTTTTAATTCAAAGATTACCACATCTAACTCCAAATCATGAGTTGGGTAATTTTGCTCATGTATTTTCAACTTTCGTGAGGCATAAGCTATCACCATATCATTTTGCATGAGAACACACCTCAATCCCTTCTTGGATGCATCATTGTAGATCACAAACCTTTCTCCACTACAAGGCAGTGTGAGCACAGGTGCACCGGATAACCTTCCTTTTAACTCCTTGAAATTCTCTTCATACTCCTCCGTCCACACAAACATAACTCCTTTTCGAGTCATCCTGGTGATTGGATTAGATAATCATGAAAAATCCTTCACAAAACATCGATAATATCCAGCCAAACCAAGAAAACTTCGGATCTCAGTAATTTTTGTTAGTCTCGACCATCATTCGATAACCTCTGTTTTTTATGGATCCACATATATCCCCTCTTTTGAGATTATGCGACCAAAAAATGCAACTTTTTGAAGCCAAAATTCACACTTGGTAAATTTGGCATAATGCTTCTCCGTTCTCAAGGTTTTTAATACAATTCTCAAGTGATATTCATGTTCTTCCTTGCTCTTTGAATAGACAAGAATATCTTCTATAAAGACTTCCACAAACTGATCAAGATAGTCTCTAAAGACTCTATTCATTAGATCCATGAAGATAGAAGGGGAATTATTAAGACCAAATGGCATCACTATAAATTCATAGTGTCCATACCTTGTACAGAAAGTTGTCTTTGGTATATCCTCCCTTTTCACCCTTAATTGATGATACCCTAAATGAAGATCAATCTTGAAAATGTATTGAGCTCAACGTAGTTGGTCAAATAAGTCATCAATGTGTGGGAGAGGATATTTCTTCTTGATAGTGATCTTGTTATGTTCTCAGTAATCAATGGAGAGTCTCATTGATCCATCTTTCTTCTTAACAAACAGAACTGGTGCTCCCCAAGGTGACGCACTAGGGCATATGAATCCCTTATCAAGATTCTCTTAGAGTGTCTTCTTCAATTCCTGCAACTCAATTGGGGCCATTCTATAAGGTGTCTTTGAAATGGTCATAACACCCGGTATGAGTTCAATTGAAAACTCAACTTCACGATTTGGTGGAAGACCTGGTAATTTCTCTGGAAAGACGTCATAAAACTCCCATACAATGGGAATATTCTTAATCATGAGTTTCTCCCCAACCATTTGAGATAAATAACCTTCATTTAGTGGAATCAAGACCCATAAGATGGAAGACATTTCCACTGTAAGTTTATGTTCATCCTTGCATCGATAGACGATCATAGATTGATCTGGAATATGAAATGTGACTTCCCTTGTTTGGTAATTGATATGAGCTCAATATAAAGAAATCCAATCCATTCCAAGAATCACATCAAATTCCACTATAGGAGGGATCAAAAGATTTTCAGGAATCACTTTCCCACAAACTTCAATCGTAGAATAATTGTAAACTTTTTATGCGACAGTTGTGCCATTAGGGGTTGTCACAGCTAACTCAATATCTAACTGCTGAGGTAATATGGATATGCCCTTAAAAAATTCTTTAGAAATAAAAGAGTGGGTGGATCCAGAATCAAATAAAACATTTTTTTACTTTAGAGTGGATGATAAGTGTACCTTTCACCACTTTGTTATCATACTCCACATCGTTGATAGAAATTGCATGTGACATTCCTTTGTCTTTGGCCTTAAGAGTTTTTTGACGTCAATCATCATAAAAAACCTTTGGATTAGTACATTGATTGGAATAATGCCCCATATCCTTACACTTGTAACATTGATGTATATGAGGTGCACTCTATGTAGCCTTTTCTTTGTTCACATCACTAGACATATTCTTCCCTTCATTGCGGCATTCAAATGCCCGATAACCTTCCTTTACACTTTTGAAACATTTACTTGTCCCTTTAAGACAACTCCCTCCATTTTTCTTTCAATACTTTGAGAATAATGGAAAACTCATCTTCTTTTTAGTGTGCTCTTTATATTTCCCTTTGAATTCCATTTTCCTCTTCTTATCAAACCCATATGACTGATGGGTTACTCCAATCTCCATCTCAACCTTGAGAGCACATCGAACGATTTCCTCATAGCTATTGAAGTCCCTTATGGATAACGCCCTTCAAAGACATGGTTTTATGCCACTAAAGAATCAATCGATCTTACTCTCATGTTGGATAATAATTCCGGAAGCGTACCTTGCAATCCTTGTAAAAGTTTCTTCATATGTACCAACAGATTCATCATCCTTTTGCTTCAGTTCAAGAAACTCTTTCTCTATCTTTGTTCGAAGAATACGAGGGAAGTACTTATTGAAAAATAAGTTCTTGAACTCATCCCATTCCATGGATTCAATTTCATCTCTTTGCCTCGTATTCTTGATAAGATTCCAACATTGATCAGCTTCACCTTCCAAACGATACACTGCTAAGATGACTTTATCATGTTCAGAACATTGAAGAACTGAAAATATCTTTTCAATGGTGCTGGTCCACTGTTCAGACACTAATGGATCTGTAGACCTGCTGAATGAGGGTGGACGCTGCCTCATGAAGGATTCAATAGAATCTTGCTCTTTCCTTTGCTCGTTTGGAAGTCCTGCATTATTCATAGCTTGAGAAAGTTGTGTGAGCATGGCTACAATATTTTTCATTCCAGCTCCCATAAAGTTTGGTTGCTCAGGGGAAAATCATTGCATTGACCATCGCATTCAGCATTAACATGGTTCCTTCGGGTTCCTGCCATTAACTAAAACCAAGAAGAATAGTGTGAGCAACTCTAATTATAATAAGAAAACCACATAATCAAGAATAAATTTCGCACTTAAGGTATTCTCATAGGGTATTCATGGCCATTTCTAGAACACTAAGATTTTGTTCTATGCTTGGACATATCCTTAGGGTTCTTACTAAGGCATTCACATCCCAGTTTCTAAAGGATGACTATACCTTTTCTCTGATACCAACTATAATGAACCATAATTTTTCATACATTGTTATTACTTTAGAATTGAAGCATACTTATTACAACATATAACAAAAACATGAAAAGACCGTATATGTATAGTGTCTTTAGAAACTGGGAAACATAAACAACTGGTTCATAAATCATCTACATTGTCTTCCATTTATTTCATCATATCTAGAGTCCATTTTAGAATATCCTACTTAATATCCTTCTTCCTGACCTGGGGAAAAGAAAACATACAAAAGGGTGAGCTCAAATGCTCAGTAAGGGTAAAAAAAAGAAATATCAATCATAAGAACATAACATTTTGGAAATATTAACCTGTAAATGAGATCATAATATTATAACATGGGATAAATCATAGTAGTGAAATATAATCCCAATAATCATAACTTAAAACATGAAACTTTGTGTCATACACACATAATCATAGAGAATCATTTCTTAGTATTCAATACTCATTTATAATACTATCTTAGTAGACAAATTCCATTTCTGAACTGATTTCACTCCTCGTTTCAGTCCTGTATCACTAAACCGGATTAACTTGTCGTTCCATCCATATCTATCTCATGAGATAAAAATCTTTACCCAATGCATTGTAGGGAGATATAGGTCCCACCCATCTAATAATGATACCATTCTTAAGTGTGCCACAAGATCAAAAATCATACATCATAGCATAACCCATGTAATAAAAAAGGGGATTCTTAAACATCAAGTCATCATAACATAATCCATATAAGATAAAAAGAAATCATAAAAATAATTCCATCATAACATAATAAAATCAATGTAAAAATATGGATAGAAATAGAACGCTATATTATCTTATATGGAAAATAATTTTGATAGAAAACTTGATCTTCATTCTTGAGGAAAATATCCTTTCTACTTCAAATGAATTTTTCCTTTATTAACAGGTCATACAATTTTAAACTAAAAGAAGTTGATTAAAAATAAACTTGAAAAATTGTAAAGGAAGAATCATGTAAATAATGTTTTAAAAATCTATTCAATCTATATAAGTTAAAGAAAAACATTCTTCTCGTACTTTGGCCGGAAAAGTCAAAAAGTACCTCGTTCTAAAAAACGATAAAAGATTCATTTCATATATTTTACTAATAACTCACCAGTGGGTAAAATTGGATTAAAATAACTGTAGGAGGATATAAATAATATTACATATTGACAAAACATGTATATGGATGATAAATATGCCCCAGTAATTACCGAAGTATAAACAATCTTGGATAAAAATTGAGATTGTGAGATTTTCCCTTACCTTTGGCCTGATTTGCTTCGTATGTGTCCAAACCTCCTATATAATGATTTAAATAATGTTAATGACTTATTACAGAGTCTTACTCATTGTTATGATATCATATATGGTCATATTCCTAGCTTTGTGTTAGTAATCTTTCATTTCTACTTGTTATTCGGGTGTTTATTGATTTTTGTTCTTATGCATGTTTTGTTGAATAAATTCTTATTCTTATTTTTTAGGTTATAGATACCTCATTTCCAGAATGGTATTACTGTAATATATATCATATTTATACATTCAATTAATTTATATAATCATTATGCATTGAAGATCATATAGAACGAGTCGTATCACATCGTGGAGACGGTAGTCCGTAGGTACGCACGAGCGATGATATCGTTCCCATGATCGTGGAACTGTATTGAAGTGTATGTATACTATTTCATAATAAATATAACTTTACAATAATCATATATAGTTATTCTTTACACCATTATAACCATCCAAGTAAGGTGGTGGTGGAAAACAGATTACCCCACGACGTGGAGACGGTATTCCGTACGTACGCACGCACAGTGATTTTGTTTTCCGTTGGATGTATAAAAGGTGAAATAGGGTTTTTTCATATTTATAATAACATATCAGTATATTAGTGATACTTCTTTTATTACTTCATAATGAAATAACTAAAGAAGAGGAAGTAGAAGAAGAAAAAATTTGAAAGAATCGATAACGGACATTACCTCTTCTTTGAAGCGCCTCTTCTTAACCTCCTCTTAGGGCACTAAAAATGGTATTTGAAGAAGACCATAACCTCTAGGATGTTTCTAGGGAAGTGGAAAAGATAAATTGGCAGGGTTTGGCAGAGCCTAAAGGCTCAATGTGGTGTGAGGAGGAGAGGGAGGAGGTTTTCTTTTTTAAGGGAGGAGAGGGGCACTTTAGAAAAAACTTAAAATATTATTTTATTATAAAGTCATATTCGGTTTTTAATAGCTCCAAATTAACTTATTTCTAATATAAGGTGGGGATGGGTCGAAATCCGCTCATATAATAGATTTTAGACAAGTTTAGGTTACTATTTTAACCTTATCATTTAGATTTATCTTTAAGTTAAATAATTTTACCTTTACCGTGTCTTCTTGTTTCCTTACACTATATGGTTAATAAACTTACTATAAAAAGCCAAAAGAACCCCAAGTGGTTCATTATTATTATATATAACCTTATATAAGTCATTCTGCATAACCTTATATTTTTAGGAATAAAATAACAATTAATAATATAATATTTGTTTTAAAAACTATTTTATGTCAATTTTGACACTATTTGGTAATTTATTTTTTTGAAAATCATAACAGCATTATTAATTCTAAAAAGTTAATTAAATAAATAATAATATGTCATATTGAACTATAAAATAAGTTTAATTCATAAAAAGTCTCAAATTATATTTATTTGGGTATTTATAATATCAATTATGTTAATTTTTCCTTAATAAGGTAATTACTGCATCATCATTGTGTCATAAATAAATTAAGTTATTTAAGGTCACAAAATTATAAATAAAATAGAATTATATAGGAAATCCTTTTATCTTTCTAATTAATATGTATAGTTGAATTTATCTTATGTATAACCCTATATTAAAAATGTTTTAGTTATTAAACATTGATTTTAACTATTTAAACTATTCTTTAAATAAAATAATAATAAATGTCCTAATCTAATTCAAGTGGACCTATATGGTCATATTTTATTCCTAAGGTTGTTTTTGGTCGAATTAAACTTATATAATAGAATTAGGACATGTGTTAGGGTAATAATAATACCATTTTTACCCTTAATTACCCTATTTGCTTTTAACCGTGGTAAATAAAAGTAAAAAGTTACTATTCCCCAAAAATTATTTTTATCTTATTGAACCAAATTTTACTCCTTCATGTTAACCGTGTCTCTCGAATTTTTGAAATTCCACTCACAGATGCGGTAAAATTAAGTTTATGTAAATTTTTAAACTCTCCTAGGAAGTGGGTAAAAGACGGTGAAAAGTTCAATAAAATTTCTATATATCTAAAACTATTATAAAATGACTCCAATGAATTACATTGAACATATATTGGAATTATGTATCAATTTTGACCTAAAATAAATTTAAATAAAAAGTTGGTTTTCAAATAGTAACCGAGCGTTTTCACTATTCATCAAAAAATGAAAGTTTTCATAAAAATACCAAAAATTCACCCTAGGCTAATTTCGATATTCTGAATCCAAAAATGAAGTCCATTTTGAAAGATAGAATTTATAAAATTTGAAAAATTGGGCATTACTATACATAAAGTCTAGTTTTAATAATATTTTAATAACATATCGTTGTTTAGTGAAACTCGGTATTGCGTACAACGCATGTTATCGAGGAAGGTCGTGATTGCATGTAAAGAAAGCCAAGCTAGTGTTGTGTGTAGTGAAAGATTCCTTTGATGATTTATATAATATAAAAAAAATATTTCTCATAAAAATCTCGGGTGTTACACATCTCACACTCCATAGTTTATCCACCTGATCTACCATAATTAATGTAGCCATATCTGAATCGCATATATAATTCATGTTCCAAAATAACACAGAGAATCATCTATACCAATAACCATACACAAACTATGTAGGATATATATATCACTGGGGAACCCTCTAAGTTCTCCTAAACCGATGACAAGCTCAACACTCACTTATAATTATATATACAACACCTAAGGTGTTCTCTTAGCTCGTAGACTCAATCTAACTCAATCCTCAAGAGGGAGGTCTGCAATATCATATTTTCCATTACATAACTTATCCTCACTTAACAAGAAACATCCCACACAATCTCAAGCCATGTTCCTTCTTGATCCTATGAAATATCCTCCCAATATCCTCATAACACTAACCTAGGTCTCATAACATGTCTCTCGTAAGAGAAATATTAATTCAATTAGTTTAGGAATAAATTATATGTGATATCATGTTCCCTCTAAATTGTCTCTCAAAAGAAAAAAATCACTTAGAGGGTTCTACCATCATGATCTATGTTAAAAAATACTCTATATAAAAACCACACAATTCCAATTGTATCTATAAAAAAAATATAGAAAAAATTCTATAGGGAAAAAATACATAGACTGTAAATTTCAGTGCACAACATGTATACTAAAACCATAATCTAAGCATGTATCTCCACCCAACATGGAATGTATTTTGAACATATCTAGAGTATAATACCACTACATGGAGTTTTTTCTACATTGGGTATCATTACATGTATTACAAATGAGGCATCTCTATGTACTTCACACAACCTTTGTCTATGTACCACATATAGGGCGGGTCATGTACCCTACATGATATATACCCTCACATGTGGTTTTTATCTGAGTACTTGAAAAAACCAAATATTTTAAACATGACACATCCTCATGGAATGAATTACATGTAATCATCAACTTCCACATTCATATTAAAGATGAACGTATAAAACATGTGTTCTTAAAATAACATATTGTGTAGCCAGGTTTCTAGAATATAAATCACTATGAAATTTGTGGAACCTCTATTTCTCCCAACATCACCCCAAAAAAGCCATGGGGGCCTTAAAATAGACCCATAATTATAGTAAAAATAAAAAATGATTATTCCATGGCTAAAGAACATAATAATGAAATAATTTTCCAACCTCAAGGTGACACCCTAAATCTCAATCTTGGATTCACTTTCTACAACCACTACACCTCGAATCATTGATAGGATAATACTCTGTACACCTCCCTCTCCCCCTCTTAAACCCTAATATATATCTCTATCTCACTATCTCAATCTATCTTAGAAATTTATTTCACCATAATATTCTCTACTTGGTATGTGTGTATTAGAAATGGAGCAGGGGTGGAGAAAAATACAATTAAAAAGAAAACAAAAAATAAAATTTTACAACTATTAAAGGACTAACCCATTTTATAGAACCTAGGTTTAGTTTATACATTACCTAAGTAATGTTCCATATTTTGGACTCAACTGTGACTTTGTAATTTCAATCAAAGACTCTGTTAAGGAGTGATAAATGTTTAAATAAATGAATGGATTAATTCATATTTAATAAGTATTTATATATTCTCAAAAATATACTCCTCTTGAAATCTCAAAAAATTCCAAACCTTAGGTAAACACCTCATTCTAAATAAATTTAATAATCATAGAATATTTATAAGATTTTATTCTTGTGGGAAATTCCATTTTTCTATTTATAGGCACCAAGAGACCGAATATTTAAATTTTTACTCATATTCATGATCTAGAAAAAAATGAGGTGTTGTATTCTACCAAATATCTCTTCTCACTCCAAATAATCCTCTATGGTCATTATCTATAAATCTCAACCTATATCAGAAATGAATTCCTAATCAAATCATTGAACTCTACTACAGATTGATAACTAAGAATCAAGTATATGGTTTAAACACAATGTTCACTATTCAAAGAAACTAAGACAGTCACTCTTTTCCATCATTGAAACACTAAGATGGTTCTTATAGACACCATTAATTATGAATAAACTATGGGTTTACCCACAAATTTATCATAATTATTATAATTCTCTACACTATAAGACTCATCTAATATGGTAAGATTCTAAGCCCTGATGCTCTCAAGCATTAGAATCTCCTATTAAGATCACTTATCAGTGGTCAAATAACCTAGTTCACATGGATTCTATCCCAATAATCTAAATTACACTTGAAAACCCCGTTTGGTTTCCTTATACATGAACTTTAATAAACTGATCAGCCGAACCCACCAAAACCTTATCAAAATATCATATCCCTATACCTTTCGTCTAAAATCATCACATAATCACTAAAACACCCACATAGAAGTTCATAAAAGAATCTATATGAAATTATATGGTTGGATCCTAAACCAACAAAACTAGTTATCATTCACTCACCCTAGGTACCAATGCACCTTTATCAAGTTCATATTAATGGATAATATCAAAATAATCATGTGTATGAAGCTAATCCATGAACTCTATCCAACACTATATAAAATGATCAAATTTTTTATTCATCTAGGAACTAGATAAAATATAATCAATATACTTTATGTAATACCAACTTCATATCAACTTTCCAATGATGGATCATATCACACCCACAACCCTACTATATAGTCCCACATCTATACATGTTATAAAATTTCTAAGCTAGTTTTTGTTTTTCATTCTCTGAATGGATTGTATCATGGGCCAATATTTGAAATGATATTATGATATTTTGAAAAAATTAAAAGGGTGTTTAGGAAGGTGTTTAAGGTTTGGGTGAGGACCCAAGGGTTTGGAAGGCTATTAGAGGAGTATATAATGTTTAATTCCACTGAAAACTAAAACCGAATCCAGTTAGAATTACAAATAGGGTATTCATGATATGATTTGGGTTTATGAGGTATGCCAGAGGGATTCAGGATATCAAAGTGTGACTAGGGACCTTTAACAAAAATTTAATGGTGTGACCCCTATGTAAAACTATGAGTATTTACAACCATATTTTACTTTATTTTCTTGGGTATTTTTCTTATTCTACTTAGGAAAACTATGGATTATCGGAGGTCTATGGCCAAAACTCCTACCAATTCTTCATCCCTTTATTTTTTATATTCTTGAGGTTTCTTTGCATAAAATTCATGGTACATTCCAACTAATATCATTTAGATATCATTCTTCTTCCACCACTCTAATTTTGTAATTATTTTAATTTAGGTCATAAAATCATGATTTCATTGGAGAATAGAAAAATACCTTATTTTTTATGGGAATCTTTTAAAGCCTATCTAAGGGAAATCCTAAAAGACATCAACCTATATCTATTCATTGTTTCATCAATGGCATGCACTAATAAGAATTTATTTATAGGTTCACCTTAAATTTTATTGAAACTATTGTTGATTCACTATATCCTGTTATGGATTTCCTCATGTTGGTGATGGAAGACTGTTGTAGGCCTTACATGGGTCGTTGGTCAGGGTTAATTTGACACTACAATGCTTAATGAATTATTTGGAAATTAGTCCCACTTTATATCAATTAAATAATTAGTTACTAGTATTTATAATAAATTATTTATGGTTTATGGATTGCAAAAGGAGATTGGGTGGTGATACTGGGAAAGGTTGGGAATTGGATTGGATTGGGCAGTGAGATACTGGGGTAATATTAAATAGAAAATCTTCACCATGAGGTTGGTGGTCCTAGTAATATACCTATGGATTGTGCATAATATTTATATTCATGTGGGTGAACAAACATGCCAGTTGGGTAATAACACATACTTTTATTGATAGTATTTATTTAAATTTAATTATTAAAATGTATGAGATCCAGAAATTCATGAGACAAAATTCCAAGTCCATTGAGAACATTATGTAAAATATTGATGTCTAGTTTATCGATAGATGATGACTGGACCAAAAAGATACCGATATGAAATGACACCTCTAAGAAGGGGTGCAGAGTTACTTAAGATGCTCAACCATTGTATGAGGATTAAGGATCCTTAAAACATGCATGGCCTAGGTGGATAAACCACGGTTAAAGTGTAATTGGGTTGGTTTGTGTTGACTATTCTAGTGTGGCCCAATATATAGAGAGGGGACTTGATCAATCATTCAATAATATCACTAGGGTGGAATTCCCCTAATGGAAGTGAGGCTATGATATGACTTGGATGATACTAAGGGGTGGGATTCACTCTGATCATTAATCATAATCCTGGTAGACTAGTTATTTTCATGGATCTAAAGTGTAATGCCTCTTATTTAGTGATTATCTAGGGGAACCAATTATTGTCCCACCCTGAGAAAGACTTGATCCACTATATTGGGATATTGATACGGATTATCTGAGGTGGCACCTAGAATTTTTACAGAACAAGTGATCCAGAGGGGAAGTAGACATTAGTAATTGAAATGGTCATTCAACCAGAACCTATTATGTTTTATTTAATGATTTTGTTATGTTATGTAATTTATTAGGATTATGGGAAATATACATTGGGCTAGGCTATATTTTTATTTCTTAGGATTACCAATAATTTCTTGATAACATTAATGAGACTCTTTGATTCCTTTTATATTGGGATTTGGTCTCATATTATATTGGGGGAGGATTCTTAGATTAGCTAGAATATAGATACTTAGTTGATATGGGAGTATAAGCAAAGAGGTGTCACCTGTGATCTATATTCAAAGATCATGTAAGCATGTATATAGAAATTATTGATATGGTTGGGATTCATATGATGTTGTGACACCATTTTGAATTCCTAAGTTTCAATATTTTAATTAATATTCCATTAGACCATTATTAATTCTAGTGATTATCTGGATTAGAATGGTGTTATGAGGTTTTATGTGGGTGTATATCCCTAATCATGGGACTTAAGAAATCTTGAGGGTGGGATTTGGGTCCCCACGATCAAAGATAATGATAACCCTCTACAATTGGGTGGACAAAGAGGTGATGGTTTATCTAGGGAACATCAATATACCAAATGACTAATATATTAACTACAAGATATATTGAAGGTATACCATTGGATTTTTTTGGGTTTCCAAGGAATCAAAATAACATGGAAATGTAATATTGTCTAAGGAATTTCTATCATAGGAATCAATCATTGTCCTATCTTTGAGAACACCCATGTAATACCATGTTGTTCATCCCTAGGGATTGAGGATGAGGGGTTCTTATTGATTCCTCATGGTATGTTACTCATCATGATAGTTCTATGAGAATGGGATCCCTAATGAGTCGACATAAGTCCCCTTGGGGGTTTTATCATGCATATAGACCCTAAAGCACTGGATGAGGAAGATATGGTCAATAAATATCATGGAAGTGAGGGTTAACGATAATTATTCATCTTGTATGTCTTTTATATGTGTGATTAATTGGGGTGGTTTGGTTACTGGTTCACATAGTCTTTGTGATGTGCTCATGGATATTCTGATAAAGGGATGAATAAGGTATTATTTGTGGTTTTTTTATTTTTTAGAATTATTTATTTATTTTTACCATGTCACATGAACATATAATTTTATTTATAGTATAGTATGGGATCACATTGGTGGTGTCCTTCTACATTATGTACTCAAACCCTACTCATGAATTCATTTCACTTAGAGCTTGAGAATCATTCACTTAGTTGTAGATACAGTTTGGGATAAGGCATGATATGTGTGATTTATATGGTTCATCTATAGCAGGAAAGAATTCCATGATTCTGTATGGATTAATTATGTAGTAGAGCCTATATATATTTTATTTATTTTTATTTTTTATATGTTATTAGGATAGTGTTTGATCAGTGTTGAATTATTTATGGAAGTATATCATTTTATTATAGAAAGCTATGTTTATGAATTATTTCTATATACTCTGATGTGTATGATTCTAATTTTTTAAAATTGTTATTGTGAACTCTGATATAGGGGTATAGTATCTCCATGGTATTCATATATACCAACACTAAAATTTGGCAGCCTCTGATGTGTAGTGAAGGGAACCTAATGTCACAAGGTAGTCTTGTCTGACTACTGTATTGAAAAAACTAGTGTGGGGAATTAAAAAGTAGAATCAAATTTTTTTAAGGGTTCTAATATTTTGGATTTTTTATTTTAGAGTTGCAAAAATGTTTTAAATCTTGTGATGGACGTTGGGATAGTGCATGATAAACCCCTTCACTGATAGAAAGACTAGGTTTATAGTGATGGGATGGATGTTTTTAATTTATCATGTTGTAGTTGTATGATATTTTTATCTTGTTTGATTCACATATTGTTTTATATTTAGAGTGAATTTCTTTGTTTTCGATCATGGACCATTTGTAAAAGATTTTTTAAGGATTGGGTCTCTTGGATCGTGGATTCAATATGTGTCTCATGCATTATGAGTTCACATTTAGTAACCTTATAATGTTAATTTTTCCATAACTGATGGGCTCATATGTTTAAAGTGTAAAAATATACTTATATAATGTTTTATAATATAATAAAATGCTGTAATTCTACTCTTTAAAAGAAAAAATTATATATTTTTTGTTATGCTGGAAGGCCATGTGGATCTTTGGTGAGACACTTGTTAATGATAACAATATAGTTCCCCGAATATATTATACATGATATGAACCTAGTAGGTTTTTGAGGTACATGGTTACCTAGTGAGAAGCCCCCAAGTGGGTTATTTTTATATTATTTTGGTCATTTAATATATTAGTAACAACATATACGATGTTTTCTATATATATTTGATTGAGAATGTACTTAACCAAGCTAGGTGATGATGGTTCGTTGAATACTGATGAACATTGGGTGATTCGAATTAAATGTAACATATATTTTTTTTATTTAATTTTATTGTGACAACATATATGGTCTTTTACCTTATTTCATGGAATGTAATTATATCTAACTGAACCTCATGTTTATGGGGTTTTGTATAGAGCATTGTTGGGAGATCTAGTTGTATTATAATTCCACTGTGAGATGAACAAATTCTTGTTTATTTATAGTTCCCCTAAAAACATATAAAATGTTTTACCTTATATATTATAATTTAATTAATCTTAACCGAGTTAGAAACTTTGTTATTCCTTTTTACATACCATCTTTTATGATGTTATGGGAAATGACAATAGTGACCAAGGAGTATTGAGCCTCAATGGAGCAACCTCGTGGGTGGATTGTCAATAAGTATCGATTCCTAATGAGTGGATTGTTCAGGCATGATTTCCATTTGTAAATATATGATACCCTAGAGTGGGTGGATGGTAATGTTAGATACAATGGGTTTTTTTGAGATGTTAACATATAGGCACAACACATGAGATTTGTACTTTTGTGAGACCTGACATATGGAATAGGTGGGAGATATAAAGACCATAACATTTGAATCAGGATAATTATTGATCCATATCCTAGAATTATATTATGTAATCCCATGAGAGTGGTAATATTATTCTTATAAACTCAATTTATATTGAAATTACATGTATGTGAAATATTTTTAGATCAATTCACAAGGGGTGAATTCAAGTTTGGAAAAGGCATGGTTATGCCTTGCGATGTGAAGTACATAGAGTTCCTTGGTATCGTGATTAGTTTCAAGGGTAGGGACATTTAGGTACCTAAACCTTATAATATAGGTTAATTTTAGTACGTGGTGAGATAGTGAGTGGATGACCGTGAATTAGATCAATGCATGGTGGTGGCTAAGCGTGTCATTAGATTGAAAACTGGTATAATATGGGACATGGTCCATCTAGTTATAATGATGTATGTCTGATTAAAAATTGAGTCATGTTTTTATGTATGAGAGGTAATAGTGTGTGCACACATCCGTTTCTAGATACTATCATGGTAGTGAGTATGTTGGACACTTTTTGTATGGATAAAAGTTTAATAGATGATGGTTGTGTATGAACTGAGTTTTGGAGTTGGTGTTATGGAACCAACTCTGTGTTATTTGATTACATTTATATTTGAAGAATTGAATATTAATGAAATTTAAAATTACATATTATTCATTTTTTATATGACTATGATGTAATAATGTCCTAGATTATCTGTCACCTTGCTATGTTTGTATCACTTCTGCACTACAATTACAACCTTGAAATGCTATGATGATATTTATAAATATAGTTTTGTGTTTGGATAACATTCTATAATGGGGAACATAGTATTTAGACTGTGAAGTGTGATTACTCTTAATAAGATGATACTTATTCTCAATAAGTTCACACTAAGTAATATCAAAGAAAGGAGATTATGAGAATAACCCAATTAGTAGGAATTCTATAGGTTTTAGTGTCTTTTGATATTCCTAATTTTTGAGAGTGTTTAATAGTCCATCAAATTTATGGTGACTATCAACACATTTCATAACTCGTGCAATTATATTTATTGATAAAATCCTTGAAACAATATGTTCCTAGGAATTAGGGTACATTGGATGAATCACAAACAAAATATTATTAATGGAAAATTTAAGGAAGGATTTATCCCTTCCATATTTTTGGATGTGGATATCATGGACCTTTGATTGGAAAAGAACTATCACATCAAATAATATGTCCATGTTGTACCAATGTTTTCATATTAAATAGTCAAACAAATATGTATCAATCAAATTGGTTGATGATGAAAATATGCAATATGCATGATGAGATATTTTGAAATATAGATCATATTACATACTGAGTGGTCATATGAAGTATTTTACATTGTCACATTAATTTCATTCTCTTAGGTTTATTGACAAGTTACTATACAGTAATCTTGGACATTAAGAATGTTTGCTTAACTCCAAAGATAATGAATCCTAGAGTGTGACAAAGTATGATTTTCTAGTTATCTCGATTATATAATTTATGAAGTTAATGTTTGGAATAAATATAATTATTAATACCGAGGACTAATTTTTTGCATGATTTATTGATCACATAAATTAAAAAGAAATATTTATTCACAAGAATTTAATAAAATATATTTATTTTATTTATTTAATATGTATTATATAGTTTGAGGGAAAAGTATTTATCTTTAAATAAAAATATTTGTTCAATTATTCAATAAATTTTGAGGAGTTTTGGGAAACCAATATCATGTTCATCGATAAATATATACAAGATTATACAATAATATTTAACATTGCACTAGTTAGTTAATTCCATATAATAATATTATTGTTAATATTATATGGAATGTGGTTTGATAATGATTATTATATTTCATAGGGACAAATAAATAATAAAATAATATTTTATCCTAAACCAAGATTGATAAATTAATGCTTATTCATACTGTGTTTGGTTAATAAAAAATTGTATAATTGAGAATTCTGAATCGTTGTGGACAAAAGACTTCTCTATAGAATTTTTCATTATCTAATATTACCAAGAATGAGGTAACTCCTTCCTGATGAAATTATCATAAGTGATCAAGAAGAATAAAAAATGTTAATTGATCTTACACTTGAGCACCCATTTCACCATTGCTACTTGTTATAAGATCGAAGGAGTATGTGCGGATAACCGCTAATGGGAATATATACATTGATACAAAAAGAAAAAAATATTTAATATGGAAAGGGTTTCATATGATAAACATATTCATCATAAAAGAATCTTCAAATCAAGTATTCCTTCTCAGATCTAATATAAATTAATTATAAATTCAATGTGAAAATATCCTCCTTGGGTCTCAAGTTCTCTTATGTCAATATTAAGTTGAAAATTTTCATTGGTCTTGGATTTTATGCTTGATAAATTTTTTAATGATCTATAGATTCAAGAAAACTAATATATTTAATCTCCATATAATGGGATTCCTCTATTATTGGAACCCTCATGGGGTATAAAAGTGTTCATGTTTTAAATATATAATTATTTATTTGATTATTGATTGATTATGTGGAATAGTGGTTAGATATTTCAGTTATAGAATATTTGTTTCTTTAATAAAATTTAAATTAACATGACTTTGAACATATTAATAATCATCATTCAATGTTTCATCTTCTTAAAGGACTATTAATAGATGAATAATGATTAGATATTACATTGTGAAGTGCTACATATTTTGGCGGGAAAGACTAGGTTACACTACGTGTATTCTTATAATGGCCTGAAGGCCTTAATTTTTTATTGATTTTGATAATCCACCTTTCAAGGGGTGAGTTGGAACCCTTACAAGGTCTGTAGGCATAAGTATTACATGTCCTGTAGGCCTTAGAGGAATTTATTTTTTCTCGTAGGCTTTAAACATTGCATACAACCCAAACTAACTACTTGGATCTACTCCTCCCTAGTATCTTCATCATGAAATTAGCTCTCCACCTTCGCATGGCTGTTCGACTAGGAATTCTCATGCATGCATAGACTTGTCCTGATGGAAGGTGCCATACACTCTCATTCATGCAATCTGTTTAGCTTCTACTGTGGTGAAAGCTCCTTACTCATCCTCCTTGTAGAGCTTGTTCCTCGTAGGTCGTCTGGTTTGCATCTACACTTATGGTGTCCCGAAGGCCTTGAGGTGGCCCTAAAGCCTTACTGACCTGAAGGAATAGGTGGCCCGAAGGCCTTAAAGGACTCGAGGACCAAATTGGTGGTCCGACCGCCCAAACAGGGGCATAATCTCAACTTCTACAGTGCCAAATAGTAACGGCTACAATACCTGCTACATCACTTCACATTTCCCACTATAGTACCTACTACAATAATGCTTCAGTACTACTACAGTAACCCGGAAATAATTTCTCTGCCTGGATTTGATCCCGGGTCTCCTGGATGCACTTACGGAGTCCTTACCAACCAGGCTAAGGCTCATGTGCAACACTACGTGTATTCATATTACCCATCATATAAATAAGTGTACTACAAAATGGATAGGTTGTGGGATACACGATATGAAAAATTGTAAATAAAATTGTTTATTTATCGCATGTTGAGTGTAGATTTGGTAAACACGACCCATAATGTCTCAGTTTACATGATTTGTAGTTCTCATACATGGGATGTACTCTACATGTCTTATAGAAAAAATTCACACAAATAGTGTGGTAAAATACAAAATTAAATACTACATAATATTGAAACCCTAGAGCATCAGTGGGATATATTTCATGTATCCCTCATACATGAAATTTTGTTAATTATTTCCAACTTCAAAAATACAGGATGATTCACTTGGTGGGTTATATGGGGACACAACTAGTGAAACACACAACGTGTATAAGAGGTGTACATAATATAGTCTCGTATTTGAAGCACGTTTTGAGTCCATTGATGGGTTTCATGAAAATGGATCAATCATAATACAAGGTTTTTAGCTAGCTAGTACATGTCCTGGAGTATAACCAAGATGCACGTCGAATCCCTCATCATTTATCCTAAGTACAAGAAAAATGGAGTAACATGATGTGTAGATTGTAAGTACACACCATATATTTTCCCTATATAGGATAAAAATAAATTATATTAAATAATTAATCAAAAAACTAAACAATTATTTATTTTATTATCAAAATATGTGTTTGAAAATTTAATAAAAATTTTAATTAATTATTTAATGCTCAATTAAATTAATGTAATTCCACAATAGAAATAAATTAAAGGACTGGTTTAAAGAGATGTGAGACCATATCTCTCTAAAAAAGCATCAATGATCTAGGTTTTTTGATCTGATTCCTTGATCTCCACTTCAATGGCTAACTCCTTTCTAGTACCAGGGATATTCGAGTCATATCTCTTCCAGGAGAGTCAAATTTCCAATGAGCAAGCTATTACCAGTTTGCAAAAGGATGTTTTCCTCCCTAAAGATTATGCTTCATGCATATTTCAGGGAAAACCATGAGGAATCTCATTCCTTGAAGTGCTTAAAGGTACAGATATGTCCACTAAAACTCTTTTGAATCTACCTTTATGAAAGAAAATTTTTGATGTCCATTTCCTTATTGAGTCTGATCCTGAATCTCTTCATCAACATATGAAAATGTTTAGGTATTCAGTTATGGGTCGCACTTCTTACCACAAACGTGGAAAAAATTAAAATTTTACTGATCTTAAATTAATAATCACACATTGTTGGGGTTTTGTGGATTGGAAATTAATTCCAATTGGTCATGGCTATTTTCACATTTTATTGAACACACAGGAGCATCTAAATTGGGTTTGGAAATTAGTCTACATAAAACTTAAACTCGGCCTCCTTTGAATTTTAGAATGGAAAAAAACCTTTAATCCACACACTCACAAAAACACAATGAAAAATGTTTGGATCTGGTTAAATGGACTTAATTGGTTCTACTGGCACCCTAAGATTATTAATGACATAGTATCATTTATAGGCACCCCTCTGAATAAGGATCAATGTACTCTTATTGTTGAACTAGGTTTGTTTTCTAGGATCATGGTGGAAATCATCCCTGACTCCAAATTATAGAATATTGTCAGATTTAATCCCAATGATCAAATAACAGAGTTCAGAATTGAATATGAATTAAATCCACACTTTTGTGAGTTTTTTAAGATAGTTGTACATTCTATCCTGAACTATAGGGTAGTTAAAACCTGGGTTATCCACACAAAATACAATGAGTGGACTGTGATCAGAAACAAAAGATGCAAGACCAACATTACTGATAAAATTGAACCCCCAAATAAGAAAAATGAAACTTGGGTTAAGAAAATATCACACCCAAATCATTTAGAAGATACCTCAGGTAATACATGGGATGAATTCATTGAAATGGAATAAAATAACAATACAAAACAAGACATTTTATAAGATATTGAAAAATTGGTTATGAATTCTATACAAGATGAACAATTAATTGAAAAAACTATAACACATGCTAACTTAGATTATATTACAGTCCCTTCTCCCCTTCATAGGGAAACTAGTATAGGTATTTTGATAAACAACTTTATCCCATATTTATGTACTAGTACATATTAGGTGGCTCTTTCATGTACACTGAAAATGGACATTTTACACATCTCTTCAGAGTTGGAAATTTATGGCCATCTTCCATGGACATCACACTCTGTGAAGGATGGAATGATTTTGGGATTTACTTTTAGAAATCACCCCTCGGCATGCACAGGTATGGCCTCCACTTCAGCTGACAATGATCTGAATAAATGCAAGGGAGGTTTTAGTATTAAACAGACCACCTCCATGGCTCATGCACAGTAGATGGAATCCCACATGGACTCAAAGAATACTGATACTACGATTGGGGGGGGGGGGGATCTCTACTCCGGACTACATTCCAAAAGATGTTAGGGATACATTCTCTGATCTGGACTCCAGTAAAGGAGGACAGATCATGCAAGCTGGCACCTTGGCTGGCTCTAAGAAAACCCTCCCTGGACAGAAGGTAATGAACCCCTTCGTGCAGAATAAATGGATAGAAACTGGATTCTCTGAATAAAATGTGGAAGACCACATTGGGAAATACAAAATTCATCTCTACTTGTGGTTTGATCACAAAGCTTTAGTCAACTGCTCATACCGGTAAAAAATTAGGTTCTCATGAACCAATCATTCTAGGTACCTTCTTTAATCTTGTTACGAATATTTCATCTACTAATAATAATTTATATGTTGGTAACCTTAGAGATATTACTGTTACTGAGACATAATCTAATATTAATATCATACAAGATGCTTCTTTATATGTTATTCTTGCTAGTGACAATGCTAAATGCACTACTAGATATCAAGTCTTTAATACAAGCCCCATGTTGAGTAAAAATATTAAAAGATCAACTAGACATAAAGGCTTTAATAGAAAGAAAAAACGGAGTTCTAACTCCAAAATCAGGTTTGAATGAAGATATTATATAGGAAATATCAAGGTATTTCAAATCTCAATACCTTCATTATTTTAAAACGAATGGTTAACATTCATAAGCCCTTAGTTTTTTCCATTACTGAACCAAAGATTAATTTTTCCAATAATTTAGTTCATTTCTGTCATTTTGGTTACACTTTTATAGGTTCATGTCATAGCACCACTAATTTGGATACTCTTTGTATTTTTTCTCACTATTCTATGTCAAATTTTAATGTATTTTACATTGGTGTTCAATGTTTCACTTGCGATTTTATGATTGATCGCACACATCTCTTCTACTCCTTTATTTATTCCAAGAACAATTATCAAGATAGAAAGAATATTTGGAATTACCTCTCTTTCTTGAACTCTTTTATTCGTTTTCACTAGTTTGTTGTTAGAGACATTAATTCTATTCTCTCCTAAAGTGAAAAACTTGGTCCTCTTCACTCATCTTTATCTTTGATGGAATTTAAGGCGGCTATATAAAACACTGTTCTAACTGAAATTACTCTCCTCGGTGCCAAATATACTTGGCATAGGAGTCATTATAATATAGTCGTTGCAAGAAAACTAGATAGATCCTTCACCAATGATCATGATTTAGATAATTGGGACACCATTTCCATCGTCACCCTTCCAAAAATTCAATCTGGCCATCATCCTCTCTTGGTCACTATCTCTTACAAATCTATGAAACCTCCTCTCCCCTTTAGATTAAAAAATGCATGGTTCTTAGACCGTGACTTTTGTAACCTTATTAATCACTTTTGGTCTTCTATTACTTTATCTAATGATTCCTTTGATTGTCCTCTTAAATTAAAACTACTTAAGAAAAATATTAAAAATTGGTGCAACATGAAAAAAAACAAGTTAATAGTGACATCCTACTTATTGAGAACAAACATCACAAAATTCAAAACAGAAACCCTCACTTGGGTTTTTCATTGGATCATAATCATGAATTTAACATTACTGTTATACTCAATTTGCTTCTCACCTTCATAGAAAATATAAGTTGGAAATCTCTCAAAATTAAATGGTTAACTGATGGGGATAGAAATACCAAATTCTAAAATTCTTTACATAGAATTTGGAAAGCATACAGACCTCTTTCTTCCCTAAAAGATTGATACAACCTCTTGGATAATGAAGAAGACATTTTTATTCATGTTGTATCCTACTTTGAGTCCTTATTTAATGACCCTTCCATTAGAAAATAAGTCATTGATGATGTCATTACAAACATTGTCACTCATATTGATAATACATTCCTCATGTGTATTCCCCTTGATCATGAAATCCGAGACATTGCCCTTAGACTGAACCCTGATAGTGCCTCGGGACTAGATGGTTTTAATAATGGATTCTACCAGAAATATTGGGATATCATCCAATCCGATGTTTTCAAACTTGTTAAGAATTTTTTTCTAGTGGATTCCTACCACATGGGTTGAATTCCCAATTCCATACTTTGATTCCAAAGGTTGAAAATGCCTCTGAAATTCACCTATTTAGACCTATATCTCTTATAAACACTCTATAAAATCTTCACCAAACTAATTGTGAATGGACTCACCTTTATTATGGATAAAATTATCTCCTAGAATCAATTTGGTTTTTTCAAGGGAAGATACATCCAAGACTGCATTTGTCTCTCCTCTGAATGCACGAACACATTAAAAAATAAAAATATGGGTGGTAAAGTTGACATTCAACTTGAAATTAGGAAATATTTTAATAAAATGGATTGGTACTTAATCATCAAAGTTATTCATTTATTTGGCTTAAATAATCCCATCATTTCTAGAATAAAAACCTTTTTTTTTGCTTAGTCCTCATTTCCATCCTGATAAATGGAACTCCCAAAGGATAATTCAATTGCACTAAAAGTGTTAGATAGGGTGATCCACTATCTATAATCCTTTTTTTCTATCATATAGGACTATTTATGTTTCCTGTCCACCCGTCTAGTTGAGCAAAATAAACTTAAACCTATGCATGCTTACAGAAATGTGAATTCTCCCACTCACCTTCTTTATGGTGAAGACATCATTATATTTCTTAAGGGTGATATAAAAAATATTAGAACTCTCAAATCAACTCTCACTCATTCTGAAGAGGACTCTAGTGAAGTCACTTGTTGGAAGAAATCCCCCATCTATTTTGGAAAAAACATTCTGGCTAGTTGAAAAAACGATATCACCAATGAACTTGGAATTAAAGAGGGAACAATTCCCTTCAAATACCTTGGGGTCCCAATCTTCTATGGAAGACCAAAATCATGCTAATTTTCAAGTATTATGGATCAAATTCTTAATCATATTTCCATTTGGAAAGGTAAATCTCTCTCAATGGCAAGGAGAGTTTGTCTTTTCAAGTCGGTCATTGTCTCTAAATTGGTCTTCTATATGATGGTCTACAAGTGGCTGGCTAGTCTTATTAAAAAATGAATGTTCATATCAAAAACATTGTTTGGACTGGAAGCACCTTGAATAGGAATCTTGTGACTATCCCCTGGGCTACATACTATAAGCCTTTAGACAAGGGTTGTCTTGGTATTTAAAACATAAAACTCTTTAATGAGGCCCTACAAGCTAGACTCACCTAGAACCTAATTCACAATGATAACCCATCAATTTATTTCATCAAAATGGGTCCCTAGATAGATTTAGGGGAGGTAGCAAGAACTACCTGAACTCTTCCATTTGTAACTCCATCATAAATATGTATGCCAATATTATGACCAATTCTAGATGGGTGGTCACTAGAAACTTCTCCATGAAATTCTAGTTGGACAACTGGACTGGTACTCCTCTTATTAGTCTAATTGTTCCTAGTAATCTCCCTAAAAATATTAATTTCACTATAAAAGTGTTATCAAATCTCATTTTGATACTCTCCCTGAAAATGTTGTTCAAATTACTGATAATTATCATTTTTCTATCTCAAAAATATTTTTAACTTGGGAACCTATCACAATGGTTTTCTAAATTAAAAAATCTTCTACAACCATTCCATTCATAACTCTGAAAATGACTTTAAGTGGATTAAATTAATTTATATGACTTCGATTAATCCTTCAAGACTCACTCTTATTTTGAATATTTCATATAGGAGAGTTTCCACTGATTCTTGTTTGCAAATTTTTGGGATCCAACTTTGTTCTAAGTGTCATCTCCATAATCAACATAGAGAGGATACTTACCATTTATTTTTTATTGTTTTATTGTAACCGCTCTTTGGAACTATATTTTTGACATGTTTTATTGCAGATTGTTGATTCTTTATTCAATCAATACACAGTTAAAACATTTTATAGAACTGGAAAAATCCCAACAAATTAAAAACGTATTTCTTGTTGGGGTTAGGGAGCTTATACATGTAATCTAGTATGAATGAAATGATATTTTTTGCAGAAATTGCTCACTAAATATGAATGTAGGTAAAATGAGGATTCTCATTGCTATCCATGAAGCTATGTTAATTCATAAAGGGTGTTGTGAAAACTCGGTGGGTGATTTCGTGGTGTTGCAACGTATTCGGGTCGCTGCCACTTTCAGCCAACTGAGACGTACTTTTGAGGTTTTCCAGAGACCACTACTACAAGGGTGGATTATAATAAATGTGGTCAAGGACTCAAAAGGTAATCTAGGACCCTCTGGGTGTGGCTCTATATATAGAAAACATTATGGTCAGATCATCGAGTTCTTTTATGGGGGATGCGGTATTTCAACCTCTCTAGAGGCTGAAATGCTGAGTGTGAATCATGCCTTTTCCTTTTTCATACACAATGGTTGGAACAACTTGTTGATTGAAAGTGATTATACCACTATTTTTAAGGCCATTTGGAATGGATTGATTCATCTAGCATGATCTCTCGCTATGTGTTGGATGAATTGTCTATGTTCTCTTCATGGCACCAATTTCATTGCAACCCATACTTACCGTGAGGAAATTTTTTTTACTGATGGTCTCGCTAATAAAGGGGTTGTGTAGGACATAACATGGCTTTAGGATCTTCCAGAAAACCTTCTTCCTCTTCATGTAAAATATTGTAATACGATCCCATCTTTTATACTCAAGTAAGCTTTCCATTTTAATAAATTTTTCTTTGGTCTTTTGACCAAAACGCCACCTGCTCAAAAAAAATTTAATTTCATAATATTGTTGGTCATACCATTTATTTTCAATGATTTAATTAATTATTGGTATATATAAGATATTTTTTATGGTCATTAAGATAAAATGTATTTAATTAATGCATTAATTAATTGAACATATTTTATGTTAATATTTAAAATGAATAAAAATTAATTTTAACATGTGTACTTTTGTGTATTTGTTGCATGCATATGATCATTCATGAGTTTTAATAATAATAATATATTATTTTTTTTATTTAAATTAATTTATTGCCTGAGTTTATAATTATTTAATACTAAATTAAATGTGATGTATTGTGGGTCATCCCGTAGGATCTACATGCCCAAGGGGATTTATGTAATTCTCCATAAACAATTTTTCAATTTCCTTAAAACTTTTGTGATTTATAAATAGATGTGATAAAAGGAGTATCCCAAGTTAAGTGGAGGTGATTTGATATGGAACTATGAGGACTAGAATAATGTGTTTTCCCCTATGTTATAGAATGATTTATTGTCCCCTTAATAAATCAACTATTATATAAGCTTGTGATCGGGTCTTTTATTTATTTATTAATATCATATTCATTATTTATTTTATGGATGAAATACTTTGACCACATAAATAAATGAAAAAATTAGTAATGGTTGAATATAAATAAATGGATTATGTAGAAAAATACCAAAACATAGTTAATCACTAAAGTAAAAGTATCTTAATATTAAAAACACATGTAAAAGGTAAAACAAGATAAAATTTATTCATAATAAATACAATTCCTCAACTAAATATTATATTATATTTGGAATTCCATTACTTTATTAGGAATTAAATCCATAGAAAAAATTATTTTACCAACCGTCGTTGGGATATTTAATTTCATCATGGAGTTCCTATAAATGTTTTTGTCGACTTAACCAACATGCATCAAGAAGAGTGGCCCGCACTAGACTTGATGTTACATGGAGGAATGGGTTTAAGAAATAAATGTATGGATTTTTGGTTTTGGGATTCAACTCAATGGATAAATGAGTGTAAATACCATGGGTTATCAAATACCTTACAACCTAAATACCTTCAAGTAGTTTGACTAAACAACATTAGGGTTTTGTGAAGGCGGGTATGGATCTTTTCTACTAGAATATCCCTAAAACAAAACCTTTCGAGTCAAATGGTGAGTGATGTTTGGACTTGATAAAATAACGGGAGAGTTAATAAATTTATATTTATTATGTTTCATGTAATTTTTAATCAACCAATGCACTAATAATCAAATATTTTACAATTATAAAATTGTGTTCAGTTTTTTATCCACATTTTCTTTATTATCAATATTGGAAAAAGGCCATATTATTTCAACAATTTATATGCATGAATTGATTATAAACCCTAAATTTGTGTTTAACCATGAATTCAAATATTATGTTCTAGAATCCTCACTACTTAATTTGCTTACTAATGAGGCGAGTAATGAATAGTTCACTATCTATGATAAACACCTGAGGTACGTGGTCAATGTTTAGTATTTAATTTTTTCATGCATGTCTTGTGAACTCATGAAGTATCATAAAAACATGTATTCTTATAGAATAATAGATCATATTAATGTTTTATACTAGGAGAGGGAATGAAATTAATGGTTTGATATTTAGAAGGTACCCTTTCAAAGAAGATTTGAAAAGTTTCACCATATGGGCCTCACATATCCATCCTCATTGACAACATTGAGCACCTAGAGGTTCTTGGGTTTAAATTATTTAATGAACTATTCACTAATCTCATTTTTTCATCATTTCACAGAGATTCTAAATAATTTTTTGTAATTTCAATATGAAAAATTTGAGAAGTGTCTCCTAAATCATCTCACACATCTTCTCTAAGTTGATAAAGAGATGCAGCATTAAAATACTTCCATCCAAAAGACGAAAAAATAAAATTAAAGGAGAAGATATATAATTCTAAAGCTTCTTCAGAATGAATTTCCTATAAGAAAAAATTCATGGGAAGATAAAGTAAATATGATAATAGCTATTTCAAATGTGGTGAGAAATGACCCATGAAGAAAACCTACACCCTAAAAAATAAGCAAGGGGAAGATTTAGGTGTGTGTCTTATCAACATAAATATTACTATTTCTAAAAATTAGCCACTATATATAAATTTTATTTCTTTAATATGTTTTTAAATATGGGAAATATGTTGATTTTGAAAAATTTACTAAGGGGAGTTTGAAATACAATCATCCAATTGATCCAAACTTCATGTTGTAGTAATCATAGACTACAACATCATGTTTCTAGCAATATTGATCTTGGTTTTTAAAGATTTTTATTATTTTCCATGTATTAACAAAATAAATATTTATATATCTCAACTTGATAGAGATATATTTATTTTAAATTTTTTGATTAAATTTTTCTTCTTTAATAAAGATAAATTTTTTATGGTGAGTCACATTTAAATAACATCATTTATGTGTTGTGTTACATGAGTCAAGTAATAAAAATTGATAATAAAACTACTTCACTTGACTCATACCATATCCAAATTTGGTGTCATTGATTAGGTTATGTAAAAAAAATTTCCCACTAAATTTCACCATGATGTAAATTTAGATTCTTTTGACCTAAAAAAAATTGTTTATATTAAATATGTTTAAAATAGAAAAAGGCCAAAGCCCCATTTTATATAAAATTTGTAAGGTTTGAAGTGCTTCTTGAATTAGTTTATACGTATTTATGAGTACTATTTCTTGTTAAAGCTAGGGTCGGTACTTTTACTTTATAAATATTACTGATTATTTTAGTATAAATGGGTTTGTCTAGTTAATGAGGTACAAGACAGATTCCATTGAGTAATTTGTGGAATACAATAGTAATTTTCAGAACCATCTTCATAAGAAGATTACAAACTCTAATAAGACTTTGTTGAGAATATCTTAATCTGGACTTCATTGAATATTTATGATAGTTTGAGATTTTATATCAACTCACTCTTCCTTATACACCTCAATGGAACAATGTATGTGAAAGGAGGAACCACACCCTGTTGAACATTGTGAGATCAATGATGAGTCATACGATAAATTCATTATAAATTTAGGGATAATAATTATTAATAGTGTCATACATACTAAACTGAGATCCAACTAAATAAATATGGTATTCCATACCTTATATGGAGTAGTAATAAATTGGTGTTATCATACTTACACTTATAGTATTGGGAATAATTTCTTAAAGCCACATTAGGAAACAAGACATAGGAAACAAATACACCAATATATCATACCCCAAGTAAACAGGGTTATATTACCTATAATACCCTTAAGAAAAAAAAGATACCATAGAAATACAATCCATATTCCTTGTGAGGATTAAAATCTCTAAATTTTATATTGGGAGAATGATAGACATTGATGATGACCAGGATTAAGGTATAAAAGATATGGCATATAAATATATTCCATAAACTCCCATAGAATAAAATTTTCTAAAGACACCACCACTGCATAGAATTACAAGAGACGATAGAAAAATCATAGTAGTATTTTTTTTCTAGTCACCAAGGATGTTGAATCATTATTAGTTGACCATAATGACCCTCTAACATATAAGTACATATTAAGTGATACAAATTTTGTTATGAGTAAAGAGGCCATAAATTCTATAATGGATTTAATGCACCTCAACCAAGTTTTTATTTTGGTAAATCCTCTATTGTATATAAAGAAATGTTTTTGTAAATAACTATTCTTGAAGAAAATATACAGGGAAAGAAAAGTTATTACTTATATGGATTCCTTTTTTTAAAAGGTTTCAAATAAAGAAAACACATAGATTATGAAAAAACAATTGCACCATTTTCAATATGGAATCCATCAAAATTTAACTTTTCATTAGGGCTTACCATGACTATGAAATTTTTAAAATGGATGAAAAAATATATTTTATGTAACATACCAAGTAATTAATGAATAAAAGATATTTTTTCTATGCCTATTAATGAATTAGATAGTGTTTTAGAGGCTTAAAATGAAAATAAACCCAATCTTAAGCATGGAATACACTAATATTTTTTAAAGGATTGTTTGTTTAGCCTTTTGATGGCAAACCATTTTAAAATCTATCTTTTGAAAATTTAATAATCTATTTTTGTCAAAATAAACTTATTCTTTATGATTGGGACATCAAAATTTACTTTGTGTGAATTTTTGGTATTTTTCTGACAATGTTCATTTTTTTATGAATAGTGAAAAATACTGTATTTTACATCAAAACTGCTTTTTAATCTACTTTATTTATATGATTAGATTATCTTTTGAATTGGTTTTAAAGTTAAATTAGAATATATTTTTACCATTTAATCCAATGGTGGTCATTAGGATTAATTTCACTTTGGAATTGGGCATAAACTAATGCCAAACTTTTCATAGATATTGTTTCAAAAAAAACCCGCTATTTGTTTTGACAACGGGAATTATTTTTAAATCAATTATTGAAATTTATGTGTTTAGAATTTGGTAAAATTGATTAGATATTTGGAATTAGAAGGTCCAAATTATTTAATCAATACTCTTTTGTTTTTGGACATTATGAATAGTAACGACGGTAATTATCTTTAATTATCTTGATTAATGAGTAATCAGGTAGTTAAGGATAATAAAATGATATCATAATAATACAAAAAGACCAAAACATGTGTCCTAAAGCTACTGGTTGTCTCATGGTTGACCGTGGGATGCCTTGTGCCAAACTTTGGGGCCCCATGGAATCACGTTTGTGAGAAAGTGACTTTTTATCTTTTTATTTTTAAAGAATGTTAAATGTGACAAAGAATGTATCACCTAAGTAAAATATTTTTAATTTTGTCTACATAAATGATATTTTGGACTATAAATATTCATTAGAAATCTAAAAAAAGTTCCTATATAATGATATTTTTTTTATAATTTTTAGACATTAAATTTATTAAATTATTTATGACATCATGATGATGCAGCGATTACCTCATTAATAAAGGATTTAAATAAAATGGAATGATAATGTGAAATATTTGACCTACACATGTCCAAAACCTATTGTATGGGTGGATTTAGAACCCTTATCACCTTACCCTCGAATTATATCAATATGGGACCTTTTGAATCCGAAAATCATTTTCAAATAAAGTATCATTTCTTTACTTTCCAAGAGTGCCCCTCCTCTCCTCTTATAAAAGGCCCCCACCTATACCTGCTTACCCAACACACCCAAAGCCTTTGGCTCAGCCAAACCCTGCCCATTTTGTCTCTCCACATCCCTCTCTTACTTATTGAAGCCTCACTTTGGGCAGAAGTCTTCCCAAGGAAGCCTTTGAGCTGAAACCAAAGGGAGTTACCCGATTTTAAGGTAATGTCTTCACTTGAGTCCTTTTGTTTTATTTTTCTTCTCCAACCCCCTAAAATATTTTATTCATTTCTTTTGTAACAACTCCAGTATCTTAAATATACTAAGATGTTGTTATAAGAAGGATTCGAGCTACACTAACACACACCTACATCTAATGGTTAAAGGACATACTATTTCCGTGGATGGTGAATTTATGCCTCCCGAAACGATGATTGTTCAACATTCTTTTAACACCTTCAAAGGTGGTCATTAAGATGTCACTATATTTATATATGATATATAATATGTTTATGTTTTCCTTAATCTTCTGTATTTTTCATTTTGGGAATACCTTTATGGTTTCCATTATGGGTAAACGTGATATCTTCATTTAAGGAAGTGCGGACTACCGCCCCCTCAAAGTGATTTGATTCGTTAAATACCATATGTGGGACGTATAAAAGATGGAACTATGATATTATATATGATATTATACTGGAATTATAATATACCTTTATATCATTATGATTCCATTCTATAAAATACGAAATAGAGATGAAAGTAGCGTTCATACATACGTACGGCTTACCGTCTCCATGAACGGTGCATTTCATTTCTTACCTCTAAATGATTATGTAATATTATAAATGCATGTATATACTGGATATATATGATATATACATCATGATTATAATTCTGGATATAATGGATACATGAACAACTTGTAATTATAAAGGGTTTATTTTTGACTCAAGTACCAATGATCATTAAAACGACCGATATTAACTTAAATAATTACATAGTGTTCATGTCATGGAAATAAGTGATATAAAAGGAATAATGAACTTGAAAAAGGTTCTTAAGCAAGAAGAAATTAACTCAATTTTATTATTCAGGACATTAAAGAACAATCGAGTCAAGTCGGACTCAAGGTATGGGACTTCATCTCAATCTCCTTTCATTGAGGCATATTTTGTTTTATACACAACTTTCTTTTATACGGTGTATAAAACCCTTTGACTTTTATGTTTATTCAAAAGGAATTTTTTTTATACGAAGCGTTTACTAAATGAAAAAATATTATTTTTTTGTCGTACTTATGCGGCGACAACGACTTCTCCACCGCCGTGAACATTATTTGAGTTTCGGCTTCCTCTACAAGCCCTACCTTTTTTTAAAAGAAAAATAAATACCATGTTTTACTTTTCTTTTATTTTGGTATTGAAAATGGTTTTCATAATGTTTTTATATCAATGTGTTGTATTGATATCTTGTGATTGAAAGGTGGAAATGTTATGTTTCCTTTATGCATGTTTTATGTGATATGATTATGTTGAGGTTCTAGGGAATTATTATGAAGATGGGTGGTTCCGTGATAAACTAAGGGCGGGTGAGCCAGATATAGCTCTCCAATGCATTGGGTAACACGAAGGAGTGAAACATTAAGGTTTCTCCAAATAGATTTAGGGAATATACTATGATGAGTATTCCAAATGTAACCAAGAGGGTTACTCCCTACGTAAGAATGTTATGAATGCCTCAAGTTACCTTTATGTCTTATGATTTCTATGATTTATTCATGATTTGATGAGGTATGTTAAAGTGCTTATGTTTTATGGGTAAAGTATGATTTCATTCTTATGTATATATGTACCCATGTTTTCTTTCCATATTTTTATATCCCTTACTGAGCTTTTTATGCTCATCCCATGTTTTTTTGAAATGTTTTTTACAGGTCAAGGAAAAGGTACATGATATGATGATTGTCTCAAGGAAGTGTCAAGAAAGAATCCATGTTTTATTTTAAATATGTTTCCATTTATGGGAAATAATAATACTATCTTTATGTAACCAATTTGTTTATATGTGGAATGTAATGCAAGTTTTATGATCTAATTCTCTAAAACTATAAACCTGAAAA
Organism: Viscum album; assembly: GCA_963277665.1. NCBI lineage: Eukaryota > Viridiplantae > Streptophyta > Magnoliopsida > Santalales > Viscaceae > Viscum > Viscum album. The sequence continues at coordinate 928,466,618 of OY728150.1, read as the reverse complement.
GATCCTCAATGTGTAATCTTGTAATAACTCAAGATTAAGTAAGGTTTAAGGCTGGGTCCTTATAGTTGGTATCAGAGGTCGGTTTAGATAACTTTAGGAGTTAGAATTCTTTTAAATGATTATCCAAAAATATTTTTTTATGGTCAAATTGAAATGATATTCCATTTGAAGATTACCATGTTGCTTCGCCTAAGATATTTCAGTGTTAAGAATGGTTTTTCATAGAGGAAACAGAATAGCTTTTCTAGGAAGGCATACAGAGGGAAATGATCTTTCAAATCAGTATCGTGAGATGGTCAGAATCAGAACTAAACATTTTGTTGCAGTGATGGCTCAGTTGGCTCAGGTGAAAATTGTTGGTTGTTTTTATTGATGATATTTTGGTGTTTTCTAAAAGTAAAAAGGAGCATGAAAGACATTTAAGGGTTATTTTGAAAACCTTAAAAGAAAAGAAATTGTATGGGAAATTCAGAAAGTGTGAGTTTTGGTTGAAAAAAAATTCTTTCCTTGGTCACATTGTTTCTAAAGATGGTATAACTGTTGATCCTACAAAAACAAAGGTTTTTGAAGAATGGATATGACCCACAAATATAACAGAGATTCGTAGTTTCCTTGATTTGGCAGGCTATTACCAAAGGTTTGTTAGAAATTTTTCACGGTTATCTAGTCCGATGACTAAGCTAACTCGGGAGGGTGTTAAGTTTATCTGGACAAAAGAATGTGATGATTGCTTTCAGGAATTGAAAAGAAGATTGGTGAATGCTTCAGTTTTGGCACTACCTTCCAGGAATGGTGATTTTGTTATCTACAGTGATTCTTAGTTGAAGGGACATGGATGGGTCCTAATGCAAAATGATCAGGTAATTTCTTATGCTTCACGATAGTTGAAAGCTCATGAAGTAAATTACCCTACACATGATTTAGAATTAGCTGCTGTTGTTTTCGATTTAAAAACTTGGAGGCATCATTTTGATGGAGTAAAGTGTGAAATATATACTGATCACAAAAGTTTAAAGTATATATTCACTCAGAAAGAGTTAAACATGAGACAGAGGAGATGGCTGGAATTAATCAAGGATTATGATTGTACAATTCATTACCATCCAGGAAAAGAAAATAAAGTGGTTGATGATTTGAGTAGAAAAAGTAATGCATCATTAGAAATGTTGCGTTTGGAACGTGATCCTTTGGGTAAGGATTTGATGAAATTTGGAATAGAAGTTGTTGGTGCAGGAATTTCTTCTGTTTTGTTTCAGGTATTAGTGAGATCATCTCTATCAGACAGAATCGAGTAAGCACAAAAGCAAGATAGTGAGTTGCAGAAAAAGGTAGAGTTGGTTCAGAAGGGTAAGTTGCATGAATTCAACATTGATAATGATTGCGTTTTGAGATTTGGGAAGAGATTGTGTGTGCCTTGTGATTCACAGTTGAACAGAGAGTTGTTATGTGAAGCTCATAGTTCTCCGTTTTCAGTTCATCCTGGCAGTACTAAGATGTACAGAGATCTGCGGGAGTATTACTGGTGGGATGGAATGAAAAGAGATATTGCTAATTTTACTGTGAAGTGTTTGACAAGTAAACAGGTTAAAGCAGAGCGGCAGTTACCGAAAGGGATGCTTCAGCCTTTACCAGTGCCAAAGTGGAAATGGGAGAATATATCCATGGACTCTGTTGTGGGATTACTGAAGACATCTCGAGGTAATAATGCAATCTGGGTTATTGTTGATCGCTTGACTAAATCTTCTCAATTCCTTGCTATAAGAGATACTTTTTCGCTAGATCAACTTTCCCGTTTGTATCTTAAAGAGATATCCAGGTTACATGGAGTTCCCCTCTCCATTATATCTAACCGTGATCCCATGTTCACTTCTAACTTTTGGAAAGTCCTTCAGAAGTCGTTGGGTACTGAATTAACTTTTAGTATAGATTTTCATCCTCAGTCAGATGGACCGTCAGAACGAACAATTCAGACTTCGGAAGATAAGCTACGTGATTTTTCGATGGATTATCAGGGAAGTTGGGACTGACATCTTTCTTTGGTTGAGTTTTCTTATAATAATAGTTTTCATTCCAGTATACAGATGGCACCATTTGAGGCTTTATATGGGAAGCGATGTCGAACTCTAGCTTTTTGGGATGAAGTGGGTGAAAGAAAGCTGATAGGGCCAGAATTGGTAGAAGAGTTGGAAAAAAAAGTTCAACTGATATAGAAACACATGAGAACAACTCAGATCAGGCAGAAGAGTTATGCGGACAACAGAAGGAAGGATCTATCTTTTGAGGTAGGTGATTATGTTTTTCTCAAAGTCTCACCATGGAAAAGTGTGATGCAATTTGGTAAGAAAGGAAAGCTGAGTCCAAGGTTCATTGGACAATATGAAATTCTGGAGAGAGTTGGATCAGTTGCATACTGGGTGGCTTTACCTCCGAGTTTATCTCAGGTACACAATGTTTTTCATGTTTCGATGCTGAGAAAGTACATGCCAGATCCATCTCATGTTTTGAGTCCATAGGTAGTTCAGCTGGAAGAGAACCTATCTTATGAGGAACAACCGGTCTAGATTCTTGACCACAGGGAGCATGTGTTATGGAATAAGGTGATTCATCAGGTAAAGGTTTTGAGGAAAAACCACAAGATTGAAGAGGCAACATGGGAATCTGAAAATGCAATGAGGTATAAGTACCCCCATTTATTCGATAAGTAAATAAATTACGGGGACACAATTTTCTAAAGGGGGGAACGATGTAACATCCCAAGTAAGTAATGAATAATAGATATTTTTATATATGTCTATTAATGAATTAGATAGTGTTTTAGAGGCTTAAAATGAAAATAAATCCAATCTTAAGCATGAAATATACTAATATTTTTTAAAGGATTGTTTTACTGCCTTTTGATGGCAAAAATTTTTTAAATATATATTTTGACAATTTTATAAGATATTTTTGTCAAAATAAACTTATTCTTTATGATTGGGACATCAAAATTTACTTTGTGTGAATTTTTGGTATTTTTCTGACAATGTTCATTTTTTTATGAATAGTGAAAAATACTGTATTTTACATCAAAACTGATTTTTAATCTACTTTATTTATATGATTAGATTATCTTTTGAATTGATTTTAAAGTTAAATTAGAACATATTTTTACAATTTAATCCCATGGTGGTCATTAGGATTAATTTCACTTTGGAATTGGGTATAAACTAATTCCAAACTTTTCATAGATATTATTTCAAAAAAAACCCGCTATTTGTTTTGACAACGGGAATTATTTTTAAATCAATTATTGCAATTTATGTGTTTGGAATTTGGTAAAATGGATTACATATTTGGAATCAGAAGGTCCAAATTATGTAATCAAGACTCTTTTGTTTTTGGACATTATGAATAGTAACAACGGTAATTATCTTTAATTATCTTGATTAATGAGTAATCAGGTAGTTAAGGATAATAAAATGATATCATAATAATACAAAAAGACCACAACATGTGTCTTAAGGCTACTGGTTGTCTCATGGCCGACCATGGGATTCCTTGTGCAAAACTTGGGGGCCCCATGGAATCACTTTTGTGAGAAAGTGACTTTTTATCTTTTTATTTTTAAAGAATGTTAAATGTGACAAAGAATGTATCACCTAAGTAAAATATTTTTAATTTTTTCTACATAAATGATCTTTTGGACTATAAATATTAATTATAAAGCTAAAATATTTCCTACATCATGATATTTTTTTATATTTTTTAGACATTAAATTTATTAAATTATTTATGACATCATGATGATGCAGCGATTACCTCATTAATAAAGGATTTAAATAAAATGAAATGATAATGTGAAATCTATGATCTACACATGTCCAAAACTTATTGGATGGGTGTATTTCTAACCCTTATCACCTTACCCTCAAATTATATCAATGTGGGACCTTTTGAATATGAAAATCATTTTCAAATAATGTAACATTTTTTTACTTTCCAAGAGTGCCCCTCCTCTCCTCTTATAAAAGGCCCCCACCTGTACATGCTTACCCACACTCCCAAATAATTTGGCTCGGCCAACCCCTGCCCATTTTGTCTCTCCACATTCCTCTATTACTCTTTGAAGCCTCACTTCGGTAAGAAGTCTTCCCAAGGAAGCCTTTCAGCTCAAACCAAAGGGAGTTACCCGATTTTAAGGTAATGTCTTCACTTGAGTCCTTTTGTTTTATTTTGCTTCTCCAACCCCCTGAACTCTTTTATTCATTTCTTTTGTAACAACTCCAGTATCTTAAATATACTAGGATGTTGTTATAAGAAGGATTCTAGCTACACATACACCCACCTACATCTAATGGTTAAAGGACATACTGTTTCCGTGGATGGTGAATTTATGCCTCCCGAAACGATGATTGTTCAACATTCTTTTAACACCTTCAAAAGTGGCCATTAAGATGTCACTATATTTATATATTATATATAATATGTTTATGTTTTCCTTAAGCTTCTATATTTATCATTTTGGGCATACCTTTATGGTTTCCATTACGGGTAAACGCGATATCTTCATTTAAGGAAGTGCGGACTACCGCCCCCTCAAAGTTATTTGATTCGTTAAATATCATATGTGGGACGTATAAAGGATGGAACTATGATATTATATATGATATTATACTGTAATTATAATATACCTTTATATAATTATGATTCCATTCTATAAAAAACGAAATAGAAATGAAAGTAGCGTTCATGCGTACATACGACTTACCATCTCCATGAACGGTGCATTTCATTTCTTACCTCTAAATGATTATGTAATATTATAAATGCATGTATATACTGGATATATATGATATATACATCATGATTATAATTCTGGATATAATGGATACATGAACAAATTGTAATTATAAAGGGTTTAATTTTGACTCAAGTACCAATGATCGTTAAAACGACCGTTATTAACTTAAATAATTACATAGTGTTCATGACATAAAAATAAGTGATATAAAAGGAATAATGAACTTGAAAAAGATTCTTAAGCAAGAAGAAATTAACTCAAGTTTATTATTCAGGACATTAAAGAACGATCGAGTCAAGTCGGACCTGAGGTATGGGACTTCGTCTCAATCTCTTTTCATTGAGGCATATTTTTTTTATACACAACCTTCTTTTATACGGTGTATAAACCCCTTTGACTTTTATGTTTATTCAAAAGGAATATTTTTTATACAAAGCGTTTACTAAATGACAAAAGAGAATGTTTTTGTCGTACGTATGCGGCGACAATGAGTTCTCCGCCGACGTGACCATTATTTGAGTTTCGTCTTCCTCTACAAGCCCTACCTTTTTTTTAAAGAAAAATAAATACCATGTTTTACTTTTCTTTTATTTTGGTATTGAAAATGGTTTTAATAATGTTTTTATATCAATTTGTTTTATTGATATCTTGTGATTGAAAGGTGGAAATGTTATGATTCCTTTATGCATGTTTTATGTGATACGATTATGTTGAGGTTCTTGGGAATTATTAAGAAGACGGGTGGTTCCATGATAAACTAAGGGCGGGTGAGCCTGATATAGCTCTCAAATGCATTGGGTAACGCGAAGGAGTGAAACGTTAAGGTTTCTCCGAAGAGATTTAGGGAATATACTATGATGGGTATTCCAAACGTAACCAAGAGGGTTACTCCCTATGTAAGAATGTTATGAATGCCTCAAGTTACCTTTCTGTCTTATGATTTCTATGATTTATTCATGATTTGATGAGGTATGTTAAAGTGCTTATGTTTTATGGGTAAACTATGATTTCATTCTTATGTATATATGTACCCATGTTTCCTTTCCATATTTTTATATCCTTTACTGAGATTTTTATGCTCATCCCAAGTTTTATTGAAATGTTTTTCACAGGTCAAGGGAAAGGTACATGATATGATGATAGTGTCAAGGAAGTGTCAAGAAAGAATCCATGTTTTATTTTAAATATGTTTCCACTGATGGGAAAGAAGAATACTATCTTTATGTAACCACTTTGTTTATATGTGGAATGTAATGCAAGTTTTATGATCTAATTCTCTAAAACTCTAAACCCGAAAAGATCCTCAATGTGTAATCTTGTAATAACTCAAGATTAAGTAAGGTTTAAGGCCGGGGCCTTATACTTTATTAATTGGAACTTTTAAGAAAATTTCTACATTAAACAACCCAAGGGTTTGTGACACCAAAAAATGTCAACAAGATGTGGAAATTACAAATATACATTAATATATTGAAAAATCATCCATTTCATAGAATATTTTTCTTGAGGAAACCACAACAAAATTTTGTTCATAAATAAAAAATGTGAGCCTTGTGTCTATAAGAGGTTTAGTTAGAATTAGTTCTTTTTCATAATATTTTATGTCAATAAAATAATATTAATTGGAAAATAAATACCAATATTAATGTTTATCATGACTTGGTTAAATAAGTGATTATCCATGAATTACATAGATGATCAAACATATAATATTGGGATCAATATCCATGTTGATAGATCTAAGAGTCTTTTTGTCCAAAGAAAATGTACATATATTGATATGATACAAAAGAGATTCAATGTGGAATTTTGTAGGAGGTGATTATTTCTGATATCACAAGGCATTGAAAAATCAAGGGAATTTTTTCCTCAAACACGCATGGAAGGGAAAATGTTGACAAGTATTTGAAACATTTTAGCGATTGGGACTGTTATTTATGGTGTGATATATACTGGGATAGATGTCCCATATGCCTTCAGTATATTAGTAACATAATAAGTTGACCTGAGTAACTAGAATTGGAATAATGTCTAGAAAATCCTTATGTATTGAACATATACTAAGGATATGTTCTTGGTATATGGATTATATGATGAACTCGCCATCAGATGGATATTTAGATAAAATATTACAAAAATATAAATAAATTTTTAAATCATATATAGGATGCATATTTACTTTTAATTGAGGTTCAATTATATGTAAGACCTTAAACTTGTCTATGCTCATAAATTAAATAGTAGAGGTTAAGTATATTAGTGGTTATAATGAATATAATGAATAGGCGTGGATAAAAATATCATCTAAGAGCTTGACATGGTACCTAGTATTAAAGATCCTATCACACTCCATTTTGATAATACTATAGTGGTGGTAATTTCCAAGGATACAAGGTTACATAATTAGTTGAAGCATATATTTTATAAGTATCATATCTTGAGTAATATTTCTAAGAGAGTTGAAGTTTCAGTGAATAGAATATCCATAGAAGACAACATGGAAAGAACCCTTGACTAATTTCTTAACTCAGTAAGAACATGGTAATTATGTGTTCTCTATAAGTCTGAGAGTTTTAGGTAGTTGTCTCTAGTCCAAGTGGGTGTTTTTTGGAGATATTGAAACAACTATTTTTTACTTTGATTACATGAATATTTTATGATTTTAATGTTAATGAAGTTTCATATTACATATTGTTCATTGTGCTATTTGTATTCTATATAATAATTTTCTAGAGTATTTTTAGCATTTATAGGTTCATAGAAGATCCCTTGAATGATGAGAATGTTGAAATTCAATGATAATATTCTTAAATAAAGTTATAATGTTGGATAACATTCTATGATATGGAACCTACTATATATACTATCATGTGACATAACTCAAAATTGAATGAAACTTCTTCCCATTATGTTCACACATTGTATTATTCAATATGGGAGAATATTAGAATAGACCAACAGAAAGAAATTCCACAGTTTTTGGTTTCATCCGATATTCCTTTCACCGTGAATGTGTAATTGTGATTTTATTGTAAGGATATTATCAATGCATGTCATGACTTGTGCACATAGATTTACTCACAAAAATTATGACCCCATAAGTTCATGGGATGTATGTTGTATTGGGTGTGTCATGAATGACATGTTATTAATGGATAAGTTGAGGAATTTTTTTTCACTTCCATATTTATGAAGTTGATATCTTAACCCTTTGATTATAATAGAACTATCACATTAAATTCCATGGTTGTGGTGTAACGATGTGTTTATTTTAGATAATCGAAGGAGTTATTTTGAATAGAGGTTGACGACATATATATGTACCTTATTTTATGAGATATTTTAAGAAAGGATTATATTACATAGTGATCATTTGTATCTGGTTATCAATGTTGTGACACTATGTTCTTTATCTTGGATGTCTTGACCCATTTGTAAATAGTAATCTCAGACCTCAAACATTTCGACCTAATTCTAATGAGAATGAATCCTGGAGTGTTACACATTAAATATTTACATTTATCCCAACTAAATTCAATTTGAGTTTAATTATCGTAATAAATATTATTCTAAAGATCAATGAATAAATTTTTTCATGTTTTGTATATCACATAAATTTAATTTATATTTATTAAATATATTTTGAATAAAATATAATTATTTGATATATTGGATATTTAATAAATATTCATTTTTTATTTTTTTATAGAGAATTTATGTATGAATTAAAAAAATTATTTAGGTATACAATAAATGGTGGGAATTTGGATAGGAATAAAATGGTTTCTATTGAAAATCAATAATTTAAAAGGTAAAAAAATAATATTTATCACTACGCCAGTTTTCTAACACCATAAAATAATGATATTATTATTATTATTATATGGCCTTGGGTTTGATAAATATTATTATATAATATTATGGAGGGTATGCAATAAAATAATATTTTAACCTAAACCCATGATATATAAATATATGGTAATGTATATTGTATGCGGTTAATAAATAATTGAATACATGATAATTGAGAATCGTTGCACACAATGGACTTATCTATTGAATTTTTCCTTCTCTCCTTCTCTCAAGAATGAGAAGAATTATTTCATTCTTGAAAATCCTGAAGCTGTCGAGATGAAAAAAAAGACAACTGATCTATTGTGCTACCACTTGGTGTTCCATATGTGATTTTTAAGAGATCAATGAAACATATTTGGATCACTTCTAGAGGGATTCTACATTTGGATTATATAAGGGAAATAAAGGTAATCCAAAAAGTGTTTCAGATGATCAACCTCTTCATCATAAAAAAATCCATATATCATGAATTCCTTCTTCAGATCTAATATAAATTTAATATGAAAAGAACTTCTCTAGTTTATAGATTCTCATATGTTTACATTTTATGGGAAAATTCCTTGGATTACGCAATTTACTTCATGAATAATTTTGGAATTATCCATCCAATAAAAAAATTATTTATGGTTTATCACCCACTATGATGCTTCCACAATACCTATAAATTTCATTTCTAACGGCTGATGAGTTTTGATGGTATTTTTTTAGTGTGGCTAGAGTGGAGTGACAGACATAATGATGGAAATAGTTAAGTTGGTGCTTGAGGAGAAGCATAGATCAATCTATATGACGGGGAGTGCACCAAATTCCATTTTATTGTGTGACCCATGTGATGATTGGAATCATGGTAATTTCCAAGGATCAAATTTATATATGATGATAACAGTTGTTAATTGATGTTTCAAGAAGGTGTTTGGTAATGATAAAGATGATTTTCCCAAAAATTTAATTTGGTAGTGGATTGAGGAAGAGACGTGATGTAGTTCCCCAGAGATGGTAGGGTTATGGCCATAGTAACGCTTGATATTGTTTTTGGTAAGAATAGACAAAAATACACATGAGTTGGTGGATAGTTTCATTTAAAAACAATAAGATAAATTAAGATTAATCCACTATTATGTTGTGATGCAATATTTTTTTCATCAAATAGACTGGGTAAAGAAAAAATGATCTTTAAGAGAAATAAAAAATATAGTTTTTTGGGGAACAATGATCTTATATTAAACTCCAACAACGTTTTCTTCATGAGCTTATTGATTTTCACTAAACAATTCTTTTTTACCATGGACTTCATCAACTTACTGATGATAGTTGATACCATATAAAATTCTAGTTATTTTACAAAAAACTCAACATCTAGATATTAGTAAGAGAAGCTGGAACTCCACCATTACATAGTTAAATAATTTGACACATAAAATGAAATACATATTATGTTGATGTTTAAGTTTCATTAAAAAATTTGTAGTAGAAACAAGAAAATTATGTATTTTTTCCTTTATTGATTAATATATTTGAGTTATTATAACTCTGAAGAAATCCTTATTTCAAAAGATCTTCAAGGAATATAATAATGAAAGAATAATTTTTCACTATAGTTGTATGGACACACATCAATACATTATAACATTTATGACTCAAAAGTGTAGTCTTTGAAGCATTGATGAATGGAAAAAGAAATATAGGACTGTACAGTAGGATTTTTAAATATTAATTCTTTCTATTTTATCATTTTATTATTGTAATGACCCAATGTTTTATCAATCAAAATTACCTTCTTATAAATGTAACAACCCAATGTTTAATCAATGGAAATTACCTTATTATAATTATGTCATATAATCACATGAAATCACAACATAATGAACTAATAAGTACTATGTGACCTTTAAACACAATATTGCCACTTCTGTGATTCGAATTTCAAAAACCTGACATACACGGTTGCGATCAGCAAGATGATTAATGTCTTACAAGAAAAACATAATTTTTTTGTGAATAATAACCTACCCTTATGAATAGTAATATGCCCTTTATGAATATAAAATCATCCAAAATAATAGTAACCTCACCCATGAATTTATAAATAAAATTTTGGCATCTTATAAGTTATAATATAAGCACAGTAAAAGTATTGGTATTTTTGTAAGTCATAAAAGATTAATTACAATTAATTAATTAATTTAAAAGAAAATTTATTTTCTTAAAATGTGTTCTAAAATTAAAAATATTTTGTTTCGTTTGGATTTAATATAATTTTATCTGACCACATGTAATTTTTGAAATCATTATAAAATCAGTTATAGTTTTAAAATAAGTATTTTTCAATTAAATTGTGATTTTAATTAAAAACTAACATAAAAATATTTAGAATATTATTTTTAGAATTTGGATTTCATTTTTTTTCTATATGTTGAAAAATGGTTAGGGTTATTTTTTGGGATTTCTCTAATATACATGAATTTTTTTTGAGTAGTAAAATATTATAATTTACGATAAATGATAAATAAATTAATTTTTTCATCATGCTTGAGTCATGGATGATGTAAATGTCCATTGGTTTTAACTCACATGAACAAAATTATTTTTTTCATTACTACCTCTTATCTTATGTAAAAATAATATACTAATGATAAAAATATTAAGAAAACCCTTCTCCCCTCCACTGTAAAAACCACCCACACTTCCCTCTTATCTTCCCTCCTCTCAAGCCTCGTGACATCCCTAAATTCGGCCCAAATATTTCCCAAAGATCATCCACCACATCTTTTAGCCCTTGTTCTTCTCAGAAGACCAAATCCTCTCCCATTAAGAGGATCTCAAGGAAGATTAAATCAAGAGGTAAATTCCTCTTTTCTTTTCTTTCATTTTCTTTTCATGTTCCTTTATTCCCTTTTCTTTGCTAACCTCTCATCATCTAAATGTTTGGAAAAATATAGTACCATAAATTTACTGTAATTTTGTTATAATAATTAAATAATTCATTATCATATCTCATTTTCCCTTCTTTTATTTGAAACAAATGAAAACACTATCCGAGATGTGTTAATTTACCACATTCAAGGATAACAGGTTATAAATTTCTATTACCATCTTCAAATATGGTCATGAAACCATTTTTTAGGTTGAACAAGAATAGTAAATATTTATTTTATTTTATGTGATATTTTAGAATCTTTTTTCACACATGATGTAAAATAATAATACAAAACGTGTTAATTATGACCAAAATCGCCAAATTAATCCAAGTGTTTATCATTAATGTTTTATATAATGATTCACCTTTAATACAAATAACCAAATGAATTTTATAACCATGTAATAATATTAATGTTCGGTAATATCATATAACTTCAATTCTGGAAAACCATTCTCATCTTTCATGTTTATCCAAACATGAATATATGTTAACCAATAATTAAAACCAAGGAACCAAATGCTCCCAAACAATGAAATTGAACCTCTTAACTCATCAAAAAGAACATGGATGAACTTAATAAGGTTATAATAAATCAATAAAATGTAGTGGATATTTTGGAATTATTAATTATTTAACCTAATTTGGTTATTCATTTCATTAAGATCAAACTAAGAACACCATCATACTTAAGGTAAGTGATACCCTCTTTCTCATATTTATTAAAGAATATCCACTTTGTTATGTCTTTTTATGTATATTTCCTAATGATGGGGTATGATTTATCACCTCCATAATACTTCATTCATTATGTATAAAATTAGATAAACCCATTTCTATCTCAATAATCCCTCCTCTGTACACCCGGTACCATATCGATATTCCATAAGGGATTCTACCCAAACCTCCTACATTCCTTTGTGTTGCTCTATATTTATTTTTATCCAAATGAAGTTGTATTTTCTTTTAATATAAAACTTATCCCTACTGTGTATAATCTCAAATATCATGTTTCAATATCCATACCTAATTCTCTTTTTTGGATGTACATGTTTTTTAAAGGATCCTATCCTCAATACTTCCTGATAAGCAAACCTGTTTTATGGGAAATTCTTGAAATCCTACCTAATTTCAAGTACACTATATGATCTATTTTTAAGAAACCTTTATATTTATAAAAACAAACTTTTTATCTTGAAAACCTTCTTGTTTCACTTATTGTTTTATATAAAAGATTATTCTCTTTTTTATTTTAAATGATCTTTGATATTTTTATAAGACCGCACTAAAATGTTATAATTTTAAAGTTTCTAAAAAACGAATTTACATGTTATCACATAAATTTGACACTAATTATTTTGATATATGCCTGTTATAATTTATAAATTTTCATTATTGATCTAATTCCTTTTTCTCATGAACACTTGTATGATATGCCCATTCAATTATTCTTTATTGCTGGATTACGATACCCATTTCTTTCCATGGGTACCCTTATGTTTATGTATGATTGATTATTCATGATTATTTATGTGGAAATACTATCCATGAACATTTTAATATGGGTTTTTTCAGATATAATTCCAATTCATTGGGTAATGTTAAGTCGCATGAGACATTTTGTACAATAGTCATGGCGGTTAGCCTTGACTCGTGCTACCATGTGCAATGGTCTGGGTGGTTAACAATGACTTGTGTTCCTCTATTTGCAAAGAGCCTTGAATCATGATAAAGTTGTGTTTTATATTTATTCCACATTATTATGAATCCATGTTTAAATGATACCATTTTTATATGTAATTATTTCAAATGTTCTATTCCTTTTTATAACATTGTGAAATGCCTTCTAGCCCATGTACTAATGCTTTATTACTATGATTTTTACCTAATTGGGATTTTATCTTATCCCTTTGTTCATGTTATCCCCATTTTAGCCTACACATATGTATGGCCACAATGTAACATAGGATATCACTGTTGATATTAAATAAAAAGTTATTTTTATAATATTTTATTATGTACCGAGTCTTATAAGACATTGGACTTTATGATCATTTTCTTGTAATTTGATGTTTAATTATACTTAAAATCATGTAATGATATATGTAAAAGGATAGGGTTTCTACAGTTGGTATCAGATGATGGTCTAGTTATTTTTGGATATTATGAATAGAGCACTTTAGTAAAAACTATAATGATGAGACTAAGTATAAGAAAACAACCATAAAGTTTGGCAAATATTGAGTAAATGGTTTATCAAGAAAATACATCCCTGTATGGATACAAATAGGTAGAGATGGATCTATCACAAATGTATCTAGAGGTAAAACCCAAAAACACATCATTGAGCTAGACTCTGATGGGAATTTGTGCATGACAACGAGCCTTTCTGCACTCCGGGTTTGACACTCCTGGGGGATATTATTTGGTAAATTAATCATCTTGGTAAAAAATATTATTAAGAGAATAAAAAAATCCCTTCAGAATATATGTTATGAAATATATCAAGGAAAACCTAGATTTAAACCTAGGAAATCACAAGTTTGTATATACTTTCCCTTTAAAATTTTATCCTCTTAGGTTCAAGTTTTCTTTTTTTCGCAATAGCTATATATTAAATCCCTATAATTGAACATTATTTTTCTTAGTTAATGAAGGGAAATAGAAGAACACATAACAACTATAAATGTGATAGGGAATGTAAATATTACATTAATGATATACCAAATATGATGGGATAGGGTGCTCAAAACATCATGACAGTACGTGCTCAGCTGGCATAAGTTATGAATAATAACTTGAATCACATGGAACAGCCTCTTCACAAAAGGAAAGAGAAAGATGTCGTAGAATCTTTCATGCAGAAAATGACTACCTTTTTTGGTGGGTCTTCTGATCCCCTCCTTGTGGAACAGTGTATTAACTCCATTGAAATGATATTCTCTATCCTTTAGTACTCAGGACAAGAGAATGTTCTGCTAGCAGTCTACCATTTTTATGGGTACGATGATCAGTGGTGGAAACTGATCAAGAATATGAATCCCAATAATGAAATTGATTCCGTGTATTTGGATTAATTCAAGAGTAAATTCTTAAATAAATATTTGCATTGATCCCTCCATCTCAAGATGGAAAGAGAGTTCCTCAAACTCAAGTAGAAGGAAGATGAGTCATTCAGGGCGTATGAAGAAAACTTTACAAGGATTTCAAGGTACGCCTCTGGCTTTGTCATGAACACTGAAATCAACATGGATTTCTTCATTATCATACTAAATCCAATTCTAATAAAATCATTGAAGATTTGAGACTTTAACATCTATGAAAAGATTTTCGGTTGTTTCCTTAAGGTTGAAATGGAGATCAGAGACTGTTAGTGGTATTGTGGGCCCATCAACAAAAAGAAAAAAATGGAATCTAATGTGGGAGGTTCTATAAATAAATCACATGGTGGAAAGATGCTCGAACATCCCACGTGTAAATATTATGGGAATAAGCATCTGAGGAACTGTCTAAAGGGAACCAAGAATTGCATCAAATGTGAAAACAATAGACAACTGGAAAAAAATTCCGATGAGATATGAAGAATCTTAGTAATGTGGAAGATGAAAAGAAGATTCAAATAAACTCTCAGCTATTGGGGCAGTGTTATGACTTCAAGGAGCATGGGAATTATGAAAACAATTTCCCTAAGGAAAGGGTTTTCAGAGGAAATAGACAATAATCTGGAAGTCAACAAGTAAGGGATTATGTTGTTACTACTGCTGATGTGGATCCAAACAACAATGTGGTGACATGTACTCTAGTTATTCATTCAAAATAGAAAACAAAATATTTTATTATGGTTCTACGCATTCTTTCATATCTTGCAAGTTTAGTATAACTATTCAAACACCACCTCAAAATTTTGAGGATATATTATCTGTGAGAATAGAAAATGGGGAAATTATTACATCCAAGGTTTATAACTCCTCCCAAGTAAATGTTTCTAGGATGAACCTCCCAGAAAATCTTTTCATACATCATTTAGTGGAGTTTGTTGTTATCTTAGGCATGGATTGGAAATATTTATTCAAAGGAAACATCAAATATATGTAAATTTATATCACTCTCCACATCCCAAAGAATCCTATAATTGTTTACAAGTGTAAGGATGAAGAAGAATCTCATTTATAATCATTGTCTCAAGTGTGGATATTTATTCCTTATGAGAAAACATGTCTAGCTCAAATGATTGAGACAATGTAGAGAATCGTGCTTGAATACATGACCATCATGAGGGATTACATTGATGTATTCCATGAATAGTTTTCTAGGCTTCCTCTTCATTGAGAGGTTGATCTCTCAATTGAACTTATTCTGGGATCCCTACAGATATCAAAAAACAGCTTATAGAATGGCCTCTGTGGAGATGGAAATGCTAAAGAAGCAGTTACAGAAAAATTTGGAGAAGGATTTTATATTCCTGAGTGCTTCACCATGGGGTGTTCTAGTCCTCTTAGTCAAGAAGAAGTATTGATCAATTTTCCTTTTCATTGATAATTGTGATCTCAAAAAAATAACTATAAAAAACAAGTATCCCCTATCACGGATAGATGAATTGTTCGATCAGCTTCATAGGGCCAGTTATTTCTCAAAGGTGGACCTTCAGTCGGGATATCACCCATTAAAGGTGAGGAAGGAAGATATTCCCAAGAATTCCTTTCAAATGATGTATGGACATTATCAGTTCATAGTGATTCTATAAGGCCCCGACCTTAAACCTTACTTAATATTGAATTAAATGAATAATTCACATTTAGGATCTTTTCAAGTTTAGAGTTTTAGATAATTAGGACATAACTATTACATCTCAAAATATTACAAAGTAGTCACTTCTACTAAATTTATATAAAATAAAAACTCTTAAAAATAAACATGTCTAGTTCCATGTTTTAGATAGCATGACTTTCCCTTGATCCCATCCTTGACCCTATTCCACATTATGTCATATGAAATACATTTCAAAAAAACTTGGGGTGAGCATAAAAATCTCAGTAAGGGATACATAAAGAATGAAAACTCTTAGCTTTTCAAATCAACAAGTAAACCATGTATACTTTATCAAAGTAATACCATTCGCCTTTAGGAAGTAGTAAAAACTCTTCACTGAATAAAATATCATTACTTACCCTTTTGTAACCAAAAGATTACTATAAAACCCATATAAAGAACACATACATATAAAGGTAACTTGGACATAAACATACTTAAATGGAATAACCATACGGTCGACTTCCACACATATCACTTAATATAATAGCCATACGACTGACTTCCATACCCAATGCATTGGAGGTTATAAAGTAACCACCCATCCAAGTATTCGCGGTACCACCCGTCATATGGTTTATCACGTAACCACCCGTCAAATGTATAAGTACCATTATAAAATCATAATACATAAAACAAATATAATGGAAAGAAAACATTTCCACACTTTGATCACAATATATCACTAAAATATATTGACATAACAAATCCATTATAAAAACCATTTTCAATACCAAAATACATAAAAGAGTATATGGTATGTATTTCATTTTAAAAACATTGCGACTTATTGAGGAAGCCAAAGATCAAATAATACTCGCGGTGGAGGAAAAGGTCGTTGTCCCCGCGTATGTTAAAAGAATCATTCCTTTTTTTCGTCTAGTAAAATGATTCGTAAAAAAAGATTCTTTTTGTATAAAAGTAAAATTAAAAGGGGTTTATACACCGTATAAAAGAAAGTTGTGTATAAAACGAAATATGCCTCAATGAAAGGAGATTGAGACGAAGTCCCTTACCTCGGGTCCGACTTGACTCGATCGTTCTTTAACGTCCTGAATAATAAACTTGAGTTAATTTCTACTTGCTTAAGAACCTTTTTCAAGTTCATTATTCCTTTTATATCACTAATTTCCATGTTATAACCATTATTTAATCATTTAAGTTAATAATTTTTGTTTTGTCGATATTTGGTTCCTAAGTCGAAAGTGGACTTCTTACAAATTACATGTTGTTCCTGTGGTTAAAGGTTCATTATATCCAGAATGATATTCATGATTTGGATATCATATATATCATATATATCCATCATATACATGTATTTATAATATTACATAATCATTTAGAGGTAAGAAATGAAATGCACCGTTCATGGAGACGGTAAGCCGTACATACGCATGAACGCTACTTTCATTTCTATGTCATATTAATGGAATTAAAACTAAATGAGAGATATGTATATTTTAATTCCAGAATTATATTAATCATTTAGATGTAAAATACATCATATATATCCATTATATATATGTACTTATAATAGTACATTACAATTGGGGATAAGAAATGAAATGCACCATTCATGGAGACGGTAAGCCGTACGTACGCATGAACGCTACTTTCATTTCTATCTCATACTTTAATGGAAAGAAATAATAATTATATAAAGGTATATTATAATTCCATTATAACATCATATATAATAACTTTAAATCCATCCTTTATAAGTCCCACATATGGTATTAACGAATCAAATCACTTTGAGGGGGCGGTAGTCCACACTTCCTAAAATGAAGATATCACGTATACCCATAATGGAATCCATAAAGGTATGCCATAAATGAAAAATACAGAAGCTTAAGGAAAAAATAAACATATTATATATAATATATAAATATAGTGACATCTTAATGTCCACCTTTGAAGGTGTTAGAAGAATATTGAACAATCATCATTTCATGAGGCAGAAATTTTCCATCCACAAAAACAGTATGTTCTTTAACCATTAGATGTATGTGTGTGTAAGTGTAGCTCGAATTATTATTATAAAAACATCCTAGTATATTTAACATACTGGAGTTGTTACAAAATAAATGAATAAAAAGAGTTTATGGGGTTGGAGAAGCAAAATAAAACAAAAGAACACAAGTGAAGACATTACCTTAAAATCCGGTAACTCTCTTTGATTTGAGCTCAAAGGCTTCCTTGGAAAGACTTATGCCCAAAGTGAGGATTCTAGGAGTAATAGAGGGATGTGGAGAGATAAAAAAAAGCAGAGCTTGGCCGAACCAAAGGCTTGAGAGGTTTGGGTAAGGAGGTAGAGGTGGGGGCCTTTTATAAGAGGAGAGGAGGGGCACTCTTGGAAAGTTAAGAAAAGATACTTTATTATAAAATTATTTTAGAATAAAAAGGGTCCCATAATTATATATTTAGAGAAAAAGGTGATAAGGGTTCGAAATACACCCATCCAATAGGTTTTTGACATGTGTAGGGCTTAGATTTTACATTATCTCTTCATTTTATTTAAATCGTTAAATAATGAGGTAATCGCTGCATCATCATGGTGTCATAAATAATTTAATTTATTTAATGTCTAAAAATTATAAAAAAATATCATGATGTAGTAAATGTTTTTAGCTTTTTAATGAATATTTATAGTCAAAACTATGACTTGTATAACCCAATTTAAAAATTGTTTTAGTAAAACAACTCATGTTTGTGACATTTTTATTTTAACTTTAAATAAAAAGATATTAATGTCATTTTCCTACCAAAGTGGATCTATGGGGTCCCCATGTTGACCCATTTATTTTCTTGGTCGGTCATGACACATAAAATAAGGTTAGGACATGTGTCTAGGTCATTTCATATTATTAAAACATTATTTTTACCTTAAACTACACTAATTACCTCTAATCGCGATTAATAAACATAAAAGTTACTATTCACTAAAAAATTATTTTAATCCCATTGAACCACATTTTAGTTCTTAATGACAACCATGTATGTCGGATTTTTGAAATTCAAAACACAGAAGTGGTAATCTTTCATTTAAATGAAAAATCAGTTTTTTAAGTATCACTTAGTGGTTTCACTATTCATCAAAAATTGATGTTTTTTAGAAAAATACCAAAACTTCACCCTAAGCTATATTTGATATTCCGAATTCAAAAATGATATCTATTTTAAAAAATTCAAAACATATAAGTTGCATTAATTAATTTAATAATTAATTCCCGCTATCAAAACAAATAGCGTGTTTTTATGAAACAAAAAGTATCAAAACATTGACACTAGTTTAAGTCCGATTTCAAAGTGAAATTAATTCCAACGACAAAAATTGGATTAAATGGTAAAAATATATTCTAATTTAACTTTAAAACCGATTCAGAAGATAATCTAATAATATAAATAAATTAGATTAAAAAGAGGTTTTGAATTAAAATACACCATTTTTCACTATTCATTAAAAAATGATCTTTATCAGAAAAATACCAAAAATTTACACAAAGTAAATTTTGATGTCCCGATTTTAAAGAATAATTTTATTTGGTTCAATAAAATGTATAATAGTGACCAAAACTATATTTAATGATGGTTCTCTATTAAAAGGTGATAAGTGGACCTTTATTGAAAATTAGAGTATATATGCCTAAAATTGAATTCTTTTCGTATTTTAAGCCTTTATCCTTTATTGGATAAATGTAAAAACATTTAACAAACATATATAATCATATTTTAGTGTTTTCTATTCATTCCGGCCAATACAACGGCTACGTGTTAACTACCATTTAAAATAATATTGTTTTTTTACTAGTGTGCAATGTATGATTTCAAAGAAACTCTTTGTTGCGTATCGGGTATGCTCTCGAACATAGCAACCCATTTAAAGTAAAATTAATATTCAATTATAAAATATTAATAAATATGAAAATGTATTAGTCTTTATTTACCAGGGATGTTACATCCTTCCCCCCTTCTGGGAATTGCGTCCTCACAATTTTATTCACTTATCAAAATAAGTGGGGGTATTTATCCCTCATAGCATTTTCAGATTCCCATGTTGCCCTGCACTCATGTTGTTTTTCCACAAAACCTTTCCCTGGGGAATTACCTTATTTCGCAACACTTTCTCTCTTCAGTCAAGAATCTAAACTGGTTGTTCTTCATAAGAGAGATTCTCTTCCAACTGAACTACCTCTGGGCTCAAAACATAAGATGGATCTGGCATATACTTTCTCATCATCGAAACATGAAAAACATTGTGTACCTGAGATAAACTCGGAGGTAATGCCACTCTGTATGCAACTGATCCAACTCTCTCCAAATTTTCATATGGTCCAATGAACCTTGGACTCAGCTTTCCTTTCTTACCAAATCGCATCACACTTTTCCACAGTGAAACTTTGAGAAAAACATGATCACCTACCTCGAAAGATAGATCCTTCCTCCGGTTATCTGCATAACTTTTCTGTCTGCTCTGAGCTGTTCTCATGTGTTTCTGAATCAACTGAACATTTTCTGCAATATATTCTACCAATTTCGGTCCCATTAGCTTCCTTTCACCCACTTCATCCTAAAAAGCTGGAGTTTGACACTGCTTCCCATATAATGACTCAAATGGTGCCATCTGTATAATGTAATGAAAACTGTTATTATAAGAAAATTCAAACAAAGAAAGATGTTGGTCCCAACTTCCCTGATAATCCATAGAGAATGCTCATAGCATATCCTCCAAGGTCTGAATTGTTCATTCGGACTGCCCATCTGATTGTGGATGAAAAGTTGTACTAAAATTTAATTCAGTACCTAATGAATTCTGAAGGCCTTTCCAAAAGTTAGAAGTAAACCTGAGATCACAATCAGATACAATGAAGATGGGAACTCCATGCAACCTGACTATCTCTATAAGATACAATGGAGAAAGTTGATCTAGAGAGAATGTATCTCGAATAGGAATGAAATTAGCAGATTTAGTCAAACAATCAACAATAACCCAGATTGCATTATTACCTCGAGGTGTCTTCGGAAATCCCACAATGAAGTCAATGGATATATTTTCCCATTTCCACTCTGGCACTGGTAAAGGCTAAAGCATCCCTTTCGGTAACTGCAGCTCTGCTTTAACCTACTAACAAGTCAAACACTTCAAAGTAAAATCAACAATATCTCTTTTTATTCCATCCCACCAGTAATACTCACGAAGATCTCTATACATCTTAGTACTTCATGGATGAACTGAAAACGGAGAACTATGAGCTTCACATAACAAATCTGTCTTCAACTGTGAATCACAAGGCACACATAATCTCTTCACAAAACTTAAAACACAATCATTACCAATGTAAAATTCAGTAAACTTACCCTTCTGAACCAGCTCTACCTTTTTCTGCAACTCGTTGTCTTTCTTTTTTTCTTGCTTAATTCTATCTGATAGAGAAGGTTTCACTGATACCTGAAACAAAACATAAGGACATCCTACACAGACAACTTCCATGCCAAAGTTCATCAAATCCTTAACCAAAGGATCTCGTTCCAAATGTAGCTTGGTTAATGAAGCATTACTTTTTCGACTCAAATCATCGGCCACTTTATTTGCTTTTCCTGGATGGTAATGAATTGTACAATCATAATCCTTGATTAATTCCAGCCATCTCCTCTGTCTCATGTTCAATTCTTTCTGAGTTAATATATAATTTAAACTTTTGTGATCATTATATATTTCACACTTTACTCCATACAAATGATGCCTCCACGTTTTTAAAGAGAAAACAACAGCAGCTAATTCCAAATCATGTGTAGGGTAATTTACCTCATGAGTTTTCAATTGATGTGAAGCATATGCAATTACCTGATCATTCTTCATAAGGACACAGCAAAGTCCCTTCAACAAAGAATCACTGTATATAAAAAACTCTCCATTCCTGGAAGGAAGTGCCAAAACTGGAGCATTCACAAATCTTCTTTCCAACTCCTAAAAACAATCATCACATTCTTTTGTCCAGATAAACTTAACACCCTTCCGAGTTAGCTTAGTCATTGGACTAGATAACTGTGAAAAATTTTCAACAAACCTTCGGTAGTAACCTGCCAAACCAAGAAAACTACGGATCTCGGTTACATTTGTAGGTCTTGGCCATTCTTCAACAATTTTTTTTTTAGCAGGATCAACAGTTATACCATATTTTGAAACAATGTGACCAAGGAAAGAAATTTGTTTCAACCAAAACTCAAACTTGCTGAATTTCCCATACAATTTCTTTTATTTCAAGTTTTGCAAAATAACCCTTAAATGACTTTGATGCTCTTCTTTACTTTTAGAAAACACCAAAATATCATCAATGAAAACAACCAACATTTTTCACCTGAGTCAACTGAGCCATCACAGCAACAAACTGTTTTGTTCGGATTCTGACCATCTCATGATACTGATTTGAAAGGTCATTTCCCTCTCTATGCTTTCCCAGAAAAGTTGTTCTGTTTCCTCTATGAAAAACCATTCTTAACACAGAAATATCTTACGCGAAGCAACATGGTAATCTTTAAATGCTATATCATTTCACTCGTACCATCAATTAATTTATAATTTAACAATTATCTAACTCCTAAAGTTGTCTAAACCGACCTCTGATACCAACTATATGGCCCCGACCTTAAACCTTACTTAATATTGAATTAAATGAATTATTCACTTTGAGGATATTTTCAGGTTAAGAGTTTTTGAGAATTAGGACATAACTATTACATCTCAAAAGATTACAAAGTAGTCACTTCTACTAAATTTCCATAAAATAAAAACTCTTAAAAAGAAACATGTCTAGTTCCATGTTTTAGATAGCATGACTTTCCCTTGATCCCATCCTTCACCCTATTCCACATTAATTCCTGTGAAACACATTTCAAAAAAACTTGGGGTGAGCATAAAAAGCTCAGTAAGGGATACACAAAGAATGAAAACTCTTAGTTTTTCAAATCAACAAGTAAACCATGTATACTTTATCAAAGTAATACCTTTCACCTTTAGGAAGTAGTAAAAACTCTTCACTGAATAAAATATCATTACTTACCCTTTTGTAACCAAACTATTACAATAAAACCCATATATATAACACATACATATAAAGGTAACTTGGGACATAAACATACTTAAATGGAATAACCATACGGTCAACTTCCACACATATCACTTAATGGAATAGCCATACGGCCGACTTCCATACCCAATGAATTGGAGGTTATAACGTAACCACCCGTCCTAGTATTCACAGTACCACCCGTCATATGGTTTATCACGTAACCACCCGTCAAATGTCCAAGTACCATTATAAAATCATAAGACATAAAACAAATATAATGGAAAGAAAACATTTCCACACTTTGATCACAATATATCACTTAAATATATTGACATAAAAAATCCATTATAAAAACAATTTTCAATACCAATATACATAAAAGGGTATATGGTATGTATTTCATTTTAAAAACATTATGACTTATTGAGGAAGCCAAAGATCAAATAATACCCACGGTGGCGGAAAAGGTCGTTGTCCCCGCGTACGTTAAAAGAAACATTCCTTTTTTTCGTTTAGTAAAATGCTTCATAGAAAAAGATTCATTTTGTATAAAAGTAAAAGTCAAAGGGGTTTATACACCATATAAAAGAACGTTGTGTATAAAACGAAATATGCCTCAATGAAAGGAGATTGAGACAAAGTCCCTTACCTCGGGTCCGACTTGACTCGATCGTTCTTTAACGTCTTGAATAATAAACTTGAGTTAATTTCTACTTGCATAAGAACCTTTTTCAAGTTCATTATTCCTTTTATATCACTTATGGCCATGTTATAAACATTATGTAATCATTTAAGTTAATAATTTTTGTTTTGTCGATATTTGGTTCCTAAGTTGAAAGTGGACTTCTTACAATTACATGTTGTTCGTGTGGTCAAAGGTTCATTATATCCAGAATGATATTCATGATTTTGATATCATATATATCCATCATATACATGTATTTATAATATTAAATAATTATTTAGAGGTAAGAAATAAAATTCACCGTTCATGGAGACGGTAAGCCATACGTATGCATGAACGCTACTTTCATTTCAATGTCATATTAATGGAATTAAAACGAAATGAGAGATATGTATATTTTAATTCCAAAATTAAATTAATCATTTAGATTTAACATAAATCAGATATATCCATTATATATATGTACTTATAATAATACATTACAATTGTGGATAAAAAATGAAATGCACCGTTCATGGAGATGGTAAGCTGTACGTACGCATGAACGCTACTTTCATTTCTATCACATACTTTAATGGAAAGAAATAATAATGATATAAAGATATATTATAATTACAGTATAACATCATATATAATAACTTTAAATCCATCCTTTATAAGTCCCACATATGGCATTAACGAATCAAATCACTTTGAGGGGGCGGTAGTCCGCACTTCCTAAAATGAAGATATCGCGTATACCCATAATGGAAGTCATAAAGGTATGCCATAAATTAAAAATATAGAAGATTAAGGGAAACATAAACATATTATATATCATATATAAATATAGTGACATCTTAATGGCCACCTTTGAAGGTGTTAGAAGAATATTGAACAATCATCGTTTTGTGAGGCAGAAATTCACCATCCACAGAAATAGTATGTTCTTTTACCATTAGATGTATGTGTGTGTAAGTGTAGCTCGAATGCTTCTTATAACAACATCCTAGTATATTTAAGATACTGGTGTTGTTACAAAAGAAATGAATAAAAAGAGTTTAGGGGGTTGGAGAAGCAAAATAAAACAACAGAACACAAGTGAAGACATTACCTTAAAATCGGGTAACTCTCTTTGATTTGAGCTCAAAGGCTTCCTTGGGAAGACTTCTGCCCAAATTGAGGCTTTTAGGAGTAATGGAGGGATTTTTAGAGACAGAAAGAGTAGAGATTGGCCGAACCAAAGTCTTGAGAGGTGTGGGTAAGGAGGTAGAGGTGGGGGCCTTTTAAAAGAGGAGAGGAGGGGCACTCTTGGAATGTTAAGAAAAGATACATTATTATAAAATGATTTTCGGATAACAAGGGTACCACAATTATATATTTAGAGGATAAGGTGATAAGGGTTCGAAATCCACCCATCCAAAAGGTTTTTTACATGTTTAGGTTTTATATTTTACATTATCTTTTCATTTTATTTAATTCGTTAAATAATGAGGTAATCGCTGCATCATCATGGTGTCATAAATAATTTAATTTATTTAATGTATAAAAATTATAAAAATAATATCATGATGTAGGAAATATTTTTATATTTCTAATTTGTATTTATAGTCAAAAATCTTACTTGTATAACCCCTTTTAATTTTTTTTATTAAAACAACTCATGTTTGTGACATTTTTATTTTAACTTTAAATAAAAAGATATTAATGTCATTTTCCTACCAAAGTGTCTCCATGGGGTCCCCAAGTTGACCCATGGATTTTATTGGTCGGCCATGACACATCCAATAAGGGTAGGACATGTGTCTAGGTCATTTCATATTATTAAAACATTATTTTTACCTTAAACTACACTAATTACCTCTAATCGCGATTAATAAACATAAAAGTTACTATTTACCAAAAAATTATTTTAATCCCATTGAACCACATTTTACTTCTTAATGGCAACCATGTATTTCAAATTTTTTGAAATTCAAAACAAATAAGTGGTAAAGTTTCATTTAAACGAAAAATCAGTTTTTTAAGTACCACTTAGTGGTTTCACTATTCATCAAAAATTGATGTTTTTCAGAAAAATACCAAAACTTCACCCTAAGATATATTTGATATTCCGAATTCAAAAATGAAGCCTATTTTAAAAAATTAAAAATATATATGTTTCATTAATTAATTTAATAATTAATTCCCGCTGTCAAAACAAATAGAGTGTTTTTATGAAACAAAAAGTATCAAAAGATTGACACTAGTTTAAGTCCGATTTCAAAGTGAAATTAATTCCAACTACAAAAATTGGATTAAATGGTAAAAATATATTCTAATTTTAATTTAAAACCAATTCAAAATATAATCTAATCATATAAATAAATTATATTAAATAGAGGTTTTGAATTAAAATATAACATTTTTCACTATTCATTAAAAATGATCTTTATCGGAAAAATACCAAAAAATTTACACAAAGTAAATTTTGATGTCTCGATTCTAAATAAGAATTTTATTTGCTCCAATATAATGTATAAGTGTGACCAAAACTATATTTAATGATGGTTCTCCATTAAAAGGCGATAAGTGGACCTTTAGTGAAAATTAGATTATATATGCCTAAAATTGAATTCTTTTCGTATTTTAAGCCTTTATCCATTATTGGATAAATGTAAAAACATTTAACAAACATATATAATCACATTTTAGTTATTTCTATTCATTCCCTCCAATACAACGGCTACGTGTTAACTACCATTTCAAATAATATTGTTTTATTACTAGTGCACAACATAAGATTTCAAAGAAACTCTTTGTTGCGTATCGAGTACGCTATCGAACATAGAAACCCATTTAAAGTAAAATTAATTTTCAATTCTAAAATATTAATAAATATGAAAATGTATTATTCTTTATTTACCTGGGATGTTACAGATTCCTTTTTGACTCACTAATACTCTAGAAATTTTTTTGGATTTAATGAATAGAGTCTTTAGAGATTACCTCAACAAATTTTTACTAGTATTTATTGATGATATTATGATATACTAATATAGCAAGGAAGAAGATGAGGATCATTTGAATAATGTTTTATAGACTTTGTAAAGGGAGAATCTATATGAAATATAAAGTAAATGTGAGTTCTGGATAGAGAAAGTATCATTCTTGGGGAATATTATCATTAGGGAATTGATATCTGTGAGCCCTTCCAAGACAGAGGAAATTGAGGAGTGGCCAAGGACAACATCTGTAATAGAGAACGTATGATTTATGGGACTATTCAGGTATTATCTACAAATTCTGAAGAACATTTCACAATTATCAAACCTAATGACAAAGCTGACACGAGTAATGTTTTTTTTGGACTTAAAGAATGTGAATACAATTTTAAGGAATTGAAAACGAGGCTTATCACTATGGAAATACTCACACTCCCAGAAAGTTTAGAAATCATTGTGGTCTATATTTATTCTTAAAAGAAGTTTGTAGGATTTGTTCTGATGAAAAATGACAAAGTGATAGAATATGACTCAAGGAAGTAAAAAATCTATGTGCAAAACTATCCTACGCATGATCTGGAGTTAGAAGCTGTGATCTCTATGTTAATAATATGGAAGAATTATCTCTATGGGGAGAGGTGTGTGATATATATTGATCACAAGAGTCTCAAATATATATTCACACAAAAAGAGCTTAATATGCATTAGCGTAGATGGATAGATCTCATCATGGATTATATCTTCTCATTCCACTACCATTTTAATAAAGAAAACAAGGTGAAGTATTTTCTAAGTAGAAAATATCAGGTATCATTATCAATGATGAGAATTGAAAAGGATTCAATATTCTTATATTTGGAGAGGATAGACATGTGAATCATTAAGGGAGGAACATCATTTATCCTTTCTCAAATGATTGCTCAATCATCCCTCATGGATAAAATGAAGAATGCTCAAATAAAATATTTGGAAATTTAGAAAAGGGTGGAAGCCTTTAGAAATAGGAAATCCTTTCAGTTTATGATTTATGAGGAAGGAGTTGTAATATTTGTGGTAGTATTATGTGTACCATATGATCCAGAGATAAATAAGGAGCATTTGAATAATGGACATATCTAAACCTTTTCTATTAACCTAGGGACCACAAAGATGTATTGAGATATCTGAGAGAACTTTTGGTGGGAAAATATGAAGAATGAGATTTCTGAGTATACATCAAACTGCCTATTATGTCTACAAGTGAAGGTGGAAAGAAAAAATTCTAAGGAGATGATGCAACCACTACTCATACCAACATGGAAGTGGGAGAACATCACCATATAATTTTTCACTGGTCTTCCAAGGAAATCTAGAGAAAACAATGCTATATGGGTCATTGTGGATCATCTTACAATGAATTCTCACTTTATCATGATTTGACAGGAAGTCTCATTAGATCAACCCACACAAATATATATCAAAAAAGTGGTAAGTCTATATGGAATACCACTATCAATTATATCCAATCGAAATCCAAGATTCACCTCAATGTTTTGGAAAAGTCTCCAACATTATCTAAGAATTGAACTGAACTTTAGTATGGCTTATCATCTTCAAACTAATGGTCAATCTGATCGAAATATTCAGCCAGTGGAAGATATGTTGAAAACATTTTCTGTGGACATCAAAGGAGGATGGGACAAATATCTTCCACTGGTTGAATTCGCCTACAACAATAGTTTCCACTCGATCATCTGAATGGCACCGTAAAAATCCATTTATGAAAAAATCAGCAGAACACATGCTTGTTGGAATAAATTTGGTGAGCATTAGCTGCGAGGACCTAAAATGGCCGATGAAATGTTGGAGAAGGTGAAAAAAATTCAGCAGCACATCAAGGCATCCCAATATAGACAAAAGAGTTATGAAGATAATCATCAATGATACCTTGAGTTCAAATATGGATACACGGAATTTATAACAAGGTCGTTAGGGTGAATTTTTGGGATTTTTCTGAAACACAATAATTTTTTTAGAATAGAAAAATTTTATAATTTGTGATAAATGATAAATAAATTAATTTCTGCATCAATCTTGAGTCATGGATGATATAAATGGCCATTATATCAAAATAACAAGCATATATTACTATTAGTTTACACATGAATCATTACTATTTCTTGTCTTATGGAAAAATAATAAACTAATGATTAAAATATTAAGAAAACCCTTCTCCCCTCCACTAAAAAAACCACCCACACATCCCTCTTGTCTTCACTACTATCAAGACTTGTTCCTTCCCTAAATTCTTCCCAAATCTCTCAAAAATATCCTCCCCCATATCCTTCAACCACTGGTTACCTCAAAAGACCAAATCACCACCCCTTAAGAGGCTCTCAAGGAAGATTAAATCGAGAGATAAATTCCTATTTTCTTTTGTTTCATTTTATTTTCATGTACCTTTGTTATATTTTCTTTCCTAACCTATCCTCATCCAAATGGTTTGAAGAATAAAGTACCATAAATTTAATTGAATTTTTTAATGATAATTTAATAATTCATTATCATCTCCCCTTTCCCTTTCTTTTATATTAAAGAAACAAAAACACATCTGAGTTGTGTTAATTTACCACATTCAAGGACAACGAGTTATAAATTTCTATTAACATCTTCAATTATGGTCAAGAAACCATTTTTTTAATTAAACCAAAATATTAAATATTTCTTTTATATTATGTGATGTTCCTTATTCCTTTTTTGCACATGATGTAAAATAATTATACAAATCATGTTAATTATGAGAAAAATAACAAAATTTATCCAAGTGTTTATCATTAATGTTTTATATAAATATTTGCATTAACTATAAATAATAAAATGAATTATATAACAATTTAATCATATAGATGTTTAATAATGTCATATAACTTCAATTCTAGACAATCATTCTCATCATTCATGTTTATCTGATTATGAATATAAGTGAACCAATCATTAAAACCAGGGAAACAAACTCTCCCAAATAAGAAATTGAACATCTTAACTCATCAAAAAGGAAATGGATGAACTTAACAAGGTTATAATAAATCAATAAAATGTATTGGATTTTATGGAATTATCAATTAATGAACCTAATTTTATTATTCCAAACACTACGATCAAGAGAAGAACACCATCAGACTTAAGGTAAGGGGTCCCCTCTTACTCACGTTTATTCAAGAATCTCCTCTATGTTATGTCTTTTTATGTGTATTTAAAAATGATGGGGTATAAATTTTCACCTCCCCCATACTTCCCTCATAATTTATAAAATAATATAAACCTCTTTCTCTCTCATTAATCCCTCCTAATTACACTAGTTACCATGTCGATATTCCATATGGGATTCTACCTGAACCTCCAGCATTCCTTCGGGTTGCTCTATCTTTATTTTTATCCAAAAGAAGTTGTCTTTTATTTTTATTAAAAACTTCTATATACTTTTTATATGCTCCAAAATCGTTTTTCAAGATCCATCCCTCATTATTCTTCAAGGATTTACATGTTTTTAAATTCTTCCCTCCTCAATACTTCCCGATAAGTGAACACATTTTTATGGAAATTCCATAATTCATACCCAATTTCAAATACACTATACGATCTATTTTTAAGAAACCATTATATTTATAAAAAACACTTTTTATCATGAAAGAATTCTTGGTTCACTTTTAGTTTTATATAAAATATTATACCATAATATGTTGTAAACCATATTTGAAATTTTCATTAGACCATACGAAAATGATTTAATTTTAATGTTTCTTAAAAAACATTTTACGTGTTATCACTTAAATTTGGAATCACTTATTATGATATATTCCTATTATACCTTATTAATGTCCATGATGGATATAATTACCTTTTTTATGGAAACTTGTATTATACACCCATTAAATTATTCTTTATGGCTTTATTATGAAACCAATTTCTTTATATGGGTACCCTTATCTTTATATATGGTTAATTATGTGTGATTAATTATGTGGAAAGCATATTCATGAACATGTTAAGTTGGTTTCACCTAGATAGAGCTCCAATGAATTGGGTAATTTTGAGTCTCATGAGACGTTATGTGCAACAGTCATCGTGGTTGGCCTTGACTCATGCTACTATGTGCAACGGTCTTAGTGGTTAACATTGACTTGTTCTCCTCTATGTGAAAAGAGCCTTGACTCAGGATAAATTCATATTTTATTTTTCTTCCACATTATTATGACTCAATGTTTAAATGATCCCATGTTTATATGTTATGATTTCACATGTTATATGGATTTTTATATCATTATTCCATTCCTTCTGACACATGTTCTAAAGCATAATTACTATTATTTTTTTCTTTATTGGGATTTTATCTAATACCTTTGTTCATATTATCCCCAATTTATCCTATGAAGATGTATTTGAACAATGTAACATAGGATCTCATTATGGATATTAAATAAAAAGTTGTTTTTATAATGTTTTATTATGTACCTAGTCGTCCAAGACCCTAGAATTTATGATCGTTGTCTTGTAATTTGATGTTTAATTTCACATAAAAACATGTAATCATTTATGTAAAAGGATAGGTTTTCTATAATTATAAAAGTTTTTCAAATAGTTTTTTTGAATGATAAAACCAAATTAGAATAAATAAGAACATGGGTTTGATATTGGTCCACCAGATCAGAAAGTATGGCCATATAAGTCTCCATGTTAAAAAAGCATAGTGTGTTTTTAATTAAAAATTAAATTACCACATAAATAATAACTTTACCTATAAATTGGAATAATTTAATATGTTAATGAAAATCCTTCAAATAAATCTTTAAAAAACTTAATGATATATTTATTTCCTCAAAACAATTGAGAAAAAATATCAAAAAATATATTAAATATAGATTCAAAAAATGGATAGTTCAATGTATAGATTACTCTATGTATAAACACTTTAATGTTATAGTAAAAAATAAACTATTGATTCCAAATGTTGGGTTAACAAACACTTATTAGATACATGAAGGTAGGTTTCTTCCATAATGTTATGTTCATAATCATAACATTCAACATTGACATAGGATACAAAATTAGCATTCTCTATCAAAAGTTAGGATCTCATACATAATGTTCTATGCAAAAAAATTGTTTAGAATAGTGATTCTGAAATCCTTTGAAAGAAACTAAATAATTATAAAATCATTAACATAATAACTTCACTAATTTTATATGAAATAAAATAAATATTTCAATAAATATAATCATGTGACTAACTTAAAGAAAATACATTAGTAAAAAATATGAGGGTGTTTGTGAGCATCAAAATCAATAAAAATTAAAATTAAAATTTTGGATAAAAATTCATATAGAAAACAATATCCCCTTTTTGATAATAAAAATTACCATATAAATATAAACACATAAATGTATGAATTAATTAATTAATCAATCTAACATAGATTTATTAACTCAGACATAAGAATATTTCTTTTTATCCAACTAACTCTTAGAAATGTAAACGAATAGAGACATGAATTATTAAAATAACAAAAAATGAGAGTAAATATAAATGTTTTGTTCATCCAATTGTCTCCCCCATTTGTATATAAAAACGGAAGTAGATAGAGATATTAAAACATAGTCAACGTTAAACATAACATTTAATGAATTCCATGTTTAGTAAAGAATAAA
Organism: Viscum album; assembly: GCA_963277665.1. Classification (NCBI taxonomy): domain Eukaryota; kingdom Viridiplantae; phylum Streptophyta; class Magnoliopsida; order Santalales; family Viscaceae; genus Viscum; species Viscum album. The sequence continues at coordinate 928,433,854 of OY728150.1, read as the reverse complement.
TGAATCTCGAAAAAATGAATAGGTTCTGGAAAATAAAGAAACATTAAATAAATAAAATTGAATAAAAACATAAAAAAATATTTTATTATTCTTCCCATATTAAAAAATATTTTTTGGCCTAAGGATTTCAATATGAAAAGGTGTAGGATGAGGAAATGATTCAGGCTCAATGTAAGGATAATTTCTTTTAAAGGAATCTTGAATAGTATGATGTATATCCTTTAAGTCCACCATTAATAGCTAAAACATTATTCTCAATAACTTATCCCATTACTTTATCAAAGAACTAGATTCCTTTATCATCATAAAAACATCACCCAAATTTAATTTTTGAAATGTATTATAATATTATATTGTTGAACATTTCTCTTCATGTTATTTTTCTATCGGTTAACCAAATCTCTAACTCCTGGATCTGCATAGATTAACTTCTCATCAAAGTCATTACTATTTTCAAATAGAGTATGTAGTGGAATATTGTTTTTAATATAATATATGAATTTCTATCAATCATGACTAAATAATAGTTGTTAGATAATACAACCTCTTTATCATATCTAGATATGTTGTTTCACATAAATTGGATCTCTTCCTTGGTTAGCTTTTGAACATTCAATCTAATTAGATAAAAACTTTTCAAAGTTACCAATATCATATTTTTAACTACCTTACTTATAATATGGACAAATGGATCAGTTATATCCCTCTTAAAAGAATCAAAATCTCTTCAGGATATTAAAATATCTTTTAAACATTGATACTTCATTTTGAGAAAATCATAACATATTATATAAGTATAAGTATTTATAAAAACAAAAATAGTCTTATGAGAACTCTCATGTTATCCATTCAATTTTTTTGCCTCATATATTAACATATTTTTTTTCTAAACCATGCCTATTAAAAATATGTTGGTATGATTCTATAAAATTAGACAATCTTCGGTAGTTGAATAACATTGATCTTGTCCAACATATGGATCTATAGCCTCTACCCTTAGAAGTGTTTAAACATCCTTTTATTTACAAGAATGTTAACCAAGGACTTCTGTACCTTTATAAACCTCTTAAACTATTCTCTATAAGGAAATATTAGTAAGATAAACTAATTGATATCCAATTAACATAGTTTTAGAAAATAAAATCCACTAAAATTTCTCAAATGAATGACCTACTTCATCATAATATTCATTAGTTCATTGATAACCTGAATAATGTGTAGTTTTTTTTAATGCCTTTTTCTTTATCTAAAAAACCTTTTTCAAATAATTATTCATCATGAGTCACATTCCCACATTCTCTCTGAACCACATTTTCATAGTTCTAAAAATTTTATGCAACTTTTTATTAAAATATAACAGTAAGCGGTTGAAATAAATCTTCAATAGTGAGCACACCAAAATGATCAATATGAACTATCTCTTCCCTTTTTACTGGTATTTTATCAAGATCAACACCACTATCAATTTTATAAGGCTCTTAAAAATTATTATGTAATTAATGAACTCCCCATATCATAGAAGGTATATTAACTTCTTCTATTTCAATTCTTTTTTATAGATAGGAATGTTCGTTTCACAAATAGATGAATATTATATTCTTATAGCCACATGAGCTCCTATAACTTGTCCTTTAACTATAAATTATCTTACTTATTCCATTACACACATAGAAAAATATATTGAAATCAATCTCTTTTACTCCCCCATAGAATGAGATCCAGACTATTCTTTATTATTTCTTCTAAAGGGAATTATATTACACTTGGTTATGATTCAAAATGAAGATGAACCTCCCTAAAATTCAGGTTGAGAGAATGTTGATGTGATGACATCTAAGGCCTATCTATTTTCAATATATCATTATTCTCTTATAAAAAAAATAAAAATAGTATTCTATAAGGATAAAAAATACTCCCTTAAATATTTATTTAAATAGTTATATACATTCCTCAATATGAATGTAACATCCCAAGTAAATAAAGAATAAAACATTTTCATATTTATTAATATTTTTGAATTAAATATTAATTTTACTTTAAAGGGGTTTCTATATTCGATAGCATACCCGATACGCAACAAAGAGTTTCTCTGAAATCTTATGTTGCACACTAGTAATAAAATTATATTATTTTAAATGGTAGTTAACACGTAGCTATTGTTTTGGAGGGAATTAATACAAATAACAAAAATATGATTATATATTTTTGTTAAATGTTTTTACATTTATCCAATAAAGGATAAAGGCTTAAAATACGAAAAGAATTCAATTTTAGGCATATATACTCTAATATTCACTAAAGGTCCACTTATCACCTTTTGATGGTGAACCATCATTAAATATAGTTTTGGTCACTCTAATAAATTTTATTGGACCAAATGAAATTATTCTTTAGAATCAGGACATCAAAATTTACTTTGTGTAAATTTTTGGTATTTTCCCGATAAAGGTCATTTTTTAATGAATAGTGGAAAATGTTGTATTTTAATTCAAAACCTCTTTTTAATATAATTTATTTATATAATTAGATTATATTTTGAATTGGTTTTAAAGTTCAATTAGAATATATTTTTTCCATTCAATCCGATGGTGGTCATTAGAATTTATTTCACTTTGAAATTGGACTTAAACTAGTGTCAATCTTTTGATATATATTGTTTCATTGAAACACGCTATTTGTTCTAACAGTTGGAATTCATTATTAAATTAATTAAATTAACTTATATGTTTTGAATTTTGTAAATTATACATCATTTTTGAATTCGGAATATCAAATATATATGAGGTTGAATTTTTGGTATTTTTCTGAAAAACATCAATTTTTGATGAATAGTGAAACCACTAAGTGGTACTTAAAAAACTGATTTTTCATTTAAATGAAATTTTACCACCTCTGGGTTTTGAATTTTATAAATCCGACATTCATGGTTTTCATTATGAATTAAAATTTGGTTCAATGGGATTAAAATAATTTTTTGGTGAATAGTAACTTTTAAGTTTTTAATCGTTATTAGAGGTAATTAGTGTAATTTAAGGTAGAAATAAAATTATAATAATATTAAATGACCTTTACATATGTCCTACCCTTATTTGATGAGTCATGTCAGACCAATAAAATCCATGGGCCAAATTGGGGACCCCATGGAGGCAATTTGGTAGGAAAATGACATTAATAACTTTTTATTTAATGTTAAAATAAAAATGTCACAAACATGTCTTGTTTTACTAAAACATTTTTTACATGGGGTTATACAAGTCATAATTTTGACTATAAATATTAATTGGAAATATAAAAATATTTCCTATATCATAGTATTTTTTTATAATTTTTAGACATTAAATAAATTAAATTATTTATGACACCATGATGATGCAGCGATTACCTCATTATTTAACGATTTAAATAAAATGAAAATATAATGTAAAATCTAAGACCTACACTTGTCAAAAACATATTTTATGGGTGGATTTAGAACTCTTATCACCTTAACCTCGAAATATATAATTTTGGGACCTTTAAAATCTGAAAAGCATTTTATAATAAAGTAACCTTTTATAACTTTCCAAGAGTGCCCCTCCTCTCCTCTTATAAAAGGCCCCCACCTCTACCACCTTACCCACACCTCTCAAGCCATTGGCTCAGCCACTCTATTCTCCTTTTATCTCTCCACATCCCTCTCCTCATCCTAGAAGCCTTACCTTAGGTAGGAATCTCTTCAAGAAACCCTCTTGGTTCAAACCAAAGGGAGTTACCCGATTTAAAGGTAATGTCTTCTCTTGGGTTCTTATGTTTTATTTTTCTTCTCCAACCCCCTAAAATCTTTTTATTACTTTCTTTTATAACAACAACAGTATCTTAAATATACTAGGATTTTTTTATTAGAATTATTAGAGCTACACTTACGCAAACCTCCATCTAATGGTTAAGGAACATACTATTTCTGTGGTTGGCGAATTTCTGCCTCACGAAACGATGATTGTTCAATCTTATTTTAACTCCTTTAATGGTGGACATTAATATGTAACTCTATTTATATATGATATATATTATGTTTATGTTTTCCTTATGATTCTTTATTTTTCATTTTTGGTATACCTTTATGATTTCCATTATGGGTAAACACGATAATTTCATTTTAGGAAGTGCGGACTACCACCCCCTCAAAGTGATTTGATTCGTTAATGCCATATGGGGGATATATAAAGAATGGATTTAATGTTATTATATATTATATTATACTGGAATTATAATATACCCTTATATCATTATGATTTCACTCCATTAAATACTAAATATAAATGAAAGTAGCATTCATGCATATGTACGGCTTACCGTCTCCACGAACGGTGCATTTCATTTCTTACATCTAAATGTTATGTACTATTATAAATACATGTATATGATGGATATATATGATATATATGATATCCAAATCATGAATATCATTCTGGATATAATGAACCTTTGACCACATAAACAAAATGTAATTATAAAAAGTCCTTTTTAACCTTAAGTACCAAATATCGACAAAACGAACTTTATTAACTTAAATGATTACATATTGTTTATAACAAGTAAATAAGTTTTATAAAAGGAATAATAAATTTGAAAAGGGTTCTTAATCAAGTATAAATTAACACTAGTTTATTATTCAGGAGATTAAAGAGCGATCGAGTCAAGTCAGACACAAGGTAAGGGACTTCGTCTCAATCTCCTTTCATTGAGGCATAATTTTGTTCTAATACAAGACTTTCTTTTATACGGTGTATAAACCCCTTTGACTTTTAATTTTATAAAAAAGAAATCTTTTTCTATGAAGCATTTTACAAAACAACAAAAAGTAATGTTTCTTTTAATGTACGTGGTGACAACGTCCTTTTCCGCCGCCATGAGTAATATTTGGTCTTTTCCTTCCTCAACAAGTCGTAATGTTTTATAAAATGAAATAAATACCATATACTCTTTTTTTATTTTGGTATTGAAAATCGTTTTTATAATGGAGTTTTTATGTCAATATATTTAAGTGATATATTATGATCGAAGTTGGAAATGTTTTCTTTCCATTATATTTGTTTTATGTCTTATGATTTTATAATGGTACATGGACATTTGACAGGTGGTTACATGATAAACCATATGACGAGTGGTGCCGTGAATACCAGGATGGGTGGTTACGTTATAACCTCCAATTAATTGGGTATAGAATTCGGTCGTATGGTTATTCCATTAAGTGATATGTGTGTAGGTCGACCGTATGGTTATTCAATTAAAGTATGTTTATGTCCCAAGTTACCTTTATATGTTTTGTAGTATTTATATGGGTTTTATGGTAATATTTTGGTTACAAAAGGGTATGTAATGATCTTTTATTCAATGAGGAGTACTTTCTGCTTCATAAAGGTGAAAATTATTACTTTGATAAAGTATTCATGGTTTACTTGTTGTTTTGAAAAACTAACAGTTTTCCTTCTTTGTGTATCCCTTACTGAGATTTTTATGCTCATCCAATGTTTTTTTGAGATGTTTTTCACAGGACATAATATGGAATACGGTCAAGGATGGAATCAAAGAAAAGTCATGTTGTCTTAAAAATGGAACTATACATGACTCTTTTTTTTCAAGAGTTCATGTTTTGTAAAAAAAACTATGTAGAAGTGACTACTTTGTAACCGTTTGAGATGTAATAGTTATTATCTAATTTTCTAAAACTCTAAACCTAAAAATATCCTCAATGTGAATTATTCATTTAATTCAATATTAAGTAATGTTTAAGGTCGGGGCCTTATAATGAACCTATTGAAAATATAGTTAACATCACTCTACCTTAAAAATATCACTTAGATATCTAGAAATAGGATTTTCCCTACCTCTATCATCCTCATAACTTCTACAATTTTAATTAACATTTCCCAGAACTTTTGGTCAACCTCCAAATCCTTTGAAAACATATTCCTTGTTTGAGAAGATCCAAATAGTAAATTCATAATGTCTTTTGATTTATGAAAATTGTTCCCAATAAACCTAAAAATAAATTGAAACACCCCTTGGTGGGGGATGTGGAAAATCTATGTGATATCAACCATAAAAATAAAAAATTATTTTTCATTTACTTGTGAATAAAAAGAATCTTCCATATCTATGAAGATAAACTTTCTGTGTCAGAAAATTATTTTACTTCTTTTTCAAAATCATACTTTGTATTTCCTCTATCAAACATATATTGTAGTCCTTAAAAACATAGATATTATTTCAATAGATTTTTTTTCTAAAATAATTATTTGAATTCTACATCATTCTAGTGTAACACTTTTCTTTCATAATTCTAAGGACTCTAACTCATAGAGCTACTTAGCTTTGATTCATCAGTTCTCTTTTTCATTTACAATTTCAGAATTAGAAATTTCAGGTTCAAATTATTAGGGTTTGAGAGAGGTTGAGAGATCATCTAATCAAAAGGGAATTGAGTGACATGAAATAGATATAAGGTCTTTACTTTAGTGGTATTCAAGAAACATTTTTTCTCTTAAATCCAAAATTTTAGTGTAATAATTTGGGTTTTTAAAATTGAAAAGTCAAATTTTCAAAATAAATTACTCAAATAAAAACTAAAACTAAAATCAAGAAATAAACATCATAAATAAAACATCAAATAAATATTTTTAATTAAAACATATTTTAATACTACAGATATTAAACCGAAAAATAGAAATTGTTACTTAAAACTAAATAAAACTTACCCCCCCCCCCTAATGAAATTAAAAATATCAATGTGAAGTAGTTTAATGAAAATATCTATAATCTGATACTTAGTATTTAAAAATTATAAATATATATACCATTTTTAGAAATTACCTCTTAGAAAGTGAATTATAAGATCAATACTCAAGGTCCTATAATGACTTAAAGTATTTTTTAAAATATTAATATCACTAGTATTATCGCATAAAATAAGAATATGATCAAAATATATTCCAATGCCCATAAGATTTTCTTTCCTCCACAACAATTTTGTAGAGAAATTTCAAGTGGATATGAATTTTTACATAGTTATTAAAAATGAAACTGAATGATTAATTTTACTAAATCAGGAAACTAGGGAACTTCATAAAAATTAAGAAGTATAAGTTATTTTTCAATATAATATAAACCCTCCAAATTTATCCATCTAATATATAATTAAATTAAAATTATATTTTGTTGGATAATGAAGAATTTGAAAAATATTTCCTTTTAACCTTCTAAAAAATTCTTTTAACAGTAGTATTATGGGATTCTATTGGGCATAAATTAGATTATGAATAAAGGTAAAAACATAGTGTCTTTTCTACCATCAATAACATATAGTAAAATAAAAATCATACCTCGGAATAACTTACTTTCCATTGGTTGTATATATTTAACCAGGTCCAGATTTACATTTTTACACATGTGAGTTGTATGAGTCATACTATTTTGAATTCCATAATTTTCCAATAAATAAAAAAATATTTTCTTTGATTCAAAATATTTAAAAAATCATTATGATAAATTTAAAAACATTGAAATTTTTTCTTCCATCATACTCATTTCAAATTCAATTTTCATAAATTTTGAAAATTCATTACAAGTATTTTTATTATTTGACCCAAAAATAACATCATCTACATAGATTTTAACTAATAAAATATTTTAAAGATAATTTTTCCTAAAAATATTGTGATTTACTAACCCCACTGATTTTTTTTTCAAAAGGAATCAAATAAATATTTCATAACAATCCATCGGTACTTATCTAAGTCCATAAAGGAATTTGGTAAGATTGAAAATAGAATTTGGTAGATAAGGGTTTTAAAATCCTAAGGGCTACCCAAAATAAACATAATTAACTATATAATCTCATGAAAATGATTATTATACATCCATATATTATAATTTAAAATTAATATTGGATACAAAGGCCAATAGGATTTAATAGATTCTAGCCTAAAAACTAGTGATAAGGGTTTATAACAATCAATTCCCTCTTATTGTTTATATAACAAAGAAAATATCCTAGAATTATTTTTATTAATTATGCCTTGATCATGTGACTTTATATGAAGACCCATTTGGTTCCTATTACTGTATGGTTTGAGGGACCATCAACTAATTTCCAACAGTAATTACTCATCAACTGGTTTAGTTCTTCTTATATATCCATCATATAACTCTCATATTATATGGATTATTCTAAAGATATATGTTCAAACTAGTATTTAAAGGAAGTGAATGAAACATTATATTCTACAAATATACTAGTTTTGACTCTTTTATCTAGGGATCCTATAACATTTACTGTCTGAAATATTATAAGGTTCAATGGTTTATTGGAAATACATTTTTAGGTTCCATAGTTTCATATTATTCTAAATTAGATTTTTTCTAATCATATTCAAATTTATTTTCAAAAACATATTAATGATAATAAAGTATATGTTTATTAAAATAATTAGTAACTTCATCTATTTGAATCTTGTTGTGATCAAATGGATAAAATTTATAAAAATTATAATTAATATATTTTTAAACAATACTTGAATTTTTATTAAATGTTCTAAATATTTTTTAGTTATTAGAATGTCCATGATTAAGACCTTCTTTATTATTAGGATTGAACTTACCAAGGTTTTCCATAGATATCATTATATACAACTTATATTTAAAAAATTTAAATATTCAACATTACATTTTTTGTTATTCCATAAATCATAGGGTTACATTCTTATAAAATTATTGATTAAAACACTACTAATTATATGAAAATACATATTAATGGCCTTCTCAAAAAACTAGGTAGGAAGACTATATTCAATAAAAATTGTTCTCTTCATATCTTGAAATGTATAACTTTTTCCCTTCATAATATCATTCTATTGAGGTGTTCATAAAGTAGAGAAATTATATTTAATACTTTGATTTAACAAAAAACAATTATATTTTGGTTTCTCAAACTATCTTTCATGACCATTTTTCAATGAAATAGTTTTTCAATCTTTTTTATTTTGAACAAAATTTCAATAACTCAAAAAAAATCACTTTAAAATTTTTAAAAATAAACCCTAGTATATTTTAAATAATAATTACCCAAAAAACACATAATCTTCAACAAAAGTATGTTACTCATTAGGGTCCAAACAAATCCATATTGATGAGTTCTAAATGATTAGATGTTGTATCATTTTTTATTTATTTTAATGATGCCATATCCTACATGCCAATTTGGAATGCATCATAAAGCCTACTCTTAGAAAACATAAAACTATGATGATATTAATAAAAATTTGAAATAGATAAATAATTCATAGAAAATATATTACTAAGCCCATTTACTATATTTAATATCCATGATTCAGTTATTTATGTAATTAAAAAATCTATTTATTTTTGTACAAGGAACCAACATCCAAAATATAAACATTTTCAGTTCTATGTGATCTAAAATTAAGAAGTTTATCATTAAAAATATAGTAGGTATTTCTAGAAATGTTAATGGAAAATACATCATCACAATGTTGATTAATTTTATTAGATTTTTCTTTATACCTTGAATAGAGATATATCTTTTGGCCAGGAATGTTTTTGGAACTCCGACTAATCTTGAACCAATGATCTTTCCATTATCATTGTCTCCAAAGGTGTCTGTCTCTAGATATACTTTTGAATGTACAAGGGAATATAGAAAATACATTAATCATATTTATTGATTAGACACAATCCCTTTACCAAATTTTACATTTGTGCCTCTAGCTTTTCACCTAAAATAATATCAAAAACAATTGTACTTAAAATCTCTTGGGTATATCAGTGTCATCCAAAAATGATCTCGAAACCATATCTCCATAATTTTTCTTGATTTTTCATATTTAACTCTAGAAACATTTCTATATATAATTTATTTCATTAAAACACTAATTCATGGATTCCACAAAAAATAGTTATTTTCATAATGGACATTAATTCCAAAAGCAATAATATATAACTCTAGACATGTTGTGGTTGTTTGAGCTAGGAAAAAATAGTTTATATATAACATTGGGATTTCATTATAACATAAAATTCAAATTTTATCTTTATCATGATCATTATTTCCATGAAATTGGTTTAAATATTCTGATCTCTTAGTAAATATGATTATATCTCTCTTAATGTACACTAAATCAATTTAAAATTATTTAATTTTCGAATCACTCACAGCACATTGTGAATTAGATTTACATAATTTTTATTTCATATATAGTGGATTTTATTGTGTGGAATATTTTTCAAAAAAACCATAATTTTGAATATTCTTAATGGTTTTTTTCTTATTTATTAGGGATTTAATTTTTTCCTCAAGAATATAATAGTATGAATTTAGCATAACACTTGAGAAACTTTCAGAATCATAAGTAGAAGAGTGGTATAATTTTACCTCATTTTACATTTCCATAAACCACATGTTTTCCTTTATATTTAATTGATCCTTTTCTAAATTATAATTCAATGAGTTTATATACACTTTAAAAATAATTTAAGTGGACATTATATACTTTCTTTCTTGTGTTAATATTCATCGTTTATTTGATACTTCTTTTCCTTATTTCCCATTTTTCAATTTTCCTATTTCAGATGTGGGAATTATGGTATCATATACCCATTTTTTATTTATACAACTTAATATCTTTCAATACACAATTTACATTTTCTACAATCTATTTAATAATTGTTGAAATCTATTTTATTTTTTATTGAATATATTGAATATTCTCTCTATATGACCCTTTTATTTTGTAGAATTAAAATAGATTGAATTTTTTGAGGATATAAAATCCTCCATAATATTGTTTTACTTTAGGAATTTTACATTAAGAGTAGTACTCCCCCTACAAATAATTCTTTTTTTCTTATACTGCATCTTTTATTTTAGCATCATACATTATTAATGTACCAATAAATTCCTTCATTGTAAACTTTTAATAAGTGTGGATTTTCTAATATCATAGAAAACTCCATTTTATGTATAGGGTGAAACTCTATATAATTTCAATTCATAGTCTAATATTGGAATTTAACATCACAAGGAAGAAACACCATTGACTATTTCAGTTTATCTTCTACTAATTTGTGTATTAAAATCTCCATCATAAATTCGAAAAGTATTAAATTTCAATTTGGGAGTGTTCTACCTAAACTATTTCTCATTATTAGTTCATGAATAGTAAAATATAATCGTCTTCCATATCTCATATTTAAAATTAAATTTAGTCATATGATTAAATTCTTCACGACCAATTTCATATATAATTTCAATCATTGCTCTTCAATTTATGTAACATTGTTCTTCCATCATAATATACCGCTTTTTGGGTTATTCAAGGTTTTAACAAAGTTTGATAATATTCAAATAAACATTTAAATTGAAATTGTTTATATAAATTACCATATTGTATTTTCATATATTGTAATTTTCTCCATTAAAATATAGTTCTATGTTCATTGAGATTCCTTATTTGAGTTCAAATATTGATATATTTTCTGTATAGAGATCTTAAACTCCATCATGAAATAGATTAATATAATTCTTCATAGATTATTCCTTTTATAATAATTTTTTTAGGAATAAATATTAGGACACAATAGGGGTGAATTGTTTCCTTTTAAAAAATTTTGATAAATTATAATTAATCCCCGTTTGTGATGTGATGAAATATTTTTTTCTACCGAGATATGGAGAAGCAGAAAAATAAAGATGATGGACACAAAAATTTATAGTGGCTTGCAGAAACAAATCCCATAGTTAGCTCCAATAATTATCTCTCCACTATCTTGAAGGTTTTTCCTAAACAAGTCGATTTCTATGGGACCTCAATAATTAAGTATATACAGTTTCAAATTTTTAGAAATTATTGTTATTTTAAGGGGTTCCTCAATAGTCAAGAATTATTAAAATAAAATAAAATTACCACGACCAAGAACAAGCATTTTACACTTCAAATGGATAATATATGACATATAAGGTTAATAATCTTAATCACAAAATTTTATTAGCATCTCAAAAATGATGGTTCTTCAAATTTAGATAATAATATTATCAAGTAATTATAGATCTAAATAAAACTTATTTGAAGAATATAATTAAAGAATATAACAATGAAATAATAATCTTTCACAACATCATGATGAAAAAACAACAACAGATTACAATATGTATGTCTCTAATGTGGAGTACATAATTCTTTGACAGATGGTTGTAGATGGATCTAATTATAAAGCAGCAGTAGTAAAGAATACTTTTATTTTCATCATCTTATTGTATATTTTTTCTTCATTATTTTTTGAAGAATAAATCATTCCATGAATAAACAAGAACATTTGTTTTTCTCTAGGTCAATCAAAACGAATAATATTTCCATATAAATAATTACATTAAATACACTTAGTGTGTTTTCAATTTAAAACTGAATCTCTACTGAAAATTATAACATCCCTTAAAAATAGGAATGATATAATCCACTATTTAGGAGAATTTTTATTGGACTTATAACATACTTAAATTAGATATTTATTAGATATAACTAGTTCATTAAATCATGAAAAATATCTAAAAATTCAAATTACATAGACAACCCCTTCAATGTTGGGATTACTCTATATATAGAAACTTCAAAAGTATTTTACACAATTTAATTTTGATTCTAATTGTTCTCCTAACCAACCAAACATTAAATAATTTAATTTCTGGATCCTCAAAAATGTTATATTCATAATAGTAACATTAAAATTAAACATATGATATAAAATTATATTTCCTTTTTTAAAAAATTGGTTCTCAAACGTAACATGTTTTGCAAACATGAGGTTCAGAAAAGTAATTACAGACTTATTATAAATGTCAAGAATATATAGAATAGCTTCCACCCAATTATATAGAGAATTTAAGAGGATACTAAATACATATTTCATTAAATATAATTCAAAAATTCACTTAAAGAATCATCATTAGTAAAATATGTGAGGGCGTTTGTGAGGATTATAATCAAGGTGAAATAAAATAAATTTTTTGGATTAGAATTTTTATTTCCAACAGTTGGATGATCGATATAGAACCATTATTCTATTCGTTGATTCAATTTAATTTTTATTTGGATCGTAGATAAATACCATATTTTATATATAAGAAGGATAATGGTTGGATTCAGTGCATTAGAATTTTGCTTCAGCTGATATCAGAGTTTCCTGAAGATTATTTTTAGTGTGATCCATAGGTAATAATATATTTCAAGGGGTGTGTAACCCAATTTTTACACCTAGATCTAGGGGTGAGTCATGTGATGAAACTTTTTTGACATGTTTTTGGGGGTGAAACCATTATTCAATGCATGGTTGAGTGTGGTGGAACATGTGATAAAAAATTTCAAATATCCTTTGTGGGTTAAAATTATAAGAAAGCAAGGAGTGTTAGAGTCATCGATCAAAGTATTAGAGGGGAAATATATATGGATTTTTTAGTGGAAAATGTTGATATGGGGGTAGGATTTATATTTTTAAGAAATACTTATTGAGTGTGATTGAGTTTTTTAGGTAATTATGATTGTGGAGAACTCCTTATGAGAGGGAGACCATGTCATGAGCATCATGTGGAACATGATTGGTGTGTCATTGTACTACCAGTGGATATGTTTCAGTAGTAAATTTTGTTGGTGGTAATCGTACTGGTTTAGAGTCATATACTATGATCTAGGTCCAACGGTGTAGAATATAATAATATATATAATCAATTGGAAAAGATATCATGGGGTGTACGGAGAGACAAAGGTGGCACTAGTGCAGAAAACGTTATTTACGTCACCATTTTTTATGTCGGTTATATATAACCGACGGGAGAATCTATGAAACGTGGTTTTTACGCCGGTTATTTTATAACAGACGTAAAAAATGCATTGAGTAGCTTTTTAACGTCAGTTATTTTAATAACTGACATTAAAAATCATGCGTGTTCGGTTTTTATGTCGGTTATAAATTAACCGACATTAAAAATCCAAGCGCGGGGGGTTTTTACGTCGGTTATTTGATAACCGACGTAAAAAACGAGATATCTAGGCATTTTTTACGTCGGTTATTTTATAACTGATGTAAAAAACGAGTTATCTACGGGTTTTTTACGTCGGTTATTTCATAACCGACGTAAAAAACCCCCCGCGCTTTGGTTTTTTACATCGGTTATTTTATAACCGACGTAAAAAACGAGATATCTACGTGTTTTTTACGTTTGTTATTTTATAACTGATGTAAAAAACCAAAGAGTGGGGGGGGGGGTTTACGTCGTTTATTTTATAACTGACATAAAAAACGAGTTATGTACGAGTTTTTTACATCGGTATTTTATAACCGACATAAAAAAATGAGATATCTAGGAGTTTTTTACGTCGGTTATTTTATAAACGACGTAAAAAACCAAAGAGCGGGGGTTTTTTATGTCGGTTTTAAAATAACCGATGTCATAAATTTAAAAAATAGTTTATAACTTCAGTTATATAATAAACGAAGTTATAAAACATTTAAGAAATTAAAGCCCCATGGACTGTCATTTACGATTTTTCGATCGATAGTCTGCCGGCTCGTCTCTCTCACGCGGTAAACCCTAATCAGCTCGTCGATCGACCTATGTTAAACTCATTTTGGCTTCATCGTTTATCATCTTTACTCTCCTCGGATCTATCATCTCAACTCGCAACACTCAAGTAAGCCTTCCACTAATTTATTTCATTCGTTTCTTTTTCTGGATTGTCTATATTTATGTTTTGTGATTTTCTTGTTTAAACTAGGTTAGATTCTTCCATTTCGAACCCTATTACATCTTTTTGAATATCGTTGGCACCGGACATTCGTTTTTATCTTGAGTGTCTTGTTTTTGTATTTCTTTATAAAACAAATTTTGATATATTACCTTGCATTTAATGACTCAAAATCCTCCTATGTTGGAAACATATTTGCGGTTATTTATTGAAGGACTATGGCGCGATTAAGGAAAGATTTGGAATATTTCCTGATTTTACCGGTTTGAATTTCATTATCAAAAAGAAATTTGAGGTATGGTTGATTCATCCATTCCTTTTATCCTATATTTCATTTAACGCTCAGGTTCATCTAACAATTTTGTAGTTGGATATCCAATAATGTTTATGTGATTAGAGAATTAAAAGAAATTATCATCATATATAGTGAATCATCCTTGTTGAGTGTCTTATCATAGAATATGAGTCAATCATCCATATTGAAGATGTCATTTTTTTAGAAAACAAAAACCATTAATGTAAACAATTTATCATTCATTAATTGAACTAAAATAAATATTTACACATGAGTTATAATGGAACATAATAAAATAAATATTTATCATTCACCCTCATAGAGTCTAATAAATCTATGATAAACCATTTGTTTTCTTTAATGGAAACAAATTCACTATTACCCAATTTGTATTTTTAGAAGACACTAAACTCCCTTATAATTTCACCCTTCTGGGAAGTATTAAACATCATTATATCCCTTTAAAAAATATAAATGTCACAGAAATATCGTACATCCATTCTGTCTTATAGGACTCTACTATAGATAAGTATACCATTTTTTATATTATTAGTTATGATAAACTCTATCATAAAATCATTAATATATGTTTATAAAAATGGGAATATCACAATTCTCATGATTTTAGTTGAGAATAATGATAATGATTTTTATTAATGATAGTATAGACATGGGTAATTTTACAAAAATAATGTGAACTTGAATAATGAATGTTACTTATAAGTATTTCACATGATTTTTTGTTTTTATGTCACAAAACTAATTGATGATCGAATAAAACAAATAATTGCACCACCAACCAAAGTGAAACCAGTGTATTGTTCTATTTTAGAAATTCAGGATTCAATAAATGAGATTATGATTTATTTATTTTCTAGAGTTTCTGAATCAAGATACTAGATTCTATTTTAAATGGGTATTTGTTTGTTTTTTGATGTTTCGTGATTTTATTTGATGTAGGTTTTTCTTTTTCATGGATTACTTCATAAAGTGGTCTCGGTTCATTTGATTTTTTGTTTCCTTTGACACCATCCCCCCTCAATGACTACGATCTCTCATTTCCAGTTTTTCTCTAATTGTTCTCTCATACACCTTTTGGATTTGATGGTTGATTACAAACATATTTATTCAAATATTTAAGCTGGATTATATGAATTTTTTAGGATTATATTGCTGTTTTATACCACTTTATTTATTATTCTATCCAATACTAAGACCCTTTCTAGTAAGAAAAATTTCATAAGAAATACGATTGGACTCTTCATCATATTTCATGAAACTTTTTTTAATAATGTCACGTTTTTAAAAAAAATATTTTATATCAAAGATGTGAAAACGGGTGGTGTCCGGGGGGTGTCCAAGGTGGTGGGTGGGTGTGAGTGGTTGTCCATGGGGGTGGGGGCCTGTCTAGAGGGTTTTGGGGGTTGTCCAGGGGGTGGGGCGCTGTCCAGAGGGTTGGGGTGTCCAGGGGGTGTTCAAGGGGTAGGGGTGGGGGGTGGTGTCCAGGACGGGTGGGGGTGTTGTCTAGAGGGGTGGGGGTTGTCTGGAGGGTTGGGGGTGTCCAGGGGTGGTCCAAGGGGGTGGGTGGGTGTGGGGGGCTGTCCAAGGGGGTGGGGGCCTATCTAGAGGGTTTTGGGGGTTGACCGGGGGGTGGGGGTGATTCTCAGGATTACTCCATTATCTCTAATTTTCTATCAACTATGTAGGTGGCATGGTTTTCATTGATTCAATGAAATTTAAAACTGTTATATCTAACTATATTTTTTTTAAAATAATATTCAAGCATATTTTCTTAAATACACATAGATTTGTTTTATATTTTAAATTGTTTTACATTCAAATTATGATTTTTTTCATACAAACATATATTTGTCTTATCTTAAAAATATATATTTTTTGCTGATATTTGTTATAGGTAATAATGAGTTGAAGTTGGATTATAGCACATCGAATGAGCAATGAATTTGAGGAAGGTGTTGATGCCTTTTTGGAATTTTCAAAACGAAATGTTCCAAGTAGTGACATTTTTTTCTATACATGCTTGAAATGTTTGAATATAAAGAAGTTGAAAAGTAGAGAGATAAAATATCATCTGATTTGTCATGGTTTTAATCCAAGTTACAGCCCTTGGATTTTGCATGGTGAAACTGTACGCAATGTCACTGATGATGATGATTCGCAAGATGGTAACTCCGATGGAATTGAATAAATGATTCGCGATATTGTAGCAGAACAAATTGAGATAGAACCAACAGTTGCGCGTCTATATGGTGATGATGAAAAACCATTATATCCTGGTTGTACAGATTTTATGGTTTTTTCGGCGGTGTTAAGATTGATTAACCTGAAGGCAAAACATGGATGGGGTGACAGAAGTTTTACAGAGCTGCTACAATTGATGAAAGACATTCTTCCAAAAGATAACGATCTTCTAGATTTACATTACAAAGCCAACAAAATATTATGCCCGATGGGATTGGGATACAAGAAAATGCATGCCTGTCCGAATGACTGCATTATATATAGGAAGGAGTATGAATTTCTGTCAGAGTGTCCTCAATGTGGGACATCACGATATAAGGTGAAAGAAAAATCACAGGATGGCGTAGAGATTACAAAGCTCCCTTCAAAGGTATTTTGGTATCTTCCTATAATTAATCTTTTCAAACATTTATTTGCTAATTCACAGGATGCAAAAAGGTTAATATGGCATGATGAAGAGCGGGTATGGGATGGAAAAATATTTCATCCATCTGATTGTCCACAATGGACAAAAATTGATGCGCAGTATTCTACATTCGGAAATGAAATTAGAAATCTCAGACTAGGGTTGTGCACAGATGGAATGAATCCATACCGAACCCTCAGTAGCACACATAGTTCATGGCCTGTTTTATTGGTAATTTAAAACCTCTCTCCTGAAGTTTGTATGGAGCACAAATATGCCATGTTGAGTATAATGATCTCTGGTCCAAAGCAACCCGGTAATGATATTGATGTTTACTTGTCACCGTTGATTGATGATTTGAAACTATTATGGGATGATGGTATCAGGGTGTATGATTCTTATAAAATGGAATATTTTCAACTGCATGCAGTGCTTCTGTTCACTATAAATGACTTCCCAACGTATGTAAATTTGTCTGGATACAGTGTTAAAGGGCATAAAGCATGTTCAATTTGCGAACAACAGACGTCATATTTTCAATTGCATCATGGGAGGAAAACAGTGTACATGGGTCATTGAAAGTTTTTTCCTTTGAAACACCCTTATAGAAGACTAAAAAAGGCATTCAATGGCTCACAAGAATTTGATTCTACTCCAAAACCTTTATCCCCTCAACTGTATTTTGAGAGGGTGAAAAACCTTGATGTTACATTGGGAAAGACACAGAAATCTAGTAATGATAGACATATTTGAAAGAAAAGGTCAATTTTTTTTGAGCTACTATATTGGAGGTATCATGAAGTTAAACATAATTTTGATGTCATGCACGTGGAGAAAAATATCTGTGATTCTTTGATTGGAACATTGTTCGATATTAAAGGAAAGACTAAAGATGGGTTGAATGCAAGATTAGACTTACTATCAATGGGAATACGTTTGGAGTTAGCTCCCACTCCTAAAGGAAGACGAACATTTCTTCCCCCGGCTTGTCATACATTATCGAAGAGGGATAAAATTAGCTTCTTTCAGTGTCCTCGTGATACCAAAGTGCCTCAAGGTTGTTCTTCTAATGTAAAAAATTTTGTCTCATTGAAGGACTTGAAGTTGATAGGTATGAAATCACATGATTGTCATGTCATGATGCAACAAATTCTACCAGTTACATTGCCTGGAATATTTCCCATTCGTGTCAGAAAGACTATAATGAAGTTGTGTTATTTTTTCAATTCAATTTGTAACAAGGAGATTGATATGAATGCTTTGAAAATTTTGGAAAAGGATGAAATTTTTATACTTTGTCAATTGGAAATGTATTTTCCTCCAACTTGTTTTGACATAATGGTGTATATAATGATTCATCTGGTTTGAGAAATAAATCTTTGTAGACCTGTATATCTTCGTTGGATGTATCCTTTTGAAAGGTATATGAAAATATTAAAGGGGTATGTTAAAAATCTATATCGACTTGAATCCTCCATTATTGAAAAGTATATTTCTAAGGAGGTAGTAGAGTTTTGTACGAGCTACTTGGCTACGGCGCAACACATAGGTTTGCCTCCATCTCACCATGAAAGAGTTAATAATGAGGGAAAGGGGATTCGCGGCTTGAAAGTCAAATCATTGTCAGCTGAAGAGATGAAGAAGTTATAATCATACATATTGAATAACATAGCTGATGCTCAACCGTATATCACATTGCATATTAATGAGTTGAAACAATGTCATCCAAAGAAGAAAGAAATGTGGATTTTGAATGAGCACAACAAAACTTTTTTGTCATGGATTAAAAAGACTTTTCTTGGTAGATCAGATGTATCAGAGATATTAAAATGGATAGTGGGTGGTCCATGTTTAAATGTGATAACATGGTCCGGTTATGACATTAATGGTTATACATTTCATACGAAAGCTCAGGACAACAAAAGTGCAGTTCAGAATAGTGGTGTATTGGTGTTTGCATAAGCAATGCATTTTTCGAGTGCTAAGGACAAAAACCCAATTTCGACATCAAGTGAATATTATGGAGTGATTGGAGACATATGGGAGGTTGATTACTTTAAAATTAAAGTTCCCGTTTTTAATTGTAAATGGTTTAACGGTAACAACAGTGTGAGACACGATGAATTTGTAATGACACTTGTTAATCTGAATAGATTGGAAGACACAGCTTATTCTTTTATAATGGCAACACATGCAAAACAAATTTTCTATGTAGTAGATCAATCAGATATGCAGTGGGCTATTTTTTTACAAGGGAAAAAACAATATGTTGGTGAGGATGAAATTTATGAATATGCTAATTTATGTGAGATCCCTACTTCCATGGAAAGATTAACATAACATAATGATGATCATGTTGAAGACATAGTTTGTGCCATAATGAACGATCATGCCGAAAGAATTTGGGAAAACAATCCATTTTTACATTCCTAAAATTACAGGTAACATATGTTTATTTCTTGTTTACATTTATTTTTTCCATAAATGTCAGATATTGTAATTTTTTTATTTATTAAAACATGTTTTAAAACAAAATAAGTATATGTTTTTGTTTGTTTTAAGTTTGTTTAGTTTACTTTATCATGTTTATAACCATTACATGAATTATATATCTATTATTTTTGTTCACTGACAATTACTTTACCATGTTTACCATGTTTACCAGGTTTACCATTTTTAACATGTTTACCATCTTGACCATCTTTACCATCTTTACCATCTTTACCATTGTTTAACATGCTTACCATATTACCAATGTTTACTATTATGTAACTTAGTACACTTTTCTATTTTCTGATTAAAGTAGTATTAAAATATTTGAATTTGTATATTTGTGAACTGTCTTTTGTTTTTTTGATTTAAAGGATAATGACAGATCATTCAGATGATCAAACACATGATTCTGGAGAGGAGCATATTGTTGGTCATACCTCTGGGGATGAACAATCACATGCTCCTATTACGACAAAGAGTTCAAAGGTTGGTAAATGTGGGTGCACACGTTTACCAAAATTATCACTTTCCCGTATGCAGGATCAGAGGATAGTCGTTGAGTTTTATGATGATGATATTACTAGAGGTCCGAATGCAAAAGATTTTAAGAGTTTTGTAGCAACTCAGGCTAAGAGCAAAGTATGCATTCTATATGATGATTGAAGAAGTGTGGATAAAGCGATTATCTCTCAATTGTGGGATACGATTTTGGTAAGATCTTTTGTCATTGTTTGACTATTCTGTTAATGCTTCTAGTATATATAATATGTTTAACCTCTTCTTTATCATATGACATTTGATATTCCTGACACTAGAGGAGTCAGGAAGAAATGCTTATCGTTGGATACTAGGAGATGGAGGGATTTCAAATCAACCCTCTCATATGATTTCATTTATAGTCATAGGAGTCATGACAATCCATGTCTTATATATCCTTTTATAGATGAAGACACATGGAGATCGTTTTTTGAAAGTAGAAGAAAAAATTCATTTCTGGTAAGGGCAATGTAAACTTTTATAAACTTTCTTATATAAATGATTTTATTAATGTTTTGTTAATGATTTCTTATTCTTAAATTACAGAAAACAAGGAAATCTCATCAGGAGATCCAATCTAAAAATGTATACCCTCATAGTTTATCTCGGGGAGGGTATGCATTATTGGAAGAACAAATGATGGCGGAAAAATTTCAACAACTAAGAGCTGAGTCTTCAAGCTCTGGAGAGGTGGCCCCTCCATCCCCTCCATCTAGACATGAAAAATGGAAGAGTGCTCGGAAGGGAAAAAAATGGCAATATCTTTCTGAAGAATTGAGAATCGTAGCTGAGAGGATTGTAAGATATCTATTTTATTTATTTAAGTTAAATATTTTCTTTATATAATTTCAATCATTACAGAAATGTTCAATTAATTAATACAGGACTCTCTTGAGGAGTAGAGTTTAGAGGGGACATTTACAGCTACTGGGAGGGAAGATATTTTATTTTCAGCATTGGGAAGGCCCAAACATCCTGGTCTTGTAAGAGGATATCCGGCAGGTGTATCGGTAAGAAAAGTGTTGCCACATTCTTCAAATTCTAACATTGAGGGGGTTTATAAAAAAATAGAATCCTTAGAGGCTGAAGTTCATAATATTAATGTGATGATGAAGGACAAGATTAGAGAGTCGGTGCAGTCTATGTTTGCAGAAATGCCAAGACAATTTCAGACTGCAGCTCCCACTCCTCCACCTCCCCCTGCAGACCCCATTATTTATCCTCCACCTCTGCCAGTAGCTCCCACTCCTCCACCTCAGCCTGCGGACCCCATTTTTTATCCTACGCCTCCACCGCAGCTTCCTACTTATTGCGAGTTGTATGTTGATGATTCTCAACATCATATAGTAGCATATGGGTTGGTATATTGTATAGGAGATATAGTTCATCATCAACAATTAGAGGTAAAGAATCAGAGGGTCACTGTACAAGAAATTATAGATAGATCAGCTAGGGTACTAATACCTACAGATGAGGTGGCGACAGTTGGACAGAGTATCAGCCATTTTTTAATTTGTCCATCCAGACTTCTTTGAGCCATTACCATAGAGGTATGAATGTTATATATTTTATTTTATTTTTTTATTAAAGTTGTTTTATCATTTGAAAACTAAAATATTTTTCAATTTTTTTACAGGAATACTTTAAAGGTAAAGAAATACTGTGTAGACAACAACAAAGACAAATGGTTATGACATCAGATACAGATTCAAATGGTCTTGACAGATTGTCAAGATATTCACATTTATTGTCGGGTTATTATGAGTTTCCAATGGAATCTCATTTTTGTGGATGTGAAATAAGAGTGGGGATTATAAAAACTGATATCATGGAGCTTGTTACTGGAGATAAGTTGGGAATCAACATGGTGAAAATTTTTTCCATGTAAGTCTTAACACCTTTTCCCTGTGTTATATTTATTAAAAATGTATACTTATGTATGTTTTGTATTAGGTATCTTTATAAAATTTGTGAGAGGAATGAGCTGACAGAAGTATATGGATTCATGGACCCGCAATTGATTTCCCCTGAAGCATGTACATTGAATGAGGAACAAAGAATGGTTTATATTGCTGAAAGATTTGAAAAGAATATAATCAAATAATATTGGATGATGCCTTTTTGTGACGGGTATGGAACACATTTCTCTCAAAGATCTAAATATCTTTTAACATAAAAAACCACTAAAGTCAAATTTCCTTTTATCAGTGATCATTGGATGTTAGGGGTTTTTTGCCCAATGGAGAAAACCCTTTATTGGATATGCTCTGTCCATGGTGATGTGCGGGAAAGTTTTAATAATATATTGGAAAAGTATGTTTCAATTTCTCAATAGTTTTATAAATTATAATGAATTTTAAATTTACCCCATTCGTATTATTTTCTAACAGTGCATGGGCCTACTTTCGAAAAAACACAAAGAAAAGAAATGAAAAGATCAAATATGTAAATACGAAGGTAAATATCCATTTATAATTTGTTCTTTTTGATTTATTACATAAAAATAATATATTGAATTTACACTCATTCAAAGAGAATTGTCATGAACAACAAGGCCTCATCGAATGCAGATATTATATGTTAAGATTTATGAATGAAATAATAACAACTGGGACAGTTGTGAATTTTGACCTGGTACGATTTCCTCTTAAACTTTTCCATAATATTTCAATTTGATTTATTCATTATACACGTTAACTACATTCTTTATCATTTGTAGCTTTTTGATGACCCTAAACCCTATACTGCTGAAGACATAAAACACTTACAAGTGGAGTGGTCAAATTATTTTACAGGTTTGATTGAATTTTAGTTGTTTGTAATGTAAAATGTAATTTTGAATATTGTCATTGTAATTGTGTATTTGGTAGTTGTTTAGGTTGGATTTAGTTTTTTTTTTGAATTTGACAGTGTATGTTTTGAATGTTATATAAGTGAATGTTTAATTTTTCTCTGCTTCTTGTTTTGGTTTATATTGATGGTTTTTCTGGTATGGATTTGGGTCTGTGGGGGAGGGGTTCCAAGGGTGTGGGGGTGTGTTCAGTGGGGTTGGGGGGTGTCCAGCGGTCTGAGAGGGTTGTCCAGTGGGGTGGGGGACAGTCCAGGGGGGTGGAAGGGCTGTCCAAGGGTGTGCGAAGGCGGTCCAGGGGTGTGGGAGTGTTGTCCAGGGGTGGGGGTATACATGAGGGTGGGGGGTTGTCCAGGGGTGTTTGGGGATATCCAGGGGTGTGGTGCGGGTTGTCAAGTGGGGTGAGGGGGTGCTGTTCAGGCGGGTGGGGGGTTGTCGAGGGGTGTTTGGGGATGTCTGGGGGTCGGGGGGCAGTCCAGGAGTGTGGTGGGGGCTCCAATGGGGTGGGGGAGGGCTGTCCAAGGGGTATAATTGAGGGTGGGAGCTCCAATGGGGCGGGGGAGGGCTGTCCAGGGGGTATACATGAGGGTGAGGGCTCCAACGGGGTGGGAGAGGGCTGTCCATGGGGTATACATGAGGGTGGGGGCTGTCTAGGGGGTATGTTTTAATTGTTATCAATGTACATGCTTAATTTTGATCTACTTCTGTTTTTGTGGTACGATTTCTTGATTTGTTTTCTGGTTGATTCTGCTGGAGAGCAGATGACTGCATTAAATTTTAAAATAAAAAAATTGGGTTTGTCGCGTCGGTTATTTAATAACCGACGTGATAGAAGGCCTGGGAAATGGTTTATCACGTCGGTTATTTAATAACCGACGTGATAAAAGGCATGGAAAATTGTTTATCACATCGGTTATTTAATAACCGACGTGATAAAAGGCCTGAGAAATGGTTTATCACGTCGGTTATTTAATAACCGACGTGATAAAAGGCCTGGAAAATGGTTTATCACATCGGTTATTTAATAACGGAAATGATAAACCCCCTCCACCCGGTTTATCACGGCGGTTATATAATAACCGACGTGATAAACCCCCCTCACCCCAGTTTATCACGGCTTTTATATAATAACCTACGTGATAAACACCCCTCACCCCGGTTTATCACGGCGGTTATATAATAACTGACGTGATAAACCCCCCTCCCCCCGGTTTATCACGTCGTTTATTAAAAAACCGACGTGATAAACCCCCACCCCCCAGTTTATCACGTCAGTTGTTTAATAACCGACGTGATAAACCCCCCACCCCCTGGTTTATCATGTCGGTTATTTAATAACCGACGTGATAGACCATTTCCCCGTTCTTTTATCACGTCGGTTTTTTAATAACTGACGTGATAAACCATTTTCTAGGACTTTTATCACGTCGGTTGTTAAAGAACCGACGTGATAAACCCTTCCCATTTTATTTATCACTTCGGTTTTAAAATAACCGACGTCATAAACATCACAATTTTCTGTTTTTGATGTCGGTTTTTAAATAACCGACGTCAAAAACGTTATTTATAACGTCGCCCGTATTAACGTCGGCTAGAAACCGACGTAAAAAATGAAAAATAACCGACGTAAAAAACGTATTCTGCACTTGTGTGGTGTTCTCAATATTGATGATAGTGTTAGTAAGAGAGTTCTTGTCGTAAATTTTAGTGAAATGAGTTTTTGTAGTTTATATTATTTCATCATAATTGTGTGATGTGTTTAGGGATTAAGAATGATTGGTTGATGTTGGGTTAATAAAATATAAAGGTAAAGTACATTAGTTGAATGATCAGTATGAATTATCTGTTATTATAAGTATTATGGTGGGGAGTTTTTAATGTCATGTGTCTATATGTGTTTTGTAAAGACACAAACTATTATAAATCAATTTACCTTTATGAATGAATATGTTCATTATTGGGTAATGTAGTTATAGAAAACACCTTTATTACTTTGTTTATATTATACCATTATAAAATATATACTATTGAATTTAAAAGGCCTTTTATTATCTTAGTCATTGACAAAACAATTTATGTATAGTTAATGTCAATATTAGTATATGTTAAGTGTTATTATAAAGCTAAATTGACATAGATAGAAGAAATTATGGCCTCAACCAGTAGAATCGTACCCATTGAATCCAAATTGTCGGAGCTTCTGAGGGAGATGGTATTACAATATTTTCCCTTGTAAAATCCCAATATCAAATTAAAAAAACATTAATGAAACCACATATCAGATAAGTTCAATATTATCAAGATTGCAACCCTAACCATATTCACCAAACCAATATAAAAAATTACCATCATTAGACACCTTACCCTTAGGGTGTATACTCATTTAATAAGGTCTTATGTATCTAGAACCTAGT
Source organism: Viscum album (assembly GCA_963277665.1). Taxonomy (NCBI): domain Eukaryota; kingdom Viridiplantae; phylum Streptophyta; class Magnoliopsida; order Santalales; family Viscaceae; genus Viscum; species Viscum album. The sequence goes on along the minus strand of OY728150.1, from coordinate 928,407,807 downwards.
AGTATGAATTTTATTATTTTCCTTTTAATAAAATAATGATTATATTTATACCTTTTTCATTATTAATTCACATATATATGATTAAATAATTATTATGATAAAAATTAGATTTTGACATGATGAAACTCAAAATTTATTTTTGGGAAATATATAGTTTCAATTAAGTTACACTTTTTAATAAATTGATAATTTTTTAAATAATTTTACATTAATATAATATTAATTTTAAATAATATTTATTTATATAAAAATAAAAATATAATTAATGCTTTCCAAATTAATTTTTATAACGATCAGAAAAATTATTGTAAAAAACCCAATATTTTCAAATAAAGGAAGATTTTTTTTAAAAGTTTAAATACTCATCTTTTATAAATTATTTTTGGAATAAGTCATTAATTTTTAAATAATAATATTTAAATTATCCAATTCAGAATTTTTTATTATTTTTTGAGATATTTTAATTTTTGGGTAAAAAATAAATATGGTGTAAATACACAATATGTAATAGAACATCATAATATCCCAAAAGTGTTGTAAGAAATAATAAAAATGGAATCCAACAACCAAAATACTTTTTTACTTTAAAATAATTTATTTTTTATGTTTCTTATTGATTTTTTAAACATTTATTGAATTTTAAAAATCAAATATTTTATTTTAATATTTTAAAATTAATTCCTTTTGCACATGATTCACTTCCTCATCTACAATGGCATTATTTTTATTTCATGGGTTTTCACCCTTAAAAAATACTGTAATCAAGTCCAATTTGGTAGAATCCATGGGAAAAGACCATGGTATGAATTTTTATTTTGATTATTTTAAAAAATATAGTCAAAACCCTATGTTTAGAAATTAATGATGAATTACCCACTCTTTTTCTATAAATATCCACCAAAAATACCTATCCTCTTAACTAAAAATCCATTTATCACTAAGTTATTATCCCTATAAATTTATAAAACCCTCCCAAGATGTTACCAATATCTTAGGAAGCTTCTTCTAATCTTTTAGAAGCACTATCACAAGGAAAGGAACTCTCTCCTCTTCCTTTATTTCAAGTTACTTCTTTGTACTAAGACCATTTAATTTTAAACTTTTTATATTGTAATGTTTTTTTACTCAAAAAGTTTACTATCCTTATGATTTCCATTTAATTATAAAACACATTTCACTATTTTTAATAACTTTTATAAGACATTATTTATACCACATATGCTATTGAAATTATCTAATTATCTTTCAAGAAAAATATTTTTATTTTGAATAAACATATTTATTTCCACTCAAGGGTAATCAACTAGAAGAGAATACCCTTTATTTATTGGTTAATTACATGTATGAAACCCAAACTACTTAATCATGAGACTAAAATTGATGAAATTGGTTTTTATGGTTTATGATCTAGATAGAACATAAATGCATGTTATGGTATGAGTGTGATGGGTGGTAGTAGAATTATATATCCCTCAAATGCATTGGATATGATTTTTATCTCATGAGATGCCATGAATGGTCCCGAAGACGTTATCTAAAGAAAATTATGTTATGATGTCCCATAGGTTATCCTTGACATAGGCATATGATATCTTGTTTTCTATTGTTTCCACATTCCAATATTTCCTTGATACAATAATATTATATCATGCTTGGATTTTTATTTTTATGATTCTCACCCCTTTATGTCACCTTGTTATGCATCTTTATTAACATGTAATTCTTCCATCATGTTATGGTCTTGTTATTCTCTTGCTGGGATTTAAAGATCACCATATTATTATATACGTCCCTAGGTTATCTCTCATAGTTATAGAAGTGTGATTGAATTTTAAGAGCATGTTAATGAGTTATAAGTAATCTTGTTTTATCCATATTTCAATTTATTATATAGTGTATCTAATTACCCAATGACAACAGGCCTTTTTATATATTTTTTATTTTATTTCGTGCTTCTTTATGTAGAAAAATAATTAATTAGGGTTTGTTAATGATATGGGGTATCATATTTGGTATAAAAGAAATTCCTCGTTATTTTTAGGTATTTGGATTATAAAACCTTATGAAAGCCATAATTATACGATTAAACATTGGAAAATATTTTTAAATCTTGGAAAATTATAAATTATGTGGTTTTCATAGAACAAAATCTCTATCTAAATACTAAAATTTGATGTTTATCTATTGCATTAGTACCTAGGGATAATAACCTCAAAATGGGAATGTTCGGTATTATCTCAATCGTTTCCTGCAACATGAAAAAAATGCCTCTTTGTACACTTATTTTGAAAGTCTGATGGAATATAATTTTATAAATTTAAAATCTCTATACAACCCATTTTTAAGGAAATAAAAAATACACCTAAAATTTTTATGTTAGGAAATATACCATGGATAACAAATATTAAATCCAAGAAATTCGTAAGATTTGGGATACAAATAATTTATGAATTTTCCCCTAAATGGTCATATCATCCCATTTATGGTTTTAATATTTCAAAAATTCTTATCCTTATGTCAATTTTAGATGTAGTAAATGATTAGAACTAGAATAAAATAGTGAGAGGTGGGATTATAGTCCATTCATGAACATCAATCGTCCTATATGATTAAAACTCTATGCATTGTTTCATGTCACCAATGTTTTGTATAAGTATTCAAACAAAAAATAAAAAATCAGAATTGAAGCTATATATGAAAATTGAAAATGGAAAAATTATTGAATCCAAAGTACTTAACTCCTTCACTGCCCATATTTTAGAATGAACTTTCCACTGAGCATTATAATACTTCCTTTTACATAATTTAATTCAATTATAGGTATGAATGGGATATTGTTTCATATATCCAAATAAATTATGAATGAAGGAAACCACCATCCATTTTTCAAATCACCCTATGATTCCATACATGAGAAATGAGTAGGACAAATCTCCTTTAAAATCATCATTTAGAGAATGGATAATATTTCTTAATGATAAAGAGTATCTTGATTAAATGAATGAGACTATGGAAAATACCATCCATGATTACAATCACATTATGTGGAAATATGATGATGTATTTCTTGAAGAACTTCTTAGTGTTCTTCCATGTAGATAGTTTGGGTTCTCAGTCAAACATATAATTGAATATTTACCAATATCATAATCTCTGTATATAATGGAACTAAAAAACTTGATGATTTTATGAAGAAATTAAAATAGAATCTAGATAAGGTATTTATGCAATCAAGTTATTCATCATGGGGTGTTCTAGTTCTTTCTAAAAAGAATAATGATGGGCCAATTCACCTTTTCATTGATTATCATGAGCTCAATGATATCACGATAAAAAAAATTATCTTATTTCCTGTATTGATGAATTGTTTGATTAGCTGTGTGGATTGGAGTGCTCCTCTAAGGTGGATATTCAATTGGTATATTTTCAAGTAATGGTAATAAAGGAGGATATGCCCAAGACAGATTTTAGTAAATGGTATCAGCACTGTGAGTTCATAGTGATTCTTTTTTAATTCACTTGTACTATAGATATCTTTAGGGACATAATAAATATATTCAATATGGATAACCAAAAAAAATTAATTCCTTTATAGATGATATTCTTATCTACTCGAAAAGGAATAGGGAATATAATGAGCACATTAATGTTTTATTAAATCCCATGAAAAAAATGCATTCAAATTATATTTAATGAATTTTTTGAATGGAGTAAGTAACATTCTCGGGGAATGTTATAAAAAAAGGGGTATTTATATATCAATAAAAAATATGGGCCATTGAATTATACCCCATAACAATATATGTAACAATTATCCATAGATTCCATGGATTAGTTTTGCACCATCGTTGACTTGTAAGAAACTTCTCACGATTGTAACACCGATTAAAGAAGGTAACTTGGAAGGTAGTGATGTTTTCATGGAATGATGAATGACTCTAGTTCTTTGAATAGTTAAAGAAAAGGTTAATCATTGAACATGTTCCCACATTACCAACTTGGGGGGAATGATTTGTGTCCTGCGAAAATGTGTCCAAAAATGGATTTTGTTTCATACCCATGCACGATGATAAAGTGATTTCATATACCTCCTACCAATTAAAAATATACAAGCATAATTAGCCAACACATGATCTTTAATTGGCTATAGTTATATTTTAATTTATGATTTGATATAATTATCTCTTTTGGGAAATGTATGAAATATATATGGATCATAAAATCCTCTAGTATATAATCACACAAAAGGATATCAATATACATAAATGAAGTTGGTTAGATTTGATAATGTATTATTATTGTTCAATACATTACCATCCTAGAAAAGTGAAAAAAATGGAAAATGATTAGTGTAAAAAATATCTTGCAACCGTATCAATTATGATGATTGAAAGAAACCCAATCATCTTGTACTAGAATAATATAGAGTTTGGAATCATAAAATGTAATTCATCCTACCTTACTCGAAAAATTTCTCAACCTTTCATTCTTGAGAGGATCAATAAGGCCTCAAAATAATATGAGGAGCTATATAATTAGGCAGTGAAGATTCCAAATTCCATATTTTCTGAGAATAAATTTATATGATTTTGAATTTAGATATGTGTTCCATAAAAACTATATCTCAAGTGGGAAGAAAAAAATATGTACATAGATCATCCCTCTCTATTCATCCAAGACGCAAAAATATATAATTAGATCTAAATAAAAAGTCCTAGTGAAATTACATGAAAAAGGATATTATAGATTTTATATGTTGATAATTGGTATTATAGTAACTCAATGATAAATTAAATAAGTATAAGGTTAGGATAAAACCATTTCTCACACTATTATGGAAATTGGAAAACATTACCAAGGATTTCGTCATAGTACTCCCAGGTAATCTAAAAGCAATAACACTGTTAGGGTGGTAGTCGATCTCTTTATAAATTCAACTCATTAATTAATATTCAAAAATTTATTCTCTCAACCATGTCTCTATTATATTCATAAGGAATGTGGTGAGACTTTAAAAAGAACCACTGTCTATTATATCTGATAAATTATTAAGTTTTTCCTCAAGGTTATAGAGAATTCCTCAGCATGTTTTTCATATAGAGATGAGTTTTAGAACTTCTTACCACCCTCATGTGGATGATGAGTTTGAGATAGCACAAAAACTCTACAGGACATGATGAGATAATTTTCAGTGGATTTTCTAGGTTTTTGGGATCCACACCTACCCCTAGTAGAGTTATGATATAAAAATATTTTCTATTATTGAATTCAAATGTCAATTTATCAGGATCTATATGGGAAGAGGTTTTGAACTACAACATTCATGGATAAAGTATGAGAGAAGAAGCTTATGGGACTAGATATTATGGACTAGATGAGCAATAATGTTCAAACCCTTTTAGATTATTGATCTCACCAAAGCTATGGCCTATCAACTAACACTCCCACATAAACCATCTCAAGTACATTATGTGTTCTCTGTCTCCCCCTTAAGTTTGTACATACTATTCCCATAACATGTACTATATTAATATGTTGTACTACTAGAGAATTATCTTTTATACAAGGGAGAAATAATAAATATTTTTTATTATAGAGACAAAATTTCATAAACAATTGAACTCCCCTAGTCAAAGTGTTAAGGTGGAACTAAAATTTTATGAGAGGACCACATAAAGATATACTAAACACTAATAGGGGAAATCTGTATTGGTAAGTTTTTAACTAATTACAATATTTTTTTATTTTACTTCATATAACTATTAATATCTTTATTTTATTACTTTATTTTCTTTATTGTATGAAATTATATGAAAACAAGTGAAGATTAAACGTGATATTGTTGCAATGTTTACTACTCATAAATAGTCCATAGTCCTTGGAGTAGTTTAGAAATAATAAAATACTATAAAATCACTAGAAAACAATCCATTAATGTGGTTATAATAATCAAGGAATAATCATTCACTTGCATCACACTATAGTAAATTGACAGTACTTGTTTTATGATTTTTAGTTATTTCTCTATAGATCCTATGAAAATAGTATTCATATTCTCTGCAATGTATTTTTTCATCACTAATAGTGTATTCCAACATATGTGTCTTTTCTTGTATGTTACATTTCTTATTTTCATTTAACTAACTTCTTAACTTTTTACATTTAAAGCAACAGACAATAAACTCTTCATCTTCTTCATAGAATTTCACTGAATGATTCATTATCTTATTCTCCTTCTTCATATAAAAATTATATATTCATATTTCTCTGTTATTATGTTTATTTTTTCAAAATATTTCTTTTTGATTATTGAACGAATTAATGTTCATCTCAACATCTTCACAATTACTTCTTCTTCATTGATACAATATCAAAATTAAATGTTGTATCAGGTCTCCATTGTTATTCCATGTACATTAAATATCTATACAACTAAAAGTAACCACACTTTTTTATTATTTCATAAAATAATGATCATTCACAAACTAAACACACTAACAAATCAGATCAAAAAACTTATGATATTCTTCTCGACTTTAGTCTCAAGTTCACTGCACACTATTCATGGAAATCATATTGCATGATCATTTCTCAATCTTGGTTCAGGAGTAATGAAACATTCATGGATATAATGAAAGTTATAATCTCTATCACATGATATTTATTACTCTATTATTTTATGTTCTTTTGATTCTATTTGGATTAAACATTCATGTATGCATGCATGTGGCCAGATGCATGTATTTATGTAAATTTATATGTGGCCTTATCAAAAAAACATTCATGAAAATATTATGGGTAGATGATATTTAATATTATTCAGACATGTTTAACCTGTGATCTTGTGTTCTTCATGAATTTATTTTTACTAGTTCTTCAAGAAATATCCAAAACAGTTCTTTACTTCATGAAATTTTGTATCTCTCATTCTATTGTATTCGCAAAATAATGATTGATTTGTTGTATATAAAGATCCTTCATGTATCATAAATTGTATGTAGGACCATTCTTCTTAATGTAAGGTTTTAGTCATATAACAACTTCATGTAACATTGTTAGTGAATAACATTAATATTAGTTCATGATTTATCTTCTTTACAAAAAAAATTATGTGTAAAACTCCCATTTTCATGATGTTGAGTGGCTCAAAGCCCTTTCATCCATGAATTAAAAGAATCTCAAAGAATACTTTGTTTTTTTTAAATGATATATCTAAAGTATAACTTTAGTTATAATAAATATATATATCATATGTTCTCATCTATTATTGGTGAGGATCGATGCCTTACATTATTACAATTCACCAACTAAAATATAGAAAATAATTTCATGTTAATACCAGATAATTATTGTAACACCCCAACCCTATAATCCTGGAGTATGTGAATTATTTTATTACATTGACATGATTTCAAAGGATAGAATATATAAGGACCAGACAATTTAGGGGTTTTAAAAGACCAGATTACATACATGATACCCATAATATATTGGGAAATAAAAATAAATCATAACATAAGTTGGAGGTCATCTTCCTTGAAACTTATTCCAAGAATTTATATTCATATCATGGGGAAATGAAACAAAATAAGGGTGAGATTGAATTATCAGTAAGGTTAAGTACATCGGAAGTAATCCTAAATCAATAAGAATAACTAATATTGAAATGTACATAACTGAACACACTTTCCATTTAAAAACTGGAAAGGAATAATAAAAATGGAATGTTAGATAGATGAAACACATTCCATTTAATCAATAAACTAAGAATTAAATGCATCTATATATAATATCAAATAAAAAATATCATGGATAAATTATATCTGAATCTAAATGAATGTAAAGCTAGATTATTTGAATCCCTATTTCCTATGTACATGCTACCTTTACCATCAAGACATTTAACAATTTGGTTTACCTTATTAGGTAGAAATCAATATAATATTCTTAAATTATTTCATTCATGAGACTAACGATGCATCGAGGGGCTTATAATAACTATTCCCCAACCTGAATCATACAAGTCTATTCTACCTAGAAACTAACACAAATGGTTTTTCTCTAAATGGTTTTCTCCCATGAGACTACTAATACAATGAGGGGCTATCAGTTATTGGGCACCACCTATGTTGTTCCTTTAAAAAGCATTCCTCATATATCTAATAGTCAATTTAATTAATAAAAAATATTCATTATCATACAATATCATTATTGAATAAATTATATGGATTTCTCAATAATTCCTTAGTGGAGGATAAGTTAAAATAAAGGTTTTTGATTATGATGAATGAAAATACCATTGAAATATCCGTAAACAATTATTTAATAAATAATATTTAAACATTCCAAAGTGTCACATACCACTTTGAAGCATTTAAATCATAATACCCATGAATATATAAAATTAAATGAAACTTATAATATCATGATAAAAATTATATCCCTGATATGACACGTAAATGGGTAGTATATACACAAAATTAATGACAAAAGGTTCATAACATTAAAATATATCTCAATAAAATGAAATTGAGTGGAAATCTATTACCTTAAGTTATAATTGTCACATGTGTATTTATTTTCCAAAATAATAAAATTATGTCAATTCTTTTCTTTTCTCATAAAATTTTTCATGCTTATTGTTATTATTACTTAACTTATTGCTATTTTTTATACAACTACTTAAATAATTAAGTTTATGTCTAGTGTTTTGACCAAATTCAGTTCATGTGTCAAAAATGACTTTGGTAGATAGAATATGGTAAAAGGGGTCGTAATATAAACATATCCAGAATAATAATCATGGAATAATAATCAAAATTAAAAATAAATTATACTTTTAAACCCAATTATGAATGATGGTTAGGAAAAATGGACTGACATTACAATCATGTTGACGATAGGTCGTATGTACGCATGAGTGACGCTCCAATTTTCCAATGATCATTATGGAAAGAAGGTAAGTAACATTTTATATTTAGAAAATCATAATTATATCATAAAAAATTAATCATATATATGTATATATATATAATTCTTTTAATGTAAAAGTAACTACATCTAGTCAAGGATGTCATAGTCCACACGTCCACAAATGACATTGTAACTTTTTAGTATATGCAGAGGGTAATAAAGAAAATTATATATTATAACACCATAAAGTTAATTATTTTGTGAATATCATATAGATTTTAGTTTTTTCAAATATTTTTAGCTCAATCCATCCTTAATACATTCCATGTAATGTGTGAACGTATCACATCGCTTTGAGGAGGCGGCGGTCCTTATGTCCACAAACGATTTTATCATATTTACACTAATTGGAATGCATAAAAGTATGTGTTGTATTAAAATTATAAAAGTATGAATAAAAAATATCATATATATCATATATATATAAAAATTCATCATGATTCTCATCCATTATAGTTTATAAGGAAAAATTTTAATTACATCGTTTCGTGAGGCAGTAGTTCACCACACATGAACGGTAAGTATGTTACCCATTTTCTAGAAGTGTGTGTAGATATTGGTTAAAAAATTAACATAAAAACATTTTATTATATTTAGGATTCTTTTATTATTATATAATCATGGAATAATAATAAATAAAGTGGTAGAGAATCAAATAATTCATAAATGCACAATAAAGAATGTTACCTCTTTTTTGGGAAATGCCATTTGGTTTCCACCAATGGAATTCCATGGTTGGATTTCATCCCAAGTTAATATTCTAGTTTGAGGGTATAGATTTTGGGAGAAAATTGTTTTAGTTTTTTTATGATCTAAATTTTCTTGGTATGTGTGAGGAAGGGGAATAAGTAAATCTTTTCTATAATATAGGGGGAGTGGAATTCTTTTAAATACAAAAAGGTAATCACAATTGGGAGATCTCCCATGCCTAATGTGCATTCAAAATGTAAACATAATGTATTAGTGTAAAATTATGGCATAAAATATCTACAACACACAAAAATAAGTGTATTTTTTTAATTTTGTTTCTTAGTCTTTATGTTTCACAATATTTTTTATTTTGTGTTTTCTATTAGCTAACTAGATTTTTAACCTATGTAATTTAACAATTAAGACTAAATTAAGGGTATATTTATAATAAAATTAAGTACTGTTGACGCTCCTTTTTCGTCACAGAGTCCAAAGAAATGTAAAGGGAAATGACATAGCACAAATTGATTCATCCTTTGAAGAAAATATCAAAAATCGACAAAGGCATGAACAAGGGATCAAACGCACCTCTGTCGCGCAAGTTCTATCACTGTCGCGCAAGTCCACTTGCGCGACACATTATGGTCACGCAAGTGACTTGCGTGACCTAAGTGATAACCGCCCGGTAACCGCCCGGGGTCTTCTCCTGCCTATAAATAGACCCTGTGGGCCCCCATTCAAAAAGGATTTTTTTCCATAAACTCAGATTTGAGCTCTCGACGCCCTAGTCTCTTCTCAAAGCTTCCGAAACACTTCTAAGGTAATTTCTTACCTATAACGAAAGATCTAAAGAGGGGGAGGAAGGCCTAAGTGTTGAAATTCATCAACACTTGCACGCCTGAGTGGCTAGCCCTGAAGGGAAAAGGGCCACACTTGCGCGCCGCCTTGCTCCTTCATTAGATCTTGTGCGCCCTTCTTCTGGAAGAACCTCAAGAGGATTCTAAGGGCTTTAATGAAGAGTCACTCAAGTATTTCCCTACTGGTTAACTGTCACTCAAGTACACCATGTGTCACATAGGCATACCTGCGCGACCAGGGCCTACGCGGCCAGGACTTGCGCGCCCATGCAGTACTTGCGCGCCTGCCAGGACTTGCGCGCCCCTGCCTTTTTGGGTGTCTTTCTTTCCCATATCACCCTTCTTAAGTCATTTCACATTTCCTATTCAAGATTCAGTCTTCACAACACTCTTCAAAGCCATTTATAGCATGATTTCTTGATTTGACTTCCTTATCTGAAAAGATTTCTATGGAATATCTCTCAAAACCTAGTGATTTAAATATATTTATGTAACTGATGATTGAGAGGTCATTCATTTAACCTCATCCTTTAAGATGAGAGAATCCTTAACCTGGGTCTCCTTTTCAGGAATAATCCCCAGTTATAAGTCCTCTAAATTTGGGCATCCTCTTAGGAGTAAGCCCCAGATCCCCTAATCTGGGCATCCTCCTTAGGAGTAAGCCCCAATCCCCTAATTTGGGCATCCTCCTCAGGAGTAAGCCCCAAACCTTAATCCTTAACTTAGGCCTCCTTTTCAGAAGTAAGTCCCAGTCATAATCCCTTAACCTGAGCCTCCTTTTCAGGAGTAAGTCCCAGTCATAACCCCTTAACCTGGGCCTCCTTTTCAGGCATAATCCCTAGTCATAATCCCTTAACCTGGGACTCCTTTTCAGGAATAATCCCCAGTCATAATCCTCTTAACCAGTCCTAATTTCCCTTTGATCTGGGATTCCTTTTCAGGAGTAAAACCCAATCATAATTCTTCTCCTAATTTAGGCCTCCTTTTCAGGAGTATGCCCCAAGTTAGAGTATTCAAAATCTCCATAAAGCACATATACCTTTATGGACCCTATTCCTATATTTCTTCCTTAAAGTAAATCCTAAACCTTCATTTATCTGGGCAGTCATACATACATAAGCCCCACATTATTTCTTATTATTGCATCTTTCATGGAACAATTTTCTTATTCTTACCAATACCTCTTGTTTCTCACACCGATCATGACTCACGTGAGCTTAGAGTGTAAAATTAATTGTGACATCCTTCTTTGAGCCATCAATCATAAACATCATACTCCCTTACTCGAACTACGTGGGTTCTGATTCCTTTTCTAAACAAACTATACGTAGGTAGCCCGTCTACGGGTTCGATTCCAACTCTAAAATAATCCATGTCCTTCTGAATGACAATAAACATCAAGTGCCCCACTGAGTGGCTTTAAAACCAGCATGGTCATGATAATGACCAAGCGACTTCTGTATAAATGTGTCTAAGGGTACCATTGACCAAGAATCTCTAACAAATAGAGATGATTCTCTATCGATGAAGAACCTCAAATATATACAAAAGATTATATAAATTTCATACATATTTAATCATTGATTGTTAGATCTGAAGGAAAGATCATTTTATACTTGGTAATGTAATAAGGATTCACGAACATAACTTAAATCTATAGAGAGAGTCCTGGAGTAGACAATAATTCCCCTCAAAAAGGTGTGATGAGTCCGACCTCCCATCCTCTCGACCAATGCAAATTCCTAAGCCTCATCAGTCCACAAACTAATGAGCACCTACCTTTGGAAAGTAGGTCTGAATGGATGTGGAATCATTGGATGTTTCCGGTTCTACAAATAAACCCATTAGAAACTGATCGGAACGTTTGAATCTCCCAACAAGGCGGTCATCCCCAGATTCTGAGGGAAACAAAAATGGTGAACCTAACGTGAATCCTTAACCAAGTTAAAATAATGTTTTAACTATTTGTTAGGCCCCTATTTAAAACTCAATAAGAGGCCCAACAAAAACAATCATTGACATATGTGCTCATCCAAAAGATGTAGTGGTTTAATTTATCTTGATTACGTCTGTTATATCAAATAGGAACTCTTTTCCAAGATATTCTGCATTTCTAGAATTGCTTCTCTCAAGTTCACACCTGTTAATATTGCTGCTGTAAATGCCACTACTGTAACTCCTGCTGGATCATCGTCTTCTTTTAGAACGATATCACCTACTCAGCGTCTTCAACGCTGGGTATCAAACGCACTGGTTAAGGAGTACCGTTAACACGGTACCATCCCAACTCTGGAGGCTGCCCGAAAATCCCTCTAAGTAAATAACTCACATCGGTCGTCCAGACAATGAAGACCAGTGATCAAGAAGTAGGCGGTGCTGACTACCGTCTCCAACCATTTCGGGTCGTTATCTCCAGAACGCAATCACCATTCACTCCCTTATTCTGGTGAGGTGAATGAGCAGGTCCCTCAGGACCTTAATTCAAACAGACAGGAGTCCTTCCTGAGGGCTCCCACCAACAATCGCCGCCAGACTCGTGTGGCAGTGCGCCCTCAACATGATGAGGGTACCGACTCCAGGCGTTCGGCTCAGGTTCCTCGAACATGAGCAAGAAAGATGAACCACCAGAGGCGGAATCCGGTCAACAGTGAGCAGGTTCTCATCTCTGCCATCTCCGGAGAATTCCACCAACCTAACTTGGTGTCAAGAAACGAGCAGGCACATACACCTGCCCGTTTTAATTCCACTGTCCAGTAGACTCATCTCGCAGCACCATGCCAATCCCGCCAGGCAATTCCGGCAGAGTACTATAGGCAGAAACATACACCTGTTTATACAACATCAGCTAGTCAGCAGGCTCGTCTGACTACATATGATGGATCTCGTCAACCGCGTTTGGCGAAATTTAATCAGCAGGCACATACACCTACTAGTATTAATCAATCCTACCAACAGGCTCGCTTGGTAGCATTCGGAGAAATTAGTCGGAAAGCCCCGACAACAAATAGGAGGCAGACTCAACTCTCTTCCCCCACACTTGAGTACTGTCAGGATTCACTAACAGGAAAAGGAGGACATGAGCAAACACAAACACCTGCTCCAAGCCCGGAATGGACGTATATTCCCGTTCCAGCAGCTGAAGTCACCAGGAATATTCTATCAATGGTGAAAGAGCAAAAGAAAATTCCTGCTCATATTCTGGATGCCTGCCAGGATATTATAACAACTTCAGCAGCATCTCAGGGAAAGACACATAAATCTATCCCTACCAGTGGAGTGATACATCAAAAATTCAGTCCGGAACAGACACACACATCTTTACCAGTCCAAGAGGGTTATGGGGAATACTCCCCCATATCATATGGACGACCAAGTCAGGCACATACAACTGATTTGAGAGGAGATCGTCAGCCTAACCTGGCCATCTTTCCTGATCAGGCACATACACCTGCTCAGAGTATCCACTTTCGTCAACAAGTGGTTTCCAAGGTGAGTAAGAAGGCGTCTAAGAAAAAGACCTGCCTAGTACAGTGAAGAGATCAAGTGCCAATCTGTAACAAATCCTTACTCGATGTTGTAGTTCTTGAAGCCCTCAGACAATTATCTGTTGGAATTCAAGATTCTACTCCCTCAATTCCCAATAGTGGGAACATTAATTCCTAAGGTCTTCAATAGAAACTTCCTCATGAAGGCTTGCTTCATGACAATTCGGTCGATCTCGAAGTTTCATCTTCAGATGAGAGCCACAGGAACCCTCTGTGTGGTCAGAAGACCAAGGAGCGAGAGATCTCATCTTTTTCTGTAACCCATTATGGTGGTCCTCCCCATAATGATGAATTTCGCTACGGAAGTCCTCTCCGCAGTAGTGATGCACATTGCCCGGAAAATGCCCTAGTGGAAAATGTAGTGTCGAGAAAGCCCTCTTATCTTGAGGCACTTGAAAATGTGAAACCAGTCATGTCTGAAGCTTCATCGCTAGCAGGTGAAATACTATCTCAATCAGAAGATATCCTAGGGTGTAGGTAATTCTCCGAACCACCCCTAAGTCATGCATCTTCTAGATTGATCAATGATTTCTCTACCAATCATGTTGAATCCAATGAATCAACAAGGAAACGCCAACTCTGGTCAAATCAGGTAGAAGAATCTTCATTAAATGATAAAGAGGAAATGCTGACCATGAGAAAACAACTGGAAAAAGGTGAGGTGGCAGTTATGTTTTGGCCTCTGGCTGACTCTCAGTATAATATTCCAGAAATGTTGATGGAAGATGAAATTCATGATATTCGTCTCAACATATGGAAAACTCTTTGTTAGTTGAAAAAGAAAGTATTATCTTATGATGAATATGAAAATCATCTTAAGATAATAGAAGGGTTACAACGTCAGATTGGTTTGGAGTCTCTATCAGTATCTCGATATTCGAAGGCTAAAAAGTAGCAGAGAGCCCTTCAATGTTCATGCTTTGGCGCACTAAGAAGATTGCGTCGGTTAATTTCCAATGACCCGTCTGGTATTCGTGTCAGAGGATGGGGTGTTCATGGAGCACTGCATTTCACGGTGCTCTCTAGTCAGCAAAGCCCGCCGAAAATGGTCTCATGCAATGTTATTGCCCATGGTAGGCCACAGTCAATGGGCTTTGTTTGTAATCAAAAGCTTTCCCAAGAACAGGCTTCAACTAGTTCCTCTCAAAATCAAGAATATATAGAACAAGTTTTTGAATTACTCTTGCATCAAGAAAATGAGAATATCGAACATGACTCTCGTTTGGAGCAAGCATGTCACCAAATGACAGAAGTATCGGAAATCATCCAACGGTCTTTTTAACCGGGTGATAAAAGCGGATACAGATTAATGCATCAAGCTAATTTCCGGACTAAGGTTCGCAAGATCAGGAGGACTTTCAAGAAAGTCTCAGATATAGCATGTCAAGAACAACCCCAGCTTGCCAGACTGTGGACTCTTTTAAACCAACCCTCAGAATCAACAAATAGGTTCCAAGGAGTTGAGTGAGAACAGCAGGAACATCCCCAGTCCACTGGACTGGGGACTTTTTCAAATCATCAATCCCCTCCTCAGATAAAGTCGGTCTTTTCTTGATTGGGGAAGAAACCTCAAGAGGAACGAAGAGCCAAATTATAAGGAGATTCCCTCCAAATTACGGTTCATCAAGAAGTTCATGAGGGATTGAATCAACAAAAGGAAATGTCTCATCAAAGACATGGAAGAGGAAAATATCACAGAAATGATGATAGAAGGGATGCAATGAGTTATGCATCGATTAATGTCATCAATGTCGTTGTTGCTGATCCACCAGATGAGGCTCACTCAGGGGACTCAGATGAAGAGGTTCCTGCTCAAGAAGATGTATGCACCGACACAAATGAAGAAGGTGTGCATACACGAAGTCAAAGGATTACTCAGAACTTAAGTAATCCTTCGAGTAACCCACTTCCCCCTCTCCGAAAAGGATCCAACAAAGGGAAGGGAAAGAACCAGGTTACATATCCTTCCTCTGGGGAGGGTCAATCGCTCTCACTAGATCAGAGGTTTGCACAACAGGAGGAAGAAATGAAGGAATTAAGAAGGTTGAATACAGAACTACTTCAGATTAGTCTTCTTCTTAAGCATGCTGGAGTCATTCAGCCAAATCAATTTGCTGTAGCTACTGAGATGGATCAAGAATATCCTCCTATATCAGTACAATCTCACAGGTCTAATCCTACGGGTCAAGTTCAACAACAGTTGGCAGTTCTACCATCAGTTGTAGTGCCAATCGCCACATCTGTCCAAGCTCCAGTCATTGCACCTACCCAAGTCCAAGTTCAACCGGATGTTTCTCAAAAGTTAAGAACTACTATTGAGTCATTAACAGCTCGGTTAGAAATTATGGAAGGGAAGCATGCGCAATTTCAACCAGAAAATAAAGTTTACCCTAAATGGGTAGATTCAATTTCTCCTCCATCCAGTTTTGGGAACCCTGTATTCCCTATTTTCAATGGATCAGGCGATCCAGAACAACATTTGACGCATTACGTGTCTTGTTGCGATCCTATGATGGGAACTCCAGAGCAGAAACAAGCAGTGAAACTCATATGCTTCGTGTGAATCTTACAAGGACCATCTTTTGTTTGGTATACAAGCTTGCAATCCCGGTCAATTACCGGATGGGAGGATCTTCGCCAAAAATTCCTCCTTCAGTTTAGTTCATCTTTTCAAATACAACAGTTTTCGATCTTACAAACTGTAAGAAAAGGGAGAATGAAAGGGTCTCTGATTTCATTGCTTGATGGAAGGGATTAACATATTCCTTGAGTTTAGCACTCCCTCAGGAAGAATTGTTGCCAATATGTGGGGAATATATGCGTGAGGAATTATGCACGCCATTAATCCCTGTGAAATACACAGGAGGGTTTCGAGACCTTACTTCAATCGCTCAGCAGATTGAAGATTCCCTTATACAGGCTAAGGCTAAATCTCGTGTAATTCCATCAGCTCTAGAAAGGAGAATGGGTAAAGCAGAAACTGCTATAGTTATGCTTAAACAAGCAGCTGTACCTATTTCTACCTCAAAACCTTCATCTTCTCGAAGGGCTCCACCTCCTGAGCGCCAACAACAAAGGAATTTTCATCCAGATGATCAAAAAAATCAAAGAAGAAAACATTTTCAGGATCTGAAGAGAAAAACCTATTCTTTCCAAAATGAACAAGTTCCTGGTTATTTCATTTCGGCTCTGGAAAACAATTTGGTTCAATTGCCAATACCCAAGAGGCCAAATAAGAAAGGAGATGAAGACCTTCCTAATTATTTCCCTTTTCATCAAATATCGGGGCATCCCATCTAGGAGTGTTTTGTCTTCAAAGACCTCCTACAATAGATGGTCTACTCGGGACAGGTCACATTGAAAGGTTCCGCAGTCCAGGTAGCATGTGTCACTACTACAGTTCCAGAGGAGGAAGATGAATGGCAGGAAGTCAAAAGAAAAAATGCACAAAAGTATGATGATTGGATGGTCAGAAAGACAATCAATCGAACTCATGCTATTTTGCGAACACAATTAAGGAAACCAATTGTGTCTTCTGCCATGAATGTTGCGGCAAAACCCTCTTCATCAGAGGGAAAGTCCTCAAAGAAACAGCATGATTCAAAGAAATAAAAAGAATCAGAAGAAGATGAGTATGTGTCAAAGCCTAAGTTGTCTCTGACTTTGGCGGACTTCATGCAATCTACTTCAAAGCCACGGGCACCGCCCAACCAAATGGCACAGCCTAAATAGGCTAATCAGGCAGAGTCTTCATCAGACGAAGAGTTAATCTTCGGTTCTGTTAATATGATTCAATTAACATATCCATATGCCAGTCACAGTTTCAATTTTGATGAGCCTGAATTCCCTATATCAAACAGAGGAATCAGAGGAAGTTCCAGGGGCTCAGGATACAGGGGAAGACGTGGATCTTTCAGAAGCCACTATTCCAATTCTACCCTTGCTAGAACTGTGTACGCAGCAGAAACTCGTGGTAGATCCCTTCAGTGAGCTCAGAAAGAACAAGCAAGTTCTTCTACCAATAGCAAATTCAGTCTTGACACAGTTATTTTGGAAGACCACTTGAAGGTTCCATATTCTTCCTCTCAGCAAGTAAATGGATCTAATCGGTCTATTCTTCCAAAACCAGGAATATTTCCATCTCCTATACAAGATGCATCAACTTCCAAATCATCTGCTTCAAAGGTACCTGCTAAACCACATATTCCTATTGCGAAACGCAGACCTCTGGATCAAAACTATGATATATTGAAACACTTGGCCCAAGTACCAGCCAAGTTATCAATTCTGGATGCTTTGAATCTGTCAGAAGATCTTCAGGAAGCACTCATCGAGGCTTTGTCATGTCCTCAGGATTTTGAAACTGAAATTGATGCAGCTGAAGTCTATCACATAGAGAATAATCTTGCAGAATGCCATGCAATAATATCCTTTACTGATGAAGATGAAGATGATTTTGTGCATGGACATATTATACCATTGTACTTGTATGGAAAAGTCAATGGCGTGGATGTTCGAAGAGTTTTTTTTACAATTGATCATGAGTCAACCTCATGCCCATTCGTACACTTTGTCGATTGGGCCTCACGGAATCTGATTTATCTCCCTCCACCATGATTCTACAGGGATATTATAAAAATGAACAAGAACCACTGGGTGAAGTTACACTCAGAACTCAGTTTGGAGATCTTGTATCCAATTCAGATTTCCTGATTGTTGATCAAGACTCAGCCTTCAACATTTTTCTTGGAAGACCCTGGTTACATCATCATGCGGCTATCCCTTCTTCATACCATCAATGTCTCAAATATTGTTTCGATGGCCATGTTGGGACGTTGTATGGTGATAAGGCCCCGTTCAAGACATGTGAGTCTCAATACATTGAGGCAGAATTCTATCACATGAAGCAAAGGGAGAAATCCATGACAAAGGAGATTACCAAAGTTAATCCTTTATATGGTTTGGAAAAAATTCCAGTAAATCCATTTACACAAGTGAGTAAAGATTATGTGTTGCCTATCAGTCAAATTGACAAGATAGACCCAAATAAAAATACTCTTATGGAAAGATCCATAATGACAATTACGACAATCGAGCCAGACAACATGGGAGAAATTAGTAATCTACCAAGCAGTGATGAAAGCACAAATGGTGACATCTTCATTTCATCTACTGAAATCCAACAAGTCTATGCTTCGTCAATTAGGTCAAAAGAAGTTATAGAAACATCAGAGGTGAACAATGATGTCGATTCTCAATCCATCATCTCCTCTTTATTACCCAAAGAAGACCCTTCATCATCAATCGGGTTGGAAATGGAAGCTTCTTCTTCAAAATATGAAAATTTTGACATCTCTTCAGATCAAGAGAATTCTACTTTATCATCTACTATGCAAGTAGAAACGAAAGAAATAACACATGATGAAGAAAAAGAAGAAGATCTCAGAGATGCTCCTCCAGCATTTGAAGAGGGTATCTCTACCACTGTAGATGAACTCAGAGAAATAAATATGGGTACAAAAGGAGATCCACTCCCCACTTTAATCAGTGCGGCCATGACTCTTGAAGAGCAAGAGATTTATATTTCTTTTCTAAAGTGAAATAGAGATATTTTTCCTTGGAACTATACAGAAATGCCCGGTCTTGATCCTGATGTTGCTACTCATCATTTGGGTTTACCAGAAGAACATTGAGGATTTAAGCAAGTCGCGAGAAGAACACACCCAACTTATGCTTCTAAAATTGAAGCTGAAGTGGATAAGCTTATAAAATCTAACTTTGTCAGAGAAGTTTAGTATCCCAAGTGGTTGGCTAATATTGTCCCTGTAAAGAAGAAGAACAGACAAATGAGAGTTTGCATCAATTTCAGAGATCTTAATCGGCATTGTCCTAAGGATGATTTCCCAGTTCCGATTACAGAACTTCTAATTGATGCAACAGCTAGATATAAAGCACTTTCCTTCATGGATGGATATTCTGGATATAATCAGATCCGAATGGCCCCATAAGATGAGGAATTCACAGCCTTCATATCCCCTCAGGGTGTGTTTTGTTACCAGGTAATGCCCTTTGGCTTAAAGAATGCAGGTGCAACATATCAGTGCGCCATGCATCGTATCTTCAAACCCTTCTTAGGGAAGTTTGTTGAATTCTATGTAGACAATTTTGTGGTTAAATCCAAACAAAGTTCTAATCACTTGGATGATTTGGAATTCATATTCTGCAAGCTTCGACAACATAATTTGAAGATGAACCCCTTAAAATGTGCTTTGGGGTAACCTCAGGAAAATTTCTCGGCTTTGTTGTATGCCATCGTGGTATTGAAGTCGATCCTGATAAGACCAAGTCAATCCTTGGTATGTCACCTCCTCAAAATTTAAAAGAATTAAGAGGACTTCAAGGACACTTAGCCTATATTCGGCGTTTCATCGCCAATTTAGCCGGTAAAAGTTTACCCTTCACCAAATTGATGAAGAAGGGAGTCACTTACCAGTGGAATAAAGAATGTAAAGAAACATTTGATATTCTCAAGAAATACCTCTTGATTCTACCGGTACTAATGCCACCTGTTGAAGGAAGACCACTTATCCTCTATGTGACAGCTCAAGAGCGATCATTGGGTGCCTTTCTTTCTCAAAAAAATGATGTTGGGAATGAAAACAGCCTCTACTATCTCAGTCGAACTATGCTTGATGCAGAAACTCGGTATTCAAGTATTGAGAAGTGCTGCCTGGCATTAATCTTTGCAGTTCAGAAGTTGAGACATTGCCTGAAACATCACGAGGTCCAATTGGTATCTCGCAATAACCCGCTCAAATTCATCCTTATTCGTCCAATGCTTACAGGACGTCTAGCAAGGTGGGTAGTTATTTTGCTGAAATTCGACATTCAGTATGTGTCTCAAAAGGTGATAAAGGGCCAAGCTCTGGCTGATTTCCTGGCTGAACACCCTTCAGTGTAAGACACATCTTCAGATATTGAACTCCCTGATGAGGAAGTCTTCTCTATTCAAGAAATTCCTCAAGAATGGGAAATATATTTTTACGGTGCTTCCAGAAGTCCAACAGGGATGAAAATAGAAAATCCTAAATTCAACAATGTTGACTTAGGAATTGTACTCATTTCTCAAGAAAAGGCAGTGTTACCTTATTCCTTCTTATTGTGGGGAGGTGGTACCAATAATGAAGCCGAATACCAAGCTCTTATCACAGGCTTGGAATTAGCCCTTCAAGCACAAGTGAATAACTTAAAGGTGAAGGGTGATTCAGACCTGGTAATCAAACAATTCAATGGGGATTATGACATCAGAAAAGAAGAACTAATCCCTTTGTATGATTACGTCAGAGAGTTAATGGCCGAATTCCCTTTAGAACCGACATTTTCTTATGTCCCAAGATCACAAAATGCTCAAGCTGATACACTGGCTAATATAGCCACAGCTCTAGCAGATCCAAATCGGGACGAGACAACCATCAGTATTTCCCACCGTCGTGCAATTTCACCTTATGTTCGAATCAGAACAGAGGAAATTAATGAAATTAGTCCCATTCCTGAACCGTATGGTCATACTACAAGATGGAGGTCACCTATCAGGGAATACCTTCAAAATGGAACACTTCCACCTGATAGAGATGAGAAAGAACAAATCCGGCGATGTGTGGTCAATTTTACTCTTTATGATAGCCCAGATCACTTAGAGAAAATTCTCTACAAATGTGGTTTTGATGGAGTTCTCTTCAGATGCATTGATGGTGAAGAGACAATAGCTGTCATGAAAGAAGTGCATGCAGGAGTCTGTGGTTCCCACCAGCCTGGACATAGATTGTCAGATCAAATTCGAAGGCTTGGATACTTTTGGCCTTCAATGATACGAGATTGTGTTGATTTCACAAAGAAGTGTCATTCAAGCCAAGTACATGCCAAATTAATTCATCAGCCTCCAGAGTTTCTTCATACAGCTAAATACTCATGGCCATTTGCCACATGGGGAATGGATGTGGTGGGACCTTACCCTTCAGCTACGACTAACCAGTTTAAGTATATTCTTACTAATACTAACTTCTTTTCCAAATGGGCAGAGGCAATAACTCTTAAGTAAGTCAGTTCTAAATGCATTGTTAGCTTCATCATGTCTAACATAATTACCAGATTTGGTGTCCCTCGTACCATATTGACGGACAATGGAACTAATTTATGTTCATCTAAGATGAAGAAGTTGTACCAAGAATACAACATCAAATACAACAATTCATCTCGGTATCATGCAGTAGCCAATGGCCAGATAAAAGACTTTAACAAGACTCTTTCAAACATACTGCAAAAGATAGTGGATAAAGATAAGATGTCATGTCCTGGTAAACTCTTTCATTATTTATGGGCTTATCGGACTACCACCCGCACTGCAACTCGGTCAACTCCATATTCATTGGTATATGGAACGGAAGTCATCTTCCCATTGAAGTTCAACTACCCTCGCTCAGAGTTTCCATTTGTGATCAATCATCTACATATGAACAATCTCAAAAGAGATTGAATGAATTGTAATGGTTAGATGAGAAAAGATTGTGCACCTTACACCACTTGGAAGTCTATCAGAATCGAATAGCACGAGCTTTTAACAAAAAAGTTCGTCTTCGTTCATTCACTCAGGGATAATTGGTATTAGTTATCAGAACTCCAATGATACCAGGAAAGAAACCTCCCAAGCTTGAGCCAAAATGGGAAGGACCTTATTCAATACATAGGGTCTACTCCAATGGAGCTTATTCATTAATCTCAATGGATGGAGAACTCATCACTACTCCAACCAATGCCAGATTTTTGAAGAAGTATTTTGTCTAAACTAAAAAGTCTGTATTATGTCCCTGCAACATGACACTAAACTGTGCGGAACCAGGTTGTCCTTACTATATGACGTTAAACTATACAGCAATGGTCCGTACATATGACCTTAAACTATTTTTACTTTCATCCCACATGACGTTGAACTGTGAAAAAGTCATCGTCCTAACAACATGACGCTAAACTATACAGAAAGTCCATGATACGTCCTACATGACATTAAACTGTATTATGTCCCTACAACATGACACTAAACTATGCGGCACCAGTTCGTCCTTGTTATATGATGTTAAAACTATACAGCAGTGGTCCAGTATGACCTTAAACTGCAACCTCATCCCACATGACATTAAACTGTGAAAAAAGTTCCCTAAATGGTCCAGTATGACCTTAAACTCCAACTAGGTCCTATATGACCTTAAACTGCATCATCAACGGTCCATGCATATGACCCTAAACTGTTTGCAAGTCCCTTACGTCCAGTAAGACGTTAAATTGTGACATCCTAACTACATGATGCTAAAATGTATAAAAGTCCCTTACGTCCGAAAAGACGTTAAACTACATAATCATCAAAGGTCCTGTATGACCTTAAACTACACCACCGTCCAGCATGACATTAAACTGCACCATCCATAGTATATGCATATGACCTTAAACTATTCGCACTTTCGTCCAACATGATGCTAAACTGTATCGTCCCTTTTTCGTCCAACATGACGTTAAACTATGGAAAAAATACCAAATGCATCCAACATGACATTAAAATTGTGCACTCTTTTGTCCTCACTACATGACATTAAACTACACAGTCCCCCCCCTCTTCGTCCAACATGACGTTAAACTCTATTGTCCCCATCATCCTAACTACATGATGCTAAACTGTACAGAAAGTTCATGATACGTCCTACATGACATTAAACTGTATTTTGTCCCTGCTACAAGACACTAAACTGTGCAGCACCAATAGTCCTAAACTGCAAGACTTTAAACTGCATAGTCCCTTCATACGTCCTACGTGACGTTAAACTGTGTATCGTTAAGGTTGTTGCTACCTCTTGTTTCTCACACCGAGGATGACTCACGTGAGCTTAGAGCAAACCTAAACCATAATATTCTCTCTAGGCCGCTAACCATGTGTAAGTCATAACATCATTTTTTTATTAGGTCGTTGTCCCCAAGAACAACTTGATCATTAATTCATTCTTTAATTGAACTACACGGACTTTGATCCTTGCCTTCTAGGATGGATATGTAGGCAACCTCCCAAGGTTCAAGCCCAAAACCAATCTCTTCACATTGGTTCACCTCCATCTCATACGATGTTGATTCGTGAAACCGCCCCTAGAATCAATATCTTTACATTGGTTCACATTCGTCCTGGTTATACGACGTTAAACTATACAACACTTTTTTCTAGTATGACAATAAACTACAATATTCTTTCATACCCTCAACTGAGAGGGAACCATTATTTACATTGATTTTTCAATCATGTTTCATCTCAAAGACTACATGCATACATGGCAACACCCAAACCTTTTATCTTGGGTTAAACCATCATTGTACTAAAGTCTCATTTCACCCTTCATATGTACGAACCAAATTTTTACAAAGGGTAGTTTAAGAACTATGTGGGCTTGATTCCCATCCTTATGGGATACGTAGGAATGTTCGAGTGTCCCTTGAATCCAGTCCCAAGTCTTTGGGCCTATCCCCAAATTACACTTTCAGTCCCTTGGCTGAAAAGTCCCCATGAAAACACACACTGTGTATTTCTTAAAATGGTCCAAGCTCTATGACCCTAAACTAAGATCTCTAATCCTTTTGTCCCACACGACGTTAAACTGTAGTTTAAGAACTACGTATGGCTTGATTCTAATCCTTATGGGATACGTAGTGAAGTCCAACATTTCAATTCAGGACCCAGCCACAACATGATTATGGTTAACATTGATCTATGTATCTCTGTACACATTGAACAATACCCATCTTTATGTGTTATAATCCTAACTTTAAATATTTTCAGATCCTCATAACCCTTTTCATGACTTCTAGTCACAAAAATGTCAAACTTCTAAGAGTTCTTTTGTCTGACTATGCAGCACGTGCCCATAGGCGCCCTTGCATAAACAGTCTACATAATAGACTTGTTAGCCAAAAGATGCTATTATTTGACTATACAGCCAATGCCCTTAGGTGGCCCTGCATAATTCAACCCCCTAACGGGTTTTTCGGATAGTGGTAACTTCATTCTTTGGAAAATGCCTCTTTTGTCCTTATTTGACTTAAATAACAGTATGTAGGGATCCGCAAAAATAGCCATCCTTAACATATTTGTCTCATATCCTTTTTCATGATCTGAAAGTATTCAAGTCTATGGTTTATATTCTCCTTCCCTACGTTTGGGTCAGACCTTCGTAGGAGTGATATTCATCCAGTTCTTTGATAATCTTGTTTGGAAATATCTTCTCCATATTCAAGTACCTCCTTCAATACAGCAAACTCTATACTTTGGAAGATTTGAATCTCCATAAACTTTCACTGGCTTTTAGCACTAGGAAAGTAAATTTCTGAGAGTTCTTTTTCCTGACTATGCAGCATGTGCCCATAGGTCGCCTTGCATAAACAGTCTACATAACAAACTTGTTAGCCAAAAGATACTATTTGATTTAACTATGCATCCAATGCCCTTAGGTGGCCCTGCATAATTCAACCCCCTAATGGGTTTGTTAAATAATGGTAACTTCATTATTGGGAACTACTTCTTCTAATTCCTTTTAGCTCTTTTTCATATCATTCCTCAGATTCAAATATTCTTAAGTCATAGCTTACATATATTCCCTCATACTTGAGTATGGTACTATGTTTTCAGATGAATTTTCAAGGAATTGAGTCAATTCTAATCAATTTTGGTCAAAGCTATTTTGACCTTAAACATTATCCTTTTTATGTCCGATGTGCATGACTTTAAACTTCCCAAAAAAGACAAGGGAACTCTGAATAAAAGTCAAGTTCCTATCTCACTAAACATATATTTTGTATGATTTAGGTAACATTGAGCAATTAAAAGGTTTGAAGTATGTAGGGTTATTTACATTAATCCCAGTAAAAATCAAACTATGCTTACTAGGCCCATTGGCTTAGGTAAAATCTAAAGCATGTAGAAAAAGGGAATGCAGGTGTAAATGAGTGAAGCTGAAAGTGTTTTTCATTGATGCACAAGAGTTAGAAGGACATCCACCGACTGGAGTCTCTTCTCTTTTTCAAGAATTACAAGAGGCTTTCAACATAACTCTTCATTTGATTTACGGAACCCTGAGCTTCATCATCAAATCACTTGGAATTCATTTCATTCAACTGGATACAATAAGAGATGCAGTGATACCAGCTCTTCTTGGAACAATTGTAAAAGCATGTTCTTCAGTGCAGTTTGAGAAAAAAATTTGCTGATCAAACAGTGACTCTGTTTCTGTCCAAGAGACTTGGAAGATGGATACATGGATTTGAGAATAGAGAATTGGAAGTAAAGATCCATTTGGAGAGAGTAATATTTTCAGATATTGCTCTAATACCATGTTTTTCTTCTCTCCACCAACCGACAGTGGAAAACATTTCAGCCATGGGTTTTCCATTTTCATATCTGCAAGGAAATGACATAGAGGAAGAATTTGAAAGTTCACACTATTGTTGTTTCTCTTAATGCACAGCATAACCGAAATGAAGGAGTAGTAGTGCAGCTGCATTTCAGGTGTATAGTTCTTTGCATCTGGAACATTGACTCCTTGCAGATGACCATGACTATATAGAGGTAGGTAGATGCTCTGTGGGAAATTAAGATGATATTTCTTCAAGTAATTAGCAAAATCTGGGAGAGTGCTATCGCAGATATCATAGTAATCATGGCCAATGATGTTCATCATGTCATCAATCCACTTGCTAGACAGTTCATCAGATGTTTTAATTCCCTTATGAGCCATTGAATCTGCACAAAAGTTGAATAAATTAAACTCTTAAATGGGTTTATTTTTTCATAAAATTTGTGAAAGAATTCGAAAAAATGGATAAGGCATTAAGGCGCACAAGTCTAAACATGACGTGCAAGTGTTCATGTGTCGCGCTAGTTTTTGACGTGCAAGTATAAACCATGAAAGTAAAAATACATATACAGTAGTGAGACTTCAAGGAAAACATCGGAAAACAGAGCAACATGCACGGCTAAGGTGACCTGCGTGGTGAGAGCTCAAAGGTATGAAGTCCGGAAAAACGGATGCTTGTACAGAAGTGAGGCCCTCTATTTATAGACGCGGCTGAGACCCTGCACGCCGTACCCTGCGCGATCAAGGGATGTATCCCTGCGCGATGCGCACTTTCGCGCCGCCCTCTTCACCACCAAAACATGTGCGCCACCTTTCCTTTGATTTTTATCATTTCCTCAGAGTCAAATCCTCATTTATTTCGGATCCAACTCTGAAGGGGGACTTTTTTTGACGCTCCTTTTTTGTCACAGAGTCCAAATAAATGTAAAGGGAAATGACTTAGCACAAATTGATTCATCCTTTGAAGAAAATATCAAAAATCAACAAAGGCATGAACAAGGGATCAAACGCACCTCTGTCGCGCAAGTTCTATCACTGTCGTGCAAGTCCAGATGTGCGACGCATTATGGTCGCACAAGTGACTTGCGCGACCTAGGTGATAACTGCCCGATAACCGCCCGGGGTCTTCTCCTGCCTATAAATAGACCCTGTGGTCCCCCCATTCAAAAAGGATTTTTTCCAGAAACTCAGATTTGAGCTCTCGGCGCCCTAGTCTCTTCTCAAAGCTTCTGAAACACTTCTAAGGTAATTTCTTACCTAGAACAGAAGATCTAAAGAGGGGGAGGAAGGCCTAATTGTTGAAACTCATCAACACTTGCGTGCCTGAGTGGCCAGCCCTTAAGGGAAAAGGGCCACTCTTGCGCGTCGCCTTGCTCCTTCATTAGATCTTGCGTGCCCTTCTTCTGGAAGAACCTCAAGAGGATTCTAAGGGCTTTAATGAAGATTCACTCAAGTATTTCCCAACTGGTTAACCGTCGTGCAAGTACACCATGTGTCGCGCAAGCATACCTGCGTGACCAGGACCTGCACGACCAGGACTTGCGCGCCCACGCAGTACCTGCGCGCCTTCCAGGACTTGCGTGTCCCTGTCTTTTTGGGTGCCTTTCTTGCCCATCTCACCCCTCTTAAGTCATTTCACCTTTCCTATTCAAGATTCAGTCTTCAAGACACTCTTCAAAGCCATTTATGGCATGATTTCTTGATTTGACTTCCTTATCTGAAAGGAATTATGTGGAATATCTCTCAAAACCTAGTGATTTACATATCTTTATGTCGCTAAAGATTGAGAGTTCATTCATTTAACCTCATCCTTTAATATGAGAGAATCCTTAACCTGGGTCTCCTTTTCAGGAATAATCCCCAGTCATAAGTCCTCTAAATTTGGGTATCCTCTTAGGAGTAAGCCCCAAATCCCCTAATTTGGGCATCCTCCTTAGGAGTAATCCCCAGTCCCCTAATTTTGGCATCCTCCTCAGGAGTAAGCCCCAAACCTTAATCCTTAACCTAGGCCTCCTTTTAAGAAGTAAGTCCCAGTCATAATCCCTTAACCTGGGCCTCCTTTTCAGGAGTAAGTCCAAGTCATAATCCCTTAACCTGGGCCTCCTTTTCCGGAATAAGCCCCAGTCATAATCCTTTAACCTGGGCCTCCTTTTTAGGAATAAGCCCCAGTCATAATCCTCTTAACCAGTCTTAATTTCCCTTTGATCTCGGATTTCTTTTCAGGAGTAAAACCCAATCATAATTCTTCTTCTAATTTAGGCCTCCTTTTCAGGCATAAGCCCCAAGATAGAGTATTCAAAATCTCCATGAAGCACATATACCTTTATGGACCCTGTTTCTGGATTTCTTCCTTAAAGTAAATCCTAAACCTTCATTTATCTTGGAAGTCATACATACATAAGCCCCACATTATTTCTTATGATTGCATATTTCATTGTACAATTGTCTAATTTTTACCAATACCTCTTGTTTCTCTCACCAAGCATGACTCACGTGAGCTTAGAGTGTAAAAGTAATTGTGACATCCTTCTTTGAGCCATCAATCATAAACATCATACTCCCTTACTCGAACTATGTGGGTTCTGATTCCTTTTCTAAACAAAGGATACGTAGGTAGCCCGTCTAAGGGTTCGATTCCAACTCTAAAATAATCCATGTCTTTCTGAATGACAATAAACTTCAAGTGCCCCACTGAGTGGCTTTAAAACCAGCATGGTCATCATAATGACCAAGAGACTTCTGTATAAATGTGTCGAAGGGTACCATTGGCCAAGAATCTCTAACAAATACAGATGATTCTCTACCGATGAAGAACCTAGAATATATACAAAAGATTCTATAAATTTCCTACATATTTAATAATTGATTGTTAGATCTGAAGGAAAGCTCATTTTATACTTGGTAATGTAATAAGGATTCATGAACATAACTTAAATCTATAAAGAGAGTCCCGAAGTAGACAATAATTCCCCTCAAACAGGTGTGATGAGTCCGACCTCCCATCCTCTCGACCAGTGAAAATTCCTAAGCCTCATCAGTCCAAAAACTAATGAGCACCTACCTTTGGAGAGTAGGTCCGAATGGATGTGGAATCAGTGGATGTTTCCAGTTCTACGAACAAACTTGTTAGAAGCCGATCAGAATGTTTGAACCTCCCATCAAGGCGGTCATCCCCGGATTCCGAGGGAAACAAGTACCTATAAATTATAAATATTATATCTAATTTACAAAATAAAAGTCCCATTTATTCTTGAAATTAATTTTAAATAAAGCGCATATAACAGGAAAAAACACAGCTTTAACTTGGACCGTGCTAACAATGAATTAACCTTTATAGATAAATTATTCCATTAATGGACCGTATTTTTTATTCATTAACATTTAAATATTGATATTCTGAATATAGAATTTTTATTAATTTTAAATCATAATACAATATCATTTATTGTAAAATAACATTAATGTCATTTTTGATATTATTAACTTAATTTAAATTTTAAAAATTAAACAAAATGATGTAATTAAAATATATTAGGTTCACAGATTTGGAAGAGGACATAATAATCTATATAAATAATGGTATACTATGTTTAATTAAATTTATATTCATTCTAATTTTTTTAGAAAAATTTAACTTATTTAATTGTAAACTAAATAATCCATATGTTAGCGTTTTTTAAACATTTAATGAAATAATGTCATCTATAAAATAGATATTTTAATTACCATGACAAAAACAACTAATTTATATTTCAAAATAATTTTTATAACTAAAATTATGTTGGTTATTCCATACAATAAACCATTATAAATGTTAATGTTAAGGAAAGTTCCTTTTTTATATTTTTCCTTAATTGACTTATTATATGGGTCACTATGTTGACCATGTGTCCCAATAACTCATATAATTATAAAAAATAATGAATATGGTAAGACTATTTTCATCCAACATATTTTGGTTATGTTTCTGGGTAATGTTTTCCCTTATGTTTAAGGTTTAGTCCTTTGTTAATCTAAATTTTACCTTAATTATTGTAATTAATTTGAATTAGTTTTTCTGTTATTTATGATCAAAAGTTAATTTGATATTATTAAAATATGAATACTATAATTATTACAATCATGTATGTTTATTTTTTTAATTCAATTTATATAATTGGGGAAATCATGTTTAATGTTAATCCCGCAGACGTGAAGAGAAAGCAGGTTTTAAATGTGAAAAACCTCAAAACATCATTATGTATTTATATATACATTAAATATAAAACTTATTCCAATTAAATAAATTGTATTAATAGATTTTTAATTAATATATTTTAACATAAAAAATTAATATATAATTTATCTTTAATAATTATTTATATGAAAATATAGTTTTCAACTAAAATGCATTATTTTTCTCTATTCAACAAAAAATGAAACTTCTGCAAAAATTACAAAAAATTCACCATAAAAATATTTGACATTATGAATTCAAAAATAAATTTCATTTTTAAAAATTAAATTTATTAAAATTTTCTGAATTTAGTTTTAAAATTGGTCCACCATTAAAAAGTCATCTTTTTTTAAACACCAACTAACTCAAAGTTATGTGTAGAGTAATATTAACATGGTGTTTCATATAAATCAATCTATCAAAAAAATAAAATTTATCCTAAAATTAAAATATTTTAAATTATTATGGGGTACATTCTACCCAGATTAAAAAAAAATTGTCCATATAATTTATACTGTCTCGATAATCGAGGGTTTGATATTTGAAAATACTATTATTGAAACCCCCTCATTATAAACAGGGTTAATAACACATATTGTTAATAAAAGATAAAGTAATATGAGAAGTTTATAAAAAATCTAGGATTTCAAACAGAGTAATTTTAGTGAAAACATGGATGGGGATGAAAAATCAAACTATCATGTTCTGATGGAGAGGATATAGAACATGTTCAGTAAAAAGATAATGACCACAAATTCATAAACCAGAGTTAGGAAAATGGTCATTGATATCCTCAATATTTATGATAATATTACAAGGTGTTTTTCTGGACCCTTTTACTATAATTGTATAATTCTATCACCCTCTAAGAATATAAGTAAATATATGTTTCTATTAACATACTATTTTCATTTTATTATGCCTTAAACTATTTCTACTTAATATATTAACACAACATGTAATATATAAATCTCTAAAAAATAAAATGTTCAACTAAAACCATTCCATAAATGGTCATATTTTTAAAAATATTAGGATCCATAACTTTATAAATAGGGTCACTAAATTCACAAAATGAACTTATCATTAACCTTTAATGAACATCAACCAGCTCTAAATTGTCACATTACAAACATATGAATACCTTCATCATGTATTCTATTAAAATATGGTAGTAGCATATATTTTAATTAAACTTTATTGAGAATATGAATTCTTCCTTATTACTTATGTAAAATAAATGTTATTGGATATATTCCTTAAATTCAAAAAGTTTTTTAAACCCCATCAATGATATCATAATCCATGTTGTCAAAAAAATCATCAATCAGTTCCAAGGTAGTATGTAATATCGATTCTAATTTATCCAAACCAATCATCTATTTATTACAACATAATTACCTCAGCATGAGGAACATGTTTGGGGTTATCTTTCCCTTAAAAAAATTTCCAATAAAAAATTATCTTTTTATCGATTAATTTCTCTTTATAACATTCAATTAATGATCTCAAATCCTTAACAAAAAAAAATTCTATAGTACAATCCTCATATATTCCATAATTCTTATTACTATTTCAAAATATATAAAATACTCAAATGATAAAATTATTAAATCCAAACATAGTCACATTAATCAATCCTATTTCTCTCTGGTAGTCACATAATCATGACCATGATAGGTTAGACTCTCTTTGGGTATATTACTTTGACACTTGAGATATTGATTCGTGTACTATCCCATATCAATACAGTTGAGAAATATTTTTCTTATCCTTCAAATCACAATCATAGTATCATTTCTCTACATACTTATGGGAAACTTTGATTCCTTTTAAGAAAAGACCAGTGTTATTGTTTCCACAATTACTACATATGGGAAAATATTTAATTCCCATCATCCCTTTATCCATCATTTTCCCATTTTCCCTCTTGTTCTCATGTATCCCTCTGAATCCATAATACTTAGAGAATTCATTTTCAATATTATTATATCATTATATTATGTACTCATATAAAGAGAATTTTTGGGAGATTAATTCACCTAGAAATATTAGAATAAGACCATAAAATATATGATCCTTTTTACTCATTGGACTATGTAGATTAGTGAGGTTAAAATTCCATGTTATATGTGACATTTATAAATGATGACATAGTATAAGTTATATCACATCCTTATGAAACTTAATCTATATCTAAAATCTAAAAAAATACAAAACATAAATTGAAAAATATTTGTGTATGTAATTTCATAATCATAAACAAGGTTTCTCTGGGATGTTCTTTTATAATTATCTTCAATATCTCCCTTAGGGTTATATTCACTCATCTACATTTTCTCAATCTAGTTTCTAAGTTTGTTTCCATACATTCTTTGATGCCAACTATAACGCATAAACCCTAGATGCATGGAGTTAGTTCATTAATATATTACATTGTCATAATTACAAGGAATCAAATATCAAAGTGCCAAAAAGTTTAGAAAATTTGTAAAACCATATTTTTTACATAATACCCATAAGACATTGGGAAAAGAAAAAAATTCTTAACATAAGTAAGATCTCATCATCATTGAAACTCATTCCATGAATTTATCTTCATATCCTTGATAAAGGAAAAAAATAATGGTGAGATCAAATGCTCAATAAGGGTAAATACAACAGAAGTAATCATGAATAAATAATAATAATCAATATGGAAAGGTAAATAACTTAACAAAATTTTCATTTAAACAAATCTATAAGGAATAATCAATATAAAAAGGTTGATAACTTAAACACATGTCGTTTAATCAAGAAATTGAGAATGAAATACATCTATAGATAATGTCAAAGAAAAAATTTCATGGATAAATAATAACAAAATAATAATGAAGGAAATGGTTAGTTTTTGGAGGCCATGTTTCCTAGGTATATGGTACCTTTATCATCAACACCTTTCATAAGTTGAATTATCATATTGGATAGAAACCCATCTAATTTGTCCACATGATTCATCTCATGATACTGATGATGCATCCATGGGGTTACATTAATCAATACCCAACCAATATCATACCATTCTATTATACTTAAAAAAAATCTAAATCATTTTTTTCCAACCGATTTCTTCCCATGAGACTACTGATGCATCAAGGGGATATCTATAACCAAGACCATCCCATTATGTACATGTCCAAAGCATTACTCACATAAAAAATAATCTATTTAATTAATAAAAAATGTGTATTATCATAAAATATCCTTATTGACTAAATAATTTATATTTTTTTAATAATTCCTTGTTGAAGGATAAGAAAAAACAAGGTTTTTTTATGTTGATGAATGGAAATACCATTTAAATATCATTAAAACATTATTAAATAAATAATCTTTAGACATTCAAATGTGTCCCATACAACTTTGAAACATTTGATTCATAATCCTCATAAAGGAATAACATTAAATGAAACATAAAATATCATGATAATAATGATATTCATGATATAACATGTAAAAGGGTATTATATACACCACATAAAAGGAACTATGATCATAACATTACAATATGACTCAATAAAATGAAATTGAGACGAAATCCATTACCTTTCAAAAGAATTGTCATGTGTGACTTTTTCTTCATGTATAATAAAATTTTGTAAATTATATAATTTCACTAGAACATTATTCATTTTTATTATTACTTGTACTTCACTTATTACAAAATAAAATACAATAACATAAAAATTATGTCTATGTCTGGTGTGTTGACCAAATTCAGATCCTGTGTCAAAAATGAAAATGGATGGTCAACTATGGTCAAAATAATCATTATATAAAAATATTAAAAATAATAATAATGAAATTATGATCATATTTATACTTATATTATACCTTTTAAGCCAATTATTAAATATGGTTCTGAAAATTCAACTAATGTTACAATCATTAAGATGTTAGGTCACACGTATTCATGAATAACATTCCCATTTTTCAATGATCTTTATGAAAAAAAGGTGAGTAACATTTTTTCATTCCATAATTTTAATTATATTATAAATAGAAATTTATTTAATCTTATATACTTATATATATATATGGTTCTTTTGATGTAAAGGGAATTACATCGCATCGAGGAGGTGGTAGTCCACACATCCCTAAATGATATTATCAGTTTTTAGTTTGTCAAAAGGGTAATAAAAATGATATTTTATATTTATGTAAATGTATTTATGTCATTAATATCATATATATTTCAATTATGTAAAATATTTTTAATTAAAACCATCTGTAATATGTTCAATGTAATGTGTGTACGTATCACATCACTTTGGGAGGCGGTAGTCCACACATCCACAAATGATATTATCATATTTACACCAAATAGAATGCATAAAGGTATGTTTTATATAACAATTATATAAGTATGAATAAAACATAAATATATTATATATAATATATAAAATATTTTTCCATCATAATATTCAACCATGAGAGGTGGTAAAGGAAAAATGAACAACATCATTTCGTGAGGTGGTATCTCACTGTACACGAACGGTAGGTTCATTACCCATTTGATGCAAGTGTGTTTAGGTGTTGGTGAAACCCTTAACATTTAAAAATTTCAGTATATTTAGGATTCTGATTTTATTATATAATCATAGAATAATAATAAATTAAATGGTGGAGAAACAATTAAAACATAAATGCACATTAAAGAATGTTACCTCATTTTCGAGTAACGCCATGTGATATACACCAAAGGGATTCCTTGGTTGGATTTCATCCAAATGTTAGGATTCTATGATTAGGGGAGGGATGTTTAGATACAATTTAATGAAAAATTAATAATGAAAAGAGGCTTGAGAGTTCTGTAGAAGGTGAATATTGAATGCCTTTTAATAATGGAGGGGTGTGTCATTCTTCTAAATACTAAAGGGTAATCTCTATTGACAGGTCTCCATTAACTCATGATCATTAAAATTTTAAAAATAATGGATTTAAGTGAAATTATTTTCAACCCAAATCTCCATCACAGAAGAATATTTTCATTTTGATAGTTTCATTCCTTGGTCTTTATGTTTCCTTATATTTTTCATTTTTGTTTTTCATTTAGGTATCTAGTTTTCCATCATATGTATTTTAACCATTAAGTGTAAATTAAGGTTAGATTTATTAGATAATATTATAACAATAAAATTATAAATATTATGACTAACTTCCAATATAAAAATCTCATGTGTGTTAGAAATTAATTTTAAAACACTCATATAATGTGAAAAAACACAGCTTTAACCTAGACCATGTTAATAATGTTTTGACAGTCTATGGGTAAATATGTTAATTATAAAAGGAAAATTTGTTAATGAATAGACCATATTATTTTTTCATTAACACTAAAAAATAAATTGGAATAATTTTTTATTTTTATTAATTTTCTATCATTTAATTGAATATCATTTATTGTAAAATAACATTAATATCAATTTTTAACATTATTAACTTAATTTTTATTTTAAAATAAAAAACAATTCTAGAATTAAAATATATTAACTTTTTAGTAGTTTAGTATGATATATTAATCTTCAAAAGTAATTTAACGCGATAATTCATTGAATTTACTTTCATTTTAATGTTTTTAGTGTCATTTATATTATTTAATTATTAAATAAATAATCCATGCATTTTTTATTGTTAAGAGTTTAATGTAATTGTGTCATCAATAAAAATTAATGAAAAATTACCAGGTTAAAAAACTCATTTACCTTTTAAAATAATTTTTCAACTAAAACTATAGAGTTTCTTCCATACTGTAAAAAAATATTAATTTCAAAGGTAAGGAAGGTTCCTTTTTTTCCTTTTCTTTACATAACTTATTTTATAGGTAAAATTCATGAATATTTGTCCCAATAACTCCAAATATTATAATGAATAGGGTATATGGTCAAAATATTGGTATAAAATATCCTTTGGACAAGTTTATAGGTCATTTTGGCCCTTATGTTTAAGGTTTAGTCTCTTCTTAAGCTTTGTTTTACCTTAATCACTATAATTAATAATAATTAATTTTAGTAATATTTTTTGTAAATAAAAAAGTTAATTAGAGTGACATATTCTAACTATACATGTATATTGCATAATTTTAGATAAATATTCAGCACATTTAAAAAGTACGTGCCTGAGGACCGTAATAGTCTAGTGTCTTTGGAAACATGGAACAAAATCTTCTAACTTAGTGAATGATCATCAATGTTTCCCATAAAGATATTCCACTTTAGTAATCCTACTAAAAACGTTTATTCATAAAATGTGGAAATAAATCATAAGAAATTGGTGGTCTTAGAGGAACAGTAAGGGTAAACAAGGGAGATAAACATGATCATAAGTGTATGATAACGTGATCAAAAAATTAGAAAATCATACCCTGCATATCAAAGATCATATACATGAATCATGTAAAGAGAATCTGAAGTTCATAATTCAAGAATCCTATTGTAATAAAGATAATAATCCATGAAACAATAATATATGAGTAAAACATGGAATTGGTGGCAGAAACATAAGTATATAAAATCCTATATCAGATCTACCTACCAAGACCTTCATAACATGTTAGGATTGGTTAAATAACTCATTTACCCAATAAAAAATTTTAATTCCCTCTTGTGTTCCCTATTTTTTAGGTATAGGGATTCCCTCTCCTATAACCTCTTGTTTTGGGATTGGGATGACCTCTCATGTAACCTCTTGTTTTGGGCTTAAGATCCCCTCTTGTTTTGGGGTTGGTATTCCCCCTCATGCACCCTATTTTTTAAGGATTAATTTTCCCTCTTTTTGGGGGGATTGGATTACATCCTATGAACCCTAATGATCTCATAAAACATTTATCGTTACCCAATTCATTAGATGGAGATATAGGTCTCACTCTTCACATAATTAAATCATTCATTCATATTCCACAAGATAACAAAACATTCATCATATCTGGACCTTTGACAATAGATGGGTTTTATAAACATAAAAATCATAACCCATAAAATGAAAGGGGTTTCATTAATATTTCATTACATTACATACTTTTTAAAATATATAGGTTTTATAATCATTTTATTAAATCATAAAATGTGTAGATTAGATGGTTCTAAAATCATATTACCCATGGAAAGAAAATAAGTGTCGTAAACATTATTCCATAACAAATAATGCTTTTAAGAAATAATAAAAATGATATACTTGGTTCTTTAATCCAATAAATAAAAATCTATATCAATGGATTCCATATTATAGGGATAATGGTTTTTAATGGTCACATAGATCATTTCTTAAGTAAGATTTTTAAAATTTTGAACATATTAAAAATCATTTTCATAAGAAAAATGAAAAATATGAAGAGATATTTAAAAATACTTTAAAAAAAATTCTTTATGAAAATATATTTTCTTGTTTGAAAAATTATCTTTAAAGCATAACTAATTTTGAAGACCTTATTCTTTGAAAATATATTTGTAAACTTATAAAGAAATATTGAAAGATTTTATAATTCCTTTTACATTGAAAATACTTTGAAAAATTATAACAGAACATTGAAAACATTCGGAAAAAAATAAATGAAAACATATAAAAGGGGTTCAAAATTTTTAATATAATTTTTTTAAACCCTTTTTAGAAAACATGATTTTGAAAGAACACAAATTTCCAACCAATAGAAATAAAATCATATTTTTATAAAACAATTCTTAATTATATTGAGTAAAAAATAGTGGAAAATGGTTCAAATGAATGAATATATAATTAATAATCCAAGGATAAGAAATATTATGAGTGATATTGAGATATGGATTATAATATTCAATCAATGGAAGCATAATCAGAAGAAATCTCAATAAATAATGAGACTGTAGCAAAAAAATGTTGCCACTTATGTAACCTTGAATCATAATTATCATGATTTAATAACATTAAATGAATCCAAAGATATTGTGAAAATAATAATTTTCATGATTAATCATTTAAAATGGATGTATATTCCCCCCATAGAAAAATATTGATTCATAACATGTCATGTATCTCAAAGAAGGCAAATTGAGACAAATTTTACTTTACTGATTTGGTAACTATTGAACCATTAACCCGGGAATGAAATATCATCAAATGGATATTTAAATACCCATAAATTTATGAATAATAATCATATAATAAATTCATAGGACGTATATACACTACACAAAATAACTAGAGGTGACCAAGACAGGTATCTCACAAATATAAAAAGTGAGTTGAGAAAACCCTTACCTTATGTATTGAAAATATTTGTTCAATAATATTTTATAATAAATATAAATTTATTATAAATCTACCCAATAACAATATTATTATATCTAATACCACATATTAATTTGTTATGACTTTATATTATGTGTTTTTAGCAACTCCATGATAATTTTCATTTCGTATAATATTTGATTTTTCTTATATAATTTGGATGTTATTCTTAATCCTCATTCTTAGATAATGATTTACTTATTTATAAAATTTAAAACATGATATAAATATCATATATATTCATTATAAGTGTATTTATAATAATATATAAAATATTTAAATAAGAAATAGAATACACCGTTCATGGAAAATCTATGACATGCGTACACATGAATATTATTTCTATTTTATTGCCTGTTTGAAAGAAAGAAAGTAAATAAATTATATTTATATATAATATCATTAAAATGGAATTATTGGGACATATATATCATAATATTTCACTAAATTAATCCTTAATACATTCCATGTAAAGTGTGAATGAATCACATCGCTTTGAAGAGTTGGTTGCCCACATGTCCACAACAAAGTTATAATATTGATAAAACTGGAAATAATAAAGGTATGTGTTATATAATAATTAAATAAGAATTAATACATTATAAATATCATATATATAAAAAATAAGTTTCTATCAAAATTACTAACCATGAGAGGTGGAAAAGGAAAAAAATACATAAGATCATTTCGTGAGGCAGAAGTTCAAAGTACACAAGAACGATTAGTGCATGACCCATTAGATAGAAGTTTGTGATCGTAGGTAAAAAAATAGAATAAAACAATATTATTATATTTATTATATTTATTATATTATATAATCCTTTAATAATAAGTGTTTATGGGGTGTATAATGACAATAATACCAAAGAGCATGAAGAAGGATGCTAGCAATTCATTGGCTAAATCCTTTTGGTTTGCACAAAGGGCTTCTTTGGATGTATTTATTCCGAAAGGCGGGATTATATGATGAATGGGGGAATTTTTTGATATAATTTTATTAGATTTTGGTCCAGAAAAGGGGCCTGATATGTGTAAATAAGTGGGATGGGTGAGTGCCTTTTATAGTGGGTGATGAGTGGCATTCTTGTAAATTTTTAAAAAGAGAATTCCACCCAAATTTTTTCCATTTTTAGTGGATCTAATAATGAACTAAATTATATCCAAGGGAAGGCAAGGAAGAAATATTTCCATAAAATGACATTTGTACATGTTTCTAGGTAATTTTTTCTCTTAACTTTCAGGTTTAGTCCTTTTTTATGGTAATTTTTCTCTACAATGTTGTAATTTATTTTAATAACCATCAATAATAATTTTGGTATAAAAATAAGTTGAAATTATTAGAAATTATAAATTATTATGATTCTAAATATTTATTTCATTTTCCAAATTCTAATCCTAGAAGTGTAAAAAATTATTCTGAATTAAGTCACCCAAATGGGACAACAAAGTCGGTTTTTTAAGTAAAAATGTTTAAATGTTTGAAATGTTTTTATATCCAAATTTCATATGAAATTGACTCCAATTAACTAAATTTAATTAACTGATGTACAATTTTTTAAATTAATCTTTAAAAATAAAGAAAAATTTAATTTAAATATATAAATAAAATAAATTTAAAAGCATTTTTGAATTAAAAATCAGTATTTTAACTATTCATCTAAAATTGAAACTTTTTATAAAAATAGAAAAAATTAACCCAAAGTAAATTTTGATATTCAACTTCCAAAAACAAAGTTTATGTTTTCAAATAATAATTATAAAAGCTTGAAAATTCATATTTAAAATTAGTTCTCTATTAAAAGCCCTCAGAATTACCATTTCGAAAAATATATATTTTCATTCATAAAATTCGATTTATTTTTATCTTATAAATTTCAAATATATTGAATAAGGATCAAAAATATTGATTGAATATATAATATATTAATTTCCTTAAAATCGTTAATCGAATTTTGTTTAATTTATTGAGATAAAATTGTGTTTTACATAGAAAAATAGTTTTCTTAGAAAATGAATTTCGTCATTCTCAAGTATTTCTTACTTTCATTTATAACTAATTTTCAACCAAAGGATTCGTTTTATATACATGTGTAGATCAAATTTTCACAATTTATTTAATTTAATTTGTAACTTCCATTCCAACTTCTAGGTGTTAATTATAAAAATATTTTAATAATAATATTAATATTATTTTCTAGTTCATTAAAACTTGGCTATGCGTGTGATGAAATCCATTGAAGGGACTCAATATTGGGTATAATAAAAAGCCAA
This sequence comes from Viscum album, assembly GCA_963277665.1. Taxonomy (NCBI): domain Eukaryota; kingdom Viridiplantae; phylum Streptophyta; class Magnoliopsida; order Santalales; family Viscaceae; genus Viscum; species Viscum album. Next base: position 928,366,514 of record OY728150.1, on the reverse strand, counting down.
ATATAGTGTTACATGTACCGCAGGCTAACATATGTTTCGCATGTAGTGCTTACATGAAATTTTGTTGTGTATAACACAAGAACAAATTAGTTTGTTCTTATAATAAAAGATATATTCAATGTTTTGTGAAATTAAAAATATCAAAAATAATAAATTAATTTAAAAAAATATTTCACAAAATCTTAGGGGGTTACATTATACCCCCTTAAAATGATTTTTTCTCTCTAAATTCATTTGGGTTATCAAATGATTAATACATTAATTTTTAATTCATATATACCCATGTCATAAAAATAAGTAATAAAAATTAATTTAAAATTTTAATGTTAGAAACATAACGCTTACCCAAAGTAACACATAACTATGTTTCCAAATAAGAGAACATAGGTGCGAAGTGAAAACATGGATAGGGAATAAATTTATAAATAATCATAGATATTGATAAAGGTCATTGATCACATGAAATTTTTTGATCCATAAAAATTTGAAAATCACAAAAACATAGAGTGAAGAAGCATGAAAGTGGTATTTGATATTATGAATATATATGATAATAAGACAACATTTTATTTTAAAACCATTTTCTTAAAGTTAAATAATTTTTTTCAAGAATATATACTTACATTATTTCATTAACTTTCATAATTTAAATATCACCCTTTAGTCATGTCTTGGCCAATTTCCACTTCACCTCTTTCTCCAAAAAGGAAGGTGGATTTTTCATTTCTAAATAAATAATAGATTATGAGATCCATGATATTTTATCCCATCTATATTCAATTAAAATCAACATGAAGTTGTTATAACATGTTATCCAATATGAATAAATCCTCATGTGGTGAGATAATACTTTAATCTCCCAAGCTTCATCTTCATTTTAACTTAAGCTTTCTATAAATGGTTAACCTTATCACCCATCCAAATGATGAAAATCTAAAAACATTATAATGGAGTTAATTAAATCAGTTTAACATTGATCAACCATATATCACAATTTTTATATTGTATTTCACATTTCAAACATGTCAATACCGACATTGAATATTATATTAAATGATAGAAATAACCTCAAGTACCATAATTCCTTTATGAAAACATGAATTCCTACTTCTTCAAAATATGGATGCATATATTCATTAAATCTAAGAAGTTTTAAACTTAACCCATGATTACATATACCACTTTTTCAAAAAAAATAAATAATCAATTCTAGGGTAATCAATACTATCCAATTAACTTTATCTATACCAATCATCTATTTATACAAGATAAAAAAATTTGTAAACATTAGGGAGACATCAATGGCTACCTTATCTTAATCAAAATATCATATTTCCACTAAAACCATTTTTTATTTCATTAGAAAAATTCAATATTTTTTTTCAAATCATTAAAGTTAAATATATACTTCATGATTCATATAACATAATTATTGAATTCCTATACATATACACTTCAATCATCGATATTTATTCTTAAACCATTTCTCATGCTTCAGCATCTTATTCCTTAATACCCCTTTCATATAATATAAAATATGTATTATGGTTCCTCAACCTTAGTATAATAATTCTTCTTATGTTTAATGTAAACAATACTATTAGAACAACCCATACCTTTTACGTGTCCTTTGTGGTTTTTTATCATCAAAAAATAACAAATACATGTACCACCTTTCTAATTCTCTTCATGGTATCTCTAATTAAGAAAATTATTTATAATATTCTGTAATTTCCACATATGAAACATTTAATGTTATTATATTTCCATCTAGTTCCAATTTTTGACTAACGCTAGAAAGCATATTCTGAGAAACACTTATCCTAGAAGAAATCCATATAATCATGAAAAAAATACTTATAGGATGTGTAAATCATTATACAGACTTCTTTAATCTATAACACATTAGTTTTATAATATTTTATCTATAGTAAGATTCTATTTAAATAATTCATGAAGTTTTATGAAGAGTTTGTGAATTCTAAAGGACTTTACACTGGGAGTTTCAAACCAATTGTGTAGCTTGGCATATTATCATGCCCCAGTTCCCAAGAAAGTCTAACTCAATGCTATTGTTTCGGGGTTGTTACCATTATGTGCATATATTCAATATCCACATACACTTTTAGTACCTAGATATGGATTTATTTATAAAAAACCACTCATTATATCCTTTACCAACATTCTAGAACATTTTCCTAAACATTAACTCATCATTAAATTAATCATTAGTGACATCCCTATTCATATCCTTATAAATAACCCTAAAGATACCACTAAAGTTTTCTCATTATAATTTTAAAAGGTTGACTAATAATTTCATTTGATACCAACTATAGAGACTCATGCTTAAAATAAATAAGTATTACATCATTTTAGTTGAATATTCGTCACATTAAAAAAGTACATGCTTGAAGACTATAAGAGTTTAGTGTCTCTTGAAACATGGAAAAAAATACTCTAACTTAGTGAAATATCAACAATGATTCACACAATTTTCATTCCCTTTAGTACATCTACATAAAACCATTCTTCATAACATAGTGAAAGGAAACATAAGAAAGGGGTGAACTATGATAATTAGTAAGGGTAAAAATGGAGATAAATGTGACAATATGTTTATACAAACATGATTAAAATAAAATAATATCATATGTTATTTATCAAATATCAAAAACATGAGTTGTGGAATAAATATTAGCAGATCTAAGTCATAGATCATATGGGAATTAAAAGAACAATCCATAAAATCATAACATAAAAAGAATACATTGTATTGGTGGTACAAACATAAAAAATATAAAATCTTATGTCAAATTTACCTACTAAGACCATCATACCATGTTATTCATGGTAGAATAGCCCATGTATATCTTTCAAGCCTGGGATTTCCTACCATGTACCCTCTGGTTTTGGGCTTGGGAATCCCTCTCATGTATCCTTTGGTTTCAATATTGGTATTAACTCCTATGTACCCTCTTATTTTGTGCTTGGGATTCCCACCCATTTATCATCTTTTTTCAGGCATGAGATTCCCACTAGTTTTGATCTCTTGATTCCCTCCCATTTACCATGTGGTCTCCAGGTTAAGATGCCCTCTTTTTTCGGGATTTGGGAAGCCCTCTTGTGTACCCTCTTATTTCGGTTTTAAGATTTCCTCCTCATTCGGGTTTCGTATGGCCTCCCATGAACCATCTTGAGATCATAAAACATTTTCCTTTACCCAATTCATTAAGGGGATATATAGGTCCCACTCATCACATAATTAAATCATACATACACGTGCAACAAGATAATAGAACAATCATCATTTCAGGACCCATGAAAAGATATGGGTTTTATAAATATCAAATCATAACCCATTAAACTAAATGGGTATCATTAAAATTTCATCACATCATAACCAATGGAAATAAATAGGTTTCCCAATCATTTCACTATAGCATAACCCATGAAAATAAGTGTGTTCCAAAATCATATAACTTGTGCAAGAGAAACGGATTTCATAAAAATCATGTAATCAAAACATAAACCATTAAAAAAAAAATATGAATGTTATTCTTAGATCATATCCATAATAAATCTGAAACTATATCAAAGGATTCCATATTATATGGATAAGGATTTTCAAATATCACTTGGATCATTTCATAAGGAAAATACACTTTTTAAAATGTATAAAATATTCAAAATTATATTCCTAAAAAACACATTGAAACATATAAAGTAAGATTTAAAAATACATTAATAAATTTCTTGAGGAAAATTTATTTTCCACTTTATAAAAAAATATCTTTAAAACATAAATATTTTTTAAAACCTTTTTATTTTAAAAAATATTTAAAAAATATATTAGGTAATCTTGAAAAGAAATTATTATACTTTGAAAATACTTTGAAAAATTATAAAGAAATATTGAAAACATTTTTCCTTAAAAAAATAAAAGGGGATTTCAAAACATTTCAAACACTTATTCAACATAAAACATATCTTAACCCATTTTTAGAAAACATGTTTTTGAAGGAACATATATTTTCTACTGACACAAATAAAGTAATATTTCCATAAAAACAATTTCATAATTATCTTAAGTACCAAATACTAGTAAAATGGTTTTAATACATGACTATATAATGGATAACCATAGGAGAAGAAACTTTTTGAGTGTTCATGAGATATAGATCATAATATTTCCTCAATGGAATTATAATCATAAAAAATTCAGATAAACTATGAGATTGTAGAAATAAACTCTTACCACATAGGTAACAATGAATCATAATTTCCATGAGATAATAAAAATATAGGATGTAAAACATATAAAGGAGTTAATGTAATTATTGATAACACATGTCAAATATATGTTGTTTAATTTAAGTTTATAGTGGTGTATGGTATCCATCAGATGGTTTGATTGTGGGGGGGGGGGGTTGTGTTGTGCACAATCATGAACATTAGGTTACCAATTCCACCCTTACCAGAACCTCCCAATGGTTCCTTCATCTGTAGATTGGTATATATCTTCATTCCAAAGGCATGTGATTACTAGTATTTTCAAGCCAAATTACTCTCAGGGACTCGCATTGGGGAAGAGGATGGGAGGTCGGGATCATCACAACCTTTTGGGGGTGTTGTTGAATACTCAGGGATTGTCTTATATATTTCAGATATGTTTTTGAATCACTTCCTAATCTTGATATAGGATTGGTTACCCTAACAAAGAAATCATGTATTTCATCCCTTTCATGTAAAAAAATATTGAGGTCTATTTAGTAAATCAATCTATATGTATTTTAGGTTTTACATTGTTTTCCAGTAATGGATGGCTTCATAAGTTTTGAATTTGTATAACCAAATGATTCAGAATGTACTACCATGGATGAAGCGAGTTAATATTATGAAGAGTTCATTGATCCATGATGAGATATCCTATGTTTCTTGGTTATTACCGGAAAAAAACCAACCTAGTTAATTGGAATGATATAGTTTAATATCATGTGAAGAGAAATTATATAGGTGTTCTGGGACACCAAGTGTTAAAGATCGAGACCTTGATGTTCATCCTATATGTACTGATTATGGTGATAATCCAAGTTTTATAGTTCATTTGTTTAGGGATTATAGAAATAGTTTTACCTTTTTATTATAGATACTTATGGTGAATTTCACATTATTATTTCAATTCCCTAATCATGTTTCAGCTATGATCAGTGGGAGAAACAAGGGATGGAGAATGACCATTTTCATTACTCAGGATGTGGGACTTATGTTTTGGGACCATCCTGATAATATTTTTTTATAAGTATCAGGCCTCAGAGAGGAATCCTACGTATACAAGTTATGGAATAAATCAGAGTTATCGTAGTTCAGTTTATTTCTCAATCTACTAATGGATGAGGTAGAGTAATTAGCACATGTGAATGATTGGGTCCTGATGGTTGAAAGTAACATTTTAATAAGCCTTACATGGAAATGGATTCTTATTTTAGATTAGTCCTTATGAAGGAATCCTAAGTATGATGGTTATTTCAGGAATTAGAGTTCATATAGTTCAATTACACCCTTGGAATTGTACCCAAGTTAGCTTCCCTTATGTTGAGGTGAATGTGTCTTGTCACTCATTAGGGATTTCCAATATGTTTCCCTATTTGGTGGGGATACATGATACAAAAAATATGACAATTAAAACTCACTAATATCACATGAATTATGCTTGGTGTGAGAAACAAGGTACATAAAATGATCAATATCAGTGCTTAGAGGTTTAGGGGAATACATATTGTGATGAACCTTTAGACATCTCTTGTGGAACTCAATCCTTGAAGAGGTGGCCAATGTTTTTGGAATATATAAATAATTAGAGTCTCCATATTTACTTTGGTTAGGGCTTACAAAATTATGTTTCCCTAGCTATTGAAACATATCATGTTATGTCATTGTTTGAGTATTACACTATGAGGTTTCCTTGTTGATCTGACCTACTTTCCTTCCTATCATACACAGACTGTCAAATTGTCTTGATATATAGGAGAGTATCTTTCTATCACATATGAATATAACTTGATGTTTTATTTTATCTTTATAAAGGATTTTTCAAAACCCAGGTGACATATCTAAAGGTTATCACATGATCAAGGATGACTTTTCCAGAGGACATCGCCAGATCCATATGGCATGTCCTAGAATCCAACACATGACCACGATAACTTTTCTAGAGGGCTTCATATAATCCAAATGAATTTCCCTAGTGTCATTATGAAAGATTCATCTTTACACGTAAGGAGGGTGTTTTGAGAGTCAATACTACATTACATGGAGGGTACCTCATGTCTTGGATGACTCTCTTGAAGGGTATCATGAGTCATGGACAACATGTCGGGTGGGTTTCATGAGTCTCTGCTAACTTTCCTATAGGGTATCATGATAGATTTAATTAACATTCCAAAATTCAACTAAGATACTTGGTTAACATGAGATGGAAGCATTATATAAGTCATGTGATATATATGAAGGACTTTATTAGGTGTAGGCAATGAGCCTAGAGAGTTTCATGAGTCTAAATTGGTATCCACATGGAAACCATTTGACTTTCTATGCCATTTCCATAAGATCTTGCATAACCCAAATAACATGATGAAGGTGCATCATGTGATTAATGAGTCATGTCCTAGTACTATCATGTATCTTGGATGGATCATTCTAAGCACATGAGGGTCAATGGACATGTTTTTGTTTAATCCTTTCCCCTTTATTTTTGTTTTAGACAATTTATTTTGAGTTCCTTAGATTCATTCAGTGTTATTTTATTTTATATCTCATGTGATCAAGAAGACATGCATGAGGTTCTTTGTATTTTCCAACAAGTAGACCTTCGCATAATCTATTATTGATCACATGAATTACTATATGCATGAATCATAAACACTCTGGCTATTAACTGACATTTTACCTAGTGGAATACTTTTTGGTTGCATGATCTGTCACTCTAATAAATCCTCTCCTGTTCTTGGGTGTGATGATGTGCTTGGATACAAAAAAGACAACTTTTATCAATAGTATCATGTTCATATGATCATAGTATGTAGTGGTGAATTATTTATGATGGGGTGTATAATTTATAGACCTCACCACCCCAGTTGTTTTCTGGTTTGTGCGGCCATATCTAGCATTGGTCTAGGATGTAATTAGTGAAGGGGTCTAGTACAAAGTTTCTTTTCTATCTTTTTCATTGATTTCTCCAAGGGTGTCACCTAATCTTTAGTAACTACTAGTAACTCTCATCAAAACATCTATTATTGGATTATTTCCACTTAAGGTGGTCTTGTTGACTCGTGCATATATATCGAAGGACTTTTATATTATCATACTTACTTGTCTAAGGTCCTTTTTGATACAAAAGTTATTGTTGAAAGGACATCATGATAAGATTTATACCTTGCCTGGTACATTTTATGAGGCATCAGTGGCTTTTCTAGGATTCTCGTCGAACCACGCTACGGAAATCCTTATCACATCATAATAATTTTACAACAATGAGAGGCTTCCTCATCTCTGTATTTATTTTCGTTGTTGTATTTTACAAAGTTTTGGGAGTCATGAGATTACATTTGTAATTTCAAAGACAATTACTCTATTTTTTTTACAATGCCTCATGTGAACAATATGGGTCATATAGGGGTGTGATATCATATTGTGGTAAGGTCAATCTATTTATCATTAGGGAGCCAATGGGGGAGCACATAGTTTCTTGGAAAATCTCAGTTCGTTTTTTGTGGTCAGGATTATAAGCCAAAAGGCTTTGATGAGACTAAGTGGACATGTCATCAGGGTCTTGCGCTATCATTCAGATCTCTAATGGTGCATCACATTCCTTTTAATAACCACTAGTATCTCCATTTTCTTCAACTTTTATTTCCATTTTTTTACTCTAAAATGGTTTTGTAGTTATACAAATTTGTTTAGAAGTTTTCAAGGACATTTATTCTTACCATCATTGATATGTCATGTGATATTTATGACTTATAGGGTCCTCCAACTTTGGAAATCCTTATTCCCATTTTGAAGGATTTTTTGTTGGATTTTCATATGTATTCTGAAAAAAAATCACACATCTTAGGGGATATTATTAGGATACCTATATGAGATCACTGGTTGTTCATTGAGCCTTCACAAGAGTAGGAAGACTTGTTGAAATGGGTTACATGGGATCCGATGGAGGTTATTCACTGCATGTTGAGTCTTCATGTGAAATTATGATGGTCACATAACTTCAAGTCCCCTGATGGATCATCTAATCCATAGGTCTCAAACATATCCATCATTATTTCCTATTTCAGGGAAAATAATACACATATTCAGGTATTCCATCTTTGTAAATTTTTTGATTCTTGTTTTGGTGGGTGTCAACAAATGAACCCCCCCCCCCACCTTAAGTGTGATGTATATGGGAATAAGGACGTGGTTTTTAGGAAAGTAAATGTCTTCATAACTCCTTGGAATTATCATGAATCAGTGTCTTGGGTAAATTTTTGTCTATCGGGAGGCTCTTGTTATTCTGCGGTATGCCCTATATCTAGAGGGATGGATGGTGGATTTATCCATCAACTATCATTCCTCCATAGATCTCTCTCCCTACCTACATCACTTTCTGAAGAGACTCGAATCTTGACGTACATGGACATTACATTACTTTTTCGGAATACTTAGTACATAACAAAAACACACACACAAGGATCGTAATAGTTTAGTGTCATTGGAAACTCGGAATACAATCTTCTAATTCGTGGTGAAATATCTTCAACATCTCCCATAAAGATCTTATTTTTTTATACCTAAAACCTTTCTTTATATCCTGGGGAAAATAAAACATAAAAGGGTGAGCTCAAATGCCCAGTAAGGGTAAAAAAAAAAGATATATCAATCACATCATATTCATAGGAACATAACATTTTGGAAATCTTAACCTGAAAAAGAGAGCATAATTTCATAACATGGGATAAATCATAGTAGTGAAATGAAATCCCAATAATCATAAATTAAAACATGAAACTCTGTGGCATACACACATAATCATAGAGAATCATTTCTTATTAGTCAAGACTCATTGCCAAGACTATCTTAGTGGACAAAGTCTCTTTCTGAACCGAGTTCACTCCTCGTTTCAGTCCTGTTTCACTGAACCGGTATAACCTACCGTTCCAGCCATGTCTATCTCATGAGATATAAAATATTTACCCAATGCATTGGAGGGAGATATAGGTCCCACCAATCTCATAATGATACCATTCTTATGTGTGCCACAAAATCATAAATCATACATCATTGCATAACCCATGTAATAAAAATGGGAATCTTAAACATCGTGACATCATCAAACAATTCATATAGATAAAGGAATTCATAAAAATAATTCCATCACAACATAATCAAATCAAAGTAGTAATAGGGATAAAAACAGAACCCTATATTATCTTAGATGGAAAATAATTTTGATAAAACAGTTGAACTCCATTCTTGAGGAAAATATCCTTTCTACTTCAAAAACATTTTTCATTTCTTAACATGTCATAAAATTTTAAACTAAAAGAAGTTGATTAAAATAAACATGAAAACTTGTAAAGTAATCTTCTTGGAAATAATGTTTTAAAAATCCATTCATGTCGTATAAGTTAATAAAAACATTTTTCTCGTACTTTTGTCAAAAAAGTCAAAAAAGTACCTCGTATGAAAAACGACAAAAGATTCCATTCATATCTTTTACTAAAAACTCACCGAAGGGTAAAATTGGATATAAACTATTTTAGAAGGATATAAATATTTCATATTGAGGAAACATGGATGTTGATGATAAATATTCCCCAGTAAATTCTGAACTATAAACAATCTCGGATAAAAATTGAGATTGTGATATTTTCCATTACCTTAGGTCTGATATACATCGTAAGTGTCTGAACCTCCTGTATAATGATTTAAATAATGTCATTGACTTATTCCAGAATCATACTCATTGTTATGATATCATATATGGTTCACTATTGACTTTATATTACCCGTTCTTTTGTAAATTCCATGTTAAAGAGCGTTTTTGGTAAAATTGTTTCATTTGTCGTCCTTGTTTTGACTTGTAATTATTCATATTATTACTTAGATCATGATTACTTAATTCAAGAATATAAAACATTATTTATATATAATATATATTCAGAATATACATATATATAATAAATCAGTAAATGGAAAGAAATACACCGTTCATGGAGACGGTAGGTCGTACGTACGCATGAACGCTGTTTTCGTTTCCTTATTGAGTTGAATGGAATTAAGTAGATGACATACATATATATACACATAAATCCAGCATCATTATTATTTCATATATTTCATGACTAATTATTACATATACTTTATAATCATTCATGAATGGTTAACGTGGAGAATGAATCTCATCGCGTCGTGGAGACGGTAGTCCGTACGTACGCACGAGCGATGATATCGTTCTCATGATCGTGGAATTGTATTGGAGTGTATTTATACTATTTCAGAATCAATATCACTTTATAATAGTCATATATAGTCATTACTTACACCATTATACCCATCCAAGTAAAGTGGTGGTGGAAAATAGATTACACCACGGCGTGGAGACGGTATTCCGTACGTACGCACGCGCGGTGATTTATTTTTCCGTAGGATGGATAGATGGTGAAATAGGGTTGTTTAATAATTATAATAACATATCAGTATATGAGTGATACTGATGTTATTACTTCATAATGAAACAACTAAAGAAGAAGAAGTGGAAGAAGAAATAAAGATAAAAGAATTGGTAACGGACATTACCTCTTCTTTGAAGTGCTTCTTTGAGACCTCCTTTTAGGGCACTAAAATAGGTCTTTGAAGAACACCAGAACCTCTAGGATGTTTCTAGGGAAGTGGAGAGGAGAATTTGGCAGGGTTTGGCCGAGCTTGAAGGCTCAAAGTGGTGTGAGGAAGAGAGGGAGGGGGTGCCCTTTTATAAGGGAGGAGAGGGGTACCTTTGGAATAACTAAAACTAATATTTTATTATAAAGTCAAACTCGGTTTTAAATAGCTCCAAATTGATTTATTCGAAGATAAGGTGTGGATGGCTCGAAATACTCTCATCCAATAGAATTTAGACAAGTTTAGTTTCCTATTTTAACCTTATCATTTAGATTTGACATTAAGTTAAATAATTTTACTTTTACCATGTCTTCTTGTGTTCTTACACTATAAGGTTAATAAACATACTATAAAAAGCCAAAAGAACCCCAAGTTGTTTATTATTAATATATATAACCTTATTTAAGTCATTTGGCCGAACCTTAGATTTTTAGGAATAAAATAACAATTAATAATATAATATTTGTTTTAAAAACTATTTTATGTCAATTTTGACACTATTAAGTAATTGATTTTTGTGAAAATTATAACAGAATTATTAGTTCGAACCAAGTTTCTTAAATCAATTCTAAAATGTCCTATTAACCTAAAAAATTAGTGTAATTTATAAAAATTCTCAAATTACATTTATTTTTGTATTTATAACATCAATTATGTCAATATTTCATTAATAAGATAATTACTGAATCATCATTGTGTCATAAATAAATTAAATTATTTAATGTCTATAAATTACAAAAAAAATAAAATTATGTAGGAAATCTTTTTATCTTTCTAATGAATATTTATAGTCATATTTATCTTATGTATAAACTGATATTAAAAATTATTTACTTATTAAACTTTGATTTTAACTATCTTAACCCTTCTTTAAATAAATTAATAATAAATGTCCTAATCTAATCCAAGTGGGCCTAAATGGTCATATTTTATTCCTAAGGTTGTTTTTGGTCGAATTAAACTTTTCCAATATAATTAGAACATGTGTTAGGGTAATAATAATATCATTTGTATCCTTAATTACCCTATTTACTTTTAACCGTGGTAAAAAAAAGTAAAAAGTTACTATTCACCAAAAATAATTTTCATCTCATTGAACCACATTTTACTTACTGACATCAACCGTGTCTCTCGGATTTTTGAAATTCCACTCACAGAAGTGGTAAAATTAAGTTTTATGAAAAATTCATTTTTTTACTACCACTTAGTGGTTTCACTATTCATCAAAAAATGAAAGTTTCCAGAAAAATACCAAAAATTAGGCCTAAGCTATATTTGATATTATGAACTCAAAAATGATGTCTATTTTACCAAATTCAAAACATATTATTTGCATTAATTAATTTAAAAATTAATTCCCGTCGTCAAAACAAATAGCGTGTTTTTAAGAGATAATAACTATCAAAAGATTGACACTTGTTTATGTCTGGTTTAAATGTGAAATTACATCCAATAAACAACATTGTATTAAGTTGTAAAAATATATTCTAAATATACTTTAAAACCACTCAAATTAATAATTTATCACTATTAATTATTTCGATTAAAAAGGTTTTTTTTAATTAAAATTTAGTAATTTTCACTATTCATCAGAAAATGAAAGTTCTCCAAAAAGTACCAAAATTTCACCTTAGGCTAAATTCGATACTACGAATCCAAAAATGAAGTCCATTTTGAGAGATAAATTTTCTAAAATTTTAAAAGGTGGTTATTACTATTCATAACAGCTAGTTTTAATAATATTTTAATAGCATATCGTTGTTTAGTGAAACTCGGTATTGCGTACTACACACGCTATCGAGGAAGGTCGTGATTGCGTGTAATGCAAGGAAAGTCAAGGATGCGTGTTGTGCAAGCTCCTTTTGGTGTAGCGTACAACACCAGACATTGATGAAATTAAAAAGAATATTTTTCATAAAATCTCGGGGTGTTACATTCTACCCCCCTTAAAATGAAATTCTCCCTCGAAATTCGTCGGGGTTATAAATGGTTTACTATTCAAAAGTTTCTTTAATAGAAACCCACATCGTAAAAAGAAATACCACAACCAATCTTTAAAAACAAAAGTATGAAACGTAACAGTTACCCAAATAAACTAATCACTGGGTTTCCACATAGGTGAAAATATGGATATGGAAGAGAAATCTAATCATCATGTTCTGATGAAGAGTGGTAGAGAACATGGCTATGAAATAGCCAACAATCAGAAAGCCATAGATTTTCGATGATCTAAGGTACCATATGATTCATCAGATATAAGGGCACTGAGACAACATTTTTTTTTTCAAGATCATTTCCCTAAAGTTGATGAAATTGGAAATAGAAGAAATACTTTAGTGATTTCGGTATAGTCTCACCGTTGGTCGTTCTTTGGACAATTTCCACTTCATCTCTTAAAGAGATGAAGTTGAATTTGTCATTTGTGATGTGTTAGCAGATCATGTGATAGAATGATGGGTCATTCAATCGGTCTCAAACAAAAGGTTTAGAAAAGTTATCAAAAAATACATAAGTCCATCTATAGTGAGATTAATCATATATGGTTCCTAAAATGGACTTATACTTCATATATCATACTGATTAATATAATAAAACTAGTTTCTACTAAAAAGGGACTTCCTGTAGGTCAGTGGTAGGCGATAAAGGCCAGTCGCACTTCGGTTGTGGGTTCGATTCCCACGACCTTGTCCGACGCGATGGGCTGTCGCCCGTCCTGCAAGTTGTCCTTTTTCTAAAACTATATTACTATAACATCCCATCATTAATATCGAAAAAACTTCTATCCTTAAACAATACTAACTTATGTCGAACATAATCCATTCCAATCTTTAGGCTTATCCATCATACTGCAGTCCACTCTCATAATATAGTGAAAACGATTACCAGAGATTTAATACCATCGTTGATCCCCATATATCATAAGATATGTCTTGGTGGTCACATTAGAAACATTCAAAGGCCTTAATCATGTATTCTCTTGAATACCCATTGAACCTTAGTGAAAACATGAATGCAGTTAAAAGTTAACACCTTCCACATTCCAAAACCCTCAAAATTCTATATACTCAAACCATGATATCACTTAGTCCTTATATCAATCATGAGCTCATGAATACTGTCAAATATTTCATTTTCTCGTTTTCCCTTAATTATGCGCATATCATCTTTTTTCCAAAAATATCTCAATCACTTTCCATGGTTACCGGTACCATAAAATTATTGAAAACCACAATAGACCAATACATAAATATTCTAATATTCCACGATACTATATACAACATTATTTTGGAATCCCATTACAAAAACACTTAATCATTCCACCACATCATTGCCATATTCAACATCTCCAATGATGATCGCATGTGACTTCCCTTGGTCCTTTGCCTTAAGTGGTTGCTCATTTCGATCATCACTAACCCTTGGATTAGGGCATTTATTAGCATAATTCCCCATTTCCTTGCACTTGAAGCATTGAAGTTTAGTAGGTTCATTCTGTGTATCCCTTCCTTTGTTTGCATCATTAGACATCTTCTTCCCATCATTGCGGCATTCAAATGACCAATGACCTTCCTTTCCACATTTGAAACATTTTCTTGTCCCTTTAAGACAATCTCCACTATGCTTCTTTCCACACATTGAGCATAAGGAAACATTCATCTTCTTTTCACCATTATTCTGAGATTTCTCTTTGAACTACATCTTTCGTTTCTTGTCAAAACTATGAGATGGATAAGTAACACCAACTTCCATTTCTACCTTGATAGTACAACACACAATTTCTTCATAGCTACTGAAGTCTCTTATAGCTAATGCCCTTCGAAGATTTGGTTTTAAGCCACTGAAGAATCGATCAACTTTACTTTCAGGTTGGATGATAAATCCAGATGCATACCTTGCAAGCCTTGTAAAATTCGCTTCGTATATACCAACAGATTCATCATCCTTTTGTTTTAGTTCAAGAAACTCCTTCTCCATCTTTGTTCGAAGAATACGAGGGCAGTACTTATTGAAAAATAAGTTCTTGAACTCGTCCCATTCCATGGACTCAATTTCATCTCTTTGCCTCGTATTCTTGATAAAATTCCACCATTGATCAGCTTCACCTTCCAAACTATATACTTCTTAGATGACTTTATCAAGTTCAGAACATTGAAGAACTGAAAATATCTTTTCAGTGGTACTGATCCATTGTTCAGCAACAAGTGGATCAGAAGACCCACTGAAAGAAGGTGGACGTTACCTCATGAAGGACTCAATAGAATATTGTTCCCTTATCTGCTCATTTGGAAGTCCAGAATGATTCATAGCTTGTGTAAGTATAGCAATAAGATTTTGCACTCCATCTCCCATAACATTTGTTTGTTCAAGAGGACAATCATTGCATTGTCCATTGCATTGATCAACACGGTTCCTTCGGGTTCCAGCCATTGTCTAAAACCCAAAAAGAATAGTGTGAGAAGCAAAAATCATGCTAGGGAAAACAACATAATAAAGGTGGAGTACCTTCAATATCTAACATCTTAGGTTTAATTCTAAGATCGTTACCGTAATTATAGGACTATAACCTATACTTATACTTAACCTTAGGGACATCCCTAGACATACCTTAGAAATATCTCTAGGGATCTCACTAAAGTTCTCGCATCCTAGTTTCCAAAGGATGACTAAACCTTTCCTCTGATACCAACTGTAGAGACCCTAAGCTTGACGTACATGGACATTACATTACTTTTGCGGAATACTTAGTACATAACAAAAACACACACACAAGGATCGTAATAGTTTAGTGTCTTTGGAAACTCGGAATATAATCTTCTAATCGTGGTGAAAGATCTTGAACATATCCCATAAAGATCTTTTTTTTATACCTAAAACCTTTCTTTATATCCTGGGGAAAAGAAAACATAAAAGGGTGAGCTCAAATGCCCAGTAAGGGTAAACAAAAGAAATATCAATCACATCATATTCATAAGAACATAACATTTTGGAAATCTTAACCTGCAAAAGAGAGCATAATTTAATAACATGGGATAAATCATATTAGTGAAATGAAATCCCAATAATCATAACTTAAAACATGAAACTTTGTGGCATACACACATAATCATAGAGAATAATTTCTTATTGGTCAAAACTCATTTCCAAGACTATCTTAGTGGACAAAGTCCCTTTCTGAACCGAGTTCACTCCTCGTTTCAGTCCTGTTTCACTGAACCGGTATAACCTACCGTTCCAGCCATGTCTATCTCATGAGATATAAAATCTTTACCCAATGCATTGGAGGGAGATATAGGTCCCACCAATCTCATAATGATACCATTCTTATGTGTTCCACAAAATCATAAATCATACATCATTGCATAATCCATGTAATAAAAATGGGAATCTTAAACATCGTGACATCATCAAACAATTCATATAAGATAAAGGAATTCATAAAAATAATTCCATCACAACATAATCAAATCAAAGTAATAATAGGGATAAAAACAGAACCCTATATTATCTTAGATGGAAAATAATTTTGATAAAACAGTTGAACTCCATTCTTGAGGAAAATATCCTTTCTACTTCAAAAACATTTATCCTTTCTTAACATTTCATACAATTTTAAACTAAAAGAAGTTGATTAAAAATAAACATGAGAACTTGTAAAGTAATCTTCTTGGAAATAATGTTTTAAAAATCCATTCATGCCGTATAAGTTAATAAAAACATTCTTCTCGAACTTTTGTCGAAAAAGTCAAAAAAGTACCTCGTACGAAAAACGACAAAATATTCCTTTCATATCTTTTACTAAAAACTCACCGAAGGGTAAAATTGGATATAAACTATTGTATAAGGATATAAATATTTCATATTGAGGAAACATGGATGTTGATGATAAATATTCCCCAGTAAATTCTGAAGTATAAACAATCTCAGATAAAAATTGAGATTGTGATATTTTCCATTACCTTAGGTCTGATATGCTTCATAAGTGTCCGAACCTCCTGTATAATGATTTAAATAATTTAATTGACTTATTCCAGAATCATACTCATTGTTATGATATCATATATGGTTCACTTATGACTTTATATTACCCGTTCTTTTGTAAATTCCATGTTAAAGAGCGTTTTGGGTAAAATTGTTTCATTTGTCGTCCGTGTTTTGACTTGTAATTATTCATATGATTACTTAGATCATGATTACATAATTCCAGAATATAAAACATGATTTATATATAATATATATTCAGAATATACATATATATAATAAATCAGTAAATGGAAATAAATACACCGTTCATGGAGATGGTAGGTCGTACGTACGCATGAACGCTGTTTTCGTTTCCTTATTGAGTTGAATGGAATTAAGTAGATGACATACATATATATACACATAAATCCAGTATAATTATTATGTCATATATTTCATGACTACTTATTATATATACTTTATAATCATTCATGAATGGTTAACGTGGAGAATGAATCTCATCGCATCGTGGAGACGGTAGTCCGTATGTACGCACGAGCGATGATATCGTTCTCATGATCGTGGAATTGTATTGGAGTGTATGTATACTATTTCAGAATCAATATCACTTTATAATAGTCATATATAGTCATTACTTACACCATTATACCCATCCAAGTAAGGTGGTGGTGGAAAATAGATTACACCACGGCGTGGAGACGGTATTCTGTACGTACGCATGTGCGGTGATTTCTTTTTCCGTAGGATGGATAGATGGTGAAATAGGGTTGTTTCATAATTATAATAACATATCAGTATATGAGTGATACTGATGTTATTACTTAATAATGAAACAACTAAAGAAGAAGAAGTGGAATAAGAAATAAAGATGAAAGAATTGGTAACGGACATTACCTCTTCTTTGAAGTGCTTCTTTGAGACCTCCTTTTAGGGCACTAAAATAGTTCTTTGAAGAATACCAGAACCTCTAGGAAGTTTCTAGGGAAGTGGAGAGTAGAAATTGGTAGGGGTTGGCCGAGCTTGAAGGCTCAAAGTGGTGTGAGGAAGAGAGGGAGGGGGTGCCCTTTTATAAGGGATGAGAGGGGTACCTTTGGAATAACTAAAACTAATATTTTATTATAAAGTCAAATTCGGTTTTAAATAGCTCCAAATTGATTTATTCGAAGATAAGGTGGGGATGGGTCCAAATACTCTCATCCAATAGAATTTAGACAAATTTAGGTTCCTATTTTAACCTTATCATTTAGATTTAACATTAAGTTAAATAATTTTACTTTTGTCGTGTCTTCTTGTGTTCTTACACTATAAGGTTAATAAACATACTATAACAAGCCAAACGAACCCTAAGTTGTTTATTATTAATATATATAACCTTATCTAAGTCATTTGGCCGAACCTTAGATTTCTAGGAATAAAATAACAATTAATAATATAATATTTGTTTTAAAAACTATTTTATGTCAATTTTGACACTATTTAGTAATTGATTTTTTTGAAAATTATAACAGAATGATTAGTTCTAACCAAGTTACTTAAATCAATACTAACATGTCCTATTAACCTAAAAAATTAGTGCAATTCATAAAAATTCTCAAATTACATTTATTTGTGTATTTATAACATCAATTATGTCAATATTTCATTAATAAGATAATTACTGCATCATCATTGTGTCATACATAAATTAAATTATTTAATGTATAAAAATTACAAAAAAAATACCATTATGTAGGAAATCTTTTTATATTTCTAATAAATATTTATAGTCAAATTTATCTTATGTATAACCCCATATTAAAAATGATTTACTTATTAAACTTTGATTTTCACTATTTTAACCCTTCTTTAAATATATTAATAATAACTGTCCTAATCTAATCCAAGTGGGCCTAAATGGTCATATTTTATTCCTAAGGTTGTTTTTGGTCGAATTACACTTTTACAATAGAATTAGGACATGTGTTAGGGTAATAATAATATCATTTGTACCCTTAATTACCCTATTTACTTTTAACCGTGGTAAAAAAAAGTAAAACGTTACTATTCACCAAAAATTATTTTCATCTCATTGAACCACATTTTACTTACTGACATCAACCGTGTCCCTCAGATTTTTCAAATTCCACTCACAGAAGCGGTAAAATTAAGTTTTATGAAAAATCCATTTTTTTTACTACCACTTAGTGGTTTCACTATTCCTCAAAAAATGAAAGTTTCCAGAAAAATACCAAAAATTAGGCCTAGGCTATATTTGATATTATGAAATCAAAAATTATTTCTATTTCACCAAATTCAAAACATATTAGTTGCATTAATTAATTTAAAAATTAATTCCCGTCATCAAAACAAATAGCGTGTTCTTAAGAGATAATAACTATCAAAAGATTGACACTTGTTTATGTCTGTTTTAAATGTGAAATTACATCCAATGAACAATATTGTATTAAATTGTAAAAATATATTCTAAATATACTATAAAACCACTCAAATTAATAATTTATCACTATTAATTATTTCTATTAAAAAGGTTGTTTTTAATTAAAATTTAGTAATTTTCACTATTCATCAGAAAATGAAAGTTATCCGAAAAGTACCAAAATTTTACCTTAGGCTAAATTCGATACTCCGAATCCAAAAATGAAGTCCATTTTGAGAGATAAAATTTCTAAAATTTTAAAAGGTGGTTATTACTATTCATAACTGCTAGTTTTAATAATATTTTAATAGCATATCGTTGTTTAGTGAAACTCGGTATTGCGTACTACACACGCTATCGAGGAAGGTAGCGATTGCGTGTAATGCAAGGCAAGTCAATGATGTGTGTTGTGCAAGATCCTTTTGGTGTAGCGTACAATACAAGACATTAATGAAATTAAAAATAATATTTTTCATAAAATCTCGGGGTGTTACACTTTCCCCTTTCAAAAGACCGTTACATGGGTCCTTATTAGAAGTCATGTTTTGAGACCTTATTGTAAGACCCTATTTCCCAATAACTTTCCCCAAAATAATGGTATTACTCTGGTGCCTATCTATTCTAAATACAAGACATACTTCAGTAACTTTTTTTGAACTTCCAACATGAGGATCGTGATTACCTTTAGGGACTTGTGGGATCCACTCACTTGATCATATGATCATGTGATTTTTATGTGATTCATGTGACCATGCCCAGGTCATACAATTGTGATTCTCCAAAGGGATCATGTGATTGCACAATTCTCTATGGAGTTTATGTGACCCACATTTCCATAGAGTTTTGGGGGATTTTCCAACCCTTTATGTGATTTTTAATCCCTTACTGATTCATGTGATGTGCATGATGTTGTTGGATTATATCTTCAAATTGACTAGATTTCATTTCTTTTGTCTAACTTATGAAAATTAATCTTATTCTAATGGCTTATGTTTCTCATCACACTTCTTATAAGGCTTTGAAGAAAGATGAAAAAGAAGAGATAGCCCATCATGACCCTATAGTGTAGAGCATGGACCCTACATTATGTCATATCATCAGGTCACCTTAACTATATTTGATGAAGCTTATGGGATCATAGTTATAAAACTATCCCCTTTAAGTCTTATTACCCCATCTAAAAGTTTGGTCTCAATAAAAATGTTTCCATTCCTCTGATGAAGTCATATTTTATACACTCTTCATGGATTAGGAGGTCCCAAGATACATTCCAAGAGAACATCTCTCTAGGGGATACATTATCTTCTAGATTGATTGTGACGATGGTCACGTACTCTCATTATTTTCAAAAGATATTAATGGGACTGATCATTAACCTGATGAGTATGTCCATGTGTATTTCTTGATAATGCGACTATCCACTTCTGATTAGAAGCTTGCGTGGATCTTGAGCCGGGACTTCTGATCAAGGGGTAGTTGTGGAATAGAATGGGGATGGACCTTATGGTTTAAATATATTATTTCCAAATTTTACAGGGAGTTGAAGAAAATTTAAAAGTATGGGTCTAACTAGATATTGTACACTACTGCTTATTTCAACAAGGGTATGATGATAGAGATATTCAGTCATTGGATCCCAGATTTGAACACTTTCCACCTAACACAAGTGAATGTTGGACTTATTCTTGGGGATATAGAATGGATCAGTGGTTCACCTATACTCGGTGGTATGTATTATGAGATCTTTCCTCCACAATCCTCTTGGTATTACGTGATTAGGACTCCCCATTGAACCTAGGATATGATTAATCTTGCTGAGAAGGACCTCTTAAAGGGGTTCTTCCTGGAGAAGATATCATGTTCGAGAAATGGGTGGATTAATTTATCATGAATACTATATCCAAACAAGAGGATAAGGGTCCAAAGGCCGGACTCATAATAGATAGTCATAGTGAACTATGAACTTACTAGCCCATGGTTAAAGAAAATATGTTTCGAGAATAATGATGGTAAATCGTCCCTAATGTTGATCGGTTAGTCCAAATGGATGTATTTCCTTCCATGTAACTTAGTGGTTACTTACTTCCTTACAAATTAAAAAGGGGGAGTCTAGGAATCCATTATTATGAGGGATAATGCTATGGATGAGGAGGAGCATAGCTGGCTGCCCATCCTATGATAGAAATACTCTATCACCTCCTACATGATGTTAATAATGGTGAATATCCTTACAGGATCTTGGGCCCCTTTCATGTATTATGGGGTTTTATACGGACTCCCCTTGGAGTTTATGAATATATACATATTCAATATATCCCTAATATCACTTTCATTCTGTACTTGTCATGCGTTAATTGGGTGAGATGTGTTAAATTTAAAGATCGGCTTATCAAAAATTATGTGAAAAGTTATAAACATTTCACTTTCAGAACATATAGACCAGGGTTGAAAGGTTATTTTTTATGATTTTAAGGCTAATATTGAGTCACAACCTTACATAATGTCACTTTGTGAGAGATTTATTTTTATCCGCATTGATGGGGACTTCATTTGCGAGTGGTATGCGTCGTTCTGTTTCATCCACCAATTCATATGTGTCCAATAAATTTGTCCAAACATTATTTATTTTATATCTAAGGAGCACACAATGGTAGATCGCTAGTTTTATCTAATGTTACCATTTAATATTCTGGTGTGAAGATACACCTTACTCCTCATAATACAATAATATATTTATCTCGTAGTTATATTGATGTTTGGATTGTTTCATATCTGAATAGACAATTATCCAATTTGGTTAGTGAGGCTTACTAACCATAGGCTATTGAGTACAATCCCATGCCTAGAAAATATCTAGCTTCTAAATAACTGAATACCTTGAAAATATCTTGTAATGATGTTATATTCTTCCTATTTTTTGAAGAAGCACCTACTGACAAGGCTACAAAAAATGTAGTAATAGGGGGAGAGAATGTCTCAGATTTATTATTCCGTATCTCATTTCAAAATTGAGAATATCAAAAGTCATGGATTTAATAAGTTTATCATTGGGGTTTATTGGATTTCTTAGAGGTGATTTTGGATGTTTTTTCTTATATCACTACCCTCATGGCATCAACTTTAAAGACAACTGTAAGGAGGTCAAAGACTTTCTTTGAGACCATGACATGACTTTGGAGAGCATCAAGGGTTGACTATTTTTCTCCCTACTAGTTCACCAACTAGTTGTCTCAGGCACACTTCAAATTTTTTTAGACTAATTGGGTTACCCCATTACTAAGGAAGTGGTAAGTCTGAACCTATTGTGGGTTTTTGAAATTTCATAATTCCTTTCCCACTGTATTGATATCCTTTAAATATGTTGACACAGTGCACTACTACAAATACGTTCTTTATCAACGCTAAAAATGGCCTTTATTAGTGCTGGAAAAAGCGCTGATAAAGCTGGCGTAGATAAAGGGGGGGTCCCCTTTATCAGTGCTCCGAAAAGTGCTGATAAAAACCACTTTTATCAGCGCTAAAAAAAGTGCTGATAAAAGTACCCCTTTATCAGCGCTTTTGTTTTAGCACTGACAAAAGTTAAAAAAAATTAAAAAAAAAATTAAAAAAAATTAAAAAATACTGCCAATTGGGGGGGCTTTTATAGCGCTTGAACCCCCCCCCCCTTTACAGCGCTTTTCGGCCCCTATACAGCACCCCACACACCCCATGCACCCCCCTCCACCCTTTAACAACGCTTGATCCAATATTCCCCATCCGCGTGCACCCCTTCCTCCACCAGGATTTGAACTTGAGACCTCCCCCCTGCGCGCCTAATCCCTTACCACTACTCTATTTTGATTTTCTTTCCAATTCATGATATCTCTATATATATATATATTTATATATTTAGTTATATTTATTCGTATAGTAATATATATTTATATTAATATATATATATAGTTATATTATAATATATATATATAGTTATATTATAATATATATAGTCATATTAATATATATATATAGTGGTATTAATATATATCTATATCTATATATATATATAGTTATATTTATTTGTATAGTAATATATATTTATATTAATATATATATAGTTATATTAACATATATATAGTTATATTAACATATATATAGTTATATTAACATATATATAGTTATATGAATATATATTTATATAGTTATATTAATATATATATATAGTGATATTAATATATATATTTATGGTGATATTAATATATATATTTATAGTAATACTAATTTATATATATATATTTGTAGTTATATTAATATATATATAGTTATTAGATTAATATATATATAGTTAGATTAATATATATATATATAGTTACATTTGTATATAGGTATATAAATATTCATTGTATTTTAAATAAAATGGATGTTAGTTATTATTTAGATAAAGCTAATATACTTTATATGTAAATATATTTTATTATTTATATTTATAATTAAATTTTTAGGTGTGAATATTTAAAAAATATGAATATATTGTTATATATTTGATTATAAATAGCAGTGCATTATAAAAAATGATGAAATTTCAAAGAGATAATATCAATATGAATGTAATATCTTGGAATAAATTCATACCCCACCAAAAAATCCAATAATACCCCCTTAAACGAGGGTGAAAATCCACAAAATGTTAAACAATCGGGGTACCCCGAATAAAAACTCAGTTTTTGAGGCCTTATGGGCCTCTTTTGCACTCGCAAATCCCTTGACTGGGGCATCCACTGTCATAGAGACGTAGAGCTCCTCGCAGGCTTCGATTTGATATGTGGTAGAGCTCAAACGGACACCCGGATCAAAAGTTATGGCCGTTTGAAGTTTGAGTTGTGTTTTCAACATATTTTGGATCTTTTTTTAATTTTTTTTAAATATTTTAGTCTTCAAATTGTTATTAAATGACTATTACTCCATAATGATTAACAAATTATTAATTGAAAATTATTTTTTAATTTTTTTAAGAATCCATTTTCACTAAATATATTATATATTATGTATAATAAGTGTAAATGTACATTTATAGTTATCTAAAATATATTTAAAAATTATATATTATATTTATATATCAATATAACTATATTTATATATTAATATATTAATATATTTAAATTTTTTTTGAAGCCGACCCTTTATCAGCGCTTTTAAAAAAAACGCTGATAAAGCCCCCCCCCCCTTTATCAGCGCTACTAAACAAGCACTGATAAAGGGGGGCGCTGCGAAAAACTGTTTTTGTGGTAGTGGTGGGAGGCATCTTAATATTATCTGATTCTTCCATTCACTAAGTACACTCCCCAAGGTATGGATATACGAGAAAAATTTGGTGATGACCATTGAACCAGTGATGAAGGGTCCCCAGGATGACAATATCATATGAGGGTAGTGTTTTTTAATTCTGAAGAAATAGTTTTAGTATCATCACCTTCTAGTGGGACTTCTTTAGAAGAGAATAAGTAGAAGAGAATTAAGTCATTTGTATCTTCAGAACCGTCAACTATAGAATCCTAAAGTAAGTGTGTAATTTCACCTTCTTTTTATCATGGATTACTCTAGAAGCACATTGTGATTAATTGAAAATGTTTAGATCCCCTTCGGTATCATTTATAAAAGCATGTATCCCTTTATGAGGATGTGGGTCACTGTTTGGTTTCTCCAGGAAACCCTTCACTGTTGGACCCAATACATCAAGCTTTGTAAGTGACTATGGTTCTCAGATAATTTTAATTGTTCCCTAATAAAGATGATTTACCAATTTTACCATTCGATCTGGCATAGGTGAACACACAATTGGAGGATGATGACACATATTAATTTTCTAATACTGCATTATCCTCAGAGGAAGAGATTCTTAAACTATGTGAATAATTCTTCAAGAATGGAAATTTTTTCCCTTGTTTCACATCCCATGATAATTTTTTCTATTCTTGAAGTCCTCAATATTGGTAAATAAATATCATATTCAGGGAAATAACTAAAGGTTCCACGAAGTCCTTTGTCTTATTAAGAAGGTGAATTTTCACCTAATTATGGGGTTGGGGTAGCAGATGTCACCAGTGAAGTGACTGAGAAAGGCATGTTTCTAATCTCAATCATATTCAATGATTATATAGTGATGCCATAATATTCATCATGTAAGTGATAAAATCCCTCAACTTGGTCATAGTATCATCTCCCCTGAGGCCCAAAGTCATTGGTTCCTACTCACATGGGGGTCCCTTCGACTGGGTCAACCAATGAGGAGGCCAAATATCTTCTCTCATCATCCAAGGAATTGGTCAGAAACATGTCTCTGAGTAACCTGGTCCAGGAATATGTTATCATACCCAAGATAAATCTATATAAAGTCCCTAGTTCTAAATTAAAATATCATCCTATACGGAAAAGATATGCTGATATAGAATTGGATTTTAGTCTCATAATCCTTATTGGGAGAGTTTAAAGATCTATTGTGCCATCTATAATTCATGGTCCCTAACCTTGTTGATAAAGGTTTTTGTTATTTACCCCTTCAATATCATGTAAAGGAGGTGATATTCGTGAGAGAATAGAATAGGGCCCTAGAATTGAGGGTATAATCTGCTAAGGCTTTTTCTTCAATGAAGAGGAATTGGGAAAAAAATTCAAATGAAGCCTTCTGTTGCGTGGTGGTGACAGCTACTCATCAAAACATAGGCAATGCAAGGAAGATTGAAACTGGCCATCTCTAGTCTGAGATTTCTCATCATCTATCTAAAATCATCTATCTCCTAATAGAAATATCCTAGTTTCAATATGCATCCCAGATAATATAAAATATGATATTGGAGCAGCAAGAACTACTTGATATAGCAGATAATTCCTGGCTTGAGTCTGTTTCTAGACCATAGGATCTGCAACATGTTGTGCATGTCGAGACTGAATCTTCTTATCAACTATATCGATATTTGGATTCCCTAGAGAAAAGTAACGATGATATAAAAGATCCATCCAAGCATATGATGTGATATAGACATGATCTTTCAATCTTTCTTTATCTCATAAATTCATAGAAAATGATTTGGTATGATGATATTTCTCCTTTTTCATAGTATTGATGAACAAGGTTGATGAAATTTTATATTTGTTGTCTATTTTTCCTTCATTCGTGATATGAATTATATTTTGTGTCTCTGGTTGTATGATAATCACCAAATATACCTATCTTTTTCATAACATCGGGAATACTCGAATATATAGATAAGAATATTTAAATCAAAATAGATTCCATTCTAGAAGTACTTGTGAATTCTCACTAACACGAGGTTCTCTAATAAGGACATGTTCCAGTTATCTTTGGATAAAAAGATTTATAGAAGGATTTCTTAGGTAAGATACATCTCCTATAGTAATAGTTATCTATCATTTTCCAAATATGACAGACTTCGATAGGGAATCTCAATCATTCTAAGGCCATGTAGGGGGCCTTACATGATTTTTTATTCTAATAAACTTTCATGATATATATTATTTTTTTCTATATAAAACCTTTTATGGGTTGTAATTTATGATCTTTCCTTTCTTACAAGAAAGGAAATCCAATCCTTGTAAGCCCTAGAAACTCTCCAATAGAACCTAGAACCTCTGCGTGTTTTAGGTCATTCCTGGTATGTGTGAGCTATATTCCATGATTGTTAATATTAGGTCCTAGCTCAAAGACCCTAAATTTCAGCACTCCAAAGGTCCAAGCACAAATACCTTAAATTATAGAACACCAAAGGTCTAAGATCAAACAACCTAAATTACAGAACCCCAAGGGTCCAAGATCAAAGACCCTAATTTAGGTTATTTGAAATTGGACCTTTGGTGTGATGTAATTTAGGGTCTTGGATCTTGGACCCTTGGGGTTCTGTAATTTAGGTTTTTTGATCTTAGACCTTTGGTGTTCTATAATTTAAGGTATTTGTGCTTGGACCTTTGGAGTGCAGAAATTTAGGGTCTTTGAGCTAGGACCTGATATTCACAATAATGTAATATAGCTCACACATACCAGGAATGACCTAAAACACGCAGAGGTTCTAGGTTCTATTGGGGAGTTTCTAGGGCTTACAAGGATTGGATTTCCTTTCTTGTAAGAAATAGATTCCTTCAGTTGGATGGTCAAATCCCTTATCAAATGATAGCATGTAAAGTATAGCTAATCTCTACTCTTTTCCAAGGTTCATGGAAGCTTTATTGAAAAAATATCAATTTAGTGTGAAATACTAAATATCTAGGCCCTATTGGATATTTGGAATGTGGGTGATGTAAATCATAACCCAAAAGCTTATGTATGTGGATATGGGATGGTGAAGACATGTTAAGTATGCCTCATACCACTTTAAGATGTTTAGTTTCACCTCGGTTGTGCCATGGATCTCAAGGATTGAAGATCCTTTCTTATAAGGGGGACATTCTTTTAGTTGGTGGGTCAAATCCCTTCAATATTGATAGCATGGCCATGAAAAGTTGATTTCCACTTCTTGACAAGGGCTATGAAAGATTTGTAAACACTCAAACACCTACATGATGAAGTTGGGTATAGAAATATGGCTATCTAGGAAGTGATCTAGAACCCTAATAAATTTATCTCCTGATTACGAAGCTCGAGATCTACACCAAACGGTTTCAAATAATGAGGTGTGATCATTAAAAGGTTCCAGAATAGAGTATATCATCCCTTCATTGATAAAGGGTACTAAACATGGTGACATGATGTTGAGGATGTTTAATCCACATAAATATTCTGGTTACAATAATCGTAACTCATAACCCATAAATATCTATGTAAATTGGAGAGAAATTAAACATGTGGGTACATTTCAATCAATTCTCTACTATCCAAAAAGTTCAATATGATAATTAATGTGTTTAAGGGGGGAATTCTTGGGATCTGGTAGTCCGTTCAGTAGAGAGAGTCCCTATTAGCAATCTTTTATGGGTAGGTTGCATTAGTCCAAACATCAATTGAATGAAGGTGGTCTATGAAATGTGTAATATTCATGAAGGTTTTAAGCACCATAAAAGTCGTTTAACCACCAATAAAACATGTTCTTATGGTAGGGAGATGTGAAAAATAACTTCTCTAACATATTCCTTCACTAGGGGGTCTATCAAGAATATATAATGTTATATTAGGGCCACAAAGAGGAACCCATGAGATTTATGCCCTATTCATTTGCACCCAAATTTTCTCCTAAACTCTGGTGATGAAGAGTTTATATAGAAAAGACGTTACTTTTCCTCTGGTCTCCCTTTTCTTGTTTTCAACCTGAAATTATTTTTTTCTCTTTCTCTAGTAGATTAGGGTCGTATGATTTGGACCATTATAGGCTAGAGAAAAAGGTCATATATCTTTGACCAAAGCAAAGGCGGATTAAGGCCATGAATCACATGGACATAATATAGGATATTTTATGAAAGATCTTAATTATGATACCTAGGGTTGAGAGCACTCAAACAACCTTCTCAGCAAGAGATGAATATTTTTTCAATCATTTCTTGAGGTTCTCAAGTCATGAGTACTTATATGTGACATTAATACATGGAGAGGTACATAACACACTAAGCTGATACATTTTTTCCTTGGTGATTTCATGCTCACAAGAATTATAAATCACTTTATATTGGGACAAGATGTTATTGGTTGTTGGGTATCAAGCCCTTTGGCATCAATATAATGACTGAACCGAGATATCTCTTTTCTTTTACAAGGGATACGAAAAGATTTGAAAAAGTTAATGTACTCAAGATGTGAAGTGGGGCACAAAGATAAAGGTGATTTCAAAAGATGGAAGGACCAACTGTTACTCTAGTTTAATGGGTTAAGACTCTTGTTGTCCTTTGATAAGAAAAGATAATGGGTGATGGAATACACAGTGTATCATCATGTAGTGGGGACATTTTCCTTATAGTTTATCTTTAGGGGGAAAGGATTTACTTTCATGTAGTTTATCATCATGTGGTAAGGATGTACTTCCATGCAGTTTATCATCATGTGGTGAGGATGTAATTTTATACATTTTATCATCATGTGGTAAGGACATTATTCCATTCAAGTTATCTTCACACGGTAAGGATGTAATTTAATGTAGCTTATCATCATGTAGTAAGGACATACTTCCATGGATTTTATCATAGAGTAAGGATGCAATTCCATGCAGTTTATTGTCATGTGGTAAGGATGTGGGAACCTATGTGAATTTTTTATTATTATATATTATGTACACAAGAAAGTCGTACATATAAAAAATTTTCTTTCGTAACATGGTTCGTATGCATTTAGGGAGGATCTCTAATCAGTTGTTATAGTTGGGCCTAGGATTGGAGATCCAAACATCACTACACATCCCATGATAATGGGAATCAAGAATAATGTAGTTATTGAAATCCCATGTAGTTCAATGTTATGTGATGAGGATGAAAATAAACTGGCATTAATGGATAGAAATTTTGTTGTTGGGCCCAAGGGTGTAAGTTTGGACGTCACTATATATCTAATGAAAATGTGAATAAAACCACATGTAGTTCAGAAGATCCATGCAGTTTAACATCATTCATGGAGGATGTGGATCCCTTGATGTCAAATGGTGGTATTGCAGATGGTCCCATTAATGGAATTATAAGTGTCACTACATGTCCAATATTGATGGGAAACGATCCACAATTAGTTCTAAATAATGTTCCATGTGTAGGTCTGACCCATACATAAAGAGGATGGCATATTTATAATTGATTTGTTTTTACTAGGCCTGGTGTTTAAAATCAATATGTCACTATATATCCTGTGAAGACAGGAATCAAGTAAAATTTATTTCTTGAATGGTAAATACTCTACGTGGGTTTGACCCACATGTAAAGGTAGTCGTTCTTTAATTTAATTATTATAGATGGGCCTAGGATTGTAGACAAGGGTGTCACTACATAACCAGTTCTGACATGTATAAATCTACATGTAGCTATTATGGAAAAGTGTAGTTTAATTTCATGTGGAAAGGACAAAGATAGAAAGATGATGAAAATTGGTGATGTTGTGACTGGATCCAAGGATGGATTTCTGGGCTTCACTCATGAAAATGAGAATCAACCCAAACATAATTCTTGAAGAACCAAGTAGTTTAATGTCGCACAATATGGACCTAGGCTCTCTATAGTGAAGATGTATAATGTCGATGGAGTTGTGGTAGATGACTAACACACACTACAGTGGACCTCTCAGGTGATTTCCACAGTAGTGTATAGTTTCATGTCATGTAGGTGACCTTAACCATGCGGTTTAACATCATTAAGTGAGGACTCTTGGTATGTCATTTATGATATGGAATTTAGAAGAGATATGGGCATGAAAAAATATTTTCTGAATTTTTTTTGTATTTAATCCCTTATCTATACTCCTAAGACAAAGTGATCTATTCTTGGCATGAGAAACAAGGAATGGTAAGGGTTCTTGTCCCCATTCAGAAATATTTCAAAGCATGACATGTGAGTTTTGTATAATATGGTTGTTGTACCATGATATAGGATCAAGGTATCCCTACTCATCTCACTATAAATGAGAATCATGACATATATAGATCTTGAATACCCATGTAGTTTTAGGTATTGCGGTAAGGATGTGTGTAACTCGATGTGAATGAAAAATGGAGGTTAAGGATCCATGAAGATTTATACAATGTAGTAAATGGGATTACCTAGCTCGGATTCAAGTATCACTAAGTGGGGGTGGGGGTGAATTAGATATATATAGTCTTTTATGCTTCCTTACATAGAAAATATGTTTCTCATCCTGTTAAATATTTCCTTCCCTACTGAAAGAAATTAAAACACACATCCACATGAAAATATGAATTTGTAATGTTTACTAGTCAAAATAGTAGTTAGTCCTTATTATGGTTATAAATTAATAAAATACCACACAATACAAAATAAAACAATCCTTAGGGGTGGAACACAATGAGTAGGATATACATATACACTCAATAATCATTATGTTCAATGAAATACTGCATGTGCTTCAAGAAGAACAAAATGATGTAATATAATTTTTGTAATAACCCTGATACCATTATTTTTGATCAACTTTCACAAATATGATATTTCAAAAACAATCACCACTTCCTTACCTAGGAGTTGACATAACTTCTTACAATTTTTAATGATACTTAGATTGATACCTCAGTCTAATTTCCAAGTCTGATTGCTCACAGTGGAAATGCCACTTTTTGAATGATGTTAGTTTATGGAAATTGATTTCAAAAACTATTTGAGTCCCTTTGAAAACTTCCTTATACTTACGAAGAACTGTCATGTATGTTCCAAAAATTTCTTTTCACTGTGTGGTGTGAGGGGTTCATGGACAACCTTCCCTCTGTGGACTAAATCCACTTTACTGAAAATTGATTCCCTTGAACTGCCAATGCTCTGTGGACTGACTTGGAATTGAGTCCCCTTTTCCTTTGTGAACTATCAAGACTCTCAAACTAATTCCATGGAAAACTTCCTCCATTGAATATTTACACTTCAAAATGCTTACCTTTGTGGAATTATCCCTTGTGAACTCTTATCCTTCACTGAATTCTCCATCGCAAACTACTTCGAACTTACCTAAATTCTTCAAGAAGTGATGATATCATATAATTAAACCCTCTCTCCCTATTTATATGATTAGGGGTATTTATGTAGGAAAATAAGATTCATAAAACCATCTAAAAATAATTACCCAAAACTTCGATGTGGTACATCCTTCACTGCAAACTGTTATACAGTCCGCATACCACCTTTCTCTTATAGGATGACTAATTTCATCTGAAAATGAAAACCTTTTACCGAAACCTTACTCATCACCTTATTTTGAAAACAACACATATTCTATAAAATTAAAGCCTCTCATGAACTATGAGCCTTCTGTAAATTTTTTTTTCTATATAGTCTGTGTAGCATGCTTCACTATCCTCATTGCGCTGTTATGTGTAAATAATCATTTTATGATTTTCCTTTTCTATTTAATGTAACATATATGTGGTTATATAACTTTTCTTCTACATATATGTATTATGTTCCATGATCTCCTTTACAAAAAATGATTCCTTTCCAATAAAATAAACTCCCTATTGGATGGAAAAAATTATAAAACACTAAAAAATCACACCATCTTAAATATATGCTTTTGAAATACCAACCATACTGATTCTTAGTCATCTTACTTTTTCAAGAAGAAAAAATTGATAAATTTTTAAATCTTCAACCATATTTTAAAAAAATTAACTTCTAGTGATTCAGATAGCGATCAATTATTTAATCAATATATACTCTAAGGAAAGATGAGTCATGCTCGGTGTGAGAAATAAAAGTCGCTTAAATAGTCCATCATTGAATCACTTTATTCCAAAACCACCCAATTTATTTCATCAGAAACCTTATTTTTAAAGATATTTAACCTTTGATATATCATATTTAACATTGTCATATTTTCCATGGATGGTGTTTTAACATCCTTGTCTTCTAGAAAATTCATTATTTCATAATCAAATGGACTTTCTTAAGAATTCTGAGTCTAATTTCTTGAATATGATTGTCCCTCTGATCTTCCACATTGACAAAGTGAGGTGATCTCTTTTCTTCTCAAACTTCCTTGACAATAAAAGAGAATATTGGAATATGATAATATTCCTTATCATCTTGGTCCTAACTATAAGAAAGTTTTACTTGAAGTTTAAATTCATGTGGTAAGTACATTGGATCACCCAAAATTAAAGGAAATTAATCTGATTTCTAGTCTTTATAATAGAGCTTCGTTCATTACTATGTATCCTACGATAGAAATAATCAATCCATACATAGTTATTAGGGAACTGTTCGGTTTGATATCATGTGTCTAGGATAGATCTTTTATAGTTTATCATCATATGGTCAAGATGAATTTTTACAATTTGACATCATGTACTCATCCTGAAAGATACCATGCAGTTTAAAGTCCTAATGTAAGGAATTGATTCACAGAGTTTAACATCTTGCAGTAAGGATGATGACCATTCAGTTTAACATCTTGTGGTAAGGACATATGATGGGGCTTACTCTTATGAGGATTCCCATCTGATTACAGCGCTTAAAAGTGTGTCATGATAAATCACACATTGGTGTTTGTTGTAACATGCTCCCCATTCATGGTTTCCAATTAATAGGATCCATTATTATAAAACTTATATATCACATAAAGCCATTACGACTTGGGTTCCAGTTTTGAGGGATTCTTTCCCGGTATCATTGGGGTTCCGAGAGACAGAATCAGTTCTCTTTGAGGAATGAAGGAATTCAAACCTTTTTATTTAAGGTATATGAAATCTGATTTTGATGGAATTCCTAGTTCTGCAGGGTGCACAATCTATTCTCATCTATTTATTCCAATGAATCCAGTAGCTTTTTTGATTCCTCATCATCTTCGAGCTATCTGTAAATGGATATTCAGAGTGATGTAAGTTGTACCTTTAAGGGTAATACTTCCTTAGTACCATTGACAAATGATTATGGTGTTTCCTATGTGGAAGTATGTGTGGTGGTATGATTATCCCATAAAGCATTGACGAGTTTTTTTAGACAAGACTTATTATCCTTATTCATCATATTTTGGAGTATATTAGATATATCCTTGTTAAAGGCATCTCCCTATCCATTTACTAATTCATGATAGTAAGATGAGTTATTGGATTCAATATTATACTCCTAGTTGAGTCTCTTAAATTCTATAGAAAAAAATTAGGTGATGTTGTCTGCCAATACTGTGTGATGGACCTTGAACCTGGTGATGAAATGGGACTTCAATAAGTTCAAGATTTTCTTCTTCCTTAATTCCTTGAGGGTTATTTCCTTAGCCCATCTGGAAATGAATTCAGTAGCAGTAAGTATGTACTTGAACTATTTAGTTTTGGTTGGGGGTATGGCCCCACAACATCCATTCCCCAAATGGTAAAATTCCAGGAATATTTAGATGTATTTTAATTTTTTTTGGGTTTATGGATGAATTTTTTATGGATTTTTCATGCATGATATTTCATGGGAAATTCCATGCAGTCATGTATTAGGGTTTTCCAAAAATATCCCAACCTCTTGATTTGGTGGGAGATCCTTGTCCCAGATTGGTGGGTGCTGAAATATCCTGCATAGACTTCTTCCATGATGGTGAGAATCTCTTATTATGATATTAATCTAAGGATGGTTCCATCATAGCATCATTTATAGAGGGATTTTTACTCATTTTGACAATCCCAAATAGTGAAATTTGTTGTACTATGCTAAACTCGTTACTGTCTGGCTCGGTATATTGGGAGAATCGTATTTTGGATATAATAAATTGTGGGATACATCCATCTAGGGTTGTTCATTGGTAAATAATTCTTTGGGGAAGTTTTTACTTGATTTGTTTCTTCTATGTCTCATATGATGATCAATACGACCATTATTCAATGCGTGATGCGGATGATTTCTTGCGACTGATCAGGGTTGGCTAGGATGGTGGCTACATTATCCCATGTGTCAGTGCGAGAATTATGTAATTGGGGGGAATGATAAAATTTGGGATCAAAAAGTAACTATTCCATCAATATCCTAATATCACTAGTAAGGGGGATAGTTTTTCCTTTTTGATGGAATATTCACAATCAATCAGCTTTATGACCAATTATGATTCTCCTTTGATATTTAGGTAGGTTATGTGTAGCTGTAGGGATAGTTCCAATCCAAAAATGAGGGCTTGGTATTCTAACTCATTATTTGTGCATCGTTCAGATAGTGAGAATGAGAATGGATGAACTGCTTTGTCTGTAAAGGCAAATATAATCCCTAGAAATACTTGATTGAACTTTAGTTTTTCCATCCATGTGAAAACAAGACTCTAGGTGGTGATATAAACTACATATCTCATGTCCTAGGAGTTTCAATGGTATATAATACCTCATCATCATGGAGCTTTGTGTCTTCTGGTGTATTTTATATGGTAGGATATTCTATAAGGAAAATTGTCAGGGCTTTTCCTTTCACTTACATCAATGATATGAATTGAATTTCATCTTTTTGTATAATGACTGCCCATCAGGAAAGCATCCCAATAAACTTAGGTTTTACAATTATATACTTGATTAGTTCAATATAAGAGACCATATAAACTTCTTGGTGCTTCAAGTAATGCCTAACCATTTACACCGCAAATATGAGTTCACAATAGTTCTTTTCAACATTATAATATCTAGTCTCTATACCTAGAATCAAAAAAATGAGGTAGTAGAGACTATTATCACTTCCCGTATCATTTTTATTTGTGAGGAGGGTGCTCAATGAGAGATCCATGGAAAAAAATATAAAATGAGTGTCCTCCCTTACACTAGAGGCA
The DNA here is from genome assembly GCA_963277665.1 of Viscum album. Lineage (NCBI taxonomy): Eukaryota > Viridiplantae > Streptophyta > Magnoliopsida > Santalales > Viscaceae > Viscum > Viscum album. The sequence continues at coordinate 928,330,797 of OY728150.1, read as the reverse complement.
TTAAAACTGATGGGTATAGATGTTACTGCTTAAGACATTTGAATGATTTTTTGGAGTCATCTCTCCATTTATTGGTGATTCCATTCTTTATTTTCTTGGTGATTTGGTGAAATTTTCCATCTAGTTTGGATATGAATAACTGGATGTAGGCGAGGTTCCCTTGGATTCCTTTTAGTTATTTGAGATTTATAGGGGTGAAATTGCTAAAATAGTAGTAGTCTTCTCTGGATCAAACTCAATGTCATGGTGGCGTACGAAAAAATAAGTAATTTTCCTAATGTTACTCCCAAATCACATTTCAATGGAATCATCTTTAGACTATATTGTTGTAGCTAGTCGAATATTGTTTGAAGGTCATTGACGTTATCACATTTCTATTAGGATTTAATAACTAGGTCATCAACCTAACACTCATCTATCCTTCCAAAAAATTGAATAAAGATGTGATGCATGGGGCACTGCTTTTTGGTGCCAGCATTATTTAATCCAAAGGTCAGGAATTGATATAAAAAGATCCCATGAGCTTCTCTGAAGTCATTGGATTATTAATCTTTATGGTACATATTGATTTGATTGTACCCTGAGAACATGTGCATGAATAAAAGGACTTAGAAACTGGTACATAAATTAATCTATAGTTCTCTTATCAAAAATGGGAATTCTTCTTTGGGGAAATGCGAGTTAAGGTCTATGAAGTCAATGTGAACCATAATTTTCCTGTTATTTTTTGTGACAAGGATGACATTGGAAATCCATCATGTGTATTTAACTTCTAGGACAATTTATTCTTTGATAAACTTGTAAAATTTATCCTCTACATTGGATACATGATATGGTTTTATCCTTATTGTTGCATTCTTGAAGCCTCGATGATCATCGGGTAGTCCGATATAGTGCGTAGCCACATCTGGATTCAGTTCAGGCATTTTTTTATAGTTCCAAGAAAATAAATATTGGTTCTACGTTACAAATGCATTGTACGTCTCTTTCTCTTCGCGGGGAATGGAAGAAATAATATGAGTAGGTCTTATGACTTCTTTTATTCCCTTATTTACTCTTTGATCTCATCTATGGTAGTGCAGACACCTTCCTCAAATGCAGAAGGGGAATTCTTGAGATCATCCTCATCCTCATCAAAATGTGATTTTGTGGAGGAATTTCAGATGATTTTACAAATATGAGGGCTTCTCCATCACTATCAGGTTGAGAGAGGAAATCATAATAGATATTATCATCCCTTTCTATCTAAGTCATCAAAAATAAATGTCAAAGTTGATTATGTTTTACACTATCACTTTGGAGAGGAGAGGCTTGGATCTCTAGGATTATAACTATTACCTCATCCCGATTTATGGGGAGCACATCGTCATTGTCGAGCATACTAAAGGGATTTATAGATGCGATCAACAACCCATTGGGAGCTAAAACCAATAAATCATCATCCAACATTGGTTTCTTTCCTCTATTCTAGAAGAAATATTCTTCATCATATATGGTTTCCCAAGTATTGAATGGGGAATTGTCACCTTATAGTGTGTCGTATTTTCCATCGATGGGATACTTCAGTCACTGAAAGAATTTTGAATGTACCACCAAGTGTATATAGAGCCATATCCTCTAAAGAAGAACATTATATGCGGTGTCATTCTAAATGACCATTAACACGTCGTTAGATGTGGGTTCCACAAACTGGGTTTTGAGTTGGATCTTCCTGAGAGGCCTTTGATCACATGTATCGTACCATTCAATGGATTGATTTGTGGGAGACATTTACCTTTAACCATATCACAAACCTCAGAGGGTTTGAACTGGGATGAGATTGATCCCTGAACCATTATCTATCAGAACCCTTTGGATGTTGACATTATTGAGTCTTCCCAGAATATATAAATGATATATATTTTCAATGAACTCTTTCTGATCCTGGATAGTGAACAATATGGAGACATGAAATTATATGGAAATGGAAACCACTCAATAGACCTCATACACAATGACTTCTTCCTCAAACCCCTATAGGATCTTGAGGGCTTCAAAAAGTTCCTCCCAATTTTATTTTGAAATACGGAGCACATAGAAGATTGAGATCGTGGATGGAACAACATCCACCTATTTTAAAATTTTGTACTTTATTTCAAATGGAAAGTGCTTCCTAATATGGGATTTCTCATGGACATTTGGTTTGGGAGCTGATTCATTTGAAGTGGATGGTCCTAGTTCTTGTGTAAAAGTTGAGGGAAAATCTGCTTCCAGTGGTTTAGGTTGCATCATCCTTTACCTTTCCTTGGGTTGATTGTATTGAACCCTCTCTAGGTGTTCATGCAAGACAATCGGATTCAGGATATTAATGGAGGACTATGGGGAATATACATTACTCTTTTAGGCCCATTGAAGTGATTTCCCATGAGTTTTAGCTAAATATATGTCCTTCATGGGGATATTATCATGATATTTGGTTTAACCACATCTGCATTTTCCCTTGTATCCTCACATTTGGCACATGAGACCTCTTATTCTATGGTTATATGTATGTAAATCATATTTGGGGGAATAATCATCATCATAGAAGGGGTCTTCCTAGTGTACCACATTGATAAAACTAAATATGATCTCTTCATCCGACGAGGATTCCATTTGGTGGGGCAGTTCCCAAGATTCGGATGTTGTAGGGAATAAATTTGCAAGGATAAAAGCTTTCATTGGAGTAGAATATGATTCTTCCCCATATGTTTGTTCCCACTTCTGGTGACCACGACAACCTTTGGGAGTCACATTTTATGTTACCTTTTTATGTGGTGGAGCTATTGCAGCTCTATACAGCTATTCTCCCAAGGTGTTATGACCACGATCAACTATTATTCAAGTCATCCATTTTCTGAATTTTTACATGAATATAGAGGGAAATTTCAAAAAAACCTTTTATTGTTCTTGTCAGACAACTATTTTTCATGAAACCTTCTATAGAGAGTGGTATAACACCACCTGTCTAGAATCGACCATGCCTTGGTTGATGTCTTTGAAGATGAAGTAGTCTTAGATACTATGAACTAGAATTTTATGGTAATGATAGTAATTTGGATGGTCGGTGAGGTTGAAATAATCAGTATTTCTCAACTATGTAAGATTTAGTAGGTTATTTTCCATTCTAGAATAGTAATAACTCATGAATTATTAATTTTAGAAAGAGTATAATATGTTTATTTATTCCAAACAATCTCGAGATACCTTTATTTCTCTATGCTTCTTGATGAGGGATATTTTGTGGTTTTTCCACTCAATGGGAGGTTATGGGTGGTTCGAGGCCTACCTAGGATCTTGAATAGGAACTTTTGTTTCCTTGAGAGTGAAAGTTGTTTCTTCTTCATTGCCTGCCCTTTTCCCCTATGTTGTGGGAATGAGTTGAGTTTTGGAACTAGTTCACTGAACAGTCTCCTCAAGACATTATGACATTTTAGAGAACTCCCAAAACCCACCTAGATACTTTATGGGGATTAGAGGTGTCTACAACTCATCCTTGGTATTTTTATTATAATGATTCAGTATTTTCTCTTATGAGATAGGAATGATGAGTGAATAGGATAATCATTTCCATCATTCTAAGAAATCAGATACCCTCTCATTGATGTGTTTTTTGCAGTTCATTAGGTCGACTGTCACCACCTTCCTTAGCATGTAGATCAACTTATAATGTAATGGACGATGATGGTCTTCCCATCCTATAATAGATTCCACTAGTAGGTAGTTTTACCAAAAAAAGGTTGGCCCTGTCAGAGTCTATACGAAACACCTCATCTTTATTGATACCTCTTGATCTCTAGGGCCCGTTATTGGAATACACCAACATAAGAAGTGTGTGAGATGTTGTTCAAGGTTTCATAAACCATAAAAGGTAGAGAAATTATGATATAAGAAGTTGGGTGGATGTGAGTATCATCCCACCATTCCGTATATGGTTTTCTCTCAGACTGCATGAGTGAATGTTACCCTTCCATTGCTTCCATTTGAGTTTCAGAGGACTAGATGATGTTATATAACTCTAGGGGCACTACTATGTGAGCCATCTCCCATCCACAGGGAGTAGGAATGGGAAGATGAGTTGGTCCCATTCTCATCTCCCATTAATTCTTGATTCTTCCTAAGACAAAATGATTACCCTAGTGATGGAGAGGTTTTGTAGCTATAAAGGTAATTCATGGTCATTTATTATTTCCTTGTTTATACAGACTGTAAATATATATCTTTAGCCAATATGATTCTCACATACCGCTATTTCTGGTGGATTGGCTATGGGAGGGAGAATATTCATATCTTCTTGAAGACAATACTCAATGGGAATATTTCCACTTTGTAGATCCTTGTTGAGTTACTCGAGAGCTTGTATTTCATTCTCATATTGTGACAAATATTCATCCATTGAATGAACATAGATTCTTTTATTTGGTGATCATGTTGTATCCATAAATTTCCCCTAGAAATGATTTATCTTGTAGGTGGAAAATTGATATTCAGTGGATCCATATTTTGGATCCTTCTTTGTCTCTAGGTGCGCATACGCTCATTTAGTACATCCAAATCACCCTCCTCTTAGGGTATGTATTCCATGTTATGGTACTCTATATTTTCATCTTGATCAACATATTCCTTGTTGATAGTTATGAAATTTACATAGCAATATCGGCAAATGGTGGTTATTCCATTACTTTCAATGTAACAGGATAATTTTTTACTTCAATCACTAGGGTTGTAATTTGAACCCTTGGCCATATTGGGTCATTTCAACATCCAAACCCAACATGGTATCATGTCCTTTTTCACAATCTCCTTCCATCTCAGCCTATAAAAAATTACATTGATAGAGCTTTCGGTTGTGATTTTCATACGTTCCTTGACTAGCAGAGGTTTGTCTCGCATTGGTAGTGATATATGGGACACCATTCATTTTACTCCCAACCTATAGAATATTGATTCTCTCTTTGGTCACGATGATGATGAAAATTCCCCCATCCCAGTGGGGTGGGGTCATTCAGGGCTATAATTGGAACAAATTGATATTTTTTTTGAGGATACAATGATTACAGTTGGGGACTTGATGATTTCTATGATGGACATGAAGACATACATTTCCCTTCATAAGTGGGATGAGGGTGAGCTGGATTCCCCACTAATACTTTTAGGACCCTCTCAAGAGATGTTGAAACTATATATAGTGATTGAGATATAATTACTCCCAAACCAGTAGGATGGGGTTTTATTGAATCTATCGACGATATGTCATGAATCCTATCTTGAATTGACAATACTAGGAGTAGAGTTTATGGAAGATATTATCTTGGCTCAGGGGGTGCAATAGAAACTACTATTGAAACTTTGTTAATGTGGCGTAGCTATGCTCACATAATATTTGGGTGCAACGACATCTCATGATGAGGACCATTCTTTATGGGAAGTTGTCTTAATGATCACAACATCAGTCTCTGTGTCCGAAACGCATTCACATTGCTTCGAGGGGCCTAGTTTTATGCCTAGTTGGATATTCTATCCCTTCATTCATGATTCTAGGGCATTGATGAATTTGGGGGATCTATTATAGTGACTAAATTTCCTAATATTTACCTTGTCTCCTAATTTTTCCAAAGTCCATAACATTAAAGGATGTCGAATCTGAGGGGTTATGTTATTCCATGGCTGTGACAAAGTGTAATGCTATATATTATACCCATCCTCAAATGTGAATTCATGAAGTTTCTTGGGAGATAAGGTGTTGAAGTTTCGCATTGCAGTGGTTGTAAGCATGTAGTATATTTGCACTGTGCTTTTTCGATTTTGGATCTCGGGCAATGTATATAGTAGAAAGTTCTACCTAATAACAAAATATATTGATTTTATTAAGGATTCATTCATATAATGGATAAGGGAGATGTCGAAACTTCAGTAAATAATGAGTATACCCCATATTTAGTTTTTGATAAGTAATGAAAATCTTTTTTATATAATATGGGATCTCATAGTCAGAAGTAGCGAGGGTCCAGAACATGAAGGGGGGTTATTTCTGGACAACAATTTATATATTTCAATGGGGGGATCCTCCTCATTATACATAAATTCCTCTATCTTTTTATACCATATAATATGGCTATGATGGTCTCCTACTGATGGTAGTGGGGTGTTGTTGGAATCTATTGGGGAACCATATTCATTTGACCCCGATGTTTTGAGAACCTCTCTATATGAAGGTGTCAGATATTTGAACACCTATCTTTAGAGAGGTTTATTGTGAAGGGGAATATTTCCTTATGTTTGGGAGATAACATTGTGGGTAGGTTGACCATGGTGTATCTCAGGGGTAGAGTCGCTACAATCCATCTCCACACTACCATGATGAGAACTATTCTAGTAATTAATTTCATCTAGTTTCTCATTGATAGAAGAGTATATAGACCCTCATGGTGTTGATAATGTGTCTTGAATTCCCATAAGGAAATTGGAAATGATCAGATAAAAAATATGTTCCATGTTCTACACCATGGTCATAATATTCCAACCTTCCTTTTATAATTTTTTAAGGATATGAGTCTACTATATGAAAGTTCTAGAACATACATATAACCTTCTCAAATAGCAGGAATATATGCTGACTATAGAGAAGCTTCTAGAATATACCGATGCGATTTTTCATTATTGATAAGAATATGAGCCTTCCCCGAGGCATGTTCCACTCTCACATGGTGAACACTTATTGGAATAGGAATATAAGTCTAGTTCTAATATGAATTCCCCAATGGAATATTGTAGAGACCCGTATCTTGACGTACATGGACATTACATTACATTTGCGGAATACTTAGTACATAATAAAAACACACACACACAAGGATCGTAATAGTTTAGTGTCTTTGGAAACTCGGAACGTAATCTTCTAATCGTGGTGAAAGATCTTCAATATCTCCCATAAAGATCTTCCCTTTTTTTACCTAAAACCTTTATTTATATCCTGGGGAAAAGAAAACATAAAAGGGTGAGCTCAAATGCTCAGTAAGGGTATACAAAAGAAATAAAAATCATATCATATCTTTTTGAAAATCATAACCTGCAAAAGAGATCATAATATCTTAACATGGAAGAAATCATAGAAGTGAAAATGAGATCACCATAATCATAACATGAAACTTGAAACTTTGTGGCATGCACACATAATCATGGAAAATCATTTCTTGTTAGTCATGACTTATTGCCAAGACTATCTTAGTGGACAAAGTCCCTTTCTGAACCGAGTTCACTCCTCGTTTCAGTCCTGTATCACTGAACCGAAATAAACTTCCGTTCCAGCCATGTCTATCTCATGAGATATAAAATCTTTACCCAATGCATTGGAGGGAGATATAGGTCCCACCCATCTTATAATGAATCCTTTCTTATGTGTGCCACATAATCATAAAACATACATCATCGCATAACACATGTAACAAAAAATGGGATTCTTGAAACATCATGACATCATAAATCAATTCATATAAGATAAAGGAATTCATAAACATAATTCCATCACAACATAGTCAAAACAATGTAAAAATATGGATAGAAACAGAACCCTTTATTATCTTAGATGGAAAATAATTTTGATAAACACTTGAATTGAATTCTTGAGGAAAATATCCTTTCTTCTTCAAAATCAATTTCTTTTCACAAAACATCATGCAATTTTAAAAGAAATAGATTTTATTGAAAATAGTCATGAAATCTTTTATAGGAAGCTTCATGAAAATAAGGCTTTATAAAACAGTAGAAATCCGTTCGTGCCGTATAAGTTAAAAAAACATTCTTCGTACTTTTGTCGGAAAAGTCAAAAAAGTACCTCGTACGGAAAAACGACAAAAGATTCCTTTCATATTCTTTACTAAAAACTCACCTAAGGGTAAAATTGGATTTAAACTATTGCAAGTGGATGGAAACAATATTACATATTGAGGGAACATGGGTGTGGATGATAAAATACACCCCAGTAAATACTTACGAATAAACAATCTCGGATAAAAATGAGATTGTGATATTTCCCTTACCTTAGGTCCAATTTGCCTTGTATGTGTCCGAAGCTCCTGTATAATGGTTTAAATAATGTTATTGACTTATTCCAGAATCATACATGTTGATATGATATCATATATGGTCATATTATTAGCTTCTTGTTAGTAATATTTCATTGTTACTTGTTACTCGGGTCTTTATAACTTTTTGTTCTTATGCGTGTTTTGCCGAATAAATTCTTATTCTTATTTCAAGGTTATAGATACCTTATATCCAGAATGGTATTAGTGTAACATATATCATATTTATTCATTCAATTCATTTATATAATTACTATGTAATGATGATCATGTAGAACGAGTCGCATCACATCGTGGAGACGGTATTCCGTACGTACGCACGAGTGATGATATCGTTCCTATGATCGTGGAAATGTATTGGAGTATATATATATATTATTTCAGTATCAATATTACTTTATAATAATCATATATAGTTACTTATTACACCATTATACCCATCCTTGTAAAGTGATGGTGGAAAAATAGATTACACCACGGCGTGGAGACGGTATTCCGTACGTACGCACGCGCGGTGATTTCATTTTTCCGTAAGATGGATAGAAGGTGAATTAGGGTTGTTTCATATTTATAATAACATATCAGTATGTAAGTAATACTGATGTTATCATGAAACAACTAAAGAAGAAGAAGTTGAAGAAGAAAGAAATTGAAAAGATCGGTAATGGATATTACCTTTTCTTTGGTACGCCTCTTTGAATCCTCCACTTAAGGAACTAAGAGTGGTCTTTGGAGAAGAACAGGACCTCTAGGACTATTCTAGGGAAGTGGGGAGGAGAAAATGGCAGGGGTTGGCCGAGCTTGAGTGCTCAATTTGGTGTGAGGAGGAGGGGGAGGAGGTGCCCTTTTATAAGGGAGGAGAGGGGCACCTTAGGAATATCTCAAAATATTATTTTATATTAAAGTTAAAATCGGTTTATAATGGTTCCAAAGGGTCTTATTTCAAAGATAAAGTGGGTAAGGGTCGAAATCCTATCAACCAATAGGATTTAGACAAGTTTAGGGTATTATTTTAACCTTATCAATTAGATTTAACTCTAAGTTAAATAATTTAACTTTTACCATGTCTTTTTGTTTTCTTTCACTATATGGTTAATACACTTACTATAACATGCCAAGAGAACCCCAAATTGTTTATTATTAAAATATATATCCTTATCTAAGTCATTTGGCCGAACCTTAGATTTTTATGAATACAATAACAATTAATAATATAATATTTGATTTAAAAACTATTTTGTGTCAATTTTGACACTATTTGATATATGATTTTTGTGAAAGTCATAACAGAATTATATGTTCGAACCAAGTTGATTAAATCAACACTAATATATCATAGTAACCTATAAAATTAGTGGAATTCATAAAAAATCTCAAATTACATTTATTTTGGTGTTTATAACATCAATTATGTCAATATTTTATTAATAAGATAATTACTGCATCATCGTTGTGTCATAAATAAATTAAATTATTTGATGTCTAAAAATTACAAATAAAATACCATCATGTAGGAAATCTTTTTATATTTCTAATGAATATTTATAATCTAAAATCCAACATATATAACCCTATGTAACAATTGTTTTGCTAAAAGATATATGCTTGTGTCATTTTTGTATTCATTTTAACTTAATTAACATAAAGTGTCATTATCACTTACAAGTGGATCAATGGGGTCCCACAATCGACCCAAAGATGCCCATGGTCGACCATATATCAACCAATAGGGTTAAGACACGTTTTAGGGTAATTTAATATTATTATAATATTATTTTTTAACCCTTATTTACCGGATTTACCCTTAACCATGGTAAATAAAATATTTACCGCAGTAATTATTCAAAATGTCTAAAAATAAAAGTTACCTATTTACACAATTTGAACATCCTGATTCCAAATATGGAATCCATTTTTCTAAATTCAAAACACAGAAGTGGCAGAAATTAATTTAAAATTAATTCCCGCTGTCAAAACAAAAAGCGTGTTTTTAAAAGATAATAACTATCAAAAGATTGATACTTGTTTATGTTCGGTTTAATTGTAAAATTGTGTCCAATGACCAACATTATATTAAGTGGTAAAAATATATTCTAAATATACTTTAAAACCATTCAATATTATAATTTAACCACATAAGATATTACGATGAAAAAAGTTGTTTTTAATTAAATATAGCGTGTTTTTACTATTCATTAAAATATGAAAGTTATCGGAAAAATATCAAAAATTTATCTAATGTAAATTTTTACATCCTGATTCAAAAGAAGAATATTATTTTGTCAAATTGAACATATAAACATGTCAAAAACCAGATTTAAAGTGGGTGCGCCATCAAAAGGCGGCAAAACTACATTTTTTGAAAAATACTTATTTTACCCGAAAAAATTTATTTTGTTCTTATACCATGTTCTAGAAATGTGTAAGATGAATAATAATGTTATAAAATTCAAAATTTAGTTAATACTATTCATAACGGCTAGTTCATGACAATATTATAATAATATAACATTGTTTATTAAAACCGGTATTGCGTACAACACACGCTATCGAGGAAGGTCGTGATTGCGTGTAATGCAAGCCAAGTCAGGGTTGCGTGTTGTGAAAGAATCCTTCATTGTTTCGTATAACAGAATCCAACCATATTTCATTTATACATTTAATATATATATATATATACTCAATGTTGCGTAGAATAACTATTATCAAAATTGGGTGTAACTCGATCCAAGAATAGTGTTGCGTATACTGCAAGCTAATACGGTGTTGCGTATAGCGCAAGGTAATCTTGGTGTAGAATACAACACAAGACATTAATGAAATTAAAAGAATATTTTTCATAAAATCTTGGGGTGTTACAAATATATATGGACGGGCCTCCGAAATGGGAGGAGGGATATGAGCATCCTTCTATATTTACTTGGAATTATATTTTCATAGTCATTCATCAGTGGAATTATGAATATGTTACTCGCTTCTGTGATATTTTAAAAATATATGAGGTAGATTCACTCATAGAAATATAACCCTGTATCTACTCTTGTTTCATTCTCACTTGGTCATCCCTATCCAAAAAAGGGATATTTTTCTGATCTTATTCCTCAAGAGTATGCCACTAGACATATTTGATGATAATATGAGCATTTCTATAGTCTTATTCCCCTCTCACATAGTGAGCCCTAGATAGAACGGGGATATGATATCGATCTTGGGCCTTTAGAATATATCGCCAAAACTTTTTGCAGACCTACACCCCTATCCCAAGGTGCGTTTTTCTATCACCAGGTGAGCCTCGATTATAATTGGTGTATGAGCCATATTTTATGCCTCACCTTTATCTTAATATGTGATAATCCTCCTAGATGGTAGCAACAATGTGTTCTTCCTCTGGTATAACCTCTTGTTCACAATGATCGGACTATTGAGTTTCCATGGATATAGGGATAAGAGTATGCGTCTATCCCTTTATCTGCAATTGTGCGAGAATATTACATAATATTTATTCATATATTTCTAAAATATATTGTCTTTTTTAGAAAATTGTTATGATAATAGTCCTTGATGGGGGAAATAATGTGTCCTTGATCGGGTACAACCACTTGTTCACAATGATCGGACTGTTGAGTTTCCGAGGATATAGGGATAGGTCTATGTGTCTGTCTCGTTATCTAAAATAGTTCCAAAATATTAAAGAAGAGTAATTCAGCTATTGCTAAAATATATTTCATTTTTTAGAAAAGTGTGTGTGAGGAAATAAGCAAGAACATTTTTCCTTTCCCTCATACACTGACAGATGTCTTCGATTGAAGAGGGAATATGTGACCACTTATTTCCTCTTTGTTCCATCAAAATATGTCGATGAGATTTATGCATGGAAGTAGGGATATGAACCTCCCACATACATGTTATAGGAATATGTCCATATACTTGTTCTGAGTTAGTAAGGATATGAGCCTACTTATTGGTTCCTATCAAAAATATGCCAGCAGACATTTTCAGCAGGAGTGGGGTTATGAGCCCTCATTTGGATATCCAATGCCTTCATCCTCTGATAATCCTTCTATAATACCCATTCATGGGAATCATAGGTGGAAGGTATTAGGTGGTACCCTCAGTAGGAGACTAGTGGGAATCAGTGGGATAGTGTTGGTGACTGAAGTTAATATTTTCCCTCCTCAGCAGAACCTAAAGTGATAGAGATTTGTATATGGATTCCAGATTCACCTTCATCAGAGATTTAAAGTGTATGTTCCTGAACTCCGAGGATAATATCCCTAATAGGTTGGTTGTAGAAACAAGGGTTACTATCATAGAAATAATATTTCATGGATGTTATGGGCTATCTGGTTATCCTGCTTGGAGATACTCACGAGTAGCTTCCATGGTCGGGATCCTACCATGTCGACGGCACTCACATACCATCATGGTTAACACCTTACATTGGAGATTTCGAGTAAGTTATATTGCACTTTCACATAGTGGCTTTACAGCCATAGATGATTCACTTGAGTGAATGATGGATGTTGATGACATTGTCTTAAATCATGATGTTGAAAGGAGAATCAATTGTTGTGCATATAATAAAGAACAAGGTTACATATTAGTGAAATATCATTGGAATAATATGCTCAATAAAATATTCGTGGTTAACAAAATTGTTCTTTTATTCCTGATTCGTCCATTTTGATCACTTGGACTTATCAAAATATTGATGGACTTATGAGAACAAGTTTATAGAGGATCACTTATAAGATCATGATGATCTTACTTCTATGCTTGTATAGAGTTTTCAAGAAAAAGTGGATTAATGCATGATCATTCTATCATTCCATCATTTTATAGATTCACATCGGGCTTGTTAGTTTTTTTACATATGGGGTGAAAACAAAATGGCTAAGTGGATTATAACCAATATTTTTCAATTAGAGATATTCACGTCGGGTTCCTCATTTTGATTTCATTAGGGTTTTGAGGAATGGATGTGATCCATCCAACAGTTTGATTGTGGGGGGGGGGGGGGGGGGTATTGTGAACAATCATGAAAATCTGGTTACCATTGTCACTATTATTGGAAACTCCCATTGGTTCCCTCATCCATAACTGAGTACAGAACTACATTCCAAAGGTATGCAATTACCTGGACTTTTAGGACCAACAACTATTGGGGAGCCACATTGGTCAAGAGGATGTAAGGTTAATCTCATATCACTCTTGTGGGGGTAATTATTTACTATTATGGGACTCTCTTATAGATTTATGATATTTTCATGAATCTCTTTCTGATCTTGATTTAAGACCAGTTACCCTATAAACATGATAATGGGTTAATTCTCTATCATGTGAAAAAGATTGGGGTCTATTTGTTGAATCCATATGTATGTATCCAATTTTCACCATCATTTTATAGTAATGGGAAACTGGTTTTGTGGGGAAATCATATAACAATTTTCTTTAGAATATGATGCCATGAAAAAAGGTTGTTAATATTTTGAGGAGGGGATTGAGCCATTATGAGGTGTCCTACATATCCCTGTCATTACAGGAATCAATACCCATGTAGATTTTTGGACCTGTTTCATTTAATTTCATGTATAGAAGAATTGTATAAGTTTTATTGGACACAAAGTTTTCAGTATAGGGTCCCATAGGGACATCTTACATATCCCAATTATGGAGAGAATTAGTGTTTTTTAGTTCATTTTTTCAGTTATTATACACTGAGGTTTCTCTTGTCATTGTAGAGAATTATGGTGCAGATGACGTGGTTATTGTAATTCATAAGCCCACATGAGCTTTTCTAAGTGTAGGAAACAAGGGATGTAAAATGTTCATTTTAATTACTCATGATTTGGTATTTATGTTTTGGGACCATCTTGAGGTTTTTTTATATAGATCGGCCCTCATAGAGGAATCCTACATATCCTGGTTATGGAAGGAATATGATTCATCATAGTTTAGTTTATTTCTTACTCCACTGATGGATGTGGTAGAGTAATCATCACATGGGAATGATTGGGTCTCGATGGCCCAAAATGAAATTTTCATCCCTTAGGTGGATCTTGAGCTGGGACTTCTGGTCAAGGGGTAGTTGTGGAATAGAATGGGGATGGACCTTATGGTTTAAATATATTATTTCCAAATTTTCCAGGGAGTTGAAGAAAATTTAAAAGTATGGGTCCAACTAGATATTGTAGACTACCACTTATTCCAACAAGGGTCTGATGATAGAGATATTCAGTCATTGGATCCCAGATTTGAATAATTTCCACCAAACACAAGTGAAGGTTGGACTTAGTCTTGGGGATATAGAATGGATCAGTGGTCCACCTATACTCGGTGGTATGTATTATGAGATCTTTCCTCCACAATCCTCTTGGTATTATGTGACTAGGACGCCCCATTGAACCTAAGATATGATTAATCTTGCTGAGAAGGACCTTTTAATGGGGTTCTTCCTAGAGAAGATATCATGTTCGAGAAATGGTTGGATTCATTTATCATGAATACCATATCCAAATAAGAGGATAAGAGTCCAAAGGCTTGACTCATAACAGATAGTCATAGTGAACTATGAACTTACTAGCCCATGGTTAAAGAAAGCATTTTTAGAGAATAATGGTGGGAAATCGTCCCTAGCATTGATCGGTTAGTCCAAATGGATGTATTTCCTTCCATATAACTTAGTGGTTACCTAACTCTTTACAAATTAAAAAGCGGGAGTCTGGGAATCCATTATTACGAGGGATAATGCTATGGCTGAGGAGGAGCATAGCTGGCTGCCCATCCATGTGGTAGAAAAACTCTATCGCCACCTACATGATGTTAATAATGGTGAAGCCCCTTACAGGATCCTGGGCCTCTTTCATGTATTATGGGGTTGTGTACGGACTCCCCTTGGAGGTTATGAATATATACATATTCAATATATCCCTAATATCACTTTCATTATATACTTGTCATGCGTTAATTGGGTGAGATGTGTTAAATTGAAAGATCAGTTTATCAAATATTATGTGAACAGTTATAAACATTTCACTTTCAGAACATATAGACCAGTGTTGAAAGGTGATTTTTTATGATGTTAAGGGTAGTTTTTTTAAAAGGTGGCGACATGAACTGGTTTCCCAGCACATGACCCATAAGAATTTATTAATATAAAAAAAGTGTTTACAAAACAAGATCGAGGTGTAACATACTTACACCAGTAGGGAATTAAAGATTACAAATCATAGCAAAAAAAGACACCAGTAGGGTAACTTCGTTGAGAGAAAGATGTGCCTCCATGACCAGCCTTTAAACTTCAGAAAGTATTAGATAGCATGAATAGATTCTTCAAAGAGGCAAAGTTATTTTAGATCCAGTATTCCTCAAAATCAAATCATGAAGGATGAGAGTCCAAACTCAAAAAAAGGATTCCAAACAATAAGAAGAAGTACTAAATCCAAGAGATTCCTCTAAATAGAATGTCAGTAAATTCATGCATCATACCCAACACCAACTAGAAATAGAGAAAGCAGCCAAAAAATAATGGAGAAGGTATACCAGGGCTTCCATAACAAATAAACTGGAGGTAGAATCTTCACAAACTGTCAGCCTCTATCCAGATTCATGAATGAATTTAGAATCCTGATTCATCAAAGCAGCATGGCATGCATCCATGAAAAAAAATTTCAGGAGCAGGGATTCAGCATTGAGAATAGAGATGGAGTGCGGAAGGGGGAACCCAGACAACATGCAACCAACCATCCTAATTCTAGGGGTGTAGTACCAAGGAACAAAAGGACTCAATTTAAACTGAATCAGAGGTAAACAGAGATGGAAAAACCGCAACAAACAGATCCAAAAAGCACCAATTCAGAAATGAAAAGCAGATCTGATTAAGAGGTCACAGCCAAATCCTCAAACATGATGAAAGGTCTCAGCCCAAAAACAGCCCTGAAACCTGTACTGTCCAAGAAACTAGACCAGTCCAGATGAACTCCAAATGAAGAAAAAACATCCTTGAGAAATTACTATAAGAAAGACTTTAAGTAGAAATTGAACAAAGACAAACAGCAACCACATGTGAACCAGGAGCAAGTTCCAAGACAAGAAGAAAGCACTTTGAAGCAAACTTTAAGAAAGAAATCATTCAGTATCTACCAGAGTCATCAATACAGAAAGTCAATCAAAGATCGAACCAGATCCAAAACTTATTTCCATGGAATACTCATGAAATCAAAGTATGGATCCTTAATGAATTCCACAACAACTTTGATAAACATCCTATTTCTGATATCAAGGTAATCCTGAGTAGTTATATCACCATTTTTATACTTCTTAAATATATTTGTCTCAGTTTCCCCGAACCAGGAGTCAAGCTCTTTTGGAAAATCCAGATCATTATCATACTGGTAGGCATCCCTATATGCCGGATCATTTTCATCATCTTCAATTAAAGAAGTGTCTGAATCAGAACAATCAGAGTTTTGTGAATATTCAGGCAGGGGATCTATAGAAACTGGCTGTGGAGGAACTTCAAGGGCAGAACTTTTGGCCGAAAATGATCTTGTGATGATGGTTCTTTCATAGCTGACATTGTCTCTATGTTTCCTAGTTTTCCTAGGGAATGGAGTGATGAAACCATCTGAGTCCACAATAACTTTTTTACCTTTTCGATCATGTAGACGAAATGATTCCCCTACTTTACGTATCTTATCAACAACAACCTATAGAGACTCCTCTATATTCCCATCTTTGTTAATCACATGACCCTCAGATTTATCAACTTCCTTAATAGTTGGTTTGGTGGAATCACTCTTTTTTGCATCAAGATGTTCTTGTTGCTTGGTGACAACAAGAACATCATTGACAATGTCTGAGAGTTGATCTCGAGATGTTTGAGAATTCAATTGTCCTTTTACCCCATCATCTCTTTCCTTGAAAACACAATTAGGGATTTTTTCTTTGTCCTTAACCACATGATCATCTTCTCTGTTATCAAATTTAGAAGTTCCAGCCATGTTTTCTTGGTTATTTTTACACTTTTCTGTCCAAACAGGTTTAAAGCATTTAAAATGAACAATAGTTTTTCCACAATTGCTTGTACGGTGCCCTAATCTAAAGCACTTAGAGCAGTAGTCCGACAATCTTTCATAAATAACTTCTTTGGAGAAGGCAAATTCCCCACTTTGAATCCAAATACTAGAGGGAAAAAGCTGAGAAACATCTAACTCAATACAAATCCTAGCTATCAAGGGTCTTGAAAGCATTTTTGTTGCAAAATCTAACTTCAGAGGATTCCCAATAAGATTAGAAATAGGGAAAAGGGATTCCTGCTTGAACAGGTAAAGTGGTAACTCTGGGAAGCTAACCCAGATAGGAACAATAGGGGATTCAATATAGGCATCAAACTCTGGAGTCCACTTAAGAATTTTCAATAAACAACATCAAAAGGACCATGACCTCTTGACCCAAATCCTATAGTATCCCTCCTCGGATGCGAATCGAAAAACTATGTGTGAGGAGTTCAGGAGACCGATTTGAAACCCCGTAAATCCTATCGCTTCAAGGGATGAGCAAAGATACTTCAAAGATGTCATTCGATTAAAAAAATTTCCAACCAAAACAAATCTTAGATCAGAAGAAATCAAGTTTACCTCATTTGTTGAGAACGAAATTGCGAGTTTCCCATAATGTTGAAAAGATTTAGTACAAATCTAAATTTCTTGAGTCGCGTCAGGTTGAGCAGGAAGCTCATCTCTTGATTTCCCAGCAACTACATCAGCGAAAGATCGAGAATCCAATTTAGGGTTTTCCTCTCATGAAGGGTTCTTCGGGAGCGCTCCGCGGGTCTCCATCCCCCTAAATCATAATCTATGATGTTAAGGCTACTGTTGAGTCACAACCTTACATAATTTCACATTGTGAGGGATTTATTTCTACCCGCATTGATAAGGACCTCATTTGCGAGTGGTATGTGCCGTTCCATTTCAGCCACCAATTCATATGTGTCCAATAAATGTGTCCAAACTTTATTTATTTTAGATCTAAGGAGCACACAATGGTAGATCACTAGTTTTAGCTAATGTTACCATTGAATATTCTTGTGTAAAGATACACCTTCCTCCTCATAATACAGTAATATATTTATCTCATAGTTATATAGATGTTTATATTGTCTCATATCTGAGTAGAAAATTATCCAATTTGGTTAGTGAGGCTTACTAACCATAGGCTATTGAGTACAATCCCATGCCTAGAAAATAGCTAGATTCTAAATAAATGAATACCTTGAAAATATCTTGTAAGGACGTTAGATTCTTCCTATTTTTTAAAGAAGCACCTACTGACAAGGCTACAAAAAATGTAGTAATAGGGGGAGAGAATGTCTCAGATTTACTATTCCCTATCTCATTTCAAAATTGGGAATATCAAAAGTAATGGATTTAATAAGTTGATCTTTGGGGTTTATTGGATTTCTTAGAGGTGATTTTGGATGTTTTTTCTTATATCACTACCCTCATGGTAACAAATTTAAAGACAATTGTAAGGAGGTCAGAGCCTTTCTTTGAGACCATGACATGACTTTGGAGAGCATCAAGGGTTGACTATTTTTCTCCCTACTGGTTCACCAACTAGTTGTCTCAGGCACACTTCAAATTTTTTCGGACTAATTGGGTTACCCCATTACTAAGGAAGTGGTAATTCTGAACCTATTGTGGGTTTTTGAATTTTCATAATTCCTTTCCCCCTATATTGATATCCTTTAAATATGTTGACACAGTGGGAGGCATCTTAATATTATTTGATTCTTCCATTCACTAAGTACACTCCCCAAGGTATGGCTATACGAGGAAAATTTGGTGATGACCATTGAACCAGAAATGAAGGATCCCCAGGCTGACAATATCATATGAGGGTAGTGTTTTTTGATTCTGAAGAAATATTTTTAGTATCATCACCTTCTAATGGGACTTATTTAGAAGAGAAGAAGTATAAGAGAATTAAGTGATCTGTATCTTCAGACCCTTCAACTATAGAATCCTCAAGTAAGTGTGTAATTTCACCTTCTTTTTATCATGGATTACTCTAGAAGAACATTGTGATTTATTGAAAATGTTTAGATCCCCTTCGATATCATTTATAAAAGCATGTATCCATTTATGAGGATGTGGGTCACTATTTGGTTTCTCCAGGAAACCCTTCACTATTGGACCCAATACATAAAAAAGTGTACGTGACTATGGTTCTCAGATAATTTTAATTATTCCATAATAAAGATGATTTACCAATTTTACCATTCAATATGGCATAGGTGAACAGAAATTTGGAGGATGATGACACATATTAATTTTCTAATACTACATTATCCTTAGAGGAAGAGATTCTTAAACTATGTGAATAATTATTCAAGAATGGAAATTTTTTTCCTTGTTTCACATCCCATGATAATGTTTTCTATTCTTGAAGTCCTCAATATAGGTAAATAAATATCATCTTCAGGGAAATAACTAAAGGTTCCACGAAGTCTTTTGTCTTATTAAGAAGTTGAATCTTCACATAATTATAGGGTTGGGGCATCATATGTCACCAGTGAAGTGACTGAGAAAGGTATGTTTCTAATCTCAATAATATTCGATGATTATCTAGTGATACCATAATATTCATCATGTAAGTGATAAAATACCTCAACTTGGTCATAGTATCATCTCCCCTGAGGCCCAGATGCATTGGTTCCTACTCACACAGGGGTCCCTTCGACTGGGTCAACCAATGAGCAGGCCAAATATCTTCTCTCATCATCCAAGTCATTGATCAGAAACATGTCTCTGAGTAACCTGGTCTAGGAATATGTTATCATACCCAAGATAAATCTATATAATGGCCCCAGGTCTAAAATAAAATATCAGTATATACGGAAAAAATATGTCGATATAGATTTGGATTTTAGTCTCATAATCCTTATTGAGAGAGTTTAAAGATCTATTTTTTCATCTATAATTCATGTTCCCGAACCTTGTTTATATAGGTTTTTGTTATTTCCCCCTTTAATATCATGTAAAAGAGGTGATATCCATGAGAGAATAGAAGAGGGACCTAGAATTGATGGTATAATCTGCTAAGGCTTTTTCTTTAGTGAAGAGGAATTGGGAAAAAAATTCAAATGAAGCCATCCGATGCGTGGTGGTGACAGCTGCTCATCAAGACGTAGTCAATGCAAGGAAGATTGAAACTGACCATCTCTAGTATGATATTTCTCATCTTCTATCTAAAATCATCCATCTTCTTGATAGAAATATCCTAGTTTCAATATGAATCCCAGATAATATACAATACGATATTGGAGCAATAAGAACTACTTGATATAGCAGATAATTCCCGGCTTGAGTCTGTTTCTAGACCATAGGTTCTGCAACGTGTTGTGCATGTTGAGACTGAATCTTCTGATCAACTATGTCGATATGTGGATTCCCTAGAGAAATAGAACGATGATATTAAAGACCCATCCAAGCATATGATGTGATATAGACTTGATCTTTCAATCTTTCTTTGTATCGTAAATTCATAGGACATGATTTGGTATGATGATATTTCTCCTTTTGCATAGTATTGATGAACAAGGTTGATGAAATTTTATATTTGTTGTCTATTTTTCTTTCATTCATGATATGAATTATATTTTGTGTCTCTGATTGTATGATAATCACCAAATATACCTATCCCTTTCATAATATCAGGAATACTCGAATATATGGATAAGAATATTTAAATCAAAATAGATTCCATTCTAGAAGTACTTGTGAATTCTCACCAACATGAGGTTCTCTAATAAGGATGTGTTCCAGTTATCTTTGGATAACCATATTTATAGAAAGATTTATTAGTTAAGATACATCTCCTATAGTAATAGTTATCTATCATTTTCCAAAAATGATAGACTTAGATAGGGAATCTCAATCATTCTAAGGCCATGTAGGGGGCCTTACATGATTTTTTATTCTAATAAACTTGCATGCTTTATATTATGTTTTTCTATATCAAAACTTTTATGTGTTGTAATTTATGATCTTTGATCTTGGACCATTGATGTGCAGTAATTTAGGTTTTTTGAGATTGGGCCTTTGGTGTGATGTAATTTTGGGTCTTTGATCTTGAACCTTTGGGGTTCTGTAATATAGTTTGTTTGATCTTAGACCTTTGGTGTTCTATAATTTAAGGTATTTGTGCTTGGACCTTTGGAGTTCTTAAATTTAGGGTCTTTGAGCTAGGACCTAATATTAACAATCATGGAATATAGTTCACACATACCAGAAATGACCTAAAACACGCAGAGGTTCTAGGTTCTATTGGGGTGTTTCTAGGGCTTACAAGGATTGGATTTCCTTTCTTGTAAGAAATATATTCCTTCATTTGGCTAGTCAAATCCCTTATCAAATGATAGCATGTAAAGTATAGCTAATCTCTACTCTTTTCCAAGGTTCATGGAAGCTTTATTGAAAAAATATCAATTTAGCGTGAAATACTAAATATCTAGGCCCTATTGGATATTTGGAATTTGGGTGATGTAAATCATAACCCAAAAGCGTATGTATGTGGATATGGGATGGTGAAGACATGTTAAGTATGCCTCATACCACTTTAAGGTGTTCAGTTTCTCCTCGGTTGTGCCATGGATCTCAAGGATTGAAGATCCTTTCTTACAAGGGGGACATTCTTTTAGTTGGTGGGTCAAATCCCTTCAATATTGATAGCATGGCCATGAAAAGTTGAATTCAACTTCTTGACAAGGGTTGTGAAAGATTTGTAAACACTCAAACACCTACATGATGAAGTTGGGTATAGAAATATGGCTATCTAGGAAGTGATCTAGAACCCTAATAAATTTATCTCTTGATTACGAAGCTCGAGATCTACACCATACGGTTTCAAATAATGAGGTGTGATCATTAAAAGGTTCCAGAATAGAGTATCTCATCCCTTCATTAATAAAGGTTAATAAACATGGTGACATGATTTTGAGGATGTTTAATCTACATGAATATTCTGGTTACAATAATCATAACTCATAACACATAAATATCAAAGTAAATTTGAGAGAAATAAAACCAGTGGGTACATTTCAATCAATTATCTACTATCCAAAAAGGTCAATTTGTTAACTAATTTGTTTAAGGGGGGAATTCTTGGGATCTGGTGGTTCGTTCAGTAGAGAGAGTCCCTATTAGCAATTTGTTATGGGGAGGTTGTGTTAGTCCAAACATCAAATGAATGAAGGTGGTCTTTGAAATGTGTAATATTCAAGAAGGTTTTAAGCACCATAAAAGTCATTTCACCACCAAGAGAACATGTTCTTATGGAAGGGAGATGTGAAAAATAACTTCTCTAACATATTCCTTCACCAGGGGGTCTATCAAGAATATATTATGTTATATTAGGGCCACAAAGAGGAACCCATGAGATTTATGCCCTATTCATTTGCACCCAAATGTTTTCCTAAACTCTGGTGATGAAGAGTTTTTATAGAAAAGACATTACCTTTCCTCTGGTCTCCCTTTTCTTGTTTTCAACCTAAAATGCTTTTTTCTCTTTCTCTAGTAGTTTAGGGTCATATGATTTGGACCATTATAGGGTAGATAAAAAGGTCATATAGCTTTGACCAAATCAAAGGTGGATTAAGGTCGTGAATCCCATGGACATAATATGGGATATTTTATGAAAGATCCTAATTATGATACCGAGGGTTGAGAGCACTCAAACATACTTCTCAGAAGGAGATGAAAATGTTTTCAATCATGTCTTGAGGTTCTCAAGTCTTCAGTACTGATATGTGACATTAATACATGGAGAGGTACATAACACACTAAGCTGATACATTTTTTCCTTGGTGATTTCATGCTCACAAGAATTATAAATCCCTTTATATTGGGACAAGATGTTATTGGTTGTTGGGTATCAAGCCCTTCGGCATCAATATAATGACTGAACCAAGATATCTCTTTTCTTTTACAAGGGATACGAAAAGATTTAAAAAAGTTGATGTACTCAAGATGTGAAGTGGGGCACAAAGATAAAGGTGATTTCAAAAGATGGAAGGACCACCTGTTACTCTAGTTTAATGGGTTAAGACTCTTGTGGTCCTTTGATAAGAAAAGATAATGGGTGATGGCATACATAGTGTATCATCATGTAGTGGGGACATTTTTTATTATAGTTTATCTTTATGTGGAATGGATTTACTTTAGTGCAGTTTATCATCATGTGGTAAGGATGTACTTCCATGCAGTTTATCATCATGTGGTAAGGATGTAGTTTTATACATTTTATCATCATGTGGTAAGGACATTATTCTATTCAAGTTATCTTCACATGGTAAGGATGTAATTTAATTTAGTTTATCATCATGTAGTAAGAACATACTACCATGGATTTTATCATGGAGTAAGGATGTAATTCCATGCAGTTTATCGTCATGTGGTAAGGATGTGGGAACCTATGTGAAAAATTTGTTTATTATATATTATGTACAAAATCAAGTCGTACATATAAAAACTTTTCTTTTGTGACATGGTTCCTATGTATTTTGGGTGGATCTCTCATCGGTTGTTATAGTTGGGCCTAGGATTGGATATCCAAACATCACTACACATCCCATGATAATGGGAATCAAGAATAGTATAGTATTGAAATCCCATGAAGTTCAATGTCATGCGATGAGGATGAAAATGAACTAGCATTAATGGATAGAAATTTTGTTGTTGGGCCCAATGGTGTAAGTCTGGACGTCACTATATATCTCATGAAAATGTGAATAAACCCACATGTAGTTCAGAAGATCAATGCAGTTTAACATCATTCATTGAGGATGTGGATCCCTTGATGTCAAATAGTGGTATTACAGATGGTCCCATGAATGGAATTATAAGTGTCCCTACATGTCCAATAGTGATGGGAAATGATCCACACTTAGTTCTAAATAATGTTCCATGTGTAGGTCTGACCCATACATGAAGAGGACAGTATATTTATATTTGATTTGTTTTGACTTGTCCTGGTGTTTAAAATCAATATGTCACTATATATCCTGTGAAGACAGGAATCAATTAAAATTTATTTCTTGAATGGTAAATACTCTATGTGGGTTTGACCCACATGTAAAGGTGGTCATTCTTTAATTTAATTATTATAGATGGGCCTAGGATTGATGACTCAGGTGTCACTCCATAACCAGTTCTGACTTGTATCACTCTACATGTAGCTATAATAGAATAGTGTAGTTTAATTTCATGTGGAAAGGACAAAGATAGACGGATGATGAAAATTGGTGATGTTGTGACTGGACCCAAGGATGGATTTTTGGTCTTCACTACATATCTCATGAAAATGAGAATCAACCCAAACATAATTCTTGAAGAACCAAGCAGTTTAATGTCACACAATATGGACCTAGGCTCTCTATAGTGAAGATGTAGAGTGTCGATAGAGTTGTGGTAGATGACTAACACACACTATAGTGGACCTCTCAGGTGAGTTCCACGGTAGTGTGTAGTTTCATGTCATGTAGGTGACCTTAACCATGCGGTTTAACATCATGAAGTGAGGACTCTTGGTATGTCATTTATGATATGGAATTTATAAGAGATATGGGCATGAAAAAATATGTTACTAATTTTTTGTGTATTTAATCCATTATCTATACTCCTAAGACAATGTGATCTATTCTCAGCATGAGAAACAAAGAATGGTGAGGGTTCTTGTCACCATGTAGAAGAATTTCAAAGCATGACATGGGAGTTTTGTATCATATGGTTGTTGTACCAAGATGTAGGATCAAGGCATCCCTACTCATCTCACTATAAATGAGAATCAAGACATATATAGATCTTGAATACCCATGTAGTTTTAGGTATTGCGGTAAGGATGTGTGTAACTCGATGTGAATGAAAAATGGAGGTTGGGGATCCATGAAGATTTATACAATGTAGTAAATGGGATTACCTAGCTGGGATTCAATTATCACTGAGTGGGGGAGGGGGTGAATTAGTTATATATTTTTTTCCTTAAATAGAAAATATGTTTCTCACCCTGTTAAATATTTCCTTCCCTGCTAAAAGAAATTAAAACACACATCCACATGAAAATAAGAATTTGTAATGTTTACTAGTAAAAATAGTAGTTAGTCCTTAGTATGGTTATAAATTAATAAAATACCACACAATACAAAATAAAACAATCATTTGGGGTGGAACAATATGAGTAGGATATACATATACACTCAAGCAGCATTATGTTCAATGAAATACTACATGTGCTTCAAGAAGAAAAAAATGATGTAATAAAATTTTTGTAATAACCCTGATACCATTCTTCTTGATCAACTTTCACAAATAGGATATTTCAAAAAAAACATCACTTCCTTACCTAGAAGTTGATATAACTTCTTATACTTTTTAATGGTACTTAGTTTGATATCTCAGTCTAATTTCCAAGTTTGATTGCTTACAGTGGAAATGCCACTTTTCTGAATGATGTTAGTTTATGGAAATTGATTTCAAAAACTGTTTGAGTCCCTTTGAAAACTTCCTTATACTTACGAAGAACTATCATGTATTTTCCAAAAATTTCTTTTCACCGTGTGGTGTGAGGGGTTCATTGACAACCTTCCCTCTGTGGACTAAATCCACTTTACTAAAAATTGATTCCCTTAAACTACCAATGCTCTGTGAACTGACATGGAATTGAGTCCCCTTTTCCTTTGTTAACTATCAAGACACTCAAACTAATTCCATGGAAAACTTCCTCCATTGAATATTTACACTTCAAACTGCTTACCTTTGTGGAATTATCCCTTGTGAACTTTTATCCTTCACTGAATTCTCCATCGCAAACCACTTCTAACTTACCTAAATTCTTCAAGCAGTGATGATATCATATAATTAAATCCTCTCTCCTTATTTATATGATTAGGGGTATTTATATAGGATAATAAGATCCCTAAAACTATCTAAAAAGAATTACCCACAAATTCAATGTGGTACATCCTTCACCGCAAACTGTTATACAATCTGCATACCACCTTTCTCCTATACGACGACTAATTTCATCTGAAAATGAAAACCTTTTACCGAAACCTTACTCATCACCTAATTCTAAGAACAACACATCTTCTATAAAATTAAAGCCTCTCATGAACTATGAGCCTTCTGTAAACTATTTTTTCCTATACGGTATGTGTATCATGCTTCGCTATCTGCATTGCACTGTTATGTATAAATAATCCTTTTCTGATTTTCCTTTTCCATTTCACGTAACATATATGTGTTTCTAAAATTGTGCTTCTATGTCTATGTATTATGTTCCATGATATCCTTTACAAAAAATGATTCATTTCCAATAAAATAATCTCCCTATTGGATGAAAAAAAATTATAAAACTCTAAAAAATCACACCATCTTAAATATATGCTTTTGAAATACCAACCATACTGATTCTTAGTCATCATTCTTTTTCAAGAAGAAAAAATTGATAAATTTTTAAATCTCCAACCATATTTTAAAAAAATTAACTTCTAGTGATTCAGATAGCGATCAATGATTTAATCAATACATACTCTAAGGAAAGATGAGTCATGCTCGGTGTGAGAAATAAAAGTCGCTTAAATAGTCCATCATTGAATAAATTTATTTCATCACAAACCTTATATTTCAAGATATTTAACCTTTGATAGATCATCTTTAACATTGTCATATTTTCCATGGATGGTGTTGTAACATCCTTGTCTTCTAGAAAATTCATTATTTCATAATCAAATGTACTTTCTTTAAGAATTCTGAGTCTAATTTCTTGAATACGATTGTCCCTCTGATCTTCCAATTTGACAAAGTGAGGTGATCTCTTTTCTTCTCAAACTTCATTGACAACAAAAGCGAATATTGGAATATGATAATATTCCTTATCATCTTGGTCCTAACTATAAGAAAGTTTTACTTGCTGTTTAAATTCATGTGGTAAGTACATTGGATCACCCAAAATTAAATAAAATTAATCCTATTTCTAGTATTTATAATAGATCTTTGTTCATTACTATGTATCCTGTGATAGAAATAATCAATCCAAACATAGTTATTAGGGAAGTATTCAGTTTGATATCATGTAGCTTGGATAAATCTTTTATAGTTTATCATCATATGTTCAAGATGAATTTTTACAATTTGACATCATGTACTCATCATGAAAGATACCATGCAGTTTAAATTCCTTATGTAAGGAATTTTTTCACATAGTTTAACATCTTGCAGTAAGGATGATGACCATTCAGTTTAACATCTTGTGGTAAGGACATATGATGGGGCTTACTCTTATGAGGATTACCATATGATTACAGCTCTAAAAAGTATGTCATGATAAATCACACATTGGTGTGTGTTATAACATGCTCCCAATTCATGGTGGCCAATGAATAGGATTCATTATGATAAAACATATATATCACATAAGGCCATTACGACTTGGGTTCCAGTTTTGATGGATTCTTTCCCGGTATCATTGGGGTTCTGAGAGACAGAATCAGTTCTCTTTGAGGAATGAAGGAAGTCAAACCTTTTTATTTAAGGTATATGAAATCTGATTTTGATGGAATTCTTAGTTCCACAATGTGCACAATCTATTCTCATCTAGTTATTCCAATGCATCCAGTAGCTTTTTTGATTCCTCATCATCTTCGAGCTATCTGTAAATGGATATTCAGAGTGATGGAAGTTGTACCTTTAAGGGAAATACTGCCTCAGTACCATTGACAAATGATTATGGTGTATCCTATGTGGAAGTATGTGTTGTGGTATGATTATCCCATAAAGCATTAAGGAGTTTTTTTAGACAAGAATTATTATCCTTATTCACCATATTTTGGAGTATATTAGATATAACCTTATTAAAGGCATCTCCCTATCCATTTACTAATTCATGATAGTAAGATGAGTTATTGGATTCAATATTATACTCCTAGTTTAGTATAACGACCCATACTTTACATACATTGTTAATACATCGAAATTGAAGCACACTTATTACAACATATGACAAAACCACAAAGGACCGTATAGGTATAGTGTCTTTAGAAACTGGGAAACATAAACAACTGGTTCATAAATCTTCTACAGTGTCTCCCATTTATTTCATCATATCTAGGGTCCCTTTTAGCATATTCTACTTAATATCCATCTTCCTGACCTGGGGAAAAGAAAACATAAAAGGGTGAGCTCAAATGCTCAGCAAGGGCAATAAAGGAACTAAAAATCATATCATATCTTTTTGAAAATCATAACCTGCAAAAGAGATCATAAAATCTTAATAAATCATAGAAGTGAAAGTGAGATCCCCATAATCATAACATGAAACTTGAAACTTTGTGGCATGCACACATAATCATGGAAAATCATTTCTTGTTAGTCATGACTCATTGCCAAGACTATCTTAGTGGACAAAGTCCCTTTCTGAACCGAGTTCACTCCTCGTTTCAGTCCTGTTTCACTGAACCGAAATAACCTTCCATTCCAGCCATGTCTATCTCATGAGATATAAATCTTTACCCAATGCATTGGAGGGAGATATAGGTCCCACCCATCTTATAATGAATCCTTTCTTATGTGTGCCACATAATCATAAAACATACATCATCACATAACACATGTAACAAAAATGGGATTCTTGAAACATCATGACATCATAAATAAATTCATATAAGATAAAGGAATTCATAAAAAATAATTCCATCACAACATGATCAAGTCAATGTAATAATAGGGATAAAAACAGAACCCTTTATTATCTTAGATGGAAAATAATTTTGATAAAACACTTGAACTCCATTCTTGAGGAAAATATCCTTTCTTCGTCAAAAACATTTTTCCTTTCATAACATGTCATACAACTTTTAAATAAAAGAAGTTGATTAAAAATAAACTTGAAAACTTGTAAAGGAAGCTTCTTGGAAATAATGTTTTAAAAATCCATTCATGCCGTATAAGTTAAAAAAAACATTCTTCGTACTTTTGTCGGAAAAGTCAAAAAGTACCTCGTACGAAAAAGCGACAAAAGATTCCTTTCATATTCTTTACTAAAAACTCACAGAAGGGTAAAAATGGATTTAAACAATTGTAGGTGGATGGAAATAATATTACATATTGATGAAACATGGATGTGGATGATAAAATACACCCCAGTAAATACTTACGAATAAACAATCTCGGATAAAAATGAGATTGTGATATTTCCCTTACCTTAGGTCCGATTTGCTTTGTATGTGTCCGAAGCTCCTGTATAATGGTTTAAATAATGTTATTGACTTATTCCAGAATCATACATGTTGATATGATATCATATATGGTCATATTATTAGCTTCTTGTTAGTAATATTTCATTGTTACTTGTTACTCGGGTCTTTATAACTTTTTGTTCTTATGCGTGTTTTGTCGAATAAATTCTTATTCTTATCTTTAGGTTATAGATAATTCATTTACAGAATGGTATTAGTGTAGTATATACCATATTCATTCATTCAATTCATTTATATAATCATTATGAAATGAAGATCATGTAGAACGAGTCGCATCACATCGTGGAGACGGTATTCCGTACGTATGCACGAGTGATGATATCATTCCTATGATCGTAGAATTGTATTGGAGTATATATATATATTATTTCAGTATCAATATTACTTCATAATAATCATATATAGTTACTTATTACACCATTATAACCATCCTTGTAAGGTGATGGTGGAAAAATAGATTACACCACGGCGTGGAGACGGTATTCCGTACGTACGCACGCGCGGTGATTTCATTTTTCCGTAGGATGGATATAAGGTGAATTAGGGTTGTTTCATATTTATAATAACATATCAGTATGTAAGTAATACTGATGTTATTACTTTATCATGAAACAACTAAAGAAGAAGAAGTTTGAA
Organism: Viscum album; assembly: GCA_963277665.1. Taxonomy (NCBI): domain Eukaryota; kingdom Viridiplantae; phylum Streptophyta; class Magnoliopsida; order Santalales; family Viscaceae; genus Viscum; species Viscum album. The sequence goes on along the minus strand of OY728150.1, from coordinate 928,300,746 downwards.
GAAGAAAGAAATTGAAAAGATCGGTAATGGATATTACCTCTTCTTTGGAACGCCTCTTTGAATCCTCCACTTAAGGAACTAAGATTGGTATTTGGAGAAGACCAGGACCTCTAGGATTATTCTAGGGAAGTGGAGAGGAGAAAATGGCAGGGGTTGGCCGAGCTTGAGTGCTCAAATTGGTGTGAGGAGGAGGGGGAGGAGGTGCCCTTTTATAAGGGAGGAGAGGGGCACCTTAGGAATATCTCAAAATATTATTTTATATTAAAGTCAAAATCGGTTTATAATGGTTCCAAAGGGTCTTATTTCAAAGATAAAGTGGGGATGGGTCGAAATCCTATCAACCAATATAATTTAGACAAGTTTAGGATATTATTTTAACCTTATCAATTAGATTTAACTCTAAGTTAAATAATTTAACTTTTACCATGTCTTTTTGTTTTCTTTCACTATATGGTTAATACACTTACTATAACATGCCAAACGAACCCCAAATTGTTTATTATTAATATATATATATCCTTATCTAAGTCATTTGGCCGAACCTTAGATTTTTAGGAATAAAATAACAATTAATAATATAATATTTGATTTAAAAACTATTTTGTGTCAATTTTGACACTATTTGATATATGACTTTTTTAAAAGTTATAACAGAATTATATGTTCGAACCAAGTTGATTAAATCAACACTAATATATCATATTAACCTAGAAAATTAGTGGAATTCATAAAAAGTCTCAAATTACATTTATTTTGGTGTTTATAACATCAATTATGTCAATATTTCGTTAACAAGATAATTACTGCATCATCTTTGTGTCATAAATAAATTAAATTATTTGATGTCTAAAAATTACAAATAAAATACCATCATGTAGGAAATCTTTTTAGCTTTCTAATTAATATTTACAATTGAATTTATCGTATGTATAACCCCATATTAAAAATGATTTACTTATTAAACTTTGATTTTAACTATTTTAACCTTTCTTTAAATAAATTAATAATAAATGTCCTAATCTAACCCAAGTGGGCCTAAATGGTCATATTTTATTCCTAAGTTTGTTTTTTGGTCGAAATACACTTGTCCAATAGGATTAGGACACGTGTTAGGGTAATAGTAATATCATATTTACCCTTAGTTACCCTATTTACTATTAACCGTGGTAAAAAAGTAAAAAGTTACTATTCACCAAAAATTATTTTCATCTCATTGAACCACATTTTAGTCCTTGATATTAACCGTGTCTGTCGGATTTTTGAAATTCCATTCACAGAAGCGGTAAAATTAAGTTTTATGAAAAATTCAGTTTTTTTAACTACCACTTAGTAGTTTCACTATTCATCAAAAATTGATGTTTTTCAGAACAGTGCCAAAATTTCATCCCAAGCTATATTTCATATTCCAAATTCAAGAATGAAGTCTATTTTACCAAATTCATTACATAAAAGTTGCATTAATTAATTTTATAATTAAATCCCGCTGTTAAAACAAATAGCGTGTTTTTAAGAAACAATATCTATCAAAAGATTGACACTTGTTTATGTCTAGTTTAAATGTGAAATTACATCCAATGACCAACATTGTATTAAATTGTAAAAATATATTCTAAATATACTTTAAAACCACTCAAATTAATGATTTATCACTATTAATTATTTCGATTAAAAAAGTTGTTTTTAATTATAATTTAGTAATTTTCACTATTCATCAGAATATGAAAGTTATCCGAAAAGTACCAAAATTTCACCTTAGGCTAAATTCGATACTCCGAATCCAAGAATGAAGTTCATTTTGAAAAATAAGATTTACAGAATTTTAAAAAGTGGTTATTACTATTCATAACGGCTAGTTTTAAAAATATTTTAATAACATATCATTGTTTCGTGAAACTCAGTATTACGTACCACACACGCTATCGAGGAAGGTTGTGATTGCGTGTAATGCAAGGCAAGTCAAAGATGTGTGTTGTGCAAGCTCCTTTTGGTGTAGCGTACAACACAAGACATTAGTGAAATAAAAAATAATATTTTTCATAAAATCTCGGGCTGTTACATTCTACCCCCCTTAAAATGAATTTTGCCCTCGAAATTCGTCGGGGTTATAAATGGTTTACTATTCGAAAGTTTCTTTAATAGAAACCCACATCGTAAAAAGGAATACCAAAACTTGGCTTTAATAACTAAAGTATGAAATGTAGCGATTACCCAAATAAACTAATCACTGGGTTTCCACATAGGTGAAAATATGGATATGGAAAAGAAATCTAACCATCATGTTCTGATGGAGAGTGGTAGAGAACATGGCTATGGAAAAGCCAGTAATCACAAATCCATAAATTTGTGACGATCTAAGGTACCATCTGATTCATCAGGTATAAGAGAACTAGGACAACATTTTTGGTTTTCAAGATCATTTCCCTAAAGTTAAAGAATTTGAATTAGAATAAATACTTACTTTATTTTGGTACAATCTCACTGTTGTTCGTGCCTTTAACAATTTCCACTTCATCTCTTAAATAAATGAAGTTGAATTTGTTATTCGTGAAGTGTTAGCAGATCATGTGATAGAATGACGGGTCATTCCATCTGTCTCAAAAGGTTAGCAAAATTTATATACATAAGTCGATCTATAGTGGGATTAATCATATATGGTTCCTAAAATGGGCTTATACTTCATATATCATACTGCTTAATATAATAACACTAGTTTCTACTAAACAGGGACTTCCTGTAGGTCAGTGGTAGGCGATAAAGGCCAGTCGCACTTCGGTTGTGGGTTCGATTCCTATAGCCTTGTCCGAAGCGATGGGCTGTCGCCCGTCCTGCAGGTTGTCCTTTTTCTAAAACTACGTTACTATAACATCCCATCAATAATATCGAAAATCTTCTATCCTTAAACAATACTAACTTATTTCCAACATAATCCAGTCTAATCTTTAGGCTTATACATAATACTGCAGTCCACACTCATAATATAGTGACAACGATTACCAGAGATTTAATACTGTCGTTGATCCCCACATATCATAAGATATGTCTTGTTGGTCACATTCCAAACATTCAAAGTCCTTAATCATGTATTCTCTTGAATACCCATTGAACCTTAGTGAAAACTTGAATGCAGTTAAAAGTTAACACTTTCCACATACCAAAATCCTCAAAATTATATATACTCAAACCATGATATCACTTAGTCCTTATATCAATCATGAGCTCATGAATACTATTAAACATTTCATTTTCTCGTCTTCATTATGCGCATATCATCTTATTTCCAGAAAATATCTCAATCACTTTGAATACCACATCAATAAATATTGCAATACTCAATGATACAACATTATTTTGGAATCCCATTACATAAACACTTAATCATTCCACCACATCGTTGTCATATTCAACATTGCCAATAGTGATCGCATGTGATTTCCCTTTGTCCTTTGCCTTCAGTGGTTGCTCATGTTGATCATCACTAACCCTTGGATTAGGGCAATTATTAGCATAATGCCCCATTTCCTTGCACTTGAAGCATTGAAGTGTTGGCGGTGCGTTCTCTGCAGTGTTTGCTTTATTCACATCATTAGAAACCCTTTTTCCATTACTTCGACACTCAGCTGCTCGATGACCTTCTTTTCCACACTTAAAACATTTTCTAGTCCCTTTAAGACAATCTCCACCATGCTTCTTTCCACACTTTGTGCATAAGGAAACATTCATCTTCTTTTCACCATTATTTTGAGATTTCTCCTTGAACTCCATCTTTCGTTTCTTGTCAAAACCATGAGATGGATATGTAACACCAACTTCCATTTCTACCTTGATAGCACAACGCACAATTTCTTCATAGCTACTGAAGTCTCTTATAGCTAATGCCCTTCGAAGACTTGGTTTTAAGCCACTGAAAAATCGATCAACTTTACTTTCAGGTTGGATGATAATTCCAGATGCATACCTTGCAAGTCTTGTAAAATTCGCTTCGTATATACCAACAGATTCATCATCCTTCTGCTTCAGCTCAAGAAACTCCTTTTCCATCTTTGTTCGAAGAATACGAGGGAAGTACTTACTGAAAAACAAGTTCTTGAACTCGTCCCATTCCATAGACTCAATTTCATCCCTTTTCCTCGTATTCTTAACAAGATTCCACCATTGATCAGCATCTCCTTCTAAACGATACACTGCTAGGATGACTTTATCATGTTCAGAACAGTGAAGAACTGAAAATATCTTTTCAGTGGTACTGATCCATTGTTCAGCAACAAGTGGATCAGAAGTCCCACTGAAAGAAGGTGGACGTTGCCTCATGAAGGACTCAATAGAATATTGTTCCCTGCTCTGCTCATTTGGAAGTCCAGAATGATTCATAGCTTGTGTAAGTATAGCAATAAGATTTTGCACTCCATCCCCCATAACATTTGTTTGTTCAGGAGGGCAATCATTTCATTGTCCATTGCATTGATCAACACGGTTCCTTCGGGTTCCAGCCATCATCTAAACCCAAAAAGAATAGTGTGAGAGGCAAAAATCATGCTAGGGAAAACAACATAATAAAGGGGGAGTATCCTCAATATCTAATATCTTAGGTTAAATTCTATGATCGTTACCGTAGTTCTAGGAATATATCTTATACGTATACTTACCCTTAGGGACATCCCTAGACATACGTTAGAAATATCTCTAGGGATCTCACTAACGTTTTCGCATCCTAGTTTCCAAAGGTTGACTAAACCTTTCCTCTGATACCAACTGTAGCAACCCATACTTTACATACATTGTTAATACATCGAAATTGAAGCACACTTATTACAACATATGACAAAACCACAAAGGACCGTATAGGTATAGTGTCTTTAGAAACTGGGAAACATAAACAACTGGTTCATAAATCTTCTACAGTGTCTCCCATTTATTTCATCATATCTAGGGTCCCTTTTAGCATATTCTACTTAATATCCATCTTCCTGACCTGGGGAAAAGAAAACATAAAAGGGTGAGCTCAAATGCTCAGCAAGGGCAATAAAGGAACTAAAAATCATATCATATCTTTTTGAAAATCATAACCTGCAAAAGAGATCATAAAATCTTAATAAATCATAGAAGTGAAAATGAGATCCCCATAATCATAACATGAAACTTGAAACTTTGTGGCATGCACACATAATCATGGAAAATCATTTCTTGTTAGTCATGACTCATTGCCAAGACTATCTTAGTGGACAAAGTCCCTTTCTGAACCGAGTTCACTCCTCGTTTCAGTCCTGTTTCACTGAACCGAAATAACCTTCCGTTCCAGCCATGTCTATCTCATGAGATATAAATCTTTACCCAATGCATTGGAGGGAGATATAGGTCCCACCCATCTTATAATGAATCCTTTCTTATGTGTGGCACATAATCATAAAACATACATCATCACATAACACATGTAACAAAAATGGGATTCTTGAAACATCATGACATCATAAATAAATTCATATAAGATAAAGGAATTCATAAAAAATAATTCCATCACAACATGATCAATTCAATGTAATAATAGGGATAAAAACAGAACCCTTTATTATCTTAGATGGAAAATAATTTTGATAAAACACTTGAACTCCATTCTTGAGGAAAATATCCTTTCTTCGTCAAAAACATTTTTCCTTTCATAACATGTCATACAACTTTAAAATAAAAGAAGTTGATTAAAAATAAACTTGAAAACTTGTAAAGGAAGCTTCTTGGAAATAATGTTTTAAAAATCCATTCATGCCGTATAAGTTAAAAAAAACATTCTTCGTACTTTTGTCGGAAAAGTCAAAAAGTACCTCGTACGAAAAAGCGACAAAAGATTCCTTTCATATTCTTTACTAAAAACTCACCGAAGGGTAAAAATGGATTTAAACAATTGTAGGTGGATGGAAATAATATTACATATTGATGAAACATGGATGTGGATGATAAAATACACCCCAGTAAATACTTACGAATAAACAATCTCGGATAAAAATGAGATTGTGATATTTCCCTTACCTTAGGTCCGATTTGCTTTGTATGTGTCCGAAGCTCCTGTATAATGGTTTAAATAATGTTATTGACTTATTCTAGAATCATACATGTTGATATGATATCATATATGGTCATATTATTAGCTTCTTGTTAGTAATATTTCATTGTTACTTGTTACTCGGGTCTTTATAACTTTTTGTTCTTATGCGTGTTTTGTCGAATAAATTCTTATTCTTATCTTTAGGTTATAGATAATTCATTTACAGAATGGTATTAGTGTAGTATATACCATATTCATTCATTCAATTCATTTATATAATCATTATGAAATGAAGATCATGTAGAACGAGTCGCATCACATCGTGGAGACGGTATTCCGTACGTACGCACGAGTGATGATATCGTTCCTATGATCGTGGAATTGTATTGGAGTATATATATATATTATTTCAGTATCAATATTACTTCATAATAATCATATATAGTTACTTATTACACCATTATAACCATCCTTGTAAGGTGATGGTGGAAAAATAGATTACACCACGGCGTGGAGACGGTATTCCGTACGTACGCACGCGCGGTGATTTCATTTTTCCGTAGGATGGATAGAAGGTGAATTAGGGTTGTTTCATATTTATAATAACATATCAGTATGTAAGTAATACTGATGTTATTACTTTATCATGAAACAACTAAAGAAGAAGAAGTTTGAAGAAGAAAGAAATTGAAAAGATCGGTAATGGATATTACCTCTTCTTTGGAACGCCTCTTTGAATCTTCCACTTAAGGAACTAAGATTGGTCTTTGGAGAAGACCAGGACCTCTAGGATTATTCTAGGGAAGTGGAGAGGAGAAAATGGCAGGGGTTGGCCGAGCTTGAGTGCTCAAATTGGTGTGAGGAGGAGGGGGAGGAGGTGCCCTTTTATAAGGGAGGAGAGGGGCACCTTAGGAATATCTCAAAATATTATTTTATATTAAAGTCAAAATCGGTTTATAATGGTTCCAAAGGGTCTTATTTCGAAGCTAAAGTGGGTATGGGTCGAAATCCTATCAACCAATAGAATTTAGACAAGTTTAGGATATTATTTTAACCTTATCGATTAGATTTAACTCTAAGTTAAATAATTTAACTTTTACCATGTCTTTTTGTTTTCTTTCACTATATGGTTAATACACTTACTATAACATGCCAAAAGAACCCCAAATTGTTTATTATTCATATATATATCCTTATCTAAGTCATTTGGCCGAACCGTAGATTTTTAGGAATAAAATAACAATTAATAATATAATATTTTATTTAAAAACTATTTTGTGTCAATTTTGACACTATTTGATATATGATTTTTGTAAAAGTCATAACAGAATTATATGTTCGAACCAAGTTGATTAAATCAACACTAATATATCATATTAACCTAGAAAATTAGTGGAATTCATAAAAAGTCTCAAATTACATTTATTTTGATGTTTATAACATCAATTATGTCAATATTTCGTTAACAAGATAATTACTGCATCATCTTTGTGTCATAAATAAATTAAATTATTTGATGTCTAAAAATTACAAATAAAATACCATCATGTAGGAAATCTTTTTAGCTTTCTAATGAATATTTACAATTGAATTTATCTTATGTATAACCCCATATTAAAAATGATCTACTTATTAAACTTTGATTTTAACTATTTTAACCTTTCTTTAAATAAATTAATAATAAATGTCCTAATCTAACCCAAGTGGGCCTAAATGGTCATATTTTATTCCTAAGTTTGTTTTTGGTCGAAATACACTTGTCCAATAGGATTAGGACACGTGTTAGGGTAATAGTAATATCATATTTACCCTTAGTTACCCTATTTACTATTAACCGTGGTAAAAAAGTAAAAAGTTACTATTCACCAAAAATTATTTTCATCTCATTGAACCACATTTTAGTCCTTGATATTAACCGTGTCTGTCGGATTTTTGAAATTCCATTCACAGAAGCGGTAAAATTAAGTTTTATGAAAAATTCAGTTTTTTTAACTACCACTTAGTAGTTTCACTATTCATCAAAAATTGATGTTTTTCAGAACAGTGCCAAAATTTCATCCCAAGCTATATTTCATATTCCAAATTCAAGAATGAAGTCTATTTTACCAAATTCATTACATAAAAGTTGCATTAATTAATTTTATAATTAAATCCCGCTGTTAAAACAAATAGCGTGTTTTTAAGAAACAATATCTACCAAAAGATTGACACTTGTTTATGTCTAGTTTAAATGTGAAATTACATCCAATGACCAACATTGTATTAAATTGTAAAAATATATTCTAAATATACTTTAAAACCACTCAAATTAATGATTTATCACTATTAATTATTTCGATTAAAAAAGTTGTTTTTAATTATAATTTAGTAATTTTCACTATTCATCAGAATATGAATGTTATCCGAAAAGTACCAAAATTTCACCTTAGGCTAAATTCGATACTCCGAATCCAAGAATGAAGTTCATTTTGAAAAATAAGATTTACATAATTTTAAAAAGTGGTTATTACTATTCATAACTGCTAGTTTTAATAATATTTTAATAGCATATCATTGTTTCGTGAAACTCAGTATTACGTACCACACACGCTATCGAGGAAGGTTGTGATTGCGTGTAATGCAAGGCAAGTCAAAGATGCGTGTTGTGCAAGCTCCTTTTGGTGTAGCGTACAACACAAGACATTAGTGAAATAAAAAATAATATTTTTCATAAAATCTCGGGCTGTTACATTTAGTCTCTTAAATTCTGTAGAAAAAAATTTGGTGATGTTGTCTGCCAATACTATGTGATGGACCTTGAACCTGGTGATGAAATGGGACTTCAATAAGTTCAATATTTTCTTCTTCCTGAATTCCTTGAGGGTTATTTCCTTATCCCATTTTGAAATGAATTCAATAGCAGTAAGGATGTACTTGAACTATTTAGTTTTGGTTGGGGGGTATGGCCCCACAACATCCATTCCCCAAATGGAAAAGGTCCAAGAATATTTAGATGTATTTGAATTTTTTTGGGTTTTATGGATGAATTTTTGATAGATTTTTCATACATGATATTTCATAGGAAATTCCATGCAGTCATGTATTAGGGTTTTCCAAAAATATCCCAACCTCCTGATTTGGTGGGAGATCCTTGTCTCAGATTGGTGGGTGTCGATATAGCCTACATAGACTTCTTCCATGATGGTGAGAATCTCTTATTATGATATTAATCTAAGGATGGTTCCATCATAGCATCATTTATAGAGGGATTTTTACCCATTTTGACCATCCCAAACAGTGAAATTTGTTGTACTGTGCTAAACTCGTTACTGTCTGGCTCGGTATATTGGGAGAATCGTATTTTGGATATAATAAATAATGGGATACATCCATCTAGGGTTGTTCATTGGTACATGATTCTTTGGGGAAGTGTTTACTTGAATTTTTTCTTCCATGTCTCATATGATGATCAATAAGACCATTATTCAATGCGTGATGCAGATGATTTCTTGATACTGATCAGGGTTGGCTAGGATGGTGGCTACATTATCCCATGTTTCGGTGCGAGAATTATGTAATTGGGGGGGATGAAAAAATTTGGGATCAAAAAGTAACTATTCCATCAATATCCTAATATCACCAGTAAGGGGGATAGTTTTTCCTTTTTGATGGAATATTCACAATCAATCAGCTTTATGACCAATTTTGAGTCTCCTTTGATATTTAGGTAGGTTATGTGTAGCTTTAGGGATAGTTCCAATCCAAAAATGAGGGCTTGGTATTCTGCCTCATTATCTGTGCATCATTCAGATAGTGAGAATGAGTATGGAAGAACTACTTTGTCAGTAAAGGAAAATATAATCCCTATAAATACCTGATTGGACTTCAGTTTTTCCATCCATGTGAAAACAAGACTCTAGGTGGTGCTGTAAACTACATCTCTCATGTCCTAGGAGTTTTAATTTTATATAATACATCATCATCATGGATCTTGGTGTCTTCTGTTCTATTGTATATGGTAGGATATTCTATAAGGAAAATTGTCAGGCTTTTCCTTTCACTTACATCTATGATATGAATTGAATTTCATCTTTTTGTATAATGACTGCCCATCAAGAAAACATCCCAGAAAACATAGGTTGTACAATTATATACTTGATTAGTTCAATATAAGAGACCATATAAACTTCGTGGTGCTTCAAGTAATGCCTAACCATTTACACCGCAAATATGAGTTCACAATAGTTCTTTTCAACATTAGAATATCGAGTCTCTATACCTAGAATAAAAAGAATGAGGTAGTAGAGACTATTATCACTTCTCGTATCATTTCTATTTGCGAGGAGGGTGCTCCGTGAGCGATCCATGGAAGAAAAATATAAAATGAGTGTCCTCCCTTACACTAGAGGCATTAAAACTGATGGGTATAGATGTTACTGCATAATACATTTGAATGATTTTTGGAAGTCATCGCTCCATTTATAGGAGATTCCTTTCTTTATTTTCTTGGTGATGTGGTGAAATTTTCCATCTAGTTTGGATATGAATAATTGGATGTAGGCGAGGTTCCCTTGGATTCATTTTAGTTATTTGAGATTTATAGGGGTGAAATTGCTAAAATAGTGGTAGTCTTCTCTGGATCAAACTCAATGTCATGGTGGCATACCAAAAAATAAGTAATTTATGTTACATCCAAATCACATTTCATTGCAATCATCTTTAGACTATATTGTTGTATCTTGTCGAATTTTGTTTGAAGGTCATTGAAGTTATCACATTTCTATTAGGATTTAACAACTAGGTAATCAGCATAACACTCATCTATCCTTCCCAAAAATTGAATAAAGATGTAATGCATGGAGCACTGCTTTTTGGTGCCAGTATTATTTAATCCAAAGGTCAGGAACTGATAGCAAAAGATTCGATGAGTTTCTCTGAAGGCATTAGATTATTCATCTTTATGGTACATATTGATTTGATTGTACCCTGAGTACTTGTGCATGAATAAAAGGAAATAGAAACTAGTACATACATTAATCTATAGTTATCTTATCAAAAATGGGAATTCTTATTTGGGGAAATGTGAGTTAAGGTCTATAAAGTCAATGTGAACCATAATTTGCCTGTTATTTTTCGTGACAAGGACGACATTGGTAATCCATCATTGGAATTTAACTTGTAAAATTTATCCTCTACATTGGATTCATGATATGGTTTTATCCTCATAGCTTCATTCTTGAAGCCTCGATGATCATGGGGTAGTCCGATATGGTGAGTAGCCACATCTGGATTTATTTCGGGCATTTTTTTATAGTTCCAAGAAAATAAATATTGGTTCTACTTTAAAAATGCAATGTACGTCTCTTTCTCTTCGAGGGGAATGGATGAAATAATATGAGTAGGTCTTGTGACTTCTTTTATTCCCTTATTTACTCATTGATCTCATCTATGGTAGTGCAGACACCTTCCTCAAATGTGGAAGGGGCATTCTTGAGATCATCCTCATCCTCATCAAAATGTGATTTTGTGGAGGAATTTCAGGTGATTTTATAAATATGAGGGCTTCTCCATCACTATCGGGCTGAGAGAGGAAATCAGAATAGATATTATCATCCCTTTCTATCTAAGACATCAAAAATAAATTTCAAAGTTGATTATGTTTTACACTATCACTAAGGAGAGGAGAGGCTTGGATCTCTAGGATTATAACTATTACCTCATCCCTATTTATGGGGAGCACATCATCATTGTCGAGCATACTAAAGGGGTTTATATGGGCGATCAACAACCCATTGGGAGCTACAACATATAAATCATCATCCAACATTGGTTTCTTTCCTCTATTCTAGAAGAAATATTCTTCATCATATATGGTTTCCCAAGTATCGAATGGGGAATTGTCACCATATAGTGTGTCGTATTATCCATCAATGGGATACTTCAGTCACTGAAGGAATTTTGAATGTACCACCAAGTGGATATAGAGCCATATCCTCCAAAAAGAACATTATATGCGGTGTCATTCTAAATGAACATTAACACATCGTTAGATATGAGTTCCGCAAACTGGGTTTCGATTTTGATCTTCCTGAGAGGTCTTTGATCACATGTATCGTACCATTGAATGGATATATTTGTGGGAGATATGTCCCATTCACCATATCACAAACCTCGGAGGGTTTGAACTGGGATGAGATTGATCCCTGAACCATTATCTATCAGAACCCTTTGGATATTGACATTATTGAGTCTTCCCAGAATATATAAATGATATATATTTTCAATGAACTCTTTATGATCCTGGATAGTGAACAATATGGAGACATGACATTCTATGGAAATGGACACTACTCAATAGACCTCATACATAATGACTTCCTCCTCAAACCCCTATAGGATCTGGAGGGATTCAAAAAGGTCCTCCCAGTGTTATTTTGAAATATGGAGCACATAGAATATTGAGATCTTGGATGGAACAACATCCACCTATTTAAAAAAATTACTTTAGTTCAAATGGTCAGTACTTCCTAATATGGGATTTCTCATGGATATTTGGTTTGGGAGCTGATTCATCTGATGTGGATGGTCCTAGTTCTTGTGTAAAAGTTGAGGGAAAATCTTCTTCCAGTGGTTCAGGTTGCATCATCCTTTACCTTTTATTGGGTTGATTGGATTGAACCCTCGCTAAGTGGTTATGAAAGACAATCGGATTCAGGATACTAATGGAGGACTATGGGGAACATAAATTACTCTTTTAGGCCCATTGAAGTGATTTCCCATGAGTTTTAGCTAAATATAAGTCCTTTATGGGGATATTATCATGATATTTGGTTTAACCACATCCGCATTTCCCCTTGTATCCTCACATTCGGCACATGAGACCTCTTATTATATGGTTATATGTATGTAAATCATATTTGGGGGAATAATCATCATCATAGAAGGGGTCTTTCTAGTATAACACATTGATAAAACTAAATATGATCTCTTCATCTGATGAGGATTTCATTTGGTGGGGTAGTTCCCATGATTCGGATGTTGTAGGGAATAAATTTGCAAGGATCAAAGCTTACATTGGAGTAGAATATGATTCTTCCCCTTATGTTTTTTCCTACTTCTGGTGACCACGACAACATTTGGGAGTCACATTTTATGTTACCTCTTTATGTGGTGGAGCTATTGTATCTCTATAAAGCTATTCTCCCAAGGTGTTATGAGCACGATCAACTATTATTCAAGTCATCCATTTTCTGAATTTTTTCATGAATCTAGCGGGAACTTTTAAAAAAACATTTTATTCTTCATGTCGAATAATTGTTTTTCATGACACCTTCTATAGAGAGTTGTATAACACCACCAGTCTAGAATCGACCATGCCTTGGTTGATGTCTTTGAAGATGAAGTAGTCTTAGATACTATGAACTAGAATTCTATGGTAAGGATAGTAATTCGGATTGTCAGTGAGGTTGAACTCATTAGTATTTCTCAACTATATAAGATTTAGTAGGTTATTTTCCATTCTAGAATAGTAATAACTCATGAATTATTAATTTTAGAAGGAGTATAATACGTTCATTTATTCCAAACAATCTCGGGTTACCTTTATTTCTCTATGCTTCTGGATGAGGGATATTTTGTGGTTTTTTTCACTCAATGGGAGGTGATGGGTGGTTAGGGGCCTACCTAGGGTCTTGAATAGGCACTTTTGTTTCCTTGAGAGTGAAATTTGTTCTTCTTCATTGCCTAGCCTTTTCCCCTATGTTGTGGGAATGAGTTGAGTTTTGGAACTAGTTCGCTGAATAGTCTCCTCAAGACATTATGGCATTTTAGAGAACTCTCAACACCCAGTTAGATACTTTATGGGGATTAGAGGTGTCTACAACTCATCCTTGTTATTTTTATTATAATGATTCAGTAGTTTCTCTTATGAGATAGGGATGTTGAGGGAATAGGATAATCATTTCCATCATTCTAAGAAATCAGACACCCTCTCATTCATGTGTTTTTTGCAGTTCAATAGGTCAAATGTCACCACCTTCCTTAGCATGGAGATTAACTAATAATGATGGATGATGATGGTCTTCCCATCCTATAATGTATTTCACTAGTAGGTACTTTTACCAAACAAAGTTTGGCCCTGTCAGATTCTATACGAAACACCTCGTCTTTATTGATACCTCTTGATATCTAGTGCCCATTATTGGCATACACCAGCATAAAAAGTTGTTGAGATGTTGTTCAAGGCTTTGTACACCATAAAAGGAAGATAACTTATGATATAAGAAGTTGGGTGGATGTGAGAATCATCCCACCATTCTGTATATGGTTTTATCTCAGACTGTATGACTACATGTTACCCTTCCATTGCTTCCATTTTAGTTTCAGAGGACTAGATGATGTTATGTAACTCTAGGGGCACTATTGTGTGAGCCATATTCCATCCACGGGGAGTGGGCAAGGGAAGATGAGTTGGTCCCATTCTCATCTCCCATTAATTCTCGATTCGTCCTAAGACAAAATTATTACCCTAGTGATGGAGAGGTTTTTGTAGCTATAAAGAGAATTCATGGTCATTTATTTTTTCCATGTTTATGAATAATTTAAATATAAATCTTTAGCCAATATGATTCTCACATACTGCTATTTCTGGTGGATTGGCTATGGGAGGGAGAATATTCATATCTTCTTGAAGACAATACTCAATGGGAATATTTCCACTTGGTAGATCCTTGTTGAGTTACTGGAGAGATTGTATTTTATTCTCATATTGTGACAAATATTCTTCCATTTAATGAACGTAGATTATTCTATTTTGTGATCATGTTGTATCCAAAAATTTCCCGTAGAAATGATTTATCTTGGAGGTGGAAAATTGATATTCAGTAGAGCCATATTTTGGATCCTTCTTTCTCTCTGGGTGTTCATAGGCTCATTTAGTACATCCAAATCACCCTCCTCTTAGGGTATGTATTCCATGTTATGGTACTCTATATTTTCATCTTGATCAACATATTCCTTGTTGATAGTTATAACATTTACATTGGAATATCGGTAAATGGTGGTTATTCCATTACTTTCAATGTAATAGGATAATTTTTTACTACATTCACTTGGGTAGTAATTTGAACCCTTGGTTATATTGGGTCATTTCAACATCCAACCCCAACAGGGTATCATCTCCTTTTTCGTACTCTCCTTCCATCTCAGCCTATAAAAAATGACTTTGATAGAGCTTTCGGTTGTGATTTTCATACGTTCCCTAACTAGCAGAGGTTTTTCTCGCTTTGGTAGTGATATATGGGACACCAGTCGTTTTACTCCTAACTTATAGAATATTGATTCTCTCTTTGGTCACGATGATGATGAAAATGCCCTCATCCCAGTGGGGTGGGGTCATTCAGGGCTGTAATTGGAAAAAATTGATATTTTTTTTGAGGATACAATGATTACATTTGGGGACTTGATGATTTCTATGATGGACATGAAGACATACATTTCCATTTCATTGTGGGATGAGGGTGAGCTGGAATCGCCAGTAATACTTTTAGGACCCTCTCAAGAGATGATGAAACTATATATAGTGATTGAGATATAATTACTCCCAACCTAGCAGGATGGGGTTTTATTGAATCTGTCGACGATATGTCCTGAATCCTATCTTGAATTGACAATACTAGGAGTAGAGTTTATGGAAGATATTATCTTGGCTCAAGGGGTGTAATAGAAACTGCTATTGAAACTTGTTTAATGTGGCGTAGCTATGCTCACATAATATTTGGGTGCAACGACATCTCATGATGAGGACCATTATTTATGGGAAGTTGTCTGGATGATCACAACATCAGTCTCTGTGTCCGAAATGCATTCACATTGCTTTTAGGGGCCCAGTTTTATGCCTATTTGGATATCCTACCCCTTCATTCATGATTCCAGGGCATCGATGAATTTGGGGGATCTATTATAGTGACTAAATTTCCTAATATTTACCTTGTCTCCTGAATTTTCCCAAGTCCATAACATTAAAGGATGTCGAATCTGAGGAGTTATGGTATTCCATGGGTGTGACAAAGTGTAATGCTATATATTATACCCATCCTCAAATATGAATTCATGAAGTTTCTTGTGAGATAAGGTGTTGAAGTTTCACATTGCAGTGGTTGTAAGCAAGTAGTATATTTGCATTGTGCTATTCCGATTTTGGATCTCTGGAAATGTATATAGTAGAAAGTTCTACCTAACAACAAAATATATTGATTTTCTGAAGGATTCATTCATATAATGGATAAGGGAGATGTCAAAACATTGTTCAATAATGAGTATACCCCATATTTTCGTATAGATAAGGAATGGAAATATTTTTTATATAATATGGGATCTCATAGTCAGAAGTAGCGAGGGTCCAGAACATGAAAGGGGGGTTATTTCTGGCCAACGCTTAATATATTTCAATGGTGGACTCCTTTTCATTATACGTAAATGACTCTATCTTTTTATACCATAGAATATGGCTTTGATGGTCTACTACCGATGGTAGTGGGGTGTTGTTGGAATCTATTGGGGAACCATATTCATTTGACCCCGATGTTTTTGAGAACCTCTCTATATTAAGGTGTCAAATATTTGAACACCTATCATTAGATAGGTTTATTGGGAAGGGGAATATTTCCTTATGTTTGGGACAAAACATTGTGGGGAGGTTGACCATGGTGTATGTCAGGGGTAGAGTCCCTACAATCCATCTCCACACTACGATGATGAGAACTATTCTAGTAATTAATTTCTTCTAGTTTCTCTTTGATAGAAGAGTAGATAGACCCTCATGGTGTTGATAATGTGTCTGGAATTCCCATAAGGAAATTAGAAATGATCAGATTAAAAATATGTTCCATGTTCTACACCATGGTCATAATATTCCAACCTTCCTTTTATAATTTTTTAGGGATATGAGTCTACTATATGAGAGTTCTAGAACATACATATAACCTTCTCAAAAAGCTGGAATATATGCTAACTACATAGAAGCTTCTATAATATACCGATGAGATTTTTCATTATTGAAAAGAATATGAGCCTTCGCCGAGGCATGTGCCACTCTCACATGGTGAACACTGATTGGAATAGGAATATATGTCTAGTTTGAATATGAATTCCCCAATGGAATATATATGGATGGGCCTCCGAAATGGGAAGAGGGATATGAGAATCCTTTTATATTTACTTGGAATTATATTGTCATAGTCATTCATCAGTGGAATTATGAATATGTTACTCGCTTCTGTGATATTTTAAAATATATGAGGTAGATTCATTCATAGAAATATAACCCTGTATCGAGTCTTGTGTCATTCTCACTTGGTCAGCCCTATCCAAAAAGGGATATTTTCCTAATCCTATTCCTCAAAATTATGCCACTGGACATCTTTGATGAGAATATGAGCATTTCTATAGTCTTGTTCCCCTCTCACATAGTGATCCCTAGATAGAACGGGGATATGATCTCGATCTTAGGCCTTTAGAATATATCACCCAAACTTTTTGATAGACCTACGCCTGTATCCCAAGTCGTGTTTTGCTATCACCAGGTGAGCCTCGATTAGAATTGGTGTATGATCCATATTTTATGCCTCACCTTTATCTTAATATGTGATAATCCTCTTAGATGGTAGCAACAATGTGTTCTTCCACTGGTACAACCTCTTGTTCACAATGATCAGACTATTGAGTTTCCATGGATACAGGGATAAGAGTATGCGTCTATCCCTTTATCTGCAATTGTGCCAGAATATTACATAATATCTATTCATCTATTGCTAAAATATATTGTCTTTTTTTAGAATATTGTTATGATAATCATCCCAGATGGGAGCAATAATGTGTCCATGATCGGGTACAACCACTTGTTCACAATGATCGGACTGTTGAGTTTCCAAGGATATATGGATAGGTGTATGTGTCTATCCCGTTATCTAAAATAGTTCAAAAATATTACAGAAGAGTAATTCAGCTATTGCTAAAATATATTTACTTTTTCAAAAAAGTGTGTGTGAGGAAATAATCATCAACATTTTTTATCTCCCTCGTACACTATCAGATGTCTTCGATTGAAGAAGGAATATGTGACCACTTATTTCCTCTTTGTTCCATCAAAATATGTCGATGGGATTTATGCATGGAAGTAGGGATATGAACCTCCCACATACATGTTATAGGAATATGTCCAAATACTTGTTCTGAGTTAGTAAGGATATGAGCCTACTTATTGGTTCCTCTCAAAAATATGCCAGCAGAAATTTTCAACAGGAGTGGGGTTATGAGCCCTCATTTGGATATCCAATGCCTTCATCCTCTGATAATCCTTCTATAATACCCATTCATGGGAATCATAGGTGGAAGGTATTAGGTGGTACCCTCAGTAAGAGACTAGTGGGAATCAGTGGGATAGTGTTGGTGACTGAAGTTAACATGTTCCCTCTGCAGCAGAACCTAAAGTGATAGAGATTCGCATATGGATTCCAGATTCACCTTCATCAGATATGGAAAGTGTATGTTTTCGAACTCCAAGGATAATATCCCTAATAGTTTAGTTGTAGAAACAAGGGATACTATCATAGAAATAATATTTTATGGATGTTATGGGATATCTGGTTATCGTGCTTGGAGAAACTCACGGGTAGCTTCCATGGTCGGGATCCTACCATGTCGACGGTACTCACATACCATCATGGTTAAAACCTTTCATTACAGATTTCAAGTAAGTTATATTGCATTTTCACATAGTGGCTTTACATCCATAGATGATTCACTTGAGTGAATGATGGATTTTGAAGACATTGTGTTAAATCGTGATGTTGAATGGAGAATCAATTATTGTGCATACAATAAAGAACAAGGTTACGCCCATTGGGACCATGTGACTTTATTAGACATGTCCATAAGATCTCGTATGGCCCAAATAACATACTGAAGGTACATCGCGAGATCTGGATGACAAGTCCCAGTAATATCACATGCCTTTGATGGATATTTTGAATAACTTGAGGGTCAAAGACATTTTTTTTGTTAATGTTTTTCATCTTTAGTATTTCTTTTAGACATTGAATTGGGAGTTACTCAAATTCATTCAGTGTCAGTTTATTTTAAGTCTCACTTGATCTCGTATTCATTTGGGAGGTTCTTCATATGACCTTCCAGGAGCCCATCATGTGATCTCTGATTGATCACGCAAATTTATTTATGAATGGAACATGATTAGTTGGACTATTATCTGGAATATTAATTAAAGGAATACTTTTTGGTTGTAGGATTAGTCGCTCTGAGAAATCCACTCTAGTGCATAGGTGTTTTGATACTCTTGGATGTGAAAAATACAACTTTCATCCACAGCATCGTGGTCGTATGATCATGGTAGGTAATGGTTCATTTTTTATACTGATTTGGGGGGATTTATAGGTATTTCCACCCCATTTGTTTATTATTTTCCATGGTGTATCTAGCGCAGATTCAGAAAGGATTCAGTGAAGGGAGTCTAGCCCCGCATGTCTTTGTGAGCTTTTTTTGTGGATCCCTTTGAGGTTGCCACCTGATTTTAAGTGATCATGTGTTCCTCTAGTAAATGCCTCTATTATTAGATTATTTATAATTAGAGGGGTATTTTTTACTCAAGTGAATATTATAATTTTCTTTCATATCATCATACTGATATGTCTAAGGGCCTTCTGGACACCAAAGTGCTTGTTGAAGGGCCTTTGCGAGATTCTCGATACCTTACATGGGACACTTCATGAGGTAAGGGTGGATTTTCTGTGAGTCTCAAGATACCTCACTATAGACTTACATAGTGTGTTGCAATAATTTTGCGACAGTGATATGATTCCTTATCCTCCCTCTTTTATTTCAATTGTTTTATTTTACAAATGGTTGGGAGTCATGTGAGATTACATGAGTAATATCAAAGACAATCACTCAATTTTTTTTCGATGCATCACATTAACAATATGGTTCAAATGGGGTTGCATGATCATTTTGTGTAGAGATCCATTTGTTTATCTTTAGGGATCCAAAGGGGGAGCACATAGTTTCTTGGACATAATCATGGGACTTTACATAATAAGGATGACAAGCCAAAAGGATTTTGTGAGGCAAGGAAAACATATCAATGGGGTCTCGTGGTGGAACTACTAAAAAATAGGCCTTTAATTGCACTAAAATTTTAATTTATTAGCACTTGATAAGAACTAACTATTGGAGAGAGATTAAAATACCGAGTGTTTAATCAATGCTGATAAAGGGGAATATTGTAGTGTGCTATTACAACACACTATAGCACCAGTCTAGTCTGCTGTAATAACACACTGTATCACCAAAAATTCCATGAAATCGTAAAAAAAACATGTAATAAAATATAATTTAAATGATGATAAAACATTGTTGGTTTATTTTCTCAGTTTTGGTGAAGTGATGCATGTTTTAAACTAAAATGATACATATATAATGAAAAACACACTTTGAGTCATATCAGTCACACTGTGAATCAGATTGAGGTTCTTCTGATTCTTACAAGTATCAAATGACTTATGTATCATTTTCCTAAAGTATCAAAACAATATCTATGTGTTTTCTCATTTTTGAGTGTGTTGCTTATATTTTTTACTAAAACATAATTTTAAAATGAAAACACATTATTTTACTCATATAGATCACATAATGTGTCGGTTTTACATGATACCAATTCTTACAAATCAATAATGACTTGTGAATCATTTTCCTAAATTATAAATACAATCTGAGCATGTTTGCTTGGTTTTTAGTGAGTGATAATTTTTGAACTAAAATTTTGATTTTAAACTAATAACGGTCACATTGAGTCATACCGGACACAACATGTATTAGATTGAGGTGAGGATAATTCATACATGTCAAAAATGAATTAAAGATCATTTTACTAATATATCAAAAGAATACAAATGTTTTTTCTCAGTTTTGAGTAGGTGAGTTTTCCTTTTTACTAAAGTTGATGTCAATTTAAATAAAAAGGCACACATGGAGTCTTATCGGTCACACCATGCATCCAATTTAGGTGAGGCTAATTCCTAAAAACCTCAAATTACATATGGATTGTTTTTATAAAGTATCAAAAAAAATTGAATATGATTACTCAGTTTTGAGTCATCACTTGTCTTCTTTACTAAAATGTAATTTTAAATAGAAAACACACACTTTGACTCATACCGGCCACATTTTGTGTTGGTTTGACATGATTAGGATTCCTACACAACTAAAATAATTTATGATTCGTTGTCTAAAATTATAAATACAATCAGAGTGTGTCTTCTCATTTTTTAGTGAGTGACATTTTTTGAACTAAAATGTTTATTTTAAACTAATAATGGAAACATTGAGTCATATCGGATAAATCATGTATAAAATTTATGTGTGGATGATTCCTAAACATCAAAAATGACTAACGTGACATTTTCCTAAAGTATAGAAACAATATGAATGCTTTTGATCAGTTTTGAGTAGGTGGTTTTTCCTTTTTAATAAAATTGATGTCAATTTAAAATAAAGGGATGCATTTGGATCCATATAAGTCACACCATGTGTCATATTGAGGTTTGGATAATTCGTAGATGTCTCAAAATACTTATGGATCATTTTCTTGATGTATCAAAACAATACGAATGTGTTTACTTAGTTTTGAGTACATCACTTCACATTTTTACTAAATTATCATTTTAAACTGGAAACATGTACTTTCACTCATTCTAATAACATCGTGTATCATTTTTATGTGAGACCGACTGCTACACATAAAAACTGACTTAAAAATCAACATCCTAAGTTATCATGAAATCTGAGAATGTTTTCTTGGTTTTTGAATGAGTGAAATCTTTTAAACTAAACTATTGATTTTAAACTGATAATAGACACATTGAGTCATATTAGGCACATCATGTATCAGATAGAGGTGAAAAAGATTCCTACACATAAAAAATTACACATGTATAATTTCCCGAAAGTATAAAAACAATATAAATGTTTTTTCTTGGTTTTTAGTAGGTATGTTTCCTTTTTATTAAAATTGATTTCATTTTTAAATAAAAAGATGTACGTGGAGTCATATCGGTCACACCATGCGTGATATTGAGGTACAAATAATTCCTAAACATATCACACGATATATGGATATTTTTCCTAAAGTATCAAAAATATATATTTGTGTTTTCATATTTTTGAGTATGTCAATTGTCATTTTTATTAAAATTGATTCTATTTTTAAATAAAAAATACTTTGAGTCATACCGGTCACACCATACATAGGATTTAGGTACAACTAGTTCCTAAACATCTCAAATGACTTATGTATTGTTTTATTAAATTATAAAAACAATATGAATTTGTTTTCTTAATTTTTATTACATCACTTTTTTTTACTAAAATGTCATTTTAACCTCGAAATAGTCATTTTGATCTATACCGATCACATCGTGTATTGTTTTAATGTGATATTGATTCCCATATGACTAAAATGATATATGAATCAATTTATAAATTATCAATAAAATCAAAGTGTGTTTGATTTTTTTCAGTGATTGAAATTTTTGGAACTAAACTGTCAGTTTTAAACTGATAACAGACACACTGAGTCATAACGGTCACACCATGCATCGAATTGAGTTTCAGCTAATTCCTACAAATCTTAAATAACTTATGGATCATTTCCTTAAAGTATCAAAACAATCATAATATAGTTTCTTGATTTGTATTATGTCAATAATCCTTTTATCTAAAATTAATGTCAATTTTAAATAAAAAGAAACACTTTGAGTCATACTGGCCACACTGTGGGTTGAATTAAGGTATGGTTGATTCCTATACAACCCAAAATCTCAAAATAATAATAAATGCAAATGTTACCAAATTTCCATTATATTTATTTGTCTAACTTCCAACACTACTTATTGTCTTTATGTTCTTATCAGAAAAACATTTCTCATTGTTGAAATTCAAAAGAGTATAGGCTTTAAATAATGAGAAATTTTTTCAGCTAATAACATCAAATCATTATGCAATGTTGGATGTTCAATATAGAAACACAATGAATATATAAAACATGGATACATTAATATAAAGAATCATTTTATCACGTTGTGGATTTTTGAAGATAGTTGAAAGAAAAATATGGATTCCCACAAGATCATTGAAAAAAACAAAATAAGTATTAGATAAAAATGATATGGAAATTAACTACAAAATAATAGGAAAAATTATGACCAAATTAATTAATTAAGTAATAGTAATTCACATTTTTCATATGGTTGTATCCATTTTTTAAGCATTTAAATATTGTCATTATCTCAGTTGCAGGCTTAATGTCCAATACTTCATGAGCATGAGAATCTTTGAGTAAACCACCCAAACACTAACAAAAGAATCCACTTTTAAAATAAAACAATTATTATATGAATAATACTGAGAAGAAATAAATTAGAAATAAATATGAAACAATAAATTAATTCTATGGATAATTATTTTACTATGAAAACATTATTGACCACAGGTTTATGCCAATAGTAAATAAAGAATGATGATAAAAACATAAATAGATATCACTAAATAGTCAATCAATGAGTGCGAATGATGATGAGAAAAAAAGATACATTAGAATGAAGCTTCGAATCATATGACAGGAAGTAAATATATTCTATTGGGTTCATAAAATATTTATTTTTTATAATAAAGTTATAAATACACATAATATATTAATTATAAAAGGATAATTTCTCCCATTTTTGAAAATTACATGGATGGCAATCAAAGATTTTAAAGGGTGGAAATAATATGAAATGTTAAAAATGATCAATTTTTAAATGGATTAAATTAAATGGTACATGGTGATTATTAGATGTGTGATGAATGAAATGAACTGATTTTTAAGAAATATTAATCAGTGGGTTTTCATTTCAAAGATGGCTATATTTTTATCAACTATAAAAAATAAAAGTAAGGTTTAAATCAGTGAAAAAAATTCATTTCTGGTCAGAAAGTGTTGGTTAAAATAAGAAGGAGTAAGGCTCTACAAAAACCTCATTTTTTCCCAAGTAGATCCCCAATCATTTAAAGAGGCTGAAAATGATGATTATTGGGTAAAATCTATGCATGAGGATCATGATCCAAATTAGAACAATATGACATGAGGAGCTTGATTTGAATAATAATAATGAAGGCATCTTAAGGATAAATAGTTGTATATATTATTCCAAGAAATGTCCATTAGTTTAGGAATACATGGGTTTTGAGTTAATTTTGTTCATATTTATGTAAAACTCTTAACATAGAAGGTCATGGTAATGTATTGTAAGGAAAAAAAATTTATGTCGTGTAATTGAGAAGGTAAGATCTGGGGGCATCATATTACCACTAAATGTAAATAAAAAATTAATTTAAGTTTATGTTATTAAACCATAAAATTAAATAGAATTATGAATCCAATATGAACATATCATGTAATTATATTATTAAATCCAAACTAATAATGTTTTTTGAAGTGGGATTCTAAAGGTGTAATAAATTTATCCATAACAAATATATTTTATTTCAAAAAAATAGATTATATTAAAACTTATTTACTAAATTTACATCAACCTATGTTAATATTTTATTTTATCAAAATTAATTAAATATAGTGGGGTAAGATTTATTCTTGAATTATTCAAAATACTAATTAAAATTTAAATAATAGAAAACTTTTATTGTAAAATACGTTACATTTCAAAGAATATATAAACATTAGAAATTTTTTGATCAAACTTAAAGGATTGAGAACAATAAATTCTATCAATAACGAACTCATAATATTCACAACATAATGGAATAGTATTTTGTTTCTTAAAATGCCATGATTCTATGGTTCTTCATAGAAAATGACTCATTCCAATTTTTTATTTTCTGGCTATATTCAACAAACAAAATAAAAATATCAATTACATTTTATCTCAAAATTATTTTTTCATGTATAATATAGTCCGAGGATTATAGAACCTTAAATATATTTGATTTTTATTTTTATAAAATATAATTCTTATTTTTTAAATTCAATTTTAAATATTTGAAAAATAAAAACTTAAATAATTATATTTTTTCATGAAGTAGTTAAATAAATAAGATAAAAAATCAAATACATAAAATGGTTTTTCTAATTTCATTTTATTTATTCCTCATAATTCATTGATTGTTACATTTAATAAGTGGAACCTAAATATATCCCAAGCCTCATGAAATAGATCACAATAATATTAAATAAATCTATTAATTTTACACCATATTTTAGTGCTCATTATTCTAGGAAATAAATTCATGAAAAAATCTTTATATAGTTGTTCCCATGTGTCAGATATTTCATCATTATTTTTTTGGAAAAAAAAATTCTAACATTACCTTTCAAATAGATGGGGGTAACCCTATATTTAAGTTCCTCCTAACTCAACCCTATCCGGGCTAATTTTTGAATGACTAAATATAACACCCCAATGATGTCAGATATTTCATTATCCAAGTGATTTTCAATTTAATATTCCAAACCAATGAAAACCCCGACCACTATGTGGATGAATTTTTTAAAATTTGAAAATTGAAAAGTAGTAGATGTTATCAAATATAGGAATTTGGAGCCTGTTATACCTCACAACAAAATAACCCAATATTGGGTTTGATATATTTCAAGTTGCACTATACCAATATTGTCCCAGGGAAATCCACATGATATCGGGGAAGACGATACTACCAAATATAGAAAAAATAATGATAATTGGGTTGTTTTTTATATTATAGTGTGATAAGACTTGTTTGGGTACAGGAATGTGGGATTATAAGGTTCATTGGATAACCAAGGAAAATTAGAGATATCGAAAAACCTAGATTTAGTTCGAGTCATGGGTGTGTTCCACCCTTGAATCGCTTAATACTTGGATTCAAGCCTTGGAATAGTTGGATCCTGGAATCTAGCCTATATTCAATCTTGGATTCGACAACGATGAGTGTTGGCAGCATGTCTCTTCAACGGAGAGCTTCAGATATCACGAACTAGTTCAAAATGGTTAGGGTTCTTAAAATAGATCGTGACACTTTTATCTGCACCTAAATAATCATTGATAAAGACACCTTTTATCATATCTTAGTTAATAAGCACTTATAAAATTAATATTTATGAATGTTTTTTTAGCACTGATAAAGATGGAGATTTATAAATGTAAATATTTTAGCACTAATAAATATTGATTTTATCATCAGTTTTTTAGCATTGATAAATCTCTATTTTTATGAGTGCAAAGAAATAATTGATAAGTACTTATAAAACTTTTTTAAAAGAAACCTTACTTTTAAAAAATATAATTATTATATATAATTATAATACTTATTTAAAAAATAATATTTTCCTTTTTATATAAATTTATATATATGTATATATAAACATAGTAAATATATTCATTATTTAAATAAATTTATTATAATTTTACAATTATTTATTTATAAATATATAAATACTTGTTAATCAAATATAATTTATTTATTTATAATTATCAATGTATAAAAATAGAAAATATTTATTGATAAATATTTTTATTTATAAATATTTTTAAAAAAATTTACTTTTAAAATTATTAATGAATATTTAATCTTTTGATCATGAATATTAAAAATGAGTAAATTGATTTATTAAAAATGAGTACAATATAAAAAATTTGGATAAATTTGATTAATATAAATCATTAAAAATAGATATATATTGAAATAAATATGAATACATATTGAAAATAGTAAAACATAGTAAATATATATATGTGAATATATAAATAAATCAAAATAAATTGATTAAATTCCAAAAAAATATATATTTGAATTTGTACATATGTATATAAAAATGCATTAATTATGTATATGTGAAGTTAATATAATAAATTTCATCTATGATATAAATTAAAAAATCAAACAACATTAAATTATGTCCATCGGTCGATATAATTATTTAGTTTTTTAATTCATATTAATTTTTAATTATAAACCCTTATTCACTAAATATATTAATAAGTAATGTAGATCATGACTAATATTTTGTATTATATAAATAATATTTATATATATTAATATATATCTACATATTTCATGTATAATATTTATTAACATTATCAATAATCATCTAATTAATAAAATGTGTAATATTTTTCCCAATTTACTTATTTTTATTTTGAATTTTTTAAATTTCTATTTTGAATTTATCTATATATTTAATAAATATTATTTTTTAGTGTTTATAATTTATATATAGTATAATCAATTTATTCATTTTTACCAATAATTCAATAATTACTTAAATTTGTAATATTTTCTTCATAAAGTCATTTTTTATTTAATTTTTTCAGTTTACTTATTTGTAACTTTATCAATGCTAAAAATATAGTGTGGATAATGGAAACATTATATCACTGCTAAAAATAAAGAACAGATAAAGGGTACCCTTTATTAGTGGTAAAAATAAAGTGTTGATAAAGGGTAACCTTTATCAGTACTAAGAGTAAAGCGATGAGAAAGGGTTAAATTTATTAGCATTTCTTTATCACTGATAAATATTCCATTTATTAGTGCTTTTTCTAGTGTTGATAAATTCTAGCACTGTGAAATGCCTATTTTGTAGTAGTGTGTATTACGGATTTCTAGTGGTGCATAGCATGCCTTTTTATGACCATGAGTAGGTCCATCCTCCTCAAATTTTGTTTCTATTATTTTATTCTACATTGGTTTTGGGTTCATGTGAATTTTTTTGGATTTTGTCAAGAAAAATTATCCTTTAAATCAGTGATATGTCACATGATATTTATGAATTCTAGGTGCCTCTACCTTTTGACATCTTTCCTCTCATACTTTAAGGATTTTTGGTTGGATTTTTAGGTGTCTGCCGATAAAAATTTGTGCGTCCCTGGGGAGCTTATTTAGCCACCACCACATGATCACTAGTTGTCCGGAGAGCCTTTGCAAAAGAAAGAAGACCTGTTAAAATGGGTTCTATGTAGTCCACAGTAATTAATGAATTGCATGTGGAGTCTTCACATGACCTTATTATGGTCACACAATTGTGAGTCCCCTAATGGCTCACCCAATCCACAGGTCTCGCCCATATTCTTCTTTCATTTCTTTTCCCAGGAAAATAATAACTATCTTCTAGTATTCATTCATTTGTGAATTGTTTGATTCTCATTATGAGTTCATCAATATATTTATATACACCCCATGGAAAAATATAGGTTCTTAACATGGAATGTATCTAAAACAAGGAAAATTGAGACAAAAATTATTTTACCCATTTGGTAAGTTTTGAACAACAAAACCCATGAAACAAATATAATAAAATGGATATTTAAATGCCCATAAATTTAAGTATAATAATAATATAATAAATTCATGGGAAATATAAACACCACACAAAAAAAATGATTTGTAAACATGACATGTATCTCACAGATATGAAAAGTTAGTTAAGAAAACCCTTTCCTTAAATATTGAATTTATTTTTACACGTCCAATACTCAATTATAATAAATATACATTTATTATACATCTACCAAACATTCATATTATTATATCTAATTCCACGTATGATTTTTTTGGACTTTATATATCCCGTTTATTAACAAATCCATGTTAATGTTATGATTTGGGTAATATCCACTTTCTTTTTCATAAATGATTTCTCTTGTTATTCTTGATCCTCTTACTTGGATCCGGATTTACTTATCTCTATAATTTAAAAAATGATAAAAATATCATATATATTCAATATATATATATAATAATCTATAAAGTATATAAATATAAAATGGAATGTTATACTCATAGAGATGATAGGTTGTATGTATGCTTTAATGTTCTTTCTATTTTATTGTCATTTTGAAATAAAAAATGTAACAACACAATGTTTTATCAATGGAAATTACCTCATTATAATTATTTCATATAATCACATGAAATCACAACTCAATTAACTACTAAGTACTATGTTACCTTTAAACAAAATATTGTCACTTCTGTGATTTGGATTTCAAAAATCTGACATACACGGTTGTGATCAATAAGATGTTTGGAGTTCGATGGAACAAACATAAAATTTTCTGAATAGTAACCTACCCTAATGAATTGTAAAATACCCTTATGAATAGTAATACGACCCTTACTAGTAGTAAATCATCCAAAATAATAGTAACCTCACCCTTGAATTTATAAATAAAATTTAGAGATCTTATAAATGATAATATGACCATAGTAAAAGTATTGATTTTTTTGTAATTCAAAAATAATTAATTACAATTAATTAATTGATTAATTTAAAAGAAAATTTATTTTCCTAAAATGTTTTCAAAAATTAAAATTTTTATTTCTTATAGTTTTAATATAATTTTATAACACCTTGTACATTTTTTGGAAAGCATTATAAAATCATTTATTGTTTTAAAATATATATTTTTAAGTAAATTATGATTTTAATTAAAAATTAAATTAATAATATTTAGATTACTATTTTTGAAAATTTTATTTCATTTTTGGATTCTACACATTTTATAATGGTTAGGGTGAATTTTTGGGATTTTTCTGAAATACATGAATTTTTTAGAATAGTCAAATACCATAATTTTTTATAAGTGCTAAAACTTAAATTTATGCATCATGCTTGAGTCATGGATGATGTAAGTGGTCATTGGTTTGAAATAACATTCACTTATTACTATTTTTTCATGGAATCATTACTATATCTTGTCTTATTTAAAAATAATAAACTAATGATTAAAATATTAAGAAAACCCTCTTCCCCTCCACTATAAAAACCACCCACACTCACCTCTTCTCTTCACTCCTCTCATGATTTTTTCCTAGTCTAAATTATTCTCAAATATCTCCCCAAAATCCTTCCCCACGTCCATCATCCCATGGTTTCTTTAAAAGAATAAATCCTCTCCCCTTAATAGGCTCTCAAAGAATATTATTTGAAGAGATAAATTCCTCTTTTCAATTATTTTACTTTCATTTCATGATCCTTTGTATTTTTTTTCTATCCTCACCTCTCATCATCCAAATGTTATGAAAAATCCCGTACCTTATATGCACTAGAATTTTTTTATTATAATGTAATAAGTTATTATTATCTCTACTTTACCCTTCTTTTATAGTAGTAGTAAAAACACCATCTCGGATGTGTTAATTTACCACATTCAAGGAAGATGGGTTTTCAATTTCCATTTCCATATTCAATTATGGTAATTGAAACATTATTTTTGTTGAACCAAAATATATATATTTATTATTCCTCATCTATGCTTCTACAATATTTCTTTACACATGTTTTTGATTTATAAATCAAAATGTGTTCGTTGTAATCAAAAACTCCCAATTAACCCAAAATGTTATCAATAAAGTTTTATATAATGATTCAAATTCACTCCAACTAATAAAATTAAATTTACATCCATGTAACATTATATATGTTCAATAATATAACTCCAATTCATGAAAACCATCCTTATTTTACATGATTATCCGTTCATGTATATAAGTAAACCGATCATGAAACAAAGGGACTTGAACAATGAAATTGAACCTCATAACCAATAAAAAGGTTATGAATGAACTCAAAAAGGATATAATAAATCTATTAAATTTAAAATTGGTTCTATAATTATTAATAAATTAACCTAATTTTATTATTCAGGTTATTAATATCAATTTTATAACACCATCGGACTTAAGGTAAGGGATTCTACCTGAACCTCCATTACTCCTTCGGGTTATTCTTATTCTCTTTTTACCCAAATTAAATCATATATTCAATTTATTTACATATTATAATTGCTTTTTAAATGTCCAAAATCATTTATCAAGATCCATTAATCATTATCTTTTGTGTAAATACATGATTTTATGTGATTCCCTCCTCGGTACTTCCCAATAAGCAAACATGTTTTAAAGGAACATCCTGAATTTTTTACTCAATTTAAAGTGCACTCTTCCATCTATTTTAATACAATTTTTTTTATAAAATCATAATTTATATTATGAAAACCATCTTTTTTAACTTAATTTTTTTCTATAAAATATTATACCTTTTTCTATTTTAAATGATCTTTAGTATTTTTCTTAAAACCGCACTAAAATGTTTTAATGCTAAATTTCTTAAATACTCTTTTTACATGTTATCACTTATTTTGAACATAATATACCCTGATATATTCCTATTTTAGCTTTTGAATTTCCATGTATGTTCTAATTCATTTCTTTCATGGACATTTTTATGATATGACCATTGATTATGCTTTATGACATGATTATGATACCCATTGCTTACCATGGGTGCCCTTATGTTTATGATTTATTATATATGATTCTATATATGGAAAGCATATTCATGAACATGGTAAGATGGGTGTGCCCAGATAGTGCTCCAATGTAGGGGGTAAAGTTGAGTCTCATTAGATGTTATGTGTAATGGTCTTGGTGGTTAGCCTTAGCTCATTCTACCATGTGCAATGGTATTGGTGATTTACATTGAATTATGTTCCTCTATGTGCACTGAGCCTTGAATAATGTTAATGTCATGTTTTATGTTGCTTTAACATTAAAATGAATCCATGTTTATCTGGTCCCATGTTAATATGTTACGATTCCATGTGTTCCATGCCTTTTATTTTCATTAGGTCATTAATTCTAACCCATGTGTTGAAGCTATATTCTTATTCTTATTACATCACTGGGATTTTTAGCGCGCCACTTTTTTCATACTATCCCTAGGTTATCCTATGCTTATGTATGAGCACAATGGAAGTTAGGATATCAATATGAATATTAAATATAGAAATGTTTTTTGTTTTAAATGTTATGTAATTAGTCTTCAAAGACACTCGAATTTTTGAACCTTGTCTTGTAACAATATGTTATATTATGATTAAAATCATGTAATGATGTGTGTAAAAGGATAAGAATGCAATAGTTGGTATTAGAGAATTTTCTAGTTGTTTTTGTAGATTAGTAATGGATAACTTTATTAATAAACTTAAATATGATACTAATTATAAGAAAACATCCCTAAATTATAGTATTTATAAAGTAATGGGTTTAACAATAAAATATATCCATGTATAGATACAAACAGGTAGAGGTGGATTTGTAATAGATGTATCTAAGGGTAAAACCCAAAAATACTACTTTGATCTAGACATGAACGGGAACTAGTCCATGACAATGGACCTTTCTTCACTCTTAGTTTAAAAATCCTGGGGGATATGATTTGTTAAAGTCAAGATATTAATACAAACCATTATTTTTGGAATAAAAAAAGATCCCATAATAATATAAGATGAGAAATAGATCAAGGATAACATAGATTTAAACCTAAGGAATCACAAGTTAGGATATACTTCTCCTTTACAATTTTATCCTTTTATGTCCAAGGTTTCCTTTTTATGCTTAGAAACAAAGTATTAAAGACCTATAATTGTACATTCTTTTTACTAGTTAATGGAAGGAAATAGAATAACATGTGACAATAGTCAATGTGATAGGGAATGTGAATAGTTTTCGAAGGATATGCCAAATATGACGAGATTAGGTACTCGAAACTTCATGATAGTACTTTATTAGCTGGATCAAGTTATGAATAATAAATTGAATCAAGTGGAATTCCCACCTCATATAAGGAATGAGAAAGTTTTCATTTTATACTTCATGTAGAAAAAGGCATCCAATTTTTAGTGGATCTTCTGATCCCCTCCTCACAGAATAGTGGATTATCTCCATTGAAAAGATATTCTCTGTCCTCCATCACTTAGAATAAGATAAAGCCATACTTGTGGTCTATCATTATGATAGGGAAACTGATTAATGGTGGAAACTAATCAATAATATGAATTCCCAAAAGGAAATTAATTCCACAGATTGGGTTGAATTCAAGAAAAAAAATTCCAAAAAATATTTTCCCTGAACCCACCATATCAAGATGAAAAGAGAGTTCCTAGGACTCAAGAAGAAGAAAGATGAGTCCATTGGTGAGTATGAAGGAAACTGCACAAGGCTTGCAAGAAAAGCCTCCATATTTTTCATAAACACTGAAATCAAAATGGATCATTTCATTAGTAGACTAAAACTAAGTCTACAAAAATTGTTTGTGATTCATGACATTTAATGTTATGAAGAGGTTGTTCATTGTGACCTCAAGGTTGAAATGAATATCGGAGACTCTCAGTGGTCTTGTGGGCCCGGTAACAAAAAATATAAAATGGATTCTAATACGTGTGGCTTGGTAAGTAAATCCCATGATGTAAATAATATTGAATATCCCATGTCTCAAAATTCTAGTAGGAATTATCCTGGGGACTATCTAAAGGGAACGATGAATTTCTTAAAAAGTGGTAAGATGGGACATTAAGCGAAAAACTACCAAAGGGATATGAATAATCCCACTAATTTGGAAAAAGAAATAATGTTTGATATCAACACTCAGCCTATAGTGCAGTGTTACCATAGCAAG
The DNA here is from genome assembly GCA_963277665.1 of Viscum album. Lineage (NCBI taxonomy): Eukaryota > Viridiplantae > Streptophyta > Magnoliopsida > Santalales > Viscaceae > Viscum > Viscum album. Next base: position 928,267,168 of record OY728150.1, on the reverse strand, counting down.
GGGCATGGGCATTATGCAAAAAATTTCCCTAAGTCAAGGGTTCTCGAAGGAAATCAACAACAACCTCTAAGGAAATAAGGAAGGGATTTTGTTGTCATTACTACTGAGGTGGATCAAGAAAACGATGTGGTGACTGGTACTCTAGTAATTCATTCAATAATATTGAACATAGTATTTGATTCTAGTTCTACACATTCTTTCATATCATGCAAGTTTTGTATAACTATTCAAACACTACCTCAAAATTTGAAGGATAAGTTGTCTATGAGAATAGAGAACGGGGAAATTAAAATGTCCAATGTTTAAAACTACTCCATGGTAAATGTTTATGTACTAAACCTCCTAAAAAATCTTTTCATACTTCCTTTAGTAGAGTTCGATGTTATCTAGGGAATGGATTGGCTATATTTATACAAATCCAACATCAACTTTTGGGAAAGGGAGATCACTCTTCACATCCTGAAATATCTTACAATTCTTTATAAGTATAAGGAAAAAAATTAATCACCTTTAGAATCATTGTCTCAAGTGTGGATATTACTGCCTTATGAGCAAGCATGTCTATCCCAAATGATTCAGGAAAATGATATTGTACTTCTTGATGATATGCCCATTGTGAAGGATTATGCTGATGTATTCCCTGAAGAATTTTCTGGTCTTCCTCCTGATCGAGAGGTTGAGTTCTCAATTTATCTTATTCTTAAATACCTAAATAGGTCAAATACACCATATAGAATGGTCACCATAGAGCTATATGATCTAAAGAAGTAGTTACAAGTGAATCTGGAGAAGGGTTTTATATGCCAGAGTGCTTCACCAAAGGGTGTGCCAGTCATTTTCATCAAGAATAAGGATGGTTCAATGTGCCTCTGCATTGATTACCATGATCTCAATAATATCATGATAAAGAACAAGTATCCCCTACCTTAGATAGATGAATTTTTTCGATCAGATTTGTGGGGCCAGTTATTTCTCTAAGTTGGACCTTCAGTCGAGATATCACCAATTAAAGGTGAGGAGGAAGATATTCCCCAGACTGCCATTAAAATGAGTTATGTGCACTATATGTTCATAGTTATGCCCTTAATAATCACTAATTCTCCAGAAATTTTCATTGATTTTTTGAATAGAGTCTTTATAGATTACCTTGAAAAATTCTTGGTAGTATGTATCGATGATATTCTGATATACTCCAAGAGCAAGGAGGAACATGAGAAGCATTTGAATACTATTATAACAAATTTTTGAAGGAAGAAACTGTATGAAAAGTATAATAAATGTGATTTTTGGATGGAGGAAGTACCATTAATATGGCATGTTATCACCGGTAATGGGATATCAATGGACCCTTCCCAGACAAAGGCAATTGAAGAGTGACCAAGGACAAAAACTGTAACAGAGATCCATAGTATTCTGGGTCTAGCCAGGTATTATCGACGATTTTTGAAGAACATCTCACAATTTTCAAACCCAATGACCAATCAGACATAGAAGCGAGTGAATTTACTCTAGAATCTGGAATGTGATGACGCCATTAAGGAGATGAAAAAGAGGCTTATCATTGTGCCTACACTCACACTCCTAATGAATGGATAACTCTTTGGGGTGTATAGTGGGATTTCAAAGATTGTCATAGGCTATCTGTTGATGTAAAATGATAAATTTATAGCCTACGCCTCAAGGCAACTGAAAACCCATAAGAAAAACAATCCTAAGTATGATCTGGAGTTGGCGGCTGTGATCTTTACATTAAAAATCTAGAGGCATTATCTCTATGGGGAGGAGTATGAGATATATACTGATCACAAGAGTCTCAAATATATATATTCCCAGAAAAATAGATTAATATGCACTAGTAAAGATGGTTACATCTCATTAGGGATTATGAGTGCCCAATACACTTCCATCCTAGTAAGAAAAATAATGTGGAGGATGCTCTAAGTAGAAAGGATCTTTCTTCTTTATCAATGATGGGAATTGAAAAGGATACAAACATCTTATATTCGTAGAGGATAGACATGGGAATCATTAAGTGAGGAACCTCATCAATATTTTCTCCAATTATTTCTCAACCTTCCCTCATGTAGAAAATAAATGATTCTCAAAGAAAAGATGTGTACATTCAAAAAAGGTTGGAAGCTATCAGAAATAGTAAATCCTCTGAGTTCAAGATTGATGAGAAAAGAGTTGTAAGATTTGGTTCATGATTATTTATACTATCCAATCCATGAATAAAGAATGATATTTTGAATGACTCACATAGATCAACCTTATCTATTCACTTAGGGAGTAAAAAAATGTATCAAGATATCTGAGAGAACTTTTGGTGGGACAATATAAAGAAGGATATTGTTGAGTATACATCACAGTTCCTAGAATGTAATCAAGTGAAGGGTGAAAGGAAAAATTCAAAGGTGATGATGAAACCACTATTCATATCGACATAGAAGTGGGAGAACATCACCATGGACTTTGTCACTTGACATCCAAGGACTTCCAGAGGAAAAAATGCTATATCGGTAATTGTGGATCATTTTATAAGGATAGATCACTTTATCACAATTTGATAGGACTTCTCATTGGATGGACTTTCACAGATATATATAAAAGAGGTAGTAAGGCTACATGGAGTATCATTATATATTATATCTGATAGAGATCCTAGATTCACCTCAATGTTTTGGAAAAGTCTCCAACATGCTCTGAGCACTGAACTGAACATTAGTATGGCATATAATCCTCAAATTGATGGAAAATATGAGCAAACTATTCAAACACTAGAAGACATTTTGAGAGTGGGTTCTATGGACTTCAAGGGAGTATGGGACCAATATCATCCACTTGTTAAAATATCCTAAAACAAAAGTTTCCACTCCAATATTTGAATGGAACCATATGAATCCCTTTATGGGAAAAGGTGGATAACACAGACGTGTTGGGATGAAGTCAGTGAGTGTAATCTGATAGGACCTAAAATGGAAGAAGAAATGGTGGAGAAGGTAAAAACCATTCAGTAGCACATTTAGGCAGCCCAAAGTCAAAAAAAAATATTTATATAGACAATTGTATACAATACCTTGAGTTCAAAGTTGGGGACATGATATTTCTCTACATATCTACATGGAAGAATGTCATGAGGTTTGGGAACAAAGTAAAGCTATGTCCTAGGTACATCGGCCCCTTTGATATTCTTGATTATGTCAGGGTTGTGGTCTATCGACTAGAACTTTCACCTACCAAGTCTAAAGTACATGATGTCTTCCATTAATCCCCTTTAAAGAAGTACATAGAAGATCCATCACATTTACTCTCTTCAGAGGTGGTACAATTGGAGAATGATCTTTCTTATAAGGATCATCTAGTGAAGATAGTGTATCATATTGATAAAGTACTATGAAAAAATAATACTCACATCGTTAAAGTACTATGGATGAACAATAAGTACAAAGAGGCAACATGGGAACTGGAGGGTGCAATGAAGGAAAAGTACTTGCACCTACTTATGTCATAGAATGTAAAACTAAATTTTGAGGGAAAAATTTCATAAGGGGGGAATAATGTAATAACCCAATATTTTATCAATGTAAATTCCCTTCTTATAATTTTGTCCTATAATCACATGAAATCACAACTCAATGAACTACTATCTACTAAGTGACCCTTAAACCAAAAATATTCATTTCTGTGATTTGAATTTCGAAAATCTGACATACACAGTTTGGATCAGTGTGATGGTTGGAGTCTGATGTAACAAAATTAATTTTTAGTGAATAGTAACATACCCTTATGAATAGTAACCTAACCTTATAAACAGTAATATGAACTTTATGAATAGTAAATCTTCCAAAATAATATTAACCTCACCCATGAATGTATACATAAATTTTATGCATCTTATAAGGGATGATATGACCATAGTAAAAGTATTTGTGTTTTTGTAAGTCATAAATAATTAATTAAAATTAATTAATTTAAAAAAAATGTATTTTCCTAAAAAAATAATAAATTAACAATTTTTTGTCTTCTGGTTTTAAGATAATTTTCTATGACATCTTGTATTTTTTTTAAATCATTATAAAATCATTTATAGTTTTAAAATCTATATTTTTCAAGTAAATTATGATTTTAATTAAAAATGAAATTAATCATTCAAATAAAATAATTTTTGAAAAACGGATTTCATATTTTCAATTAAATACACTTATTACTATTTTTTCATTTAATCATTACTATTTATTTTCTTATGGAAGAATAATTAACTAATCATTAAAATATTAAGAAAACTCTCCTCCCCTCCACTATTAAAAACACCCACACTCCCTTCTCCTCTTCACTACACTCAAGAATTTTGACTTGCCTAAATTTGGATAACATATCTCCCCATACTCCTCCCCCATGCACATCATCCCTTGGGATCTTCAACAGACCAAATCCTCTCCCCTTAAGAGGCTCTAAGGAATATTAATTTGATAGCTAAAATCCTCTTTTCAATTATTTTACTTTCCTTTCAAGTTCCTTTGTTTTATTTTCTATCCTTACTTATCCTCATCCAAATGTTATGAAAACTAGATTACCTTATTTTTACTTGAATAATTTTATGATAATGGAATAATTTATTATGATCTCCCTTTTACCCTTCATTTATACTAGTAGTAAAGACATCATCCGAGATGTGTTAATTTACCACATTCAAGGATGATGGGTTTTCAATTTCCATTACCATATTTAATTATGGTAATGAAACCACTATTATGGTTGAAAAATACTATAATATATTTATTTTGTATCATATATGGTTATGGAATCTTTTTTTACATGTGGTTTTGATTTATAAATCAAAATGTGTTTGTTGTGATAAAAACCTACCAATTAACCCAAAAGTTATCACAAAAGTTTAATATAATGATTCAAATTCTCTCCAAGTAAAAAAATTAAATATAAAACCATTTAAACTTCTATATGTTCAATAATATAACTCCAATTCTATAAAAATATCCTCATTTTACATGATTATCCATTCATGTATACATGTAAACTGATCATGAAACAAATGGACTCGAACAATGAAATTCAACCTCATAACCAATCTAAAAGGTTATGAATGAACTCAAAAAGGTTATAATAAATCAATTATATGTAAAATATGTTCTGGAAATATTAATTAATGAAGCTAATTTTATTATTCAGGTCACTAATATCAAGTGGAGAACACCACCGTACTTAAGGTAAGGGATTCTACCCGAACCAACATTACTCCTCAGGGTTATTCTTACTCTCTTTTTGCACAAATAGAATCCTATATTATGATTATGTACATATTTTAATAACTATTTATATGTTCAAAAACATGTATCAATATCTGTTAATCATTATATTTTGGGGATATACAATCTTTAATTGAATTCCCTCCTCAATATTTCCCAAAAAGAAAACTCGTTTTAGGGGAAATTCTCATATTTTTTACCCAATTTCAAGTTCACTCTACCATATATTTTAAGCCACAATTTTTTTTTATAAAATCATTATTTTTATTATGAAAACTATATTGTTTCGCTTATATTTTTATATAAAATATTATTCCCTTTTCTATTTTAAATTCTCTTTATTATTTTCCATAAAACCGTAGTAAAATGTTCTAATGCTAAAACTTTTTAAATACTCTTTTTATATGTTATCACTTCTGTTTGACATCACTTACCATGATATATACATATTTTTCCACATTAATGTCCATTTATGTTTTATGACTATCATTTATGGACACCTTTATGATACACCCATTCATTATGTTTTATGACATGATTATGATACCCATTTCTTCCCATGGGTACCCTTATGTTTATGATTGATTATGTATGATTCTATATATGGAAAGAATATCCATGAAAATTTTAAGATTGGTTCACCCAGATAGCTCTCTAATTCATTTGGTATTGTTTAGTCTCATGTGATGTTATGTGCAATGGTCTTGGTGGTTATATTTGTCTCATGATACCATGTGCAAAGGTCTTGGTGGTTAACTTTGACTTGTGCTCCTATATGTGCAATGAGCCTCAACTCATGATAAAGTCATGTTTTATAATGCAAAAAAACTACAATTAATCAATGTTTATATGATCCCGTGTTTATATGTTAGGATTCCATGTGATCCATTCCTTTTATTTTCATCCTATCATGCCTTCTAACACATGTTCTAAAGCTCTATTCTTATATTTATTCCCTTACTGAGATTTTAACTCACCCCTTTGTGCATGTTATCCCTAGGTTATCCTGTTCTGATGAATGAGAATAATGGAAGTTAGGATATTAATATGAATATTAAAAAAATAAATTTTTCATGTTTTCAGTTTTATGTACATGGTCTTTAATGACACTAGACTTTACGATCCTTGGCTTGTAATATGATGTTCTATTATGATTAAAATCATGTAATGATGTGTGTAAAAGGCTAGGGTCACCAAAAATAATGTAAATGAAATATATGTATGTGTATATTATAATTATAATTTCATATTCATATAAGTTCACTAAATCCATCATTAATACATTCCATGTATTGTGTGAATGAATCGCATCACTTTGAGGAGGCGGTAGTCCACCTGACCACAATGAGGTTATCATTTTTAAACAAAATGGAAAGAATGAATTTAAGTGTTGTATAAAAATTTAAAAATAATAAATAAATCATAAATATCATATATGTAAAACAAAAATATATTTTCCATCATAATTCACAATTATGAGAGGTGGTAAAGGAAAAAATAAACAACATCCTTTCATGACGATGTAGTTCATTATACATAAGAACAGTAAGTTCATTATCCAGTATATGGAAGTATGTATAATATTAGTTATAACCCTTATAAATATAACATATAAGTATATTTATGATACGGAGGTTATTATATAATCATATAATAAGAAGCCTTTATAGGGTGTATAATGAAAATAAAACAAAAGATCTTGAGGAAGGATGTTACCTCTTCTTTGGGAAACTCTTTTTTGTTGAACCAAAAGGATTACTTGGTTGGATTTAGGTCCAATGGGTGGCATAAAGTATGAATTGTGTTATTTTGTGAGATAGTTTTAGAATATTTTTAGTGATCAAAATGGTTGAGATTTATCAATAAGTGGCAGGGGTGACTTCCTTTTTTAGTGGGGGAGAAGTGGAATTTTTTTAAAGTTTTTAAAAGGAAATTAAACAAATGTTTTTCCCATTTCAGGTGGCTCCAATAATGGTCCAAATTATATAAAAGGTTTTATAGGGTGTAAATATGTCCATATAATGGATTTTGGATAAGTTTACAGGTCATGTTTCCTCTATATTTTATGGTTTAGTCATTTATTAATCTAATTATTCTCTAAATCATTGTAATTAAATTTAATCACCTTCACTAAAGTTCATGGTCAAAAAATAATTTTACATTATTATATATTATAAATTATTATTATTAAAAATACTGAATCTAATTTTACAAATTCAAATAATATAATTCATATAAGTTAATGTAAATTAAATATCGTAGACAGGATGACAAGTTGGGGTTTTAATGTAAAAATGTTCAAAAGTTTGAAATGATTATATATCCAATTTCAAGGTAAACTTTATTAAAATGATCTCAATTGGATTAATTTCTTTGAAATTTATCTAATAAAACTTTAAAACCAAATAAAAATATAATTTATCTAAATAAATAAATTAATTGAAAATGCAGTTTTAAATTAATATTTAATGTTTCTCACTATTCATCAAAAAATGAAACTTATCATAAAAATAATAATAATTTACCCAACGTAAATTTTGATATTACACCTCCAAAAATTATTATATTTTATAAAATAAAAATTGTAAATTTTTAAAAAATAATTTTTAAAATGGGATCTCCATTAAAAGGTTATAAATTATCTTTTAAAAAATTACATTGTTTTTTTCCATAAAATTGGATTTATTCTTATTATAAGGACCTGGCCTTAAAACATTAAATAATCTTGAATTAAAAAAATAATTCACATTGAGGATAATTTCAAGTTTAGTGTTTTAGAGAATTAGCCCATAACTATTACATTACATCTCAAAAATTACAAAGTAGACACTTATTCAGAGTTTCCATTTTTTTCATAAAATAAAAACTCTAAAAAAAGAGCCATGTCTAGTTACATATTTTAGGCACCATGACTTTTCTTTGATCCCATACTTGACCCTATTCATCTTTAAGTCCTGTGAAAAAAATTTCAAAACTTCAGATGACTATAAAAAGCTCAGTAAGGGTTATAAAATAAGGAAAGGAAACCTTGACCCATTGATAAATACTAATTAATGATACTATACTTTTCAATCATAACATACATCCTGAAATCCTATTATTTTTGAGTAACACAAAGAAATAATAAATCATAAAGGTAGCTTATGGAATACATAAAATACTTATGTTGTATCTTTCACAGCTACGTATGGAGTTATATTTATAATAACCATCACTGTATATTATCTAAATCTCTTAGTATAGACATTAAAGTTTACCCCCATCATGTTACCCAACGCATTGGACACCTATCTCAGGCTCACCCGCCCAAGATTTTTCACAGAACCACCCATATATGTAAAAAATGGCCAATAAAAATAAAATAATCATAACACATAACAAAATCATAAAGTAATGATAACATTTCTACATTCCATTCATAATATATCAATTCAAGATATTGAAATAAACAATTCTTTATCAAACCATTTTCAAAACCATTTAAAATATTTAGTAAATGGAATTTTGGAATCAAAGTTTCCCATTACACATTTAACTTTTAAATTAATCATCATTTGAAAACATTAATTTCCATATAAATAAATCATAAAACCCATTTTGAAAACATGTAAATTAATGAGATATATTTAGAACAATAAATATTTAAAACAAAATTTTATTTAAAGAGTTCCTAACTAAATGAGAGACGCTTGAATACAAATAATTTAGGAATAACATTTAATAAAAAGGTTATAATATCATGAGAATAAAATTATTCATGATATAATATGATAAATGACAGTATATACACCATATAAGTGTGAATTGGCACATAACAACAATGATGTCTCAATGTAATGTAAATTGAGATGAAATGCCTTATAAAGACGGTATCCTTAGATTAAGGATAAATCAATTACATAATTATGTGTGATAAATATAAATACACTCAATATGATTGGATATTTAGTGTAAAACTATAAGAGTTCATTCGAACATATTCATAGAAAGGCATAATCAACAAGTAGAAGTTTAACCCAAAGAATTGAAATTGGGTTAAGAATTTCCCTTACAGAAATTCGACAGCCTAACAACATCACTTTAAAATTCATAATATTATTTGATGAGAGAGAAAATGGTATATCATAACATGGACAAAACATTTACAACAATAAGGATATATAAGAACATATCCCAACATAAGAAGATGTAAATTAAAAGACATAACAAAAAGAAGTCTTTTTTAAAAGAGAAGGGTGAAAGGTTCCCTTACAGATTTGGTAACATAGGAAACATACACCACATGAAAGAAGGATCACACAATTGAGATTTAAATACCCATAAATTAAATTATATTACAAAAATAATACAATCATGTACAGTACATACACAACACAAAAGTAAATAGTGGAAAATATAGAATGAATCGCATGGGAATATAAAGTGAGATGAAAACCCCTTACCACGTTTTAATCAATCGAGTCGTATAAGAAAAAGTTAATAAACACAAAATGAATCAAATAATACAATTAATATAAAGATAATCATGATAGTATAAATCAAATGTAAGTACACAATATACCACATGCACTAAATAAGTGGCGAATAATGGAAATGTCATAGAATTAAAAGTGAGATAAGAAACCCATTACCTCGTGTCCGACTTGACTTTTTTGGTCCTTTCTCTTCTTCAATAATAAACATAAGTTAATTTATACTTGATTCAGAAATTTTTTCTAGTTTATTATTCCATTTATATCACTTATTACCATGTTATAAACATTATTTAATCATTTAAGTGAATAATGGTCATTTTGTCAATATTTGGTACTTGAGTCAAAAATGAACAACTTATAATTACAAGTTGTCAATGTGGTCAAGAGTAAATTATCTAAAAAATGATATTAATGATTTAGATATAATGTATATCATATATATCTATTATATATATATATATTTATTTATAATATTACATAACATTTAGAGGTAAGAAATGAAATGCACCGTTCATGGAGATGGTAAGTTGTACGTACGCATGAACGCTACTTTCATTTCTATTTCGTATATAATGGAATGAACAAATAATGATAAATAGGTATATTATAATTTAATTATAATATAATATATAATTTCATTAACGAAATCTTTTATATGTCCCATGTGTGGCATGAACTAGTCATATCACTTTGAGGGGGCGGTAGTCCGCACTTCCTCAAATGAAATTATCGTGTTTACCCATAATGGAAACCATAAAGGTATGATATTAATGAAAAAAATACAGAATAATAAATAAAAAATAAACATAATATATATATAATATATAAATAAAGTGCCACTATAATGGACACTATGAGAGGCGGTATGATATATTTGAACAATCATCATTTCATGAGGCAATAGTTTGCCTTCCACAGAAATAGTATTTTCTTTACCCATTAGATAGAGGTGTGTGTGAGTGTAGTTCGAATCCTTATCATAAAAACAATCTAGTATATCGTGGATACTGGTTTTGTTATAAAATAAAGGAATAAAAAGTGTTTAGGGGGTTGTATATGTAAAATAAAACAAAAGGACTTAAGAGAAGATGTTACCTTTAAATTTGGTATCTCCCTATGGTTTGAACCAAAAGGTCTACTTTAAGTGCCTTTTTCCAAAGTTAAGTCTTCTAGGATGAAGATAGGGATCTTGAAAGACTATTTGGGAAGGTTTTGGATGAGCCAAGGGGCTTGAGAGGTGTGAGGAATTGGTTAGAAGTGAGGGCATTTTATAAGGGGGAGGGGCTCTTTAAAAATGTGTGAAAATATTATTTTATTATATAATGATTTTCAGTTTATAAAGGTCCAAAACAAATTAATGTCAAAGATAAGATGACTCAAGGTCGAAATAAAATCATTAAATAATAATTGGACAGGTTTTGGATATTTTTTTAATCTTTATAATATTATTTTTTTAAATAATTTATTAATGGGGTAAATGCTGCATCATTATTGTGTCATAAATAATTTTACTTATTTGATGTCTAAAAATTATAAAAAATTACCATGATGTAGGTAATATTTTTAGATTTAAAAATAATATTTTTATTCAAAGATATAACTTATATAACCCCATGTAAAAATTAATTTACTAAAAGATATTTTTTAATGTCATTTTTTGTCTTTACTTTAAGTTAATTAAAATAAAGTGTCATTAACACTCTTAAGTGGCTCAATGGGGTCCCAAAATCATCCCATGGATGACCATGGTCATCCATGACTCATAAAATAATGTTTGGACAAGTGTTAAGGTAATTTGGTATTATTATAAAATTATTTTTACCATGAATTACCCTATTTACCTTTAACTGCAGTAAATAAAAGTCAAAAGTTACGATTCACAAAAAAATTATTTTCATCTTATTGAACCAAATTTTACATACTAACAATAACCATATATGTTGGATTTTTGAAATTCAATTCAAATAAGCGGTACATTTTTATTTAAATGAAAAAGTCATATTTTTAACTACTACTTAGTGGTTTCACTATTCATCAAAAATTGATGTTTTTTAGAAAAATACCAAAAATTCATACTAAGCTATATTTGATATTCAGAATTAAAAAATTATTTCTATTTTACCAAATTAAAAACATAGAATTTAGATTAATTAATTGAAAATTAATTCTTGTTTTCAAAACAAAAATCGTGTTTTTATGAAATATTAACTATCAAAAGATTGACACTTGTTTCTGTAAAATTTCAATGTGAAATTAATTCCAATGACCAAAATTGGATTAAATGGTAAAAATATAATCTAATTAAACGTTAAAACAAATTAAAAAGATAATCTAGACATATAAATAAATTAGATTAAAAGGAAAATTTGAATTAAAATATAGTATTTTTCACTATTCATTAAAATTTGAATTTTATCAGAAAAATACAAAAAAATTACCCAAAGTAAATTTTGACATCCAAATTCTAAATAATAATTTTATCATGTCAAATAGAACATTTAAAAGTGACCAAAACTAGATTTAAAGAGGGTTCTCCGTCAAAAGAATGTAAATCGACTTTTTAAAGTAAATTATGCTTAAATTTAGATTCATTCACATTTTAAGATTATAAATTTTATTGTATAAGTGTAAAAACATTTAACAAACATGTATAATCATATTGTTGTTATTTATCTTCATTATGACCAATACAACGTCTAGGTGTTAACTACCATTTAAAGTAATTTTATATTATTATTATTCAGTATAACTCAACGTTGTGTGCAATGTAAGATTTTAATGAAAACCATTGTTGTGTATCGGGTACGCCATCAAAAATAGAATCCACTTTAAAGTAAAATTAATAATTAAATTACAAATATTAATAAATATAAAAATTTCATATTCATTATTTACCTAAGATGATACACTTATCTTATACTTATCAAATATTTTGGATGAGTATATAAAATATTGATTGAATATATAATATAAAATTGTATTTAAAACATTAATCAAAATTTATTTTTTAAATTTATTGAGATAAAATTGTGTTTGTACGTAGAAAAATAATTTTCATTTAAAATGAATTTCTTCATTCTCAAATATTTCTTACTTTAATTTCTACCCAATTTAAAACCAAATAATTTATTTTATATACATTTGTTGATCATATTTTCACAATACTGTTAATCTTATTTGTAACTTCCATTCCAATGAATAGGTGATAAATATACAAATATTTTAATAATATTATTAGTAGTATATTCTAGTTCTGTAAAACTTGGGCTTTCATGTGATGTTAGTCATCGAATTGAATAAATATTATGTGCAATACAAGACAAACATGGTGGTTTGTGTACTACAATCTAATTTAGGGGTTTTCTATAGTGCAATATTGAATTTTTGTTGTGTATAACACAAGGTACAAATAGTTATTTTTTAAAAATAGCTATATTCCTTGTTGTGTGAAATGAAAAATATCAAAAAGATAAAATTAATTCAAAAAATATATTTTACAAAATCTAGAGGTGTTACATTGATATTATTAGACTATAAATATTATACTTATTACAAATGTGTATGTAAGTTTTTTAAAATTCAATTCAGAAAAGTGGAAAAATTGATTTTAATGCGAATCTTGTATATGTGGAAAGAAAGTGGGTTATTAACGTAAGAATGCTCAAAATTTCAGTATAGTGACCCTCAATTTTCAACCATTGACATTACATTAAATTTACAAAATACTTAAACATTATACAAACAGACACCCAAACACCATGATTGGTATAATGACTTTGGAAATGTATAAAAATAAACACAGGTACATATGAGAGCCACATCATCTCCCACTAGGTTCTTCTTGACCAGAACCCTTCTTATACATATCATACATAGTACATATTTTCATAACCTAGTGAAAAGGAAATATAAAAGGTGTGAGATCAAATGCTCGGTAAAGCTAAACAAATAAGACATGTAAGAATAAATATGAATATAAGAGTATGACAATCTGATACTGAAAATTGAATACCATACCCTTCATATCAAAGAGCATAAACAAAATCAGGGTATAAAGATTAGTTATTCATAAGATATGAATCATATGAAATAAATACAATAATCCATGAAATCATAAAAAACGAATAAGATATAATGTTCTCGAAAACACATAAGAATATAATTATTTCCATAGTAGCGAAGGCATTTCTTCCAAGACTATCTAAGTAGTATAGGTTCACTCCTCATACTGTCATAATTGTTACGGTTCACTCCCATGGATATCATAGTAGCATGAGTTCACTCCTCATACTGTCTTAGTAGTCATGGTTCATTCCCATGTCCATAATAGTATTCAAGGTTCAATACCAAGACCATATTAGTTTATTTCATGAGATATAAAACTTTACCCAATGAATTGGAGTGAGATACAGGTCCCACCCTTCACATAATGAAATCACACATACATGTTCCACAAGATTATAAATAAACATTTCACAACCCATGAAATTAAATGGGTATAATAAACATGTAAACATATCACAACCTATGGAAAATTTATAGGTTTTATTATTATTTCTTCAAATAATAACCCACTAAAGATTAACACATTTCAAATACATATTACCCATGAAGGATAAATGGGTGTCATAAAGACCATGGAATTAAGAATAAACCATTCTAAGAAAGGATATGAATAGAACCTTTATATAGGAATGATTAACAATAATAAATGTCATAGTAGATAGAAAATAATTTTGAAATATCATTTCAAATAAATTTTCTTGAGGAAAATATCCTTTCTTGTCTGAAAGAATTAATTTTAATACATAAACCCATTTAAAAATATTTTTCTTAGAAAATATCTTGAAAACTTATAAATAAGAAAGGAAATAATATTTACAACCCTGTTACTTGTAAAATTATAAAATTATCTTCAATTCAATAAAAAAAATTCTTCAAAAACACTTTGAAAACTTATAAAAATATATTGAAAACATTTTTAAAATCATTGTACTTGAAAAACTATAAAAGAATATTAAAAAAAAATTGAATAAAATTTTTCTTAAAAAATTATAAAATATTCATGAAAACATTTTGAAAACAATTTTATTTGAAAATCACTTTTAAAAACATTTCCTTAAAGATTAACCTTTTATAAATGAAAATGGATTTTCGAAGAAATGATGCCAGGTAAATTCATACATGTCGTATGAGGTCAATACAACATTACTTTTTTAGGGTAAAAAGGTTATAAAATTGCATTGTTTGGAAAGAGACAAGAATATTCCCTTTAATATAATGGTAACATACAAAAATGTTAAAGGTTTATTTTAAATCTAATAGGATAATGGTATAATATTCTTGGAATCCCCTTTTAGAAAACATAGATTTCTGATCGAAGAAATGCTAATGTCAGACCTTCCTAAAAACACTTTATTAACTATATTATGTACCGAAGAGTATAATATGGTAAAAATAAATGATTATATAATGAAATAATATATTATAATGAAACTCATGAATATTCTTGAGATATGGATCATAATATTTCATGAAACGAAGCATAAACATAAACGTTCTCAAAAAGCAATGAGATTGTCTCAAAAAACATTTATAACATGGTATCTTGGGTTCATAATCACCATGTAAGGAAAGTAAATTAAATGAATCATATAATATAATTAAATGATTCATATTCATGATATTTCATGAAAAATATAAATATATTCACCTCTAAAAAGATTTTAGGTGCATAATAAACCATGAGTCTCAAAGAAGGAAAATTGAGACAAAACATTTTACAGATTTGGTAACTTTTGAAAGTTAATCCTCGTTAAATAAGGATCACATAATTTATATGTGAATAACCCTAAATTAAATTATAGTATAAATATAATAATATCATAGTAATTACATAAACCACACAAAAGGAAAGAGTGGTGAACAAAACATGTATCTCAAGAAAATTAATAGTGAGATGAAATCCCTTTACCTTGTCTCTTGACTCTCTTCGTACTCATAAAATATTCATATATAATAAAAATAAGTTTATTATAAATATAATAAAATGATATTATTATATTTTTAACCATATATATTTTTATTATTACTGTATATTAACTTCTTGTTAACAATCCTATATTAAGGTTTCACTTCAGGTGAAATTCAATTTGTTTTTCTCATGGGTCTTAATTTGTTATATCATTGGTCCGTATACTTATATAATTATTAAATAATATATATCATGATATAAATATCAAGTATATTTATATTATAATAATCTATATCATAATGAATTATGAAATGAAATACACCATTGATAGAGACGGTAAGTCGTACATACGCATGAATGTTGTTTCTGTTTTTATTATTATATCGAACGAAAGTATGTAAATGACATATATATAAATATATAATTATAACAGTAGCATTAATATGTTATATATATCCTATAGTTTAACTAAACCCATCCTCTATACATTCCATGTGGTTTTTGAACAAATCACATCGCATTGAGGGGGCGGTAGTCCACATATCCTCAAACGAGATTATCGTATTAATACCAAATGGGAATTAAAAAGGTATTTGTTGTAAAAATGAATAAATAAGATTAAATACATAATATATATTAGATATAACATATATAAATAGAGTTTACATCATAATTTCCACCATTATTGGTGTTAAAGAATAAATGAACAATCATCATTTTGTTAGGTAGTAGTTCACCATACATAGAATCAGTATGTTCGATATCCATTCGATGGAGGTGTGTGTAAGTTTATGTCAAAACCTTAGCATAAAAAATACTACTATACATAGGATAATGCATTATTCACATAATAATTGAATAAATAGATTGAATGGGTTGAATAAGGAAAATAAATTAAATGATCTTGAGAGAAGATATTACATCTATATCGGGTAACTCCTTTTGGTTTGTTCCAAAAGTAATCCTTTAGAGGATTTCAACCCAATTGGAGATTTCATGGTCTAAGGGGGAATTTTTTTGAAGTTTCTTAGTTAGTTATTTTCCTAAATTAATATTTTTTTAGAGGTGTGAGGAATAGGTAGAGGTGGTTGAATTTTATTAGGAAGGAAAGGGACTCACTTTGAATTTTTAGAACAAAGATAGGTGTGCACATGTTCATACCTAAAAACGTCATACCAAACCAAACAAAAACTCAATATTTAACGGTTTAATTCTAAAATATGGACATAAAATTGGTGTTAGAAAATTGTCTTGGTCATTTGGCCACTTAATGTTAAGGTATATTCCCTAATTAAGCTTAATTTGGTCTTTAACACTGTGATTAATTTTAATCAATTTTACTAATCATTTAGGCCCCAAATTAATATGGTCATTTTATACTATAAATATTAAACTGAATAAAATAATTTTTTTATTATTTTTAAAATATTAAATTCACATAAGTGTAAAAATTAATATTATTTCTAATCATGTAGACTAGATGAAATAACGGGTTTTTAAAGTAGGAAAAAATTCAAGAGTTGGTTAAGATTTTATATTCAGTTTCAAAGATAAATTGATTATAATGAGTTAAATTGTATTAATAGATGTATTATTTATATAATTTTACATTAAAACATATTTTTAATATCATTTATAATTAATAATTAATTCAAAAAAATGAATCTTTTAACTAAAAAGCAATATATTTCACTATTCATAAAAAATTGACGTTTCTTAGAAACATCCCAAAAATTCACCCTAGGTGAATTTAGAAATTATGAATTAAAAAATGAAGTTTATTTTATCATTTTATATTTATAAATGTGTCTAAAATTAATTTTACTATTAAAATCAGTCTATTCAATAAAGCGGTATTTTTAACACAAAAAGGACTTTACCATAAATCTTATTTTTCATTATCAATGTGTTTTATTTATATAAAAAAATATTTTAAAAGTATTAATTAATATTCCTTTAAAAAAATTAACATTTATACAATAATTATCTCCTTTAATTAATTTTATATGTGTGTGTGTGTGTGTCATAGAAACTCAGTGTTGTGTGCATCGCAAGCCAAGTTGGTGTTGTGTGTAGGGAAAGACAAGTCAGTATTACATGTGAAAGTAGTATTTTAATTAGTGAAAAGAAATTTTTAGTATTGTGTGAAATTAATAATATCAAAATAATATATTAATTCTAAAAAATCCCCAAAATATCTAGGTGTTACATTTCACCCCCCTTAAAAAAAATTCTCCCTCGAAATTTGTTTAGGTTATTAAAGTATTAATACTTCAATTATTCATTCATAGAAACCCACATCATAAAATTAGATACTATAAATTCCCATTAAAAGTGAAATTCGGAACCATAACGCTTACCCAAAGTAACATATAAATGGTTTTCCACATAAAAGAATATATGTTGGGAGTGAAGATTTGACATATAGGAAAAGTGTAAATATTTATAGGGAGTGATTGAGGTCTTAAATCAAAAACAAGTGAATGGTCAAAGAAAAGATGAGGGCTTCAAAGTAATAAATATATTATGATTCCATAATCCATTGGTTCAACAAAATTTAAGGTATTGTGACAAATTTTTTTATCACTTTCAGATCTTTGATTAATTTTTGATAAACTTCTATAAACATAATTTCATTTTGGGTTTTTCTTTGAAAAATTTCTAATACATATATTACCTCATATAATGAATGTCTAGAATTAAATTTTATGCATAAATAACTAAAAGAAATCTGTTATCGGATCATAAGGCCCATAAAATAATGAAATGTTTATCTATTTGTCTATTGAATAAAAATGCATTAATCTATTAATATAAAAAGTATCACTACTGGTTCATCCTAAATATTTATTTATTAAAAATAAATATTCATTAACTTGGACACTGCGTAGGCCTGTGGTAGGTGTAAAACCCTTATCATCTTTGGGTCATGGGTTCAAGACCCACAACCTTTCGGGACATGATGGGTTGTCACTTGACACAAATGATGTCCTTTTTTAAAACCGTGATAATATAGTATATAAGAGGGACATACATGAAATAAGGTTAATCAATTATTAGCCTATAATCCATGGTTTCAACACAAACTTATTGCACAAATACTTCATCCAAAGTTTAACATAAAATTTTTATGAATGGTTATCTTTATAACCCTTCTCAATGATGAAAAATCAAAAGCTTTATAAAGAGAGTCATGAAATATATTAACAATGATTACCCTATATATTACATAGTATCCCTTGGTTATAATAGTCCAACCATGTGAATACCCTCATCATATACTCTCTTGAAACATGGTAGCATCGTAAATTACCATAAATCCTTTCGGATAACTTTCTTGTTTTCTCATTCCAAAGTATATTGGATTTAATCCTTATATCCAAAAATGTTGTAAACTTTATTAGTGGTAGCATAAAACACCTATCAACAAGTCCTTACATTGTTATAGGTTAATTAATAATGTCCAATTTACTTATTCATATCCCATGTATCTTTATCCATACAACATTATCTTATCATACAGAACATATTAAGGGTTACCTTACCTTAGTAAAAATATCACCTTGTCATTAAATTACTTCACCAGTCAAACATAATGCTTTAAATACTAAACAAAAAAACATAAGTATAACAATACTTTTATATTTAATCATTCATAGATTTTAAATAAAAATACATAAACACTTCTATTACTTCATCCTTAATCCATTAAAAATAATACCTCTTTCATTTGAAACTTTATATATAGTCTCATCTTCATCAAAAATGTAACCATTACTTTTACCACCTTGATGATTCACTTTAGAAACATTCCTCTTGGGAAATTGGTTTGCAAAATTTCCATTTTATCCACACTTAAAGCACTTAACCTTCGATGACGACTTAGAAAGGCCAAAATTACTATCCAATTCATTAACCAAACTTTCCAATTTTTCCTTCGAGTCACTTGCCTTGTGCCCTTATTTTCTATAGTCAAAACACCTTCTTGTTCCTCAAATAAATTTAATTAGGTGATTCTTTCCACATTCTTGACATAATAGAAACCTAACATTCTTTCCTCCATGGTCTTCATTACCCGAAATCTCAACTAACTCTTTCGTTCTCATCCTTGGTGAGTCCAAGAGTTGGTTAAGGTAAACATTTTTAGTCATGTTTCATAAAAATTGATTAGCCATGATCATGACATATTTCACTCCAGTGATCATCCCACCTGACTTCTCATCATAAAATCTTCCATCACATTCAACATTAATCTATTTCCTTCCGGTTCCTTCCATTTACTAAAACTAAAATAAAAGTTTGAACATTACTTATCATAGCAGTAAAACACATATTCATGAAAAGAATTACCTATAGGATGTCTGAATCATAAAACCTTCCATAATCTATGACACCTTAGGTTTATCCATGGTTATTCATAGATAATATATATCTAACTCATTAATGATGTTTTTGGAAGAGTTTTTGAACTCCCAAAGCATATCCCCAGGGAGTTTCAAACTAGGTGTGAAGAAAGGCCCATTTTCATGTACCAGATTACCCCGAGTTAAGCCCGGAACATCATGTCAAATTTTTTACCCCTAGGTACATAAGTTTCAGATCCACATCATCTTTTTTTATCTAAACCGGGATGTTTTTATAGGAAACCACTCACTCTATCCTTCACCAAAATTCCAAGACATTTTCATAAATTTTAACTCATCCTTATACTTATCCTTAGATACATCTCAATACATATCCTTAGAAATATACCTAGGGGTCCCACTAATGTTTTCTCATCCTTGTTTCGAGAGGATAACTATAACTTTGATATGATACCAAATATAGAGAGACACTCTTCTCAACCATTGATATTACATTACTTTTTGGGAATATGTAAACATTATGCAAAGAGAAGCCCAAAGACAGTGACTGGTATAGTTTTTTTGGAAATGTGGAAACATAAACACTGGTACATATGAGAGCTAAATCATCTCCCACTAGGTTCATCTTGGTTATCACCATTCTTGGACATATCATACATATTACATATCATTATAACCTGGGGTAAAGGAAACGTAAAATGGGTGGGCTCAAATTCTCAGTAAGGGTAAACAGTGAAGACATATAAGTATAAACATGATGATGAGTGTAAGACAATGTGATCCTAAAAATAGAAGACCATACCCAACATATCAAAGATCATAACCAAAATCAGGGCATAAATATTGGTCGTTTGTAAGGAATGACTTTTAAGAAATAAAGAGCCTATTCCATGAAATCATAACATAAGATTAAGACATAGAATTTTGGAAAAAATAATCATATAATGATTTCCATATTATCCAATTCATCTCTACCAAGACCATCTTTGTAGTATGGTTTTACTCCCCATGCCATTATAGTAGTCAAGGTTTACTCCCATGTCCATTATTGTATCATTATCTCACTCATCATACCATCTTAATAGTCATGGTACAATCCCATGACCGTCATATTTTTCAAGGTTCACTCACAATACTATCTTAGTTTATCTCATTAGATATAAAATATTACCCAATTCATTTGAGGAAGATATATGTCCCACTTTTCGAGTTAAAAAATCATACATACATCTTTCAAAGGATCATAAATAAATATATCATAATCCATGAAATTAAATGGGTACCACAAATATATAATCATATCACAACCTATAGAAAAATTTCAAGTTTCATAATTATTTCTTCAAAATCAGAACCCATGAAAGAGTAATGGGTTTCATATACATATTACCCATGAAGGAGAAATGGGTTACATAAATACCATGACATTAAGCATAACTCATTCATAGAAAATATATTAATGGAAACTTTATATTGTAATTATTAAAATCAATATATTTCATATTATATGGAAAATAAGTTTTAAATTTTTTCCAAAAAAACCTATTCTTGAGGAAAATATCCTTTCTTTTTTGAAAAATAAATTTTAATACATAAAACAATTTAAAAATATTTTTCTTCTAAAATAAAATGAAAATTTTTAAAGATGGTATGAAATATTTTTGAAAATAATTTTCCATGAAAAAATATAAAATAAGATTCAAAACATCTTAAAATAATTTTTTTCAAAAATACATAGAATACTAATAAAATGAAATTGAATACTTTTTTAAACCCATAGTACTTGAAAACATATAATTGAATCTTGGAAAAATTATGAAAAACATTTTTCTTGAAAACTTATAAAATAATATTCAAAAAAATTTGCAAACCATTTTATTTTAAAAATTCTTTTAAAAAATTTCATTAAAGGTTATCCTTTTAAAAATGAAAAGGGAGATTCAAAGAAATGACGAAGGGTAAATCTATACATGTCGTATGAGGTTAAAAGAATGTTCCTTTTTCACAGTAAAAAGGTTAGAAAAGTTCCTTGTTCGGAGAGTGACAATAATAATCCCTTGAATAGATTAGTAAAATACAAAATGGAAAAAATTCTCTTAAATTTTATATGATAATTGTATAATATTTTGGAATCTTTATTTAGAAAACATAGATTTCTGATCGAAGAAAGGGTAACGTTGGGCCCTCCTAAAAAACATTCTTAACTATGTTATATACTAAAGATTAAAATACGGTTCCAATACATTATTATACAATTAAATAATAGAGAGAAAATAAAATCCTGAATATTCATGAGTGACTGATTATAATATTTAATCAAATGAAGCATAAACATAAACAATATTGAAAATCAATGAGATTTTCTCATTAAACCTTTATAACATGGTATCTTGGGTTTATACTCTTGATATAAAGAAATAAAATTAGATGAATAATAGAATAATCTTGAAAATATTTAGATTAATGATATTTCATGAAAAATGGAAATATAGGAACCTCGAAAAAGAGTGTCGGTTCATAAAAAAACATGAGTCTCAAAGAAGGAAAATAGAGACAAAACATTTTACAGATTTGGTAACATTTAAAAGATTAATCCCATGAAATAAGGATAATAAAATTGACATGTGATTACCCTTAAATTAAAATATAGGATATATATAATGAAATCATGGTCAGTACATAGACCACAAAAAATTAAATAGTGGTGGGCATAACACCTATCTCATGGAAATTAAAAGTGAGATGAAATCCCCTTACCTTGTGTCATGAATCTATTCGTACTCATACAAGATTATTGTATAATATGTATGAGTTTATTATACATATTTTAAATAATTATATTCTTTTATATATAACCATATATTTTTTGATTATGGCCTTATATTACCTGGTTGTTAACAATCCTATGTTAAGGTTTCTCTTTTGGTAATATTCTCTTTGTTTTTCTCATGTGTCTTAATTTTATATATCGCTGGTCCTTATACATATATCATTATTCCAGAATGTAGATCATGGTATAAATATAATTTATAGATATTATATGTATATTATATTAATCTTTAGGATAATTAATTACTAAATGAAATACACTATTCGTAGAGATGGTAAGTCATATGTACGCATGAACGTTGTTTCTATTTTTATTGTCATGTTGAAAGAAAGTATGTAAATTACATATATATGTAAATATATAATTATTACATTACAATGAATATATTATATATATCATATAATTTTACTAAACCCATCCTTAATACATTCCATGAGGTGTGTGAATTAATCCCATTGATGTGATGGGGTGGTAGTCCACACTTCCACAAATGAGATTATTGTATTAACACAAAATGGGAAGTAAAAAAAGGAATGTGTTGTAAAAATGAATACAAAAGCTTAAATACATAATATATATTACATTTATAATATATAAATAGATTTTCCATAAAAATTTCCACCATGATTGGTGGCAAAAGAGAAATTAAAAATATTTTTTTTTGTGAGGTAGTAGTTCACCGTTCACCGAAATAGTATGTTCGATATCCATTTGATAGATATGTGTGTAACTATAGATCAAAATCATAGAATAAATAAATACTAGTTTCTGTAGGATACTGTTTTTAACAGAATAATTGAATAAATAGATTGTAGGGGTAGATGGAAAATAAATTAAAGGATCTTGAGAGAAGACGTTACCTCTAAATTGGGTAAGTCCTTTTGGTTTGTGTGAAATGGATTGTTTGAGAGGATTTATGACCAAAGGAAGGCTCCAAGGTAGAAGTTGCAATTTTGGGAAATTTTATTGTGTAGGTATTGGAAAAACTTAATAGTTTTTAGAGGTGTTTGCAATGGGTATAGTTGGTGAGCTTTTATATGGAAGGAAAAAAAGAGTCACTTTGAATTTATAGAAACAAGTTAGTTGTGCACATGTTTTCACCTAAGAAAAGTAATACCAAAATAGAAAAATTCAATAATGGAAGTTTTATGGCCTAAATATGGACATGAAATTGGTTTTTAAAAGTTTCTTTTCCATTTGGGCCCTTAATTTTAATGTTTAGTCCATAATTAAACTTAATTTGGCCATACCCACTGTCATTAATTTTAATCACTTTTACTATTAATTTTGG